>NW_004624785.1:9835607-9898781 GCF_000247695.1 Heterocephalus glaber | reverse complement strand
AGGAAATGTAGATTTAGGAAAAAAAAAAAAAAAAGAAAGAAAAAGAAAGGTGAATAGGTACATTTATGTTGTTGGTATTAAAGGAATGGTAAATATTTTTATTATTAGCAAATTAAGGAAGTTACTGGTGGTCTCCCCAAAACGTAGGTAAGCCTACCTGTTATATTATCAACCTTTCCCCAATCCCTAATGTTTGAGCCACTCCACACTCTCAGGAAAAGCATGTAAAATTTTTTAGAAAGTTTGAAAATTATATGCAGATTCATGCACAGTTCTAAATTCAGCAATAGAGCTGAAGAAAGTCAAGGTACCAACAATGAAGCTAAAATAATCCTAACTAGCTTAATAAATATTCCTAACTGGGTTAATTAATCTCTTTTATCTGTAAAATTAACCCAGTTAGGAATATTTTACCTTACTAAATAAAGAACATAAATTCTTATCCTAACAAATACCTTTATTACATGAGAAATGTCTGTTTATGGAGGAAGGTCAAGGGTGTAATCTGCTGTTCAACTGAATATTCTGGAAATTAATTTACTGCGTTCAACACACTAAACAAAAATGTCTACTTCACCTTTGGTGCCTGACACAACACTGCCATCAAGCAGACTTCACCCTGAGATGATTTGGAGGCCCATCAGAGTTTACTCCTCCCTCCTCCCCATTCCCTACTCTGGGCATCAGTTGTCATTGTGCAGTTTTGTGGTCCTGGAGATTAGCCTCCCACTGTCTGATCTCACTCTGTGGCAGTCCCAGAAATTGCCTTTCTGACTCACTCCTTGATAACTATTTGTGGACTTCACATTTGGTTTTTTTGCTCAACAATGTTGTCAGAACTGGGTGGATAGAAATCCTTACCAGGGGGGTTGCTCCTGTTGTTGAGATAACTTTGGGACTAGACACCAGGTCCTCAATGATGACTCAGGAAACATGCACTGCCTCCACACTTTCCTCTGTGTGGTGGGCCAGAAGGACACACAGGTGACCACAACCCCCTGATTAATCACCTGAAGAAAACAACTCAGGGCCCAGCCCCCAGGAGGAGCATCCATTGTGTCGTCTTTGTGCACAAAGAGCCTCCTACTTTGCCTCCAATGCAATATGGCACTGAAGACACTTTCTGCCTTTTGTGACAATGTTAAATGTTCAGAATACTGAATTTAGTAAGAAGGAAAGAATGGATATGCCCATGGTAGTCATTTAGCTATCTGTTCAGATAATATCTTCAAATCTTTCAGATGAATTTTAAGCAATCCTCTTCTCCATGATTTAAATGATAGAAACCATGCCTTTATATGAGTACAGTGATTGCAGAGCCAAAAATTTATTCTTCACGGTGCTGGCACTGCTGTTCTCTACTTATGGCCTCACTGTCTTTCCAGGCAATTAGCTGTGTGAAATGTTCTTCCCTCATCTCTCCTCTCCCCCCCAACACCCCATCCTGAGGTACCTCCATTAACTTTTCAGTCGGAGACCAAATGCTGCTCTTCCTGCCTTGCTAATCTCTTCTGTATCCATTGCCCTTTCTCTCCACTCTGCCTTTATCCTAGCCAGGCCTGTGGTTTCTGGAGCTGAAAAGAACCACCTGGTCCAACCCTTTGTTTTTTTTAATGAAGAAAATGACCTAAAGAAATGAAGTTAATGGTTCTGGCTTTGGGATCATAGCTTAGACATGACTGTACCAGCATCTCTCTCTAGATCTACACATGGGGACACACCCAGCCTCTCTCTACTTCCGTCTATCAAGCACAGATTCCAGGCAGCTCTTTCTGAACCACTGCCTCTACATTACTTCTCAGTTCAAAAACCAAGCCAAACTCCTAAGCCCAGCATTCAACAGCCAAGCTCACATTCTTCCTTTCGCAGGTATATGTACTTTGCAAACAAACCAACCACTCTGTCCACCCAAGGACTCCTCAACTGCCCTAGGTGTGCTTCCCTCCCACACCTCAATGCACACAGTTTGCATACCACTCATTGGTCAGGGCAAATGTTGTGTGTGCCTCTTTTTCAAAAAAAAATTTCTTCGCTGATCCCATTAATTAAAAGTAATTTCCATTATAATGACCTAGCTCTTTGTCTACAACTCCCTGGTCACCCATTACCTTGGATAACAATTGCATGAATATATGTTGATCTTCCCTGCTGGTCTAAGCTTCATAAGGTGAAGATTCTGGTACACAGAACTTTGTATCACCCGAACTCTTTCATATGACACTCACTCACCTAGGGTTGAGAAATGAGACAATGCATCCATGTATTTTCAAGCTATTAGCCAATAAACTCAAAACTCCATCATTTTCTCCACGTTACTTTTTTTTTTTTTCTGCAATACTGTGGATTGAACCGAGGAGTTTGTGCATGCTAGGCAAGCATTCTATCACTGAGCTTCACCCCTAGCCCTTTTTATTTTTTATTTTAAGACAAGATCTTGCTAAATTTGCCTAGGCTGGCCTCCAATTTATGATCCTCCTGTCTTAGACTCCAGAGCAGTTAGAATTACAAGAGTGAGCCACATGTTACTTTTTGTTCAGCCTTTTTTGTCATATACTGTTGAGATGGAGACCAATTTTATTATTTTTGTTATGATACACCCCTTAATCATTATGACAAACAATGTAACTGTCGCCCACTTGAAAGCATGTTAAATTAATTATATACTACTGGGTTTATTTGACATAAAAATGCAAAACAATATAAAACATCAAATAAATAATTTTCTTCTAAAGCAAAATTTCTTACCTACCACCGCCACCACCATACACAGAAATTCACACACAAAAGATGAAAATTGTCCTAGAAACTCATCAAACATTTACTGCCATCTTGTGGACAGACAGATGCAGCAAAACCCCAAATGGAGTCAAGTATTGTAGTCAATTTTCCTAAGCAGCCTCTGCTTAAATGTTGTCTGATTACCCTAAAGAAAGCAGTCTCTTCATTAACAAAACCAGTTGCCCAGAAAGTGGTTAGTCAGAGCAATAAACCTCTCTTAATTGTTCTTTAGCGTTATAGAATCCTAAAATGGTTGTCAGAAGTGTGCATATGAACGATCTTAATTTTTTTCTTCCTAATATTTAGGAAAAGGGTCAGAGTATTAGGAAAAGGGTCAGAGTATCAGGAAAAGGTGACTGAATACATTTTTATTGGCTTTGCTTCTTGAAACAAAAAACTCACAAGAATTTTTTTAATTAATCTATCAGCAATTAGTAGTTTGCACCCAGAAGTACATAATTTACTGGAAATGATTCAATTGGATTCTTGCTGAATTGCTCCCAAACAAGTAGGCATTGAAGCTTTAAAAAAATACATGTTTCTCACATTACTATAAAACCAGTATTCCATAGAACAGGCTACCAGAAGGCCATACTGTGCCCATGCACATATTGGAATTCAAATTAATTCATAAGAAATGGGTATCAAATAGAAAAAAGATGCAAAAACATTTTTAAAAAGTAATTTTCATTTCTGTGGGAAACCTTTCCCTACAAACCTTTCCCTTTTTTTTCAGCTTTCTAGTAAATCAGTGACCTATTTCAAATAGCATAAGTATTTGGAATATTTTCCTTCTATATTTAACATAGTCCTTATTCAAATGCTGAGCTGGATCATATCTACAAACCTCTTCATGCTATTGTTTTGTATCCAGGGTGCTGTATTGCCTTCTATTTGACATGTAATGAAACTCATACATGGCATTGAACTTGTCTTAAAGAAATGATTTCTTGGGCCAGGGATTTAGCTCAGTGGTTCCACCGCCTGCCTTGCAAGCACAAGGACCTGAGTTTGATTCCTGGTACCAAAAAAAAAAAAAAGAAATGATTTCTTAAATGGCTAAAATCAGACCTGAAAGAGAACCAGAATGCTCAGAACAAGGCCCATTCATTTCCCATTTTTCCTTCACTGCTCTGGCTCCCTTTCTCAGAGTCAGGATCCTGTGTTTTGCATTTCTTTCATCCTTCTCTGCCTTTATTAATCACTCTAGAAAAGTTGCTTGGAAATGAGCTGTCAGATAAGGCCATACCCAACCATTAGAAGAGAATTGAATATTAACTTGGTTATTCACTGAACCAAAGTGTATTGACCACATTACTAGGTACCAGGTTCTATGCTAGACCTAGGAATCTAAAGATGCAAAATCTCTTCCCTGCATCAGCTCAGTGCTAGGGCAGTGAAATAGTAAAGGGTTATAGAACTGCCTGAGAAGGACAATGTCAGAAGTCTGCATGGGGTTGCCAGGAGCTTGCTGTTTCCAGATACAAGGCTCACTGGAAGGAAGTGAGGGTTAAGGGTCTGAGATGTGTTATGTACACGTACTAATTCCCCAGTGAATGTGATCATTATAGGCTGCAAGTATGTACTAATAAAAAATTTTCTTTTAATGGGCAGAAGTCTTATGATAATGGAACTTGGCTTCTTATTAAGAGCTTGACTTTTATCCTCCAGGAGAATGAAAGTTGACGACAGGCTTCAAGCAGGCAAGTGACATGGCTGAGTTTTATTTTATTTCATCAGGAGCAATATAGAAGATAAATGTAATGGGGTCAAGACTAGAATCGGGAAGACTTGTGATGAAAGCCTTCCATTAATCCTGGCTAACCCTAAGCCAGGCAATAGAAATAGGACAGAGGAGACAGAGACTCGGATTTTAAAAGGGTAGAAACAGCCAGATTGAATGACAGGTTGAATGTAGATCCTGAAGGCAAAATGTCAACAGTGATGCTCTGGTTTCTGGCTTGGGTGACTATGTCAAATGTGGTGCTATGGGGCAAAAGTGATCTCTTTTCTTCACCCGTTGCAAGGTTCATTGCTGAGGTCCTATAACAAAGGACAGGTTACAAAAGAGGAAAACCTAAAGATTCATTTGATGTAAGTTTCACCTTACACAGCAACCTTTGGACATGAAGGCTCAGAAATGGGTAAATCTGTGCACCTTCATGGACAGTCATGCGGACACAAGCTTGGAAGACCAAAGGGTCTGGTCTGATGGTAATAAGCCAGGAAGAACTTAAAGAGACCTATTTGTTCGGGTTCTTTTGGATCTTTCTGTGTGACTTTCCTTGCCTCAGGTATAGAGCAACATACCTATTACCTGAGGCTCTTCCCTGCTGAAGGGAAAGAGAAGGTCAGAGGATGACCCTCCTAGATTTTATCTTGCTTTAGGAAAGGAGGGCAAGGGGAAGGGGTGAGTGGCCTTCTGTTTCTGTTCATTTCTCAGATGCTGAGGCGTTGTATTTTAAGGTAGCATTCCTGAACCCTGACAGTGCTATTTTAATGAGTAAGGAAAGAGAACTTTTGAGAAACGGGTGTGAAGGTCGGGACAAGGAGAATCATGTGTCCAGAAACCAATGGTAGGAAAGTTTCAAAAAGGAAATAAAGGTCATCAAAGAGACCTAAAAAATAATCACCAAAGAGACCTAAACATAGTCTATGGTGTCTGTGATGACACCATAGATTAACTTAGCATGAGAAATTTCAGAGAAATGATCATAAATCAGAAGTGAAAAGGAATGAGGTATGAATAGAATACAGATAAACAGTAATTCTCGCTATGTGTGGTGGCCATTCCTATAATCCCAGCACTCAGGAGGCTGAGTCAGGACCATCACTGCAACTTAAAGCCAGCCTGGGCTATGCAGGTTGAGTCCAAGGCCAGCCTGGAATACATTATGAGATCCTGTCTCAAAAAAAAAAGTAATTTTCTACTTCAACTGCTTATTAAAATTACCTGAGAATCTTTAAAAGCCACCAATGATCGTGCTGCATCTCAGGCCAATTAAACTCCATAGGTAACTTCAATATGTAGCTAAGGTGAAGCTATTGGTATAGAATGTTCCTTGAAGGAGCTGAAATGAAAAAAGAAATGTGTCAGATTAAAGAGTGTGATAGAAGGTTATTTTTAAGATGAGCATTATTTGAGCAAAACCTAAGGGAGCAAGATCTAGTCAAGAGTGAGAAAAAGAAACAGGGAAGGGAATGATGGATGATAAAGTGAAAGAAAGAAGAAGGGCCTTAAAATTAGCTGTGAGTGGAAGGAAAGCTCTCTGGAAGTGAGGCTAGTAAGGAAAGATGGGTGTACACACAATTAACCTAGTAGGTGAAGGGTAAGGAGGCTATCCATTATCAACATGGCAGTAATTAAGTGCATCTTCAGTCAGATCTATATGAAATGTCTCCTACTGTGAATAAACAGACTTGTTAGGAAAACATCTCAGGAGACTCACTGCAGGAAGGATAGGGAGATAGACGTACAGATGGCTTCCAGGTTTGGCTTTGTCATTATTCCCTAATTCTCATCCTCCCCAACGTCACCCCATTTTCAGCTCAGAGTGGATCTTTCTGAGTAGGCAGTGTTCTCTTCTCACATCAATCAACCATTTTGTCACCTTCAGCACCTTCATCTGTACAAGTATGCATGAGCATTGTGTCAGTCAGCATTTCCTTTCTGTGTCAACATACCTGGAAAGTCAATTTAGTGGAGACAAGATTTATTTTGGCTCATGGTTTCAAAGGTTTCAGTCCATGGTCAGCTGGTTCCATTGCTTCGAGGCCTAGAGGGAGGTAAAATCATCGTAACAGCAAGGTGTAGCACAGAAAAGCTGCTTACTTCATGACACAGGCAAGAAACAGAGAAGGAAGGGGAAAAGCAGAGATGAAGGGTCTGGGGGCCAGATGTAGTTCCCAAGGTCACAGCTCCATAATTCCCTACCACCAACTATGCCCCACCTCCAGTGTACATCACCTCCCAATAATGCCATCAAATTCTGAATTAACCAATAGATTAATCTACTTGATGAATTTAGAGCCCTCTTGATCTAATCAAAGCCCAAAAAGCCCATTAGTTGAGCTCTAGCTCTTGAGTTTGGGGGGACATTGCAAATCAAATCATAATAACCATCTTGCCATTTAGGTTGTATTCTGTCCTCTGTACCTTTGTGATATGACAGAAAACAGTGATGGAGCCAGAGGACCTCAACATTAAATATATAGCAGTGCTTCAGGTGGTGTGTGTGTGTGTGTGTGTGTGTGTGTGTGTGTGTGTGTGTGTGTTAGGTATATGTACTGTGTGTTTGCAAAGCTCAGTGCTGCATTTGGCTTTACCTTTTTTTAATCTCATGACAATTTTTCTCAGACACATCAATTACAGCTCCTTTTATGGTGTCGAATGCTGATGTGCCAGCTGCTAATATTGCCTAGAAACCAGAAGCTCAGTTGCCTTTCTTCAGGCTGCCTCTGTGTTGTTCTTGTAGCGTCCTTTCCTGAGAAGATTTTAGTGGCTCATTCTGCCATAAATGCAGGTAACATTGTCTCTGCCACTTTCACCTTTCTGAGCAGTAAGGCTAAGCTGTGTGACATCAGTTTCATAAGCATGTTTGGTCTAGGACTGTGGACTAAAAAGCCAGCCTGGCTCCCTCATAAATTCTTTATTGGCCAGACTTCTGCACAGGGACTGTCACCAGAGAAGGTCTAAAAAGGTCCAAAAAAGAGGATATGGGGACCTCAACTTGGCCGGCTGGACTCAGGTCGCAAAAAAAGAATTTCAGGATGCATCAGTGTGAAGCATAAAAAGGTACTCTAGGGAGAATTAGAGTGAAGGAGAATAGGAAAGACTCTAGCTTGAGTAACTGTAGGGGCTCCCTCTAATGCCAGGGTTCAGACTGGCCACTCAGACAAGCAGGAAGCCAGCTTTTAAGGATTAGCTGAGGTTGGCTGGGGTCTGATTGATCATTATCTTAGTTTTGGTTTTCATAGCTCCAGATGGACCCTTAGGGCTTGAGGAATGATTCAGTTCCCATGAGATGATTGTCTTTGCTTTGGAGAGGGCAGCCTGGGTTCCAATCCAAAGGTAATTGCTCCTATTGGGAGCAGGTGATATCATCACAGCATGGTCTGCAAGGCTCTGCTTTCTGGAATCCAAGGTGATTAAAAGTTTGGGACTTCTGGGCATCATGGGGGTGAGGGAGACTGGAACTGGATGTAGTGAAAGCTGGAGGTGGAGTATTCCTGAAAACTCTGAAAATTACTTTAGTTACTCTCTTATCTTGATGTCCTCCATCTAAGGGTAATGAGATAGACCAGGTAAATCTAGGGCTAATAAACCTTGCGATGCAGACACTCCTTTATCTTTATTTCCTTTATCCTACCTCAGGACCATCCCTCATTGTTTCTGACCTGTTGAACTTGAGCTCCATAAGTTCAGACGAGAGCTAAGTAAGCTTTTTGCATCTCAGTGTGTTGACACTTGGACTCCGAAGATTTAGGCTTTCTATTCATGAAAGAAACATAATGCACAATAAACTTTTACAGTTCCACACATGATCTGGTAACAAGACAATCATCTGTTTTCCTGATAGAGTCGTCAAAAACATTCTGGTCCATGAGGGAAATGTTTTAAAGAAATATAACCATAACATAAACTACCTAGACATGTTTTCTTAGTTATTCTTTGGCCCCTTCTTTGAAAGCTGCTTACTGCCACAGATAAGGACAGATATTGGAGTCAAATAGTCTATGATCCAATAGCTGTGTCACTCCTGCCCCACACCTGACTTCATCTGTAAAAGGGCAACAATATTTGTCACCCCACCACATGTGTGTGGTCATGATGTTCTGAAATACTGCAGGCAGCACAACCAATAAGGTGTCTACCTCTCAGTGAGAGCTTGGTCCACATTAACTTTGTATTGTTTTCATTAGTGTAAGGAAAGATGTGTACTGAGGGAAAACAAGGGGGAGAGGAAGTGGGATAGAGGTCCCGCAAAGTGGAGGAACCAAGGCCTTTTGCTCTATTAAGTATCTTAAATGCTTCAAAACAGAGGGAAAACTGTCTTTCTCTGTATCAGGCAGTTGTTCTTTGCATAAATTAATAGGGTTTTTGTTTTTTTCTTTGTCTTTACTATTTTTAAAAACCTGGCTCTTATAACTGATCATGTTTTCCTTTTCATATTTTATACTAGAAAGCTGGCCACAAGCAAAATTCTAGGACAGGATGGCATGCTATTTTAATACTAATGTCACTAATGACACAATCTGATTTTCATGCATTTCTTTCTTCTTTGCTTTACTTTTTGCTTTTATTTTAAATCTATATTTGATAGATGCATTATGTGTAACTATGTAAGCAACTTTGTCATTTTTTGGATAAAGGATATCCTTGACAAAAATAAATAATGGATAACCATATATATCTCTATTCCCCATCCTCATTGGGTTCTAGTTTTGAATAATCTATTATTTATCCCAGAACTCAACAAGTCAGAATCTTGCTCCAAGCCATGAAATTATCTAAAAGCGTTCTCTAGAATGACTGCCCAGGTCACCTTTAGGCGTGAATGGACAATGCATTTAAAATGGCCCATTCATTCTGTCCTTGGCACAGATGCTGTTGTGGTTAATTATTTTGAGGCTAATATATGTGTATAGCTTTTCTAACATGGATAACAGGCTGAAAAATTGGACTGAGACCAATAATCAACAGATGGCAATCACTCGGGGTCATGACTATCCTGGGCCAGGTTTTCACCAGTGATTCTCAATTACATTGAGGCTTATATGGAGACGTAGCATCCCAATCTGGCCTAGCAGTAACCTCCATGTCTGCACATCTATCCATAAGCTTCCCGCCATGAAGATCTGTGACCACTCTCCTTAAAGGAAGAAAGAGCTTCCTGAATGTCCCTGTATTGAGGTATAAAGTAGAGATTATAGAAATATTCTACTATCAGTGAATTTGAAATGCCCCATATTTTTATTTCTCAAGTTATCATTTTTTAAAAGTATGTCATAGGGTATCATTTGGCAATAGCATGAAGAAAGTCATAGGTAATTATAGAAATAGATTTGACTTGTGTCAGTAATAGGTGAAAGATTCTATTTAATTTCACACTTTGCTATTGAACACATTCTTTTTATGTCACTGTGTATGCTATAGATGACTGCTCTGAAAAACTCCCCAATTCAGGAAGTTACAACATTTTGTTGTTATGATATATAATTTGTAGAACACAGTGTTACTTCCCATCATTGTTTAAAGCCTTATCTATGAAATAAAAGGAACTAGCTGATGGTGGCTGTCACCCAAAGGTATCTCAGTTACATACTTAATTGACTTCGAGATTCTAAGAAACTTGTTTGGGCTCTTTGGAATGAGAGTAGTCCTCTCAACCTGAATTAAGCAAAAACAGAGAATTTATTGACTAATATAATATGTGATGGTTAAGATTAATTCTCAAAAGGTTCTGTTCTACTTCTAGTCTCCTGATAGCTTTTACCATGAACAGCTGTAGAATTTAGTCCAATACTTTTTCTCTAACTACTGACAGGATCAAATGGCTTTTTCCTTTCCTCTGTTAAAATGATGACTTTTGGGGTGGATATTCCAATGCTGAACCAACACTGCCATCCCTATAATAAAACTACTTTCTACATACTGACAGATCTGACTTCTAATAGTTTGTTTTGTTAATCGAATTTCTATCTATGTTCATACTTTTTTCTTCTATTATCTTTACCCAGTTTTAGGATTAGCACAATGTTGATTTCCTAAAATGAGGGGAAAATTGTTCCTTCTTTTTTTCTGCTTTAAATGTTTATCAGTTAAAATGTATATGAGCCTGTTGTTGTCATTTAGGTAGGTTTTCAAGCTAGGAATATACTTTCTTTAATAGGTGCTATTCAAATTTTATATTTCCTCCAGAGTTAGTTTCATTAATTTGTCTTCCAAGGTAATTCTTAGAAGTTGTCAAATTTATTTCAAAACAGATTTTTGTAATATATCCTTTTAAATTCTGTAAAATCTGTGGTAATGTCTCCTAGATTTTGATATTGTAATTTTAAAAATGTATAATTGATATTGTGTAATAGGAAGAAAAGGTCTAAAGAAGCAGGGGAAGTGGCAGGGGGGGTAGGGGAAAGGAAAGAAGGGAAAACAAAAAATATGAGAAAAGGAAAAAAATGGAAACAAAGTCTTTGCAAATAGGGATGAGTGGAGTGGGTAAAGGGAGGGCAAGGAAATGGGGAAAAAAATAAGAACCAAGATACTCATGTAAAGGTACAAGATCCCAATGATGAATGAAACTGTGTTTTATACCTAAAATGTACCAATAAACTTAATGGGAGAAAAAAAAAAGATTAATTCTCAACTTGATTGGTTTGGGATTTGCAGGAGATTAGTAAGGCACACTTCTCTTCTGAGTACTATATCCGATCCCTCACACCTTCTTTCCTGACACTGTTTCCCTGCTCTGCTTTCTGTCCACCGTGAACTAAGCAGCTTTGTCCCAACGTGACGACCTTCTCCCATGGACTGAATCCTCTGAAACCATGAGCCAAATAAACCTCTCCTCCTTATGGGCTTAGAAACTTTGCACAGGAAAGCTGACTAATATGTATTGAAAAACTAAAAGCCTGAAAGTGATTTCAAAATGCTTTAATGCTGTGCCTCAAACAAAGTTATTAGGGTGGCTTCTTGCTTGCTGAGGCTATCTGGGTGGGCCTCCCTGTGTTACCTTCACCCTCAGAGATGTGCTCCACATGGCAGCCCCAAAAGCTCTACTCTTATTTCCTCATGACTATGAAAAGAAAGAGATTTTCTTTTTCCCAATTGCTTCATTAAAAGTTCTGAGATTCATTCTTATTTTCAGTACTCTAATCAAAAGATCATCCTACTTAGTTTGCGAGGCTCTATAACTGAGTGCCACAAGATGGGTGGCTTGAACAACAGATTTGTCATCTCACAGCTGTAGAGGGGGAGTGTCCAAGATCAAGATGTCAAGATCAAGCTTTCGTTCCTTCTGAGGGCTATGAAAGTATTCTATGCCTCTCTCCTGGTTTCTGGAAGCCTTGGCTTGTAGGTGGCATTCTTCAAGTTGTCATATTATCTTCCTTTTATGATTGTCTGTCTGTTTTTCATAAATTCATCAATTATTTTGGTTTAGTGACCATTCTAATGACCTTGTTTTAACTTGATTACCTCTATCTCCAAATAAAACCATATCCCATGGTACTAGAGCTTAGGACTCCAACCCATCTTTTGAGAAGAAAGGACACAACCCAACTGATAGCAACTCCTAAATCATACACTACTCCAGAGTTACAAAAAATATTTATTGCCCATTTCTGGATGACTTGAACAGCCCTAGATCTGAAAGTGGTGTCACCTCCAAAAATTATAAGGGGTAAGAGCAAGAAAGGAAGGGCTAGTTTTCTTGGAAACAATCAGGCTACTCTACCCAATGAAAGTGGACTAGATGCTGGGCAGGCAAATGCAGTATTCATTATAGTAAGTATAGTAAGTGAAAATAAATGCCCACGTTTTGCACGCATGACTACATATGGCCTACGTGTGAATAGGCAAATAAACTACTGCATACGTATACATAGCATGATATCATTCAAACGAAATCATAGCATTCAAATTTCTCTGCAATTCTCCACTGGTTAAGGGAAGTCTGGGATTTTCTCTTCATTTCAATAAGTGGGAACTACACTGGACTCCTTAGATGCCAGTGAGAGCCAGAGTAAATCTGACAAGGAAAGAACATCGATACCTAGCTTCCACAGTTACCAAAGAGCGGAAAGATTCAGCAGCTGGGAGCAGAGAGATGGTCAGGGCTGGTGCCTGGCAAAGGATGAACACAGGAAGGCAAGGATGCTGAGTGCACGGCAGAGGTCTTCCTGTCTCCCCTCAAGTTGCAGTGCACATCAGGCGTCAATCAGAGCATGTGTCCCCACTGAGGTTTGGTCGGGCCCAGAATTCAATGTGTGTGATCCATATGACTGACAAACAGAGCAGCTCTGCCTTGCACATCTTTACACCCTCACGTGCCACTGTGTGCAAACTCTTCACAGGTTGGACCCCAGATAGTTTTCACCACACAATCAGAATTGGCTCAAGAAATTTGAGCCACCTGCCTCCCACCTTCTCAGCTTTAAAGCCTCCACTGGGCCTTCTCAAGTCCTCCCCTACCAGGACTTCCTCATCTGAGGCCCTCTATGCCCATCTTGTCCCTGCAGGCTTATTTAATGTACGTACAAATGAGCGCAAGACATACTCATTCTCATGTAATAATGTTGTGTTGGTATTTAATATGTTTCTTGGCTTGGTGCGCTTCTTATATAAATTAGAAGCACTATTCTTAGCTGGTCATGGTGGTGCAAGCCTGGAATTCCAGCACTCTGAGAAGCTGAGGCAGGAGGATCTCAAATTCAAGCCCAGTCTGGGCAATTTAATGGCTAGTGAGACCCTGTCTTAATATAAAAAAAAAAAACACACTGGGCCGGGGATTTAGCTCAGCAGTTTCGCTGCCTGCTGCACAAGCGCAAGTACCTGAGTTCGATCCCTGGTACCAAAAAATATATATGTATATAAAAACAAAAAAAAAGAGCTCAGAATGTAGCTCAATGTGAAGGCCCTGGGTTCGGTCTCCAATACTGCAAAATATTTAAAAAGCAGCATTCTTTGTTAGTGAATGTCACTGCACATTTCTTTTTTCTAAACTCTCAAGAATTCCTGCTACTAAAAATTGTTCAGGATCAGGCTGGTATTTTGCCAGATTCTTCACTGTTAATTCATTTCCTTAATAGCATCTTCATGAGAGTCTTTTCAGGAGCCAAAGACTCCAGCCTCAACTCCTTCTATTAACTAAAAATCCCTGAATAACCCTCCATATGGGTCCGCCATGGCATTTGATAAATACCTTGCTCATTATTTATCTGACTGTATGCTTATTTTGACAGGCTAATCACATTAGTCTGAATTGAAACGGAGCTTTTGTTGCAAACGTCTTCCCACAACTTCCTATGGCTGTGTTAAGTAATATACTGAATTTCTGCCACAGCAAACCTGGGGGAAAGGAGAAAAAGGAATGTGCAATCTAAAACAAAAGCAGACAGAAGCAATTCCAAAAAGCAAGAAAAAGGACAATGTGCTATTAGAGGTCCTGGTGAATATATTTGTACCTTCTGTCAGCATGTCTCTTGACTGTAAACTGTTTTAACTACCAGGATCAATAAAGGGCAAGGCCTTGAGATAGCAATTATGCTAATTGGCAGTGACTAGCACACAGGCTGGGTGGATAAGCAGACAGTGTCTCAGGAGAAACAGACACATTTGTTAAGGAGGGTGAGGTCCTGTCCCCTCTGTGAAGCTTTTCCCATAATCAGTTTTCTAGGAAATGCCACATGTATTGGTCAACATCATTTGAGTTCTTTGCTTAGTAGATTATACCAGGCATGATAGAACAGTAACGAAAGAAATGACTCAGCACCTACCTGCAGGAAATTACAGATTAGTTCAGTGTATAACAGTACCAAAATATGTGTGTGCACACACGCGCGCGCACACACACACACACACACATCATTTTCACTATTTTTAAAAGGCCAAAGACTGGAACATAAATATCAGAGTACTGTCAAAAGAAAAAGAGACCAAAGTCAGGTGGGATGAGTTGGGAAGGCTTTGACTAGAGAAAGAATGATAGTATCAATATCCCAAGACAAGAGACTTTGCTGTTGGTAAAGAGAGTTAAGAATCTCTGACAAAAGCTTTCCACCTGTGCTTGTACCTATTATAGTTGTGAAAAGCATCTGATTAGATGTGGAAATTTAAAAGTTTTGATTACTGTATCTATGACTGGAACACGAACAATGCAGTGGACAGAAAGTTTGGTTCCCTCAAAAATTCACATTTGAAATCCTAACCCCCACATGTGATAGTATTGGGAGGGAGCCTCTGAGAGATAATTAAATCTCAAGGGGGGAAACTTCATGAATAGGATTAGTAACCTTATTTTAAAAACGCCACAGAGAGCTGCCCCACTCTCTTTCCACTACACAACAAAAATCCAGCAATCTGCAACCCAACTGTCAGCCCTCACCAGAACCCGAAGCTACTGGCACCTTGATCTTGGACTTCCAGCCTCTAGACCTGTAGGAAACAAATTTCTACAGTTTATAAGCCACAAGTCCATGGTATTTTGTTAACAAGCTCTAACTGCCTGAGCCCGATGCCATCTTGGAACTGTTAACTAGTTACACAGTGTGTGGATATTTACTAAAAAGATAGATGAGCTAGCGGACTTGGATTCATTATTTTTGCTAGGCTGCCATAAGATTCTGAATCTTCTAAGAAATGTTAGCCATTTCAATTTTATACACAATTTTCTTTGCTAATTCAAATTATATTGAAAATTTGAGTATTAATGAACTCTGAAGAAAACATAGTTACACGAAAGTTTAGAAGGACTGTTGAAATGTTCTGGCTCTGTAAATATCAAATTTGTTTCTCTTGATCACATCCTCAAATCAATATTCCAGGTTAGAAAAGAACACTTTTCCCAGAAACTTGACCTCAGAACAGTGAAGTTTTTCAGTTTTATTCCATGAAAGAGATAAGGGAAGTTACAAATGCACATCTTAGGAATCATATTTCAGTGTTTAAGGAAAATCCTGACCATTCTAGTTAAAGTAGTTAGATCTGTAGACTCAGATTCACCATAGAAGCCCCAGACTTTCATACAGATCTTTAGAACGAATGTTCAAACAGCACAGTGACATTAAACACTATGTATTTTGGACCTGTGAGTTCTACCTGTTGGGTGTCCATGAACTTCAGTGGTTTAGAAAGAAACCTGAACCAAAAACTTAACAATTAACACGTCATTCCTCCTCCAAGCGTTGGCTGCTACTTCTACTCTGCAGAAAAGGTGGGTTGAGGCATGGTAGTGTGACCGAAATTAGCTTTGAGAGCTTTAAAATTCCAAGTATTTCCCTGCAGAGATTGTAAGAAGGCAGCGAACTACCTGTTTGCTGGGTTATATAACTGCCACCGGCAGGGGGCAGCACTGCTTAGATAATCTTGGGAAAAAAGGATTTATCCCCTCAGCTCTTAAATACTTCAGTCACATATAAGTGGGCCAAAATCAAGCACTGCCTTTGCCCCAATGGATTCTGCCTCAAGGCACCAACACCTACCCAATAGATGGGCCGTCAGTTGACATTTACTGATGTTACTTACTGGTGGTTTTCCTTTTGATCTTGATCTTCTCTTTATTTTCTAGTAAGAGGAAAAATAGTTTTGTAGGGAAATTTAACATTTAAAAACATCATAATCCTTTACCAGTACTTTTCTCTCAAAATTCTTGTATCAGAAGTGGAATTTGAGATAGAAATTTGAAAGGCAGATCTTCAAGAAAATAATACATTGTGTAATAGAAAACGAAAATAAAGACACTGCATGGAAGAAAATGACTTTTCCTTTTTGTTAGGAAAGAAGAGGGGGGAGCCATTAATGGACCCATGCTGCCTCCTACAACTGGAAAAAAATGAGGCTGAAATAGGTTCTCTGAATCATATTTTATTTTAATGATGCAAATGTTTAAAAATTCAACTTGTATTACAGCATAATACTAGATTTCATCTTGCAGCTAATTTTGAAAGCTCAGATTTCACAGGAAGGTTCATTTTAGCCTTATATCAAAGATAATTAAAAATTACTAGAAATGTTTGTTCTATTTAATAAGAATGTATACTCTACGATAAATTTTAATTTAGATGATACATTGGGCTTTAATTTGGTTGACGTATATAGTCTTAAAATGCTTCCTCTAAAACTTAGAGACTATTCTCTGCAAAAGAAGAGTGCTGGGGGCCTTGAACATCTGAAAATGTTGCTCTAACAGAAACTGTGCTACAGAGATTGCCAGCACCAGAGAATTACAGCCACTGAAGTAAAGGCACCTCTTATCCACATCCTTCTTTTCCCTGTATCTTCCTTTTCTTTGAACAACCCTCATGTACTGTAAAAATTTCAGGTAGGGTTGCATCATGGAGAAAGTGCTTACAGACAGGCATACCAGGTTTAAAACCTACTCTACCCTTTACTATCTTTTTGACATTGAACAAATCACATAACCATTGTAAGCCTATTTTTTTTCATTCTAATATAGGGAAGACAATCATGCCTAGTTTATCAGGTCATAAGAATGAATTGAGGAACCATGTAAAGCTGCAAAGAGTACATGGCACCATCTTGGTAACAGTAGTGGGGAACTTAGCTCAAGGAAGCCTGTAGAAGAAAGACCCAAGATGGCTGCTAGGGGTCCCTCCCTCCATTTGTGCACATTGTGCTCCTCACATAAAGGGGTAAAGTCTAGCTCTCTTCTTCCCAATTTGAGCTGACATCTGTAACTAGTTTGATAGGCTCCAGAGACAATGACATTCTGGGACTTCCAAGACTAGGAATTAGAGTCCTGCAGCTTCCCCCTGGGCCTCTTGTGTATTTGTTCTTGTCACGCCTCTCTCAGAAAAAAACCCAGCCACCAGGTTTGGAGAACCCCAAGACACATGGAGATGCCATATGCAGACATTTCAGTGGGTGACCCAGCCAAGCTCCCAGTCTACCACTTGAATCACCTTTCAGCCACCCAAATAAGCTGTCTTGCCCATCTAGCCCACTTGGGCCGTTAGACTCCTCCAACTTCAGCCCTTGTCAGCCATGTCTACCATTATATTCCAGGTCCTGGGATCCTGGACAAGGGCTCCCCAGCTAAGCCCAGTCAATCCATTGCCCTGTGAAGGACAATCACAAAATTATTTTAAAACATTTGGGGTTGGTTTGTTACATAGACAATGACTGATAACCAGAACAAAATTACAGAGAAATTTTCTATTTTAAGGAGCAAAGAATCAAAGCCCAGAGAACAGCTAAGAGGACTGGGATCTTTCTATAAGTATTTATGTGTATTTTCTAATTTTCCTTCTCAAGTTCTTGTCTCCAAGTTTCCAGGTAAGTTCAGTTAGATTTTTTTGGTTTTGGTTTTGGTTTTGGTTTTGGTACCGGGGATAGAACTTGGGTCCTTGCACTTGTGCAGCAGGCGGCAAAACCACTGGTTCAATTAGATTTTGAAGGGATGTGTAGGGCTTCAATCAGTGTTGGTTAGATGACTAAGGAAATAAGTAAATGAAGGAACTTTTTCTTATTCCTTTAGCAGAAAGCATCTAATGACCAACAATTTATCAAGAAGATAAGTTGAATCTATTAGTTATAGGTCATTTTGGAAAATAAGCCTTATCCCAAAGAAGTTTAAATCTTATAAATAGCAAATAAAAGAACATTAGGAAGAATAATAATGTGCAAACCTGCACCACAGCTGTTACAGACAGAAGATGGGTTGGCAAGCAGGAAATTCCTTTTGGTTGACAGACCCAGGATCTACCTTTTCCCTGAACTGCCCTTGCAAAATTAGGCAGAATGACAGAAAGGGTTCTCTGAGTTTGAAGTTTGGGAGACATGGCTAAGTGGTGGAAATAATTGTGGTGGGAAAAGATTTTGTGGGGGCAATTGATTCTTTGAACATGAGTAGGTGGCCCCATCTTTGGAATGAACCCAGGGCAATAAGATGTGCAAGGCTTAGCATGATCAGAGCCTGTCAGGATCACAGTAGACCACAAGGTCCCTTTGTTAGGAACTTAAAATGATATGCAAAGAGAAAGGACAGAGTCAGCTGAGAAACCTTAGTTCCTTGGGTTTGGAGTATGTGGGATGACCCATATCTTACTCCCTTGAGCTAAAAGCTGTACATGAGGGAGCTGAAATGGAAAGGGGATACTTACTCATCTAAAGGGGACCTCAGATGGGGCCTCACCAGAGATGAGTGGTGCATGGCCATTGTCAGAGAATGTTCATTTTTATTGCCACCTCCCTGAACTCTGTGAAACAGGGTGAAAGTGGAGGTGTGGCTTGCCCAAGGCTCCCTGACCGATGGACAGCCAGACCCAGGTCCTTTGCCCTCCCTGTCAAGGTTCTCACATCAAACTGCTCTACCCTCTCTGGATTTCACTTTCCCTGGGGTCTGCCAATGTCTCCAAATGACCTTGTTTACAGCACAAAATAACCATTTTGAGAAATGGCATATTACTCTTTGTTAGAAGTAACGATACTGATTGTTAGACCAAAATAAAAAACGTCTATCGCTGAAATAACTCAAAAAGCTATTTTTGTGGGTCACATTCTCTGTGATAAAAGCCATCATTTTCGTTGACTTTAAAGGACACATCCTTCTGTAAATCTGTACCGTATACTGGGTTCTGTTTGCTGAATGTGACACCTTCCACAAAGAGTGTACAAATGACTCTGATTCAGAATGGAGGTAGGACAGATAAATAAAGTTGACAGTACACAGAAGAGGTCTTCATTACTAAATTATTTGGGGAGGTTTTGTAAGTCAGGAAAACTAATCTGTAACTAATGCCCCTTCAGTGACGCTTATCCTGTCTTCATCTCCTAACACTAGCAACGAAGGGACAAGAATGCAGAGTTTCACCTCCCGTCATCAATTACAGACACGTCATTCTTCCCACTCTCTGTGAAATTGCATTTCTTATAAATTGCCCTGGGCTGGTGCCTTGTGAAGCAAACATCCACATTTCTGAGGCAGCTGTGTCTGCCTTCGCCAGTGAGTGACAGCCACCCCTCCTGGTGCTGCCAGGGCCAGTCTGGCTTCATGTATGGCTCCCCAGGAGGAGAGGAGGGAGCCGTGTGCCAAGCCACAACACTATTGGTCCACGTTCTACATTACTGATCTGTACAGGATGCTTGGCTTGCAAGAAGCAGGTGTCCACAGGCACAAATCAAGGCCATGCCCTGCTGCCCAGTCGAGAGCAGCATCCTTTTGAGCCTGTTTGGTGGGATCCAGGGCCTGCTGCAGGCCAGGTGGCAGAGGAGCTGGCGACAGTGCCCAGGAAAGCAGAGACCATTTGCGGATATGGCTGAAAGCCCATTCCCTCCTGGAGCACCTTCCTGCTTGGCCCATCAGCTAGGAAGACGTGATTTAAAGGCCTGGATGGATTAATGATGTGTTCCACTATCCATCATTTACTGGATAACCTAAAGAGTTGACATATACAGAAGAAATCTGTATTTTGAAATTTTAACAGAACCCCCTGAGAATGTCCACCATGATGCTCATAACAAAATGGACTTAAACATAATCATTTCAACCAATTTTTAAAGTTTACTGCTGCATAGGGGATACAGAAGGAAAACGCAGCATATTAAGATAATATATTTGTTTTCTTTTGATTTTTATGCATAGCTCCCCATAGGTACAATAGTCCTATGAGAAAAGCCAGTTCAATTTGCTTCCCTTCGAAAACATTGTGCGCATAGTAGAAATTACTTGATATGCTTTTCATCCAATTTTTTGGCCTCTAACTAATTCAATTAGGTCTCCTCATTTTCAGTCATTCCAGAAAGTAAAGACACAGTCAACATTCAACTTATAACATTTTTATCGAACACTTGTACTCCTTCAATCAAAATGCACCCTTTGAACTAGCTCAGAACTAAAAACATTATCAACTATTTGATCAGGTTATGCTTAAAAAATCATACGTTAGTCAATACAGATTACTCAAAGCCCTGGTTTTCTGGGAGATCAATATAGGGGTATTTTAGGTTCTGTGCATAGCAATGGCTTACCTTTTATGCTTTTTTTCCCTAATGTACAAGAAAAACATTTAACTGGACTTCTTGTGGTTTCTAAACTGCTAAAGAGACAGAGATAATGGTGGATGTTTATTGTTATGAGTTTGAAAGACAGTGGTCCCTCATCTGAGAGTTTAGATCATCAGGGCCAGACCAGGTATTTCTCATACTGATATGCAGGCAGAGAAATGCTTGTCATCCCTGGCCAGGTGGCAATGGGTTTTGCTCTATCATGTCCACCTGTAGCCCCAGCCTCTTGTTGGAGGCAGAGAAAGTGAATCAATCTGGCATTAACTGGCAGCACAGAGCTCTGACCTGATTGTGTAGGAGCTTAGGATATTATACTACTCTCCCCGGTTTCAATAAGCCATTCCCTTCCCTCTCTTACCTCCAAATAGAACTGGACTTAAAGCAGCATTTTAAATAGCCCATATGTACCCTTTATAGGAAAGATAACATGGTTTTTTTGTTAAGATAACTCATCTTAATACCCATAAGCTAATACTTTCGAGGATAATGGCTGAGTTTTTGAAACTGGGCATAACAAGGTTGAAAATTGCTGATCCTCTAAATAGCTTGTTGATCTTTTATTTCAACCACAAAAAAAAACCAAAAACTACTACCACTTTTCCCTTGACTATTACTAGGTGTTGGTTTAGATTTTTAATCAACAAATTCGAGAAATTTATATGAATCGTAACTTTTCCACAATGAGCAATATCTTATGAAAGCCATGTATACCCTTTGCAGAATGCTCTTGACAAGTAGCAAGGTGATCAGTTTAAAGGGTTCTGTTTTCTATGCATAGGACCCATCCCCCATCTTAACTTCCTCTGTGATATGTACCTCAGATACACATTGTATTTCAGCACAAATGAAATAGAAGGCCAAACAGGAATCAGAGCAGAGCTTAGAGGAAAGAGGAAATTTGTCAGAATCTGAAGATTAATTTTAGTGTAGACTTAACCAGAGGAGTAAATGATGTTTCTGTGGCTCAAATAGGTTGAAACTCTAAGCAATGGCTTAAGAAAATATACTAGAAATGCATTGTTTTGTGGCTTTAAATATGCTATAGAAGGTTCCATGAAAGATTCCAAATATATATTGCAAACAGCCAGCTGGGAATTAGGAATCCCAAACCCTGAACATTCCTACTTGTGTCCATCAGACATGGGGTTCGAAGATGTGTGAAAGCAAAAGGATTATATCAACACAAAATGAGACCAAACTGTACTCTTTCAAATCCTGTGTCATTGCTAGCAATGCATCATGAATTTGTTCTTAACAAATAAACTATTACCAAAAAATTGAGACCCTGTCAAGGCAGCACATTTTATACTGCATTCTACTTGACATTGGAGGCGGGGAGGACAGGGGTAAATTTGATTCCAAAAGATCTTTAAATATCATTAGAAATAAGGATACTGCCTAAACAAATGATGGCTTACTTTAATGATTAACCCCTCTTTCTTCAAGGGAGTGAATGAAGAGCAAGAACAAAATAGCAGATAGAAATTCCAAGAGGACTGTAGACCAGGGAAAGCCTCAGCGTACACACCGGCAGGAGTGCACCCTCAGCTGGCTCACAGATGCATGTCTACTGGAGGGCACCATGCACATAGAAACTGGATTAAGACGTTCCTGAGAATTACTCCATAGTTAGCATTATGTCTGTAGCTTAAGCTCCAAGATCCTAATGTTCTCATCCTCTAGGCATGAACAGCTGAGAAATTTTTGACTCAATTATCCTTTTCCAATTTTAATGAAACTATCACTAATATTTATTCTTTAAGCAGTAAAACACAACTCAGAGCAAAATATGGATATAAATTTAAAAATCACAGAAATATCAACCTGGTAGTTAGAAATATCTATTCACTTGTTCCCTTCAACTATTGCCACCCACTATTGGATTTAACCTTGGCACAGTTTCTGAGCTTACATAAAACAAACCAGTTAGACTCTCTTAACCTACACATGGGCTTTCCTGGATCTTCTCAGAAGATCTAACACACAGCAACTTTTATTTAAGGTCCTCTACTTAGACTTTAATCATTTCATTTTGACAATATGGTTATTTACACCTGAAAGTGAAAAGAACATCATAATATAATGGAAAGGGTATCAAATTTGAAATAAATCAGCCTGGATTTCAATCCTGATTTCCTATCTAAATGATTACAGTCATGGTTTTGAGATATTTAGAGGTTCTGCCTTTGGAAAATTAGTGTGAGATCTTGTTTAGCTGTTGTGCGATTAAATGAAAAAAGTATGCACAACACTAGTAGATAGAAAAATTGAGGTCTTCCATACTCCCACTTCAGCACTTTTACAACTACTGTCAGCCAAGTGACTCTGGGAAAACCAGGAACTCTCCAACACTCAGTTTCCTCTTTATCAAAAAAAATGATAATATTCACCTCACTGGGCTGAGAAGATAATGAAATGCTAATAACTATAAAGTGCTAGGAATACAGCCTGGGTTTAATAAAGTTAAGTTCAAAATTTTTCCTTCTTGTTAAAAATAGCAGGAAATGCTTTGAGCACTTGTTATTCCCAGGCTAGTTGTTCACTTGATCTTGAGATTGGATTAGATACTGCAGGTTACCTTAAATGAACTCTAAATTAGATCTGATGTCTGGATTTGTGTCCAGAAAAAGATTCATATACCATTTCAAGGCTTGGGAGGTGAGAATCAATCTTTCAGCTGTAGAGGAAGCAAGAAATGTGTGCAGTACATGAATATTCCCTAGAGCAGATCTTTCTGCTCTTTCTTTAAGGACCCTTCATGGCCAATGCCAGAGACAAGGCTCTCCTACCTGTGCTTTCTGCTTAGTCGATAATGGGTTCTTTCCTCCTGTTGCTGTTTTCCAGCCTCGCTTACTATCTCCTACAGACAGAGATAGGAAAACAGACCACCTTTCCATGCACACTGGGACCTTGCAGGGTCCCCCAAGGGCAGCTGGTCACAGGACAAAATGCAGATGACCTCAGTGATTTAACAGTTACCCCTACACTGTTTGTAAACATTGAAGACACAGCCTCAGCAAATACTTTACCTTCCACCCACATGTAGACCATTCCTTCCCCCTTCTTTCTTGTTCCTGTGACCTAGGGATTCCCTTCCAAGGAGCAAGAAGAGTGCTTTCCAATGCCCCATGCATGGGTGACTTTCCAGAGGGATAAGTCAATATGTTTTTTACAGTTTTGGGTATTCATCTAAGATTCTATGTGCTTAACCTATTCATGTGTCATTTAGGGGAAATAGAGAGATGACTCCAACCATCATGGCAGGGATCTTTTTCATTTTCATTTTTTGGTTGTATCTGTCAATGGTCCATGAAGTTATTTGATAATAGACACAGCCAGTAGGTACAATACATTTTCAGAAACCGGTATCCTTAACATTGGAAGAGCAAGGTGAGGTTGATTTATGGAGTGACAGCTACCTGCTCATTGTCTCACTGGACCTATGACAATTGAACTAAATGAATCTCTTTTTTTTTGCCATTTTATTTCATCAGGATATGCTGTCTTCCTTTTAAAATCCACAAAATCCACAAGCTAAAATTGTGATGAGCATAATAAACACTTCTGATTCAGAGACCTCACCACCTGTTGCTTCACCCGGTGTAATTTAACTCTCCAGGATCAGAAAGCAACAGCAGGAGATTACCTACCCTGGAGGCCAACTATGAGGGTCAAGGTGATGCCCAAGGACCACAGGCTCCCGGATGACCAAGGGTCTCATAGGTCATCCTGGTTCTCTAGTGGTGGTTTAGGAACAGACTCTACCTGCCTACAGAGAAAAACTAGGCAGGCTTCACAAGGCCTTAGTACAGCATTGAGCATGAGAATGAGGAGCTAGAATGAATCTATGTCCTCAAACCTTTACACATCCTTTAAAGTAATGTGGCACCTTCAGCCACATTTTTTATTTGTCCTTCTTGGCCTCTCCTCTCTTTCTCAGGGTGGCACTAGATTAGAGAAATACTCAGAAAGACCAATGGCCTTGACCATGTGTCTGTGGTCTCCCTAGCAACCCCATTGTCCCACCCCATGGTGGCCGTTGAATGCCTACCTGATCTCTGGGTCTCAATGTCCCCAGAGGATCTTTGGGTAAACTGGGGATCCCAATCCAAATGCTTCTCCTCCCCCAAACACCCACCCCTGAGGTCTTACTCTCCTTGAGGTCTTCCACCTCCCCAGAGCAAAGCCAAGGAGAAACATTTCTCTGAGACACTTGGACCATTCCCTGCTCCCAAAGCAAGAGCAATGTTTTTCATTAAAAAGTACCACTACACACCCCACAACTGGTCTCACAGAGGTGTTATGCTCCTTTCTTCAAATTCCACCTCTCTTGGGAATAAGGCTTTTAGAAAACCAAAGCCAGGAAGACTTGAAGGGTAGATGGGCTTCTGCCATCCCATGGCCACAGACACAGAGGCTTATAGGAAAAGGGGGAAAATACAAAGAAAGAGAAAAAAACAAAATTAACTTCCAAGCCTTGTTATTACTACCTGTGGCAGTAATCTACATATCACTTCCTCCACCTGAGGGTTTAGCATTATCTTGGAGAAATAGAGTGAGCAAGTTACAGAGCAAAAAACTGGGTCTTCAGTTCTCCCTTTTTCTGCAAGAGAATGGAGAGGTTAAATTTTCATTTTCAAGACACTGCTTCACCCTTTGAGACTGCTCTTACAATCATTTTCATTTGTTGGACAATGTAAATCAATTTTTCACCCTCTTTTTCTCACCAATGGTTTGCAAATTAGTAAAAGTCACTAATATCCAAGAAGCCCTCTGTGAAAGAGAGGTAACATTTGCCCATAGAATCACTTTTGTGTTCCAGAGACTTTAGGTGAGTCAGTCACAGACCAAATTCAATGAGCTTATATCCCGCAATGCAATAAAACACAGTCTATAAAACTTCACATTTGTAAAACATTCATTTGGCAGGTGACTTTGCAAAAGTTGTAAAACCTGACAAGTGGATATGTCTAGGGACTCCTTAAGTGTCAAGATGTCCTTGAATTCAGTATATATACACATATACATCGTTTATGAACATGTTTATATACATATGTATATGAGATATAAATATATATATTTGTAAATATGTATGTACATTTATATGCATGTGTATATGAGCTATAAATATATATATGTATATATGTCTCAATTTTGAATCATTGGTTTATGCGTAGTTTTTCCAAAGCATATCTTTATTTAAGAACAGGTACCCACCCATTCACTGGTGGAAAAGAAGATAATTCCCTGCCAGACCTGTGTGGTGTTTTCACATATTTTGGCAGAGTTGTACAAGACATTAGTGACTCACAGGTCACAGACACTAACACAGAGGTGGACTGGGTTATGAGGCAGGGCCTGCATGACAGGTTCAAAGGCCTGGAGTAGTTAGGCTAGTGGAGTGGTTAAGCTAAGTATAGCTTTCTGTGGACTTCCAGACAAAAAGAGTAAGCAAGAACTTGGAGATGGCCTCTTAGCAAAATCATCTTTTTTGTCTTAAAAAAGTTGCTTGTCTTTGACCCACTTGCTATGTTCCCAGGTCTCTTTGTGTGTAAACATTGGTTTTTGTAGATCTAAACAGTTAATCTGGCAAGGGTAACCCTAATTGAGGGTACTTGGGAAATGGAAAAGCTGTGCCAGAATTAAATATACTGCTTTCCTAGGTAAAATTTCATTAAACTAAGTATTTTAGAAAGCCCTACACATATGAAGATTGTTAGGGGGCGGGGGATCTTCCTACAAAAGGAAAATTGTGCAGATAGTAGAGTACATGTTGGAACAATGTGAGATTGCCTTCTGATTTTCTACACTGGGCTTTAGAGGTTTCACTCAGCCTGTGACCGAGGTTATATTTTACTACAAAGGACCAATGTGCAGTAAGTCCTGTGGATTCAGAAACCGGCACAGGGAGAGAGATGAGGTCAGAACACTCAAGGAAATCTGACTAAAGGAGAAGTAGACTATGCATTTGAGTTTTGTATTTCATCATATGCTTTGATTTCATTGCCTCCAAATACCCGGGAAGCATTTATTATGTACGTAAAGTCATGAGACTACAGACGGGAATAACAAAACTTTCTCCCAGTTCTCCACCACCAGATTTCATTTGGTCTCTTCTTTCCTTTTTTATTCTTTTTACAGGAGTGGCAGGTAGGGGGTGTTAGACTTCTATGATTAGGACGTTTGGTTTGAGTGACCCATTAGAATAATCAGTGTAAATTAAGATGGAAATGTGACATGTCCAAGTTATCCCTAAGATGATAACCACAGATCTAATTCTCAAGGATATTTTAAGGGATACTTAAGGATATTTAAGGTATACCTTCTCCTGCGTTCCATCAGAAAAAGTGAGATTATTACAAGCACATATATCTTTACGTGGCTGTTTATTTTACCTGTTCTAACAGAGTAACATGGGTAATAAATTACTGTATTTGGTAGTCAGCTGTGGTTAATTTTGCCCACAAGAATACCAGAAGTTGTCCTCCTGAACTTGGAGCTTTCTGCTTGCATTCCAGATGTCCATTCTTGCATACCTTACACAATTTAAAGTGGGCTGAGAGATGTATAATTACTAGAGTCTGCCACAAAAAAAAAAAAAATGCCAGAAGGAAACTACACCACCCATTGAAGAGTTGTTCTTGGCAACACAATTAAGGTGTGGTGCATCTACACATAGCAATATGGGTCATACTGTCATAAGTGGCAGTAATGCTAGGGGATACTTTTCTTCTTTGAATTATAGTATTACCTCCCTGAATGAGACATATCTCAATTTTGAATCATAACTGTGGGAAATGCTCACACCCATCTCACTCCAATGTATGTAAATTCCACTTCTCTCAAGACTCCCAGCTATGAGAGATGCAACTGTCAAGTTATGAAAGTGGCTCAGCTGAAATGTTTACTTTTCTATGCTCAGTCACTTGAGCAGTCCCAGTGACACATTTGACAAGGCAGAGCAAGAAATTTAGCCCTTGAAGATGGAGCCTTGTGTAAGGGAGGCTGAGTTTTGGAGCAAACTAATGGTAAGTTGAATGAAGGGTTTAAATATCAGCGACAGCCTGCTGGGAATTTTTCTTGTGGCTTTTTATGAAATCAAGATGAAAGAGGAATTTCTAATCAAAGCATTGTGGTCTTGCTCATTAGTTGTAAGTGAAACATGCCTTCTAGATACCAAACGGTGTTAGTGATAAATGGCTTTGAATGAACTGTTTGGGTGTAAATTCTGTCTAATTTTATTGATGAACAATCCTGAACAGCTTGCTGGCATGCAGAACATCATGACCTTGTGAATGCATTGTTCACTTGATGAGAAGAAATTTTAAAGTTGAGCTAAATTTTTGTGGTTCAAAAAAGAAATATTCTTATAACTCTGTGCTGGAATGTTACTTTGGTGGTCTTTATACCTCTTTTAAGATTTTATCTATACACACCTATAGATATATATGTATATGTGTATATGCATATATGTGCGTATACTGTGATCAGGAAGAGCATGATAAAGGAGTATGCTAATGTCTAAGACAACTTTCATGATTTTTTAACTGAACACATTCAGACCTGCCATTTTCCTTTGTTTCTCTGTGTTCAATTCAGATGAATTGATAGAATCCTGAAAGCATTATAAACTGGCAGAGATTCCCAGACCTCAGTAACCCTCATTGATCATCTCATTTTCTAGTTGAATACACTAAATTTCCCCTATACAAACCATCCAGGGCTGACCACCAAGATCAGACACACCTTCCCCTCAGACCAGTGTTTTCTCAATTATTTTACTTCACTGTCTCATAGTATAAATTTTCATTTTGTCTTCTCCTTTCTCATATGGATTCAAACTACATTGGAAATAGAAATTTCTGTTGAAAACATGGGTGATTTTTAGATTGGTGTAATAAGCTATTTTTTGGTGGCAACAATGTGACCCATCTGTCCTTTACCCAGCAGTATGACTTGTACCACTTTCTTTTATGACATGAAAGTGACTCTAACAATAAATTAAAGCACTAGTTTCTAGAGCAGTCTCTCCTATTCACTGAGGAATGTTCACTATCTCTAGTGTCTTAGGTTTTAATACTTCATGTAAGCTGGTAAGTCAGATTATAAGATAGTTTTGGAGAGAGGAGGGTAAAAAATAATCTACTATTTCCAGACAAAGCTTAAAAGGTACAATTTTCAGATCAATATTCCAATTTTTTATATATCTATCTTTGTTTATCCAGTTCATTTGCTCATTTACTTAACAAGCATATCAATGAGTTGTATTCTGGAAATTCAACCACTTGTATGTTTCTGTGAAGTATAGTTTTCTAAATTTTTAATTCTTCTCTCTCTCTCCCTCTCTCTCTCTTGATAAAGATAAAACCCAGGTCTACCTTACCACTGAGCTACATCCTCAGCCCTTTTAATTTTTTATTCTGAGACAGGGTCACACTTAGCTGTCCACAGTAGCCTCTAACTTGCAATCTTCTTTCCTCAGCCTTCCTCATTTTTATTAAAAGTTCATTTTGACAAGGTGTAAAAACTAAAATGAGTTTATTCTGCATGCCTTCAGGCAGGAAGGAGTCTCTGTGCTCCCACATCTGGCAGCTGAGGCACCAGCAGACTTTGCTCAGCTCCAAGGTCCAAAAACAATCCAGACAGAGGCTGGATCTTGGGAAATACACAAAGGGCTAAGAAGAAGTCACTGGTCCTCTCCACAATTCTTAAGTCCCCACCCTTGTCCAAGGAGGTTTCCAGATAAGACAGTCACATGTAAGATCTACAGTAATAAAAATTATAAGGTAAACATCTCCCATGCAAATTCAAACTAGCCTGTTTTATTAAACCTTGATTATGCAAACTGCCATTTTGAAAATGCTCTCCTTTGCAACCTCTCTTTTGATTCTGGCTCCACCTCTGCCACTATACACTGTTCCTTGGCAGGTGGGTGGTGACTTCCCATGAGCAAGCCAGGTCAGCATCCCCGGAGCCTGCCAAAGGGAGCTGGCACTGGCTAAACAGCCTCTCTCAGCTCCTTCCAGGCTGGGCAATAGAAGGAGCACCTGCCAGCTCACATACCCAGGCACAGGCTGGCCCAGATTAGCAGTGACTGGAATGCAGTAAGTGATTGTGGCTTCCCAGGAGTCTGGGTGGATTCAGAGGATGGATTTTGGAGAACCTGGTCTATTTTCACTGAGGCTTTCTTTTGTAACTAATGCACCTACCCTCTTATGGTCAGCAGGTTGTTATCTCCACTGTAGAGATCGTGAGGCATAGAGATTTAATAACAGGCTTGCATGCTGTGTTGGCAAGCAGGTTGAGAGTGAGAAATAGAAGCCTCTGCCACAGAAGGCTGATGACTTGATATGGACTGCCTGACACTATCTCCCAGCCTTCTCTGCCATCCAGAGCAGTTCTTCCAGTGAGAGTTTCCTAGTTGTTTTTTATTCTTAATGCACCTGAGTTTTTGAATGTCTTCACTCTTGTAGAATATTTATGTCACTTAGAAATTCACTTCCATGCAAGATATAACACAATAATGCTTCTCTCAAAGAGGGTAATAGTGGCCCTTGGGAATTCAAGTTCAGGAGCTTGGCTCCAAGTGCAACTTCCTATTACCAAGGGCAACTGGCAGACCAGGCCTCTGCCCTGCACCCTGCAATCCAGCATAACTTCAATACCCACAGGCCATACAGGAGGTTGCAGGCAGTGAGAAGCAAGTGGACCCTGGTAGCTGGTGTTTTATAGTCGTGTTTGATCATCTCCACTCAGGACATTCAAGCCATCTTTCTTTTTTCAAACCTAAAATCCTCATTTTCTCATCCTTCTCTCCAAACAAGCTCATGTGAACATCTTTCTCATTGAAGCCTGGGGTAACTACACAGGGAGCCCGCCTTTTGTACTAAACCTGCTCTTTCTGCAAAGAACTCAAAGAAAAGAGACATGACCTTACCTGTCAAAGTCAAAATATATTTGATCTGCAAGAGATATATGCATGAAACAATCAGAGGACCAAATCTTATATATTGAGTGGCTGAGGATATAGTGTAGATATTAAGCAGAATAGCAGCTTTGAAGTCAGGGAATTTAGACAGGCAGGGAAGTGTGAAAAAGACAGAGAAAGATGAATAGGATCTGAAAGGAGGGGGATGGCTAGCCAGGTGAAGGGGGAAGTGTTGAGGCAGAAACACCCCAGATGGTGGGACACTACTGAGTGATTCAACAGGATATGTGTTTGAAGGACAGGGAAAGATAAAGTTCAGAAGATCATGGAAAGGACTGAAGACCAAGAAGAGGAGTTTAGACTCAGTAGGTAATAGAAGCTGTGGAAGGTGTTGGTACAACAGAATCACGTGATGAAAGCAACAGCTAAGGAAAATCAGTCTGGCAAAGTAGATTGGGTTCTAAAGACTCTTGAGGCCAATCTGAAACCTACTGTTACAGGACCTACACATGAGCTGGCAATGGCCCCAGGCCAGGGTGATACAAGTGGAATGGGGAGAAAGAAGCATGTTTCTGAGGAAAAATATGAAACACTAGTTGATTAATGGGATCCTGTAAGGTATACACTACATAAGTTAGAAAATTGTGTATTTCTTGTATAGATGATAGTCTATCATTGCTCACAGTAAGATAGAAGTTTAATTCTTTTTCTTAGATCTGCTCCTAATATCAGCATACTATTTTCATACTTCTTTGCCTGTTCCTTGAATTAACCAAACCTTTTCTATAAAATTCCATATGTACCAGTGCCCATCTTGAGAGTTCAGGCCACAGTTTATCTTCTAGGCAACACTTCAGCCATCCTGATATTTTTTTTCCCTCAAACCTCCTCCTCCTTCCCAGCTGAACTCATGATAACATTGGTCATTTTCCTAAGATCTGCTTCTTAGCTACTGTTTGTTGAACAGGAGTTTTCCTCACTATTTTAGCTTATTTCCAGTTAGTGTGTGCCTCCCATTTCTCCCTTGTTTTCATGCACATCAACATGGCTGTCTACTGGGATTTGGTTCCTTTGCAACTGTTGTGATTTAGATCTAGAATGTTCCCCAAACGTCTCATGTTCAGGGATGGGGCATTTGGAAGTTGGTTGGATCACAAGAGTGCTGTACTAATCGGTGGATTAATCCATTGATGAGGTCATAGATAAATGTGCTATTAGGATTGGGGTCTGATTAGAAGAAGTGTGTCACTGGAGTTGTGACTTCGGAGGCAATAACTCCCTCCTTCCCTAGCTTCCCCTTCTTTCTCTGCTTTCTGACTGCTATGAGTTGAGCAACTTTCTTCCTCCATTCATGCCCTTCCACTACAATATTTTTGCCTTGAAGTCAACCAACTATGGACTGACTGTCCTTAAAATGCGAGCCAAATTAATCCTCTCTTCTTTTAAGTTGTGGGTGTCAAGATTGTGTTCCAGCGATGGGACAGCTGACTATTACAGCAGCATACTTCAGGTTTAGATGATTACCATCGCCATGCATACACTACAGAGTTGTATTTGACATAAGTAATGGGTCTGTTCACTTGATATTTGAAAGGAGAAAGTTTTGTACATCAGGTGAAAAAATGAAGAAACTCTAGGGAGCTTTTATGAGTCTGAACTGAAAGGTTTTAGGTTTCAGGGGAAACGTTGAATCATAGAAGATGACAGTGCCAAAGGACAACAGTCATGTTCCATTTGACTTGCACAATGTCTTTATTATTGTTGTTGCTGTTTTATATACATTTTTAACCACATTTAAAATCTGGAAGATTTCACATAACAATCCAGAGGCATATATTTCTTGAAAAAAATCAAAAATGTGACAATAATCAACAGGGGCTGAGGTCAGCTGTCTCCTGCAGGTAAGACAAGAATTCTCCCCCTCGCCTAAAGTTTTGAGTACTTGTCAGGGTCTGTGAACAGTTTAACTTGTGACCCCTGATCTAACCAGGCTCTCATTTTACAGAAAAGGAAACTAAGGCACAATGATGTTAAATAACTTCTCTACTATTACCCAAGAAGTTGGTAGCAATACAGATATTAGAACTGAGCTCCACTATACATTTTTGACCCCCTTCTTTCTCTTTCTGGGCACTATAGTTGTTTCTTGAATGAGGACTTGGGAAGGTTGATGCTAGAGGAAGAAAATGAAGGCGAGTACGTGCAAAGATGCTGAGCAGTTCAAAAGAAATACTGAGCAGATCAACTGGAGAGCAGAAGTCTAGGGAAATGTATAATAATAGTACATTTGTGGCCTTTGATGGAGATTTGGTCTATGTTACTTTATTTGCTACTTACAATGATGAGAAGGAATATGCTTCTTTTTTTTTTTTTGGTATGGAGATCGAACTCGGGTCCTTGCGCTTGCGAGGCAGGCAGTGGAACCACTGAGCTAAATCCCCGGACCAGGCATATGCTTCTTAACTAGCTTTTTCCCCTTCAATTTGTTGAGATTTTTAAAAATATGGATTTGGAAATATAATCATGTTACATCTCTTTAAGCATTTCTTTTGAAAACACCCCAAATTTCTTTATGGAATTTACTGATATGAAATATTTGTGTATTTTTCTTCTCTCTTTTCCTCTCCTAGCCTCAATTTATTTCTTTAGAACTCTTGCTTGAACTGTTGGCTCATTCTCTGTCTTGAATATGTTAAAGTGACATTGGCTGTTGGCTAGACGCTCGGAGTGGCACTGTGATCCCCACTACCTCCCAGGGCCAGCAGGAGGGGGCCGCCGTCATTTGCCTATCATTATTGATGTGGCCTCTGCCGTGTTTCTGTCCAGTGTGATTCTGGATCCAGTTCAGAAAACACCTGCTGAAATCTTTGCAAGAAACCCATGTGCATGCCAAGGCCAGATGATTGGTGTCGCTCTTGAATAACGTGAAGGGCAGCCTCTTGGCTCTCCTGTAGGAGTCATTTTAATCAAAGTCAGAATTCTTTACTGAGTGAATTTTCATACAGGCCTAGTGCAGTCTGACATTCCTGTTTTTTGTGTAGTAACATTCAAAATAGACTTTTATCTAAAATGCAAGCAGCATGGAGAATTTGCAAGGCTTTTAGAAGTAGAAGACAGACAAGAAAGTAAGATCCCCTTTCCTTTGGAATATAAAAAAGCTTTAAAATTAATATTCACTTTCTTGTCTCGCCCCTCCATCTTTTTTCTTCTCAAAGCATTTACACCCTGTGACTGCTTCCTTTCTTGGGGGGGGAGGGGGCGACCTTCCTTCCTCCTCCCCAAATTCTTGGAATTTTTGGTTGATGTAACAAGACTACTTCCTGTCCAGTGGTGAGGATGTTTGAGGATATTTCATCCCTACTACTTATGCTAATGGGGTTTTTTGTTTGTCTTTTTGTTCCCCCAGTGCTGGGGATTAAATCCAGGACCTTTGCACTGAGCTACATCTCCAGACCTTTTTTTATTTTTTATTTTGAGGCAGAGTTTTGCTAAGTTGCCCAGGTTGAGCTTGAACTCCCAGCCCTCCTGCTTCAACCTCCTCAGTGCTAGGATGACAGTCATGCACCACTACACCCAGTCTGCTACTGTTTTTAACATAGGTTCTATATGTCCAATTACTGTGTAAATATATGAGTTGTAAATGAGAGACAAAAACACTATAGGTGTGTTTGATGCTAAGATTTGACAGTAGAAGGTGATCAAATATAAATAGTTTATTTGACATTAGACTCTATTAACATAATAGCATTAATAATGACAAAATAATAATACCTAACATGTATGGCAAGATTAATAAATGCTACAAACAGATAGATATTTTGTAGAAATTATCTAATTTAATTTTCACAATGCATCTGTAGTCCTCTAATAGAGTCAACACTGTGTGTGAGTTAAGGCTTGGTTGTGGGCTGAGCGGAGGCAGCAAAGCACAGAATCTGGGAAGTGCTCACAGGAGGGTAGAAGGGTGCTGAGCTAGATAATAAACTGGGGACCCCAGGGATGAATTCACCCTGATACGTGTTCCTCTGGGAGGGCACCAGGGCTGTTTGGCTGTTTTGTCTTGAATGCTATCGAAGGCATATATCCTCCAGCTCCACAATCCCTATTCTCTCTTAGTTCAGCTGGTCGACCCATTTCTACTTACCAGCCTGGCTATGGATGGTCCTGGAGCTGAAGTCCTCTGAGGTGCAGGACAACCAAGCAACAAGTGATCTGGGTTGGATTTTATTTTGTTTTATTTTGTAATACATGGGCTCACTGTGTTGCCCAGACAGGTCTTGAGCACTTAGTCTCAAGGGAACCTTCTGCTTCAGCTGCCCAGGTGCTGGGACTACAGGAGCTCACCACTATACCTGGCTAGATTTTATTTTTGATAATATGTGATTCCAACTCTAAAGAATGAAAGAAGGATCACTGGGTAAACTAATCCCATTTTATTCACTTGTAGGAAGTCAACATGCACTTGTACACTGAAAGATAAAAATCACACACACACAAAAAAACTGCTCTACCATGGCAGTTGATTCTAACATTGCTAGTTCAGGGAGTATTTTCTTGAGAGCCTTTCTCTGTAGAGCACAGCTCAGACTCCATGTTAATGATGCTGACCCCTGGTGGCCATGGGACCTTAATTGCAAAAGGATACCCAAGGACCATAGCTGAGCTCTCCCTTTCCATCCCTCACACACGGCCCCACCTCTGCCCTGCCACAGCCCCAGTGACTGTCACACCTACTGGAAGATCAGTGGGCTCCCAGGAGCTTGGGGAGCCACACAAGAAGTCAGGCCTTGGCAGGAAGAGAAAGGGAGAAGGGCTCTGTGCCGATTACAAAATAATAGACACCAAGAGTAGAATATTCTCAGGAAGGAAAGTTAATGTAAGAATTTCTATGAAAAAGAAAAATGGAACTGACAATGAGAAATAATAAGACCAAATTAGGAAATGGGAAATTGTTATGGGAACTATATTGACTATAATGAAAACTTTGCCCCTGAGATATTTAAAATCAAATCTGAGAAAGAGTGAGAGGTAAGCTTTAGAAGAACCCTTTGTGGACATGTCTAAATGGCCTGATTAAGTCTTTTCCACCTTCGCCTTCTGGTTTTGGCTGCTGGGTATTTGGCATGATAATTCCCAGGCAGGCACACTGTTCTCTCCATTGTGAGAGTTCTGGAGTGGAGACAGCCACACAGATGGCAAAGCTAGGAGCAGCTTCCTCAGAGCATCTTTTTCTTCGTTCTCTTTTCTTTCTTTCATCTTCTGCCTCCTCATTTCCTCTTTCTCCTCTATCACATTAAATGTGCCTGACACCAAAGAAAGAAAGAAAAACATGAGGAGGGCCATGGTGCGGGTTCTTTCCAATAATAACCTTGGCAGGTAATTTTGCACATACAGAGTAAGTCATTTTCGTGTAACTGAGATCAGGGGCTATATTCCTCCCCGGAGAAAAACACTTATATTGACGTGTTTATGTTTTGGAATAATAATATTTGTCCATGTGAAAATATGTGTGATTCATTTCTGCCACACCATATGGCTTATTGGTATTCATAATCCAAACAGTAGCAGCTGCTGCAGAATGTGGGAATGAATTTTCTTGAAGTAAAAATGGGCTAACTATTGCATGCCACATGTAGTTTGTAAATATCACTAATTCCTCATCAGAAACTTACTTATTTGCCCTTTCCACTAATCCATTATGTCCTTCATTAATGTCTCCAAAGCCTTCCAGTTTTTCTATCCATGTTCATTCTATCCAGTAAAGAAACTCTGACTCAAACCTACCCTCAATCAAAAGGTAGTCCTTCTACCTTGGGAACATGGATGTGTATCATCCAAACCAGTTGGCAAGTGAAGGCCTCAGTTTAGGCTTTGTTGCCTGGTGACAGCTGCCAGAAAATTTGCAGCACATTTTTGCCCTGGCTCTGCAATGTGGCTTTCTCCACTGTTTAACCACATTGTGTATCTGTGGTTCATCAGACATGTGAGGGCACTGAAGCAGCTAATGACTCCTGCCACCGCCACCCAGTCCACAGGCCCACTTGGCAAGACTTTGATGTCATGGAAAATGTAAGGTAACACTTTCTACAGACCATTTGAATGTGGTTTGTAAAAGCTCTGGAGGATTACAAAGGAAGTGATTTGTGGAATAAGTACTGAATGCTACTGTAGAAACAGACAGAATCAACAGTAGCAAATACACTAGTGTCTCAGGGGAGAAGTATCTGCAAGACTTGTTTATATGCCTACATAGCCATTCTGAGTTCCTCAAAATGTTGGAGGTTTTAGAAAAACAATATACTCTATGCTGATTCTACACATCACTATGGTGGATATTCAGGAAAAATTCATGGTGAATATTCAAGAAAAGTCCTGGCCAAATAATCCAACCTTGAGTCCCAAGTGAAAGTATAAAGAAAACTGCTTCAACTTCCCATTTTGGTTTGTGTATTCATAATAATGCCTTGCATTTGCAGGACAGATCACCATTTTCTGGATGTTTTTATATAGGTTATGAGTAATTGAGACTCTTTCCCAAGACTTCAGGTGATCCACGTCGATGGATGCTTTGTGGCTAGCATATTATCTCTATCCCATGTGCTTTGTCCTGTTCCCTTCACAGCAGGTATCACTAAATTCCAACTTGTTTCATTGTCTTCCTATAGCCATTTGTCTCTTTCAGATATATATTGGTCCATCCTCTAAGTACCTGCTGCCTTTATCACAAGTTATAATAGGGTGATTTATCAGTGTCGTGCACCTCACTCAGCCACAGGAGAGCCACCAGGAGAAGTTACCAAATAGACCCACACTCCTGCCCTGTAACCACACCCTTCTGCCATCAAACTGCATTTTATACCCTGCCTTCCCAGGACTTGCCAAGAGGTCTTGGAGTTGGCCTCAGTTTGCCCTTGCACTCTGCTGGCTACTGTCCTTTGTTTTCAAAGCATGTAACACAATTATTTCATAAGCCTCTTTTTTCAGAAGGAATATCTGACAGCATTCCCAAGTCATTTGTAGTTAAGAGCAGTGTGTGCCTGTCTGTCTGTTTCTCGGTATGTGCTTCTCACATTCATAACCAGCCTGACTTAGGCCATGTAGGTGATTGTCCCTTGTCGCCTATGAGGTGATTTCATGGCTGAATAGCCCTAACCAAGCTTCCCAAGGGAAGATGCTTAAAATCCCCATTTTTCTATTTTTGCTTTTCCACAGTCCCTGGAATAATTTCAACCTAAAGACTCAATCCTGACAATTCCCTGAACCAACCCTACCAGCAGGGACTCATCTCTTGAGCCGTGATTAATCCTATTGCCCTAAGCCTGGTATCTGGTAGGTTGGTCTGAGCCTAGGACACCCTGTCTGCTCATCCATAGCTGAGCTCCTTCCTTACCTAGCTGGTGAGCATGCACCCCCGATGCTATTTCTGACTTGAGGGGAAAGGGACTCTCCTCCAACTCAATACCCTACCTGCCACCTGGTGGTGCTGCTGAGCAAGCTTGGCCCTCTGCATTCAATCCACCTCAAGATTCCTCCCAAGGTTGCCTAGAAATGGGCTGGCCACATTATGATTTCATAGGCCCTACGCATCTTACCCTTACTCTACAAAAAATACATACATATTTCCCATATATATCCTTTCCTCCACTTCCTCTCAAATGTATCAGTATAAAAACAAATAATATTATATATTAAAACTTTCTTTGACCAAAAAGTATATTTTTTCTTATGACTTTAATTTTTTTAATTGAAATTAATACATTTTCACGGACCTGAAAAGTTTCATGGACCTTGTGAGAGTTCAGCATTCTACCCAGATTACCTGACAGAGAAATCAATCTTACCTGGCAGACCCATTTTCTTTGCATCAATGTTTCTCAAACTTCGGATTTTTGCAAACTATACTTTTAAAAAGTGTATATTATAACGCAGTTCTCCAATACCACAGTTACTGTCTTCAAACTTTGGATGACTACTTTGAAAAGAAAATTTTTATTATTAGGCTAAAGCTACTATAACTTGTCATAAGTTAAAAATATAAATTAATGTAAAATGACAAATACATCATGCATTCTTAAAAATTAAGTTTGTTCATGTTCAATTTTGTTCTAGTAATTTCACTGTTCTCATCATCTCTCATACTTGTCTAGTTTGAATAGGGCCTGTAATTTGGGCCTGTTTCTAGCTCAAAGATGCCCACCCTGTTCAGAGTTTCTTATTTGTTCACTGTCCACCCACTCCACCCAGACACTGTCAACACTTTTGTTCTAAAAGATATGAACCAACCAGACCTACCCAGCTTTATTGGCTCTTGAGGCCATATCTGTCCGTCAGTTGGGTTTTCTAGTAAAAATCACCAGCTATCGAAGTGCTGACTTAGCATTTCCCTCTGTGGCAACACTGTCCAGTGGCCCTTTCTATGTTGATGTAAATGGGCTCTCTCTACACCTGCTGGTGCAGTACCACTGTGCTATGGTTTAGATCTAAAATACCCTCAAAAAGTCTCACATGTTCAGGGGTAGGGCTTTTGGAAGGCGATTAGGTCAGGAGGGCTCTAAATCCACCAGTGGGGGGTAATGGAAACTTAAGAAGTGGGACAGAGTTGAAGGAAGTGGTCATGGAGTTGTGACCTTGGGGACAATATCTTGTCCAAGAACCCTTCCTCTCTGGTTCTTTCGCTCTCGCTCTCTCTCTCTCGCTCTCTCTCTCTCTCTCTCTCCCCCTCTCTCCTTCTTGGCTGCCATGAGGTGAGGAGCTTTTCTCCACCACATCCTTCTGCCATGATGTTTCTCCCTTGCCACAGGCCTAAAAGTACCAGCTGACCATGCACTGAAACCTCTGAGAACATGAGCCAAAATAAACCTTTCCTCCTTTAAGCTGTTTCTCAGATATTTTGTCACAGCAACAAAAAAAACTGACAAACATACACAAGTACATGTGCCTTCTATTCATTTGAAATGTGGCTTGTATGAATGAAAAACCTTTTATTTGATTTTAATTCATTTAACTTTAAACTCTGATGCTGCAAATGACTAGTGGCTACCATATTGCATAGGGCAGCTTAGACAATGGGATTTTGACTGATGACCATCCTTCTTGGATTCTAAGTCTCTATCCAAAAACTGATCAGCACTGAAATTCTCTCCCTTTCTTTCAGGCCTATCCTGCCACACAACCAGGTTTGTTAATGACAGGGAAAGCACTTAAGCAGTTGTTGTTTATTTATACTCTGATATGAGCAAATTCTCAGAGCAAAAGTACGGCAGAAAGTAGCAGCAATATAATGTGGGAGCCATGTAGGATTTGTGGAGCCCTAGGGAATTGGAAGGGTGAGCAGAACAGGGAGATGAAGGTATCAAAGATAAATCACCTCCTCCTTTTCAGTTATGCAACATTAGCCAAAATCTAAACTGTACTAATATTGTTATGGGTTATTTTTTTTTTTGAGACAGGGTCTTGCTATGTAGTTGAGGCTGGCCTTGAACTCACTATGTAGCCCGGGCTGGTGTCGAACTCATAGTAATCCTACTGCCTCAGCCTTGCGAGGGCTGAAATCACAGGCATACAGCACTGCACCCAGATAAACTCTATTAATATTGTATTTCCTGAGCATTCTTCTTTCTGTCCCTCTAAAAATGATTATCAGTCAACAACAAAGGTTCAGATTTCATCTAAGCAGTGTTCTCGTAGTTTGTTCTTAATCTGCTAAGCCTAGAGATGGCAGCTTGAGCTGGCTCTAGGCTCCAGGCTTCAGTGTCCAATTCTGGGGACCATTGTACTGAATCAGCTTCAAGAGAAAACCTGGCCCTCTCTCTTACATCCACTGAGGGCACAGGTACCCACGATTTCTTTAAGTAGACCTTGATCAGTGGAATGGCACTCACTTGAGTGGCACACACAGATAACCACCAACACATTTCCCCTCACACTCACACCTGTTTCCTTACCAACCGAGTCCCCATTTTCTGTAGTGTCAAGTATCTCGGGAATGGTGACCATATATGGAATGGGATAGAATGGAATGTTAAAACTGATTTTCTAAGCCAATCGTGGAACATCACTTAGTGATTTGGGAAGAGGGACATACTCTAACAGTTGTGTATTTGCTAGCTTTTTGTTACTATAATGAAATATCTGAGGCAAAATACTTTATAATCAAAATAGACTTATTTTGGCTGATAGTTTTGGATGTGTAAGGACTACAGGCCATATCTGGTGATAGCTTTTTTGTTTCTCACAGTCCTGAGGCAGCACAGAACACCATGAGGCAAGAGGCAGAGAGCATACATGTTTTTGTATCTGTGCTGTGTCTGTGTGTGTCTCTTCCTGTGCTTATAAAGCCACCAGGATTCCATCATTTGAGCACTATTCCAAACACCATAGTCCTATTAAGTCTCCACCCTCTTAATACCATTAACATGACTTTAAGGTGTATACTCCTGTATGAGCTTGGGGAAGGAGGGAGCCCATATTCAAACCATTACAGCCAGCCAATTTTCAGTGCTAAGGGAAGTTGGTGAAAAGAATGTTTAGAAAAACTTTCCTACTAACAAAAAGAGAGGCATAGGAGACAACCCTTCTGTCTCCATTGGCATTGTTGGGTCTACAGCTGAAGCCGGAAGGTGTAGCTGCCATTTTTCATCCTTGAAAACAACGACCTGAGGATGGTATAGAGGAGGGGTGGGCTGGGTCCTCCTTGGCACAGTAGAACATGGTAGGCAGCAGAATAGAATTAACTCTGAAGCAATCTGGACTTTGTGCAACAATAAGCCTCCTAGCAGGTTACACCATTTTGAATTGAGTCTTCTTTTATTAGCAGCTATAGGCATCATTACTGATACAATGATAATAAATTCTGGCATTCTTATTGCCTCTATTTTGACTTAAACTCTTTCCCCTTAGAAAGAGAAATAGCAGACAATTTTGGCTTTTCCTTTCTTTGTCTTTTATGACACAACTTATTATTTTACTTCATGGATACCTTCTGAACAAATCACTGCCAGATTATGCCTTTTTCATCATCTTTGACATGGCTTTAAATGACTGGGAAGATGCTATTTTCCACCACACAGAAATTACTGAAAATCATTGATAATAAAAATAAACCCTCAATAGCAAATTACAAATAGCAGGAATAAGACATGGCAATTTGTTATATGCTTTTCATTACAAATATAAAATATAGTTTTATTTGCATCTTTTAAGAATGAAGTCTTTTTCTGCTGAGCATGGAGTATTGAACGCTTTTTTAATGGGTGCAATTTTATTTCCACTGTGGAAAAGGTGCAAATAATAGTAGCTTTCTCCCCAAAGCAGAAACCCTTCAGGGAATCTGTCTTCACTAATAAACGTGTATTGATACACATACACATTTCCCATTAATATTAATAGAACCTAATGCAAATGTATAAATCACCTGAGTTTTGATTCCATGTGAATCGGATGTCAGATGACTTAAGATGAATTCACAAGATGCATTTGTCTGGGAGCGACTCCTTAATATGCCTTCATTTTGCAGCCGAATGCCTCTCCTGTGACTGAAATATTAATCAGAGGCTGGGTCTGCTTGCTCCCATCTTGCACACTCCTCTCATCAGAAGAGATCAGGTAGATGCATCTGTGTGACCATGTGCTTCTGCCCAAGTAAAACTTGAATTGTATTGAATGAAGTAAGGGAACGTACAGAAAATATAAAGCAAGAAAGATTTTCCCTTTCATAGGGAGGAGCACGCAGGGCTTGGTTAAATTAAATGTACACGTGTTCCTAAATCCTGGAACGAGTGTTGGTCATACAGGCCAAGTGCGAGGAATTTATGCATCTTTGTTCCTCACTTTATCCTCACAGGTTGTCATTGCATGAAGCATCTGTCCTCTCTATGTGCTGTGTGATAAAAAATACTGCGAATGTTTCAATTAAAATTTATTACACTAAAAGACACATTGCCATCAGTCCTTCTCAAAATACTCCCCCTTGCTTTAAACTCACTTTTCCCAATCGTTCTTGCCTTTTTCTGAAGCAGTTCTGGCAGTCTTTTTTGTCTTAAGCTGCACTTTTGTGGCTGCCTGGATGTCCTAAATTTATTCAAAATGTGCACTTTTCATGATCATTTTGATTTTGAGGAAGAACCAGAAGTTGCATGGCACCAGATCTGGTGAATAAAGTGAATAAGGACACACTACAGTGTTTTTATTTGACAGAAATTGCTATAAACATTTTGAATTGATCCAAGACATCAAGGCAGCCACAAAAAGGTATTCACAAAAGAGTACTTCCAAAACTGCTTCAGAAAGGGGCAAGGGTGATGGGATAAGTGTATTCGAAGTGAAGGGGGTTATTTTGAGAAGGATTAATGGCAATGTATCTTTTACCGCAACAAATTTCAAATTTGAAACATTCACCATATTGTTTGATCACACCTCATATCTCAAACTTCAGCAGCATTTTTTTTTTTTTTTTTTTTTTTGCCAGCAGACCTCTGTGTGGTCCCAGGGAAAGATGCATTATAACCTGTCAGGGTGGTAAAAGAGTTTCCCAGCCAGTACACCTCACTCTTCCAAGCTGCACTGCTCCATTCTCATCTAACTGTGGCGCCTTTCCCTCTCCAATCTCCTCTCTTACTCAGATTCTGGCCACAGTGATTGCTCTGGAGACTGTCTTTGATTTTACTCTAGTATAGGTTCTAGTATAAGCACATGCACAAAATAGTGTACTACAAGAAAACACACACACACACTGTATCACCTGGCCCCTCCTTTCAGAAATGGTGAAAATTAGCATCAGGCAGAAAAGAAAAAAGATCATGACCAAAACCCTTGTTTTTTGCTCATTCTTGTTTACTACTAGACTACATATTGGAAATATGAAAAATGAGCCCTGAAGGGAGCCTTTGCACTATGTCACAGTAGCATCCATCCACGAGCTTCAGCTTGTCACATTGGCCACACCTTCTGCCTGGGCGCATCTCTTCAGCCTGGCAAAGCCACTGGTGCCCCTTTTATAGATACAGGAAGTAAGGCCAACTGAAAATGCTATAAAAATTATATCATTGCTTTCTACATTAATAAGTTAGTGGTAACCTGGTTTCTTTTCTAGTCCAAGAGAGTAGGAGAATAATCAATCATAGAGCTGCTAGAATAAGCTTTTAAATTGAACAGATCTTCATTTTCAAACCCCATGTGAAATCTTCAGTTAATCTTGGGGTTTGACAAAGCTTTCAGGGTTAATTTGGTCATTATAATATGCTTGAATTCAAGGGAATGTTAGGGTTAATTTAAGCTTTAATTAATAATTGAGGCATACTAAAAAGTTACTGACTTATGGTAGATCTCCTCATCTTACTCTAAAAGAACCTTTTTTATCACATATAACTCTCTTAAAAGAACCTGTCTTGAAATTATTAAGATATTATTGCTCAATCTATAAAACTTAAAGTTCCATTAAAAAAGAAAACAATATTAAGTGAAGAGTGGGTGGCAGTGAAATACTGTTATCTGCATCCAAGGAAAATATGGAGACTTGGACCAGAAGCTATAACTCATGGCCTCTTATCCAATTGAGGATATTGGAATTACAAGAGACTGTGTGCTACCAATCTCAGAAACAATTGCATTCTTTATTCACTTATTGACAGTTTATTACACATCTGTTGTGAATCAAACCCTGTGCTAGAACTAAATACAAAGAGAAGACATGTCCCCACTCTTCAAGGATATCCTAGATGGCTCAAGGAAAGCCTCTGGAAGGCCCCTAAAGGAAAGATTGGAATTTATCAGGGCATCTCCATGGATTCTCTCACATTCTCCTGATCATAGATAGCCCCAGACCCCACTTTACAGCTGAAGTTCAGAAAACTTAAAGTAACTCCCCCATGGTCACACAGTCTTGGAAAGAAGCAGAAACCAGACCTTCATACATCTGTCTCCTCATGCTCTTTCCATTGCACCAGTACCAAACCATGAGACCTCCACAGCCACAGGATGTAATTTGGGTGGGCTTCAACAGCTGCCATTTGCTGTGACAGTCACCATGCCTGTGGAAGTGTCTCCCTCGGCTGTTATGGTGCTATTGGAGCCTACATTCATTCTCTAGAGCACTCTGAAATGGGGAGAGCAGCAAAGAGTGGATTTGGTGCGTCACTGTCTGCTGCTGTAGCAGCTCTTGGGCACACCTGAGTGGGATTGAGGAATGTCCCACCTCATCTCCAGGGAAAGAATGTTCCTTCTTCTAACCAGGGAACCAACCAGTATCACAACAAGTATTCTCATAAGCTCCCTGAGGATATATTAGACATCAGACCGCCCCTAGAATAGGAGATCTGGGGCAGGAACTAGAAGTTAAACAAAAGCCAAGAAAAAAGACTTCTTCACCCAGACTGCCAGCAGGAGAGGACCACCAGGCCACATGGAGCACATTCAAATGAGCATAAAGGTGAGAGAAACACCGGGGTGACCTGGGTTAGGCCATGGGGCCCACTTGGCACTGATGCCAGGAGAGGTAAATCTGAGGACAAACCTGGACAGTGACTCCACAATGATGAAGAAATCGGACTTTGGGAACCAAAGAAAGTAGCAGCAGAAGAGGAAAGACAGGTGTACACTTGCTTATTCTCAATCTCAAAGTCGAAGACACTTGAAAAGTGAACATTTCAGTGACAGAACCTGTCCTGAAGTGATGTAAGGTTGTCTGTAATCGTGACTAATTCCTCTTACTGTGACTATTCATAGTTTTACTGTAGAAAGGCTCAGATATTTGATTATGGATAATACTGGCAATATGAAATAACTTAAAGGATAAGACAATGTACTCCTGAAATCTCAAATTCTAAATTTCAAAACACATCTGGTCCCAAGGGTTTCAGACAGGACTATATATCCTGCACAAAATTCTGCATTATCTCATTATCTCATTTAATTGTCACAGAAATCCTAAAAGGCAAGTCTTATCTTCCCCACTTTATAGGTTTAAAAAGTTGGATTGGGAGAAATAATTATTTGGACAAAATCCCACAACCAGTATAAAGTAAGAGTGTGCATCTTGAACTCAAAATACTCTCCCCCACGCATGGTACCAGTAGGGACTGTAAAGTGGCAAGCAGTGACCCAGCAGAAAAGTAACTCCAGGACACTTTTCAAGAGAACTCATGGTTCTCTGTGCCTTATCCTCTCTTGCCCCTGCCCCCTACCTCCTCATGGATGCTTTGGGTTTTATTTTTTTGAAAAAGAACAACTGCAGAGCTAGAATTTCCTATTAGCAAGAAGTTCTAGAAATGTTGGGTTGCAGCGATCTTTGGAGCATCAAATCTTCTGGAGACATCAGAGCACCTCCAGACCAGGTGCTTTGAACCTGAAGAACTCTCAGATTGTTCACCATGCTGGATGAAAGCTCTGAGCCCTCTCCACAGGAGACTGCAGGCATGACTCCACAGTCAAAATTCCTCATGTTGTTTCCGAGGATTGTGTCCATGACCCCAGATTTAGAATATTAATTCCAGGCTCTTGGGGAGTAAGTACATTTCCCATGACAAAATTAATAGCCAAGTTCAACTTTAAAGACCAGAGATCATTTCAATTAATACAATTCAGTGATTCAGTTTAAATATAATTGCTATAGGAGCCTGGCCTTTCCTGACCAAAAGGGTATGTGAGTAGGGGGTGTGTGTGTGTGTGTGTGTGTGTGTGTGTATGTGTGTGTTGGAAGAAGCTGGGGGTGGGAGGTGATTATTCCTTCATGTCGAGAAAATTGCCCATACAGGTATTGTTAAGCCCTCACTCTTCTGTTGCCCTCTGTTTTATAAACAACCAACTGGCCAGCCCAGAACGCAAGGGTTACATTAGAGGTCCCTTTTCATTCCAGGATTGTATAGTTATCTTTTGTCTGTATGTGCTGGGAGACTCTGGATCTCCTAGGCAGATTCCTTTTCATCATCTGTGATACTAAAACTTGCAAACCACTGTCAAGGCCCAACCATAAAGAATCTCCAGCTGGCATCTTAACTGTCTTGTTTATTTCCCCCTTGCTCTTTTGATTTACTAGGGTTATAAGCCATTATTTTCTAAAACTAAATGTTTCCTAGTCTTTTATATCTCTGGTTTGATAGTTATGATAACCTTCTCCCAAGAGTGTAAAACTGGAAATGATGAATAGAAGAAGTGTGCTTGTCATTAGCCAGAGCAAAAACGAACTCCTTTTCAAAAATTCAAAAAGTTGATAATGGCAGATTTTGTTTTTTTACATGATTACCTTTATGACAGTTCTGTCACTTAACACCAAGTGCAATATATTCCAGGCTAGCTTTTTGTCTGACAGGGGTATCCATGGCTCACGACACTGGGCTGAGCTGTTTCTGATTTGTATGTGTACAGTAATTGATAGAAACTGATGGTGCATGCAATTTGAACGTGAAGTTACAAAACAGGCATGTTTGTGAAAAATGCTTGTATGTCCCTCATTTCCCTGTGTTAATATATAAGATTAAGTGATAAATTCAGTTTAGCAAAAATGGTTAAGTTCTTGGTCTCTAGAATTAATCCAGCTTTGATTTAGATCTTGAATCCATCGCTCATCAGCTGCATGTCTGTAGAGGCTATCGATAAATTGGCTCATCTCTCTGTGCCTCTTTCTCTGGGATTATAAATAGGATTATCCCCAAACGGGAGTTTTTAGGATTGAGATAATGCACATAAAGCGCTTAACACAGTGTCTAAATTCAGTATGTTTGCTATCATCAACGTTATCGCTCAGAATAATAATGATTTCCCAGCTCTATTCTTTCACAAATTCTAACTCCAGCAGTTCAGCCTAAATTCAACAGAGTCCCACGATATGCCAAGCTGTATATGTGGTATGTCTCCCAATTCTGAAAAATCAGAAAATTCATGCATTGATGGAGAGGGGAGGTGACTTTCCTGTCGCCATAGTGTTTTGCCTAAAAAGTGAGATTTCAAGTCTCCATTAGGAATAGCTTTTTTTTCCTACTATATAGCAGCCTGTAGGGGCTCCTACTCAGCTGAACTGTGCAGGGAGACAAAGGAAATGATTGTGCTCATTGCACCTGGCTACACCTTACGCCTTTTCTTTTCTGCCTGGCCCTGTGGTCATCACGGGCTGGGTCTGGAAAATTTGCTCCAAAACAAAGCATGCTGGGAGTCAGGCAGGCCCATCCTCCACATCCTTTTTCCCAGGATCCCAGATGCCTGGTTCATCTGGGGTCATCACCAGGGTTTCTGTCACGCTGTCTCTTCCTCTGCAGAGTTGGACTGAAGACCCTGAGAACACAGGGCAGGCCATCAGTGGAGAGGACTGCTGGCCCTGCTTGATGTTTTGTCAGCCCTAAATAGCTCTGAGCCTAAAACCACCTGTCAAAGTCCAACTGAAATGTTTGAAAAAAAATCACCCTACTTGGAAACAGGTAGAAAACCAATCAATAGTTTTCCTACTTTGGCCAAAGGGTGCAAATCTTAGTTATGTGAGAACTTCATAAAATTTCAAAATGTGAATCTCACTGAGGCAGAGATTCTGAAGGGAAAAAAAAAAAAAAACCCTGATGAGACTTGCTATGTTTAAATCATGGTAAATATGTCCTTGCAACTTGGCACAACAAAAGCTAATGCTGAGGACTTTTTTTTTTCCTTTCTTTTTTTGTGTGGCTCGGAATTGAACTCAGGGGCCTGTGCATGTTAGGCGAGTGCTGTAACACTGAGCTTCACTTCCAGCCCTAGTGTTTCTTCTATTTTGGATAGGTGCTCTGGAGGAGAGAGGAGCTGCCTTTAACAAGAATATACACATTTTTCCAGGCAATCTTTCTCCATGGCTGCTGGTAAGGAAAATTGTAATAGCTGGAAGCATTTAAAACTGAGACTTTTTTTAAACAAGATTTTACTGAACATCTTACTACTGATGATAAGTTTGCTATAGTTTCATTGTATCTCCAGATGAAAGGTCCAAATTTAAAATCAGGTAGAATCAACCTACGTAGCATGCCCAGACTTTCCCATGTTACTAAAATTGTATTTGGGTGGGTAGAACTACCAGAAAATACCTTACTTCAAAAAAAAATTTTTTTCCTGGCAGAACTATAACCAGTAATACCTCCTAATATGGATCCTGGCCCATGATTTTCCAGAATATGGATAACATGAAGGAATTTGCAGTATTACTTTACCACATATACTATTACCACTTTTTTAGCTTTTTTTCCTAGTGCTTTTATTTTCTAAAGACAAATGCCAAGATTTTTTTGTTTGCATGGCCTTCTGTACTTCCTTGTGCTTGTCCAAATTGGGTTTTTAGTATTTATTCATTTTAGTAACTTTTTATTATTATAATACTTGTGGTTGCAGGGGGAAAAAAGCGTGAAGTATATTAAATTACTTTCAGTGGCAAGTGATATTATTATTATAATACCAGGAACAAAAACAAAGAAATAACAGGCTAGTGAGGACACATGGCATCCAACTCATGTGCTCCCAAGAAGCCCGCTGGCATCAGAGAACACTGATGTGAGATGACCAGTCAGGCCCACTCAGCGCTGCAAAGGATTTACCTTGGTACACAACACAGAGTACACACCATGTATTAAGGAATGCCCAGGGCCGGGGATTTAGCTCAGTGGTTCCGCTGCCTGCCTTGCAAGCGCAAGGTCCTGAGTTTGATCCCCGGTACCAAAAAAAAAAAAAGGAATGCCCAGCCTCAGCTAACACTAAATAGCAGCTTAGAGAAACTCTGGAGCCAAACCAATGTGCCACTTTGGGGAAGTTACTTTACTTCTCTATGCCTTGTCCCTAACACCATAATAATAATATTCACATCATAGGATTGTTGTAAGAGTTTTAAAAATCTAGATGGTAATAATTCTGTTTGGCACACACTGAGGGCTTACCCAGTGACATTCAATAACTCAGTGGCAGTTATGGAAACAGAGTGCTTTAGCCCATTATCACATGTCCTCTACTTAGTAGCCTTGGATGTGCTGTTCCATTCTTATCCCCAGTTTACAGAAAAGACTAAGAGGATTGTCCAACATCTCAGACACAGAGCATGTGGTGGAGACAGAGTTCAGACACAGGTCCAGTGAAACTAAAGCCTGTCAACCCATCTGTCAGTGTTAGGCCTATATCCCTCAGCAAACAGCAGGGGTAAAATGCTAAGTTGCTTCCAGGACAGGTCCAACTCTAACAGCCCTGAGAAACACGCCAAGGTTATGCTGCACTCATAGCTTGGGAGGCCCTGCTCCCAGGCTGCTGAGGACCCCAGAACCTTCATTTGCAAGCCAGATTTGGGGCTGAGTGTAGTGGTGCCGTGAAGAGGCTACTCCCCGTACACTCTGCTTAAAAGTCAAGCACTTTTGAAAACATCTGCTAGAAATTGTGTGCCACTGATTGAAATGAAAAACAAACTCAGCTGCCAAGCAACGGTGGAAGGAAGAAGAGGAGCAAAGGACTAGTGACAAACACCTAGTTAGCACACTGCCACAGATGGTCACAATAAGAGCCTGCATGAGAAACATAACTTAGAGACTACAGAGGTTTTTTGCCAAAAGTTGCTTTATAGTGCAATATGGAAATATAAGACTGTTCTTTTTTAAATGGACTCACACAAATCTACAGGCCTCGTTTTCTTTTGTAGGAAATTCTTTGAACTTCATTCTGTCCCACACTGCCTTCTAAAGGCATGGAGCAGGATGGGGGGGCTGCCTTTTGCAGCCAAAACTCCCTGGCTGTATTCTCACCTCCCTGGAGAAGTGGGCAGAGCCCTGGTGCTGGCACCTTGGAGGGAACCCTCCTGCCCCCACCTGGCATCTGTATCAGGACTGAAAACAGACAGAAGCTGGCAGGGGAAGAAGTTCTGCCAGGACTTCCCAGGTCATAGAGATGGGATTTTAAATCCAGGGAGCCTGATTCCATACTGCCCAGGTCACCTCTTCTGAAGCCTCTCAATGCTGAATTTCACCTTCTCTGACCACAACCCACGTGCCTGCCTCAAAAAGCATTTGTTTAGCCTTTCCTTCACAATCCTACATTTTTATAAGTTCAGCACCCTTCCCCTCCCAATGGGAAATAAACATGACTGTAAGCTAAAGCTGCATTTTCAGGCCGAGCCTGAAAGTGGTAGAGCAGGGTGCTGTGAGAAGGGGGCAGTGCTTGAAAAGACCTTAAAGTGGAGGAATTCAAGTTCATAGGAGACCTGGCAAGACCAGCTTGGCTTTGGTTACAGGAACTGTGTCCAAAGCATAGCTGTGCAGGATCTCAACATCTCGGAGGGAGAAGAGATTTGCCAGGAACCAGATAATCAGCCACCTCTTATCTTGCAAACCAGTCTTTAGCCCATTTTCTCATCTCCCTGCATCTAATTGATTGTCTCCACTTTAGAGGAATGCCATGAATTCCCTTCTCTCTGTTTTCTGTTCTGATCACTTCATGACCCAAGCTTTGCAGTAACTTTGCCAATCTCTTTGGTTTTGCTCCAATTTTTCTCATTCATTCACCCTGCACACAAGTAAAGTATTCTGAACTCTGCATTGCCTGTATGGCCCAAGGTTAAATTATTTATCCTCAAAGTCTGTGTTTCTATGATATGATCCCTACTCAGCTACATGAATTACCTGCTACACACAAACTGGTATGTCTCTAGTTTCTTAACACATCCCATGTTTCTCACCTGCAAGACCGGCCCTCACTCTGGCTCAACTTTAGGGGACTCTGCTTTGGCGTGGGGGATGCCTGCTTCTGGGGTAAAGAACTGGCAGGGCCAAGGGCATGTACGAACCCTGAGCCCACTCCCTTCAGTCTAGTCCTTACTCTGGATACCTGGGAACCAGCATTACCTGCCCAACAACCCAACAGCAGCTTTCTTGGCCTGCCTAGTGGAATGAGCTTTGACTTGCAGGCTGGAACATTCACTGAGCGTATCTGAGGCTCCTTGAAGTACAGGGGGGCTGGGGTGAGAAAAGAAAAGGACCTGTCTCATGCCCCGGGCTGTGTCCCAAGTTCCAAAACTCTGAGGAATTTAAGGAGTCCAAATCTGAATCTGGCAATGATACAGGATATTTGCCAAGGTAAAAGGATAGGACATGTATAAACCATCTGCTGGCTTAATTTATAACTACAAAATCGATAGAACACATTTTATTTAATAGTCTGGAGTTTGACTTATGACTTTAATATGTTAAGACAAGAGGTATGTGGGTTTCATTTGGACTCCTGCCCAGGCTTGCAAATGTTAGGGGCTCACTTTCTCCACACATCCATTCACTACCACTTGGCATTTTACTCATCTTTTAAGTTACAGAACAAATCTCACTTTTATCCTGAAGACTTCCCAGACCACCGCAGCTGTTATTTATTTCTCTGTTTGTTCCCTTCATGCTCACAGGCCTGTAATTCCAGCTACTCAGAAATCTGAGGCAGGAGGACTGAAAGTTTAAAGTTAGCCCAAGCAACTTAGTGTGACCCTATCTCAAAAAATAAAAAGGACTGGGGATATAGCTCTATGGTAGAATGTGTGTCTAGCATACACAAGGCCCTAGGTTCAGTCCCCAACACGAGAGAGAAAAAAAAAGGAAAAGAAAAGAAAGGAGTTTCTTTCTTCTAAAAAATAGGGTCACAGAATCAAACACCCACCAAGCAGAATTCTCCATTTTGGAAATATCCCAAACAGAACACATCCCTTCATCTCCTGTGATAAAACCCCATTCAAGACACAGGCCTTCCACCCAGGAATATACCTCTGCTCTTGGCCTGTCTACAATCTTTTTCCTCACCAGCTGCCATAACATCCTTCAGCCCTATTTAAAGGCCTCTGATGCCTTTCCACTGCAATAAAAGTAAAATCTAAATGCCTAACTTGGCCTCTATAGCCCTCTCCAGCCCATCTCCTGGTTCTCCCTATCATTTTCTCTCCTTTTGTGACTTCAGAACTCTGGCTTGCCTTCTGCTCATCCCTCAAATGTTTTATTCCCACCTCACAGTCTCAGAGGGCTCACTTGCTTGCTTGCTTTCTCTTTCTTTCCTTCTTTTTTTCTTTCTCTTTCTTTCTCTTTCTTCGTCCCCCCCCCTTCCTCTCCCTCCCTCTCTCTTCCTCTCCCTCCCTCTCTGAGATAGCACCTCCCTAAGTCAGTAGTTGCAGGAGCTGGGCTTGAATTTGCAGTCCTACTGTCTCAGCCTCCCTAAATGCTGGGATTAGAGGTGTGCACCACCACGCCCAGCTCTCAAGGGCCTTTGAATTTGTCATTCTCGGTACTAGGGAACCTTGTTTTCCTAGATTTTCATGCGGCCTCTTCTTCTCATGACTTTTTTCTTGGTTCATCTGTGATCTTTCCAGAAAGGCCTATCCCTGAGTCCCTAATTTAATCACCACCAAGTTGCTTTCTATGCCATTTCCCTAATTTAATTGTCTTCATGTGTTTATATTTTACTGTCTGTGTCCCCATCTGGAAATGGATTGCATGAGAGCAGACTATTTTGCCCATAGTTATCTCCTTGGTGCACAGAAGAGTGTCGGGCATGAAGTTGGTGCTCTGTAGATGATGGATAGATGGATGAATGCACCAGAGAGTGAATGTACAGGGCACTGAAGGAGCAACATAAAGTAATCTAACTTTCCCTGGAGATAGGGGTTTTTTTCTTAACTACATTTAGGCCTGGTGAGGAGGGCTTGACAGACAGGAGTGACAGTATAGTAGGTTATACTAAAGAGTTTAAACTTTTCCTGAGAGCAAGGAGAAATCATTGAAGGATTCCAGAAGTACAGGATTAGATCTGCATTTTGGAAAGATAACATGGGGCTGCAGTGTGAGCACACACAAGACCAGCCAAGTAGAGGCAAGCAATCCATCAAGACAGAGCTTAACATAGGGAAGAAGGAAGGGGAGCTTTAGTCAGTAAATCTTCACTTGAACCTCCCACCATATGTTGCCAGGATGAAAAATAAGGTTAAGAGGACAACTGTATGGAGGAGTGAGGGAGATGGAGCTGTTAAGGATGACTGTCAGCTTCAGCATAGATGGCACCTTTCCCAACTCAAACTCTAGTGTCCAGAGGCCCTCCCAAGCATCTAGCATGGTTCCTGATATATGCCATTGCTGGGAGAATCAAGATAGGCCCAAGAGGGCCGAGGATTTAGCTCAGTGGTTCCAGTGCCTGCCTTGCAAGCGCAAGGACCCGAGTTCAATTCCTGGTACAAAAAAAAAAAAAAAAAACAAGATAGGCACAAGGACTCCCTTTGAGAGGCAGGTAGATGATGGTATCACTCTGGAATGCAGACATAGAAGTATATTTGGGGAAAGATAGTTCAGTTTTAATCATATGAAGTTTGAGATGAATGAGCAATGAGTCATGAAAGAGAGAGACAGAGATGGGGGGGAGAGAAATCGAGAGAGAGGGAGAGAAATCAACATATAGGGATTGTAATGTATAAACAAGGTTGCCCATAGAAGGAGTAAGCACTTCCTTCTGGGAGAAGGCCCAGTATTTAAGGGTTACTTTAAAGGAATAGGTTAAAACCCTTGACTGAGCTCAGGGGTTTCAAGAAAAATACATAGAAAAAGAAGTCATAGATGTTTGCAGAGAATCTATGCTAAATGATGCATGATATTAAAAAGCCAAAGGAAAAAAAATTAAAAAGTAAAAAAAATAAAATTAAAATAAAAAGCCAAAGATGTTGGGGGGGATCAGTAATGGCAACCATAATAGCAGTGAAATAGGAAATGCATAGAAACATATATGTGGGTTCAGCAATATGGAATCCATTTCATTGAAGTCTGAGCAAACATTCCCAATGATTCTTCTTATCTTGAAGTTAAGTGTATTTGTTTCATTCCATTTGACTTACTATAACACAATCAATTGGATAATTTTTGAGGATTAAAAATTCATTTCTCGGGCTGGGGATTTAGCTCAGTGGTTCTGCCATCTGCCTCGCAAGCACAAGGTCCTGAGTTCCATCCCTGGTACCAAAAAAAAAAATTTATTTCTCACAATTTTGGATGCTGGAAAGCCTGGTGTCTGGTGAAGGGGGTCCTTCTCTGCTTCCAAGATGGTGCCTTGAACTTTGTGTCCTCACATGGCAGAAGAGACAGAAGGATAATAGGAAGTGAATGCTGCATGTTCCCATGGAGGAAGGGGAGACGAGCCAAAGGGCCTTAGCCAGTTCCCTCCAGCCCTTTTAATATGGAACTAATTAATTAATCAAGAGAGTGAAGTTCTGCTAACTTGATCACCTCCCAAAAGGCCCAATTCTTCATCTACCACAGTAAGAACTAAGTTTCAACATGAAATTTGAAGGAGAAACATTCAAACCTTACCTGTACTTTTCATTACTAATAATCATAGTATTTTCAATGGTCCAATGGAAAAAGCAGTACTAAATTACCATCATGATGGCATAAATGATTTTTCAAAGTTATGTCTCTGAAAGGGGAGTTACCGTAAGAGATTACAATGGATCTTCTCTCGTTGGAGTGACAGCAATCTGTAAGCAATCTTAAAATTGGCCAATAGATCCTATATCCAATAAACTGTTTCTGTGTAGTCCACCATTAAAACAAAATCTGTCTTTTTCTTTTTCCAGTGATGTGAATTTAATTTGTTCTCATTTATTAAAGCTACTTCCTGGGACTTGAAAATGCTTTTAAATGTTCATTTCATTTTCACATTCACAACTCATTCTATTCAACACATTTTCTGCAGATTGAATTGCTTGCTGAATTTGAAAAAGTTCAATAAATAGCAGCAGAAACTACGGAAGTTCATTTAATTTTTTTATTAACAGATCCAATAAATCTAAGCCTATTTTCTTCAAATAAATCATCTAGAAATAAAAAAATATATATTTTTGGGCAATTTGCAAGGTTAAATGTAAAAATAAATTTTTACTTTTATTTGTGACTGATATTAACATGACAAAGCTTCAACAGAGCTTACTTAGTACCGAATTTATGTCTCCCATTTGCATAGCTGTATATAAAGGAGTGAATAGATTTGAAACAGAAGAGAACGAAACTAAAACTACAGAATACAGATGCTGTCTGTATTTGAATTTTTCATTTTTGGAAATGACCTGGATCTTGCAGAATTTACTGTGGCTGTGAGAAGCAGGAGGGCACAGCCTTTATCAGAGACTGATTTTGAGTTCATCTAGACAAAGGGTGATATTGCTTTAGCTTCAACCCAGACCATAATTTTCCCTTTGGTGAGCTTTGGTGATTATGAACAGTGATTAATTGACAAATTAGAATTTCAAAGGGCAGTGACAACAGTGGTGAACAGAAGGAAGTAGCAGGAGAAATTCAGGTTTATTACAACACTTGGAAGTCTCTTTCCCTTCCCTTCTTGGTATTTCTCTGTTCTGGAAGACTTCTCTACCTGCAGGTCTCTAAGTTTATGTCTTTCTTCTCACTCACCCCACACAAGCTTTATTTTTTCTTTCAACTTCTTTTCCAGGCTCTTCCACTATGTCTTTACACTACCCCTAAAATGAATCTGAAAATACTAATCTTTTCTTTCATACAGTTTTATATTCCTCTTCAAAAGCAAATTGAGCTTTCCCCCTCCTCCTAAGATTAGCAGGGCACCTTGATTTGGTTTTTCCTCCTCACTATCAACGGGCAACAATATTAAATGGATTCCCAGTTAAAGGCAACCCTTTGCTAATTTAGGAATAGTGAATTTATCCAGATGAATCAACAGTTAGGATTTTTCTTACACACAATCAATATCCCTATGTTTAGTCACCTAGCAACATGAAAACATTTCACAACTTTTCCTTCTTGCCTTAATTAAAACCAAGAATTAAGTTATTCCTTAGGTAGGGAACATGCCAGGTTCCTGAGCTGGAGAGGGAAAGGGGCCCTACCCTCAGGAAGGGATGCCAGGGCCATTTAACTCTAAGCACACATCCATCGATTTGCTTTGGCCTGTGGGGCTGCTGAGATCTTGCACCAAGAAGTACAATTATATTAGCCTTTGACTTCTTGAAAGATTTCCAGCCTCTTGAAAGATCTGTGACTGTTTTCTCAGATTAATACCAACAATATCATAGTTATGACTGTACGCATGCTAATACATTATCCCCCACATAAGGAAGTGTTGAAGAAATAAATAAAACCACTTTGCTTCCATTGCCTTATAAATGTGATTTTTTTTCAGTTATTAGGTATTGAATCCAGGGCCTTTGCACTAAACTACGTCCCTAGGCCCCCTCCTCCCCCCTTTTTTTTGAGACAGGGTCTTGCTAAGTGCACAAAACAAGTTGTCTGGACTGGGCTCAAACTTGAAATTCTCCTACCTTAACCTACCGGCATGCTAGTGATATAGAAAAAATATAACTCTCAATCTGTTAGATGTCAGATGTGCTGAGTTCCTATCCCCTAAAATCGAGGAATGAGTTCAAAGGGACAAAGGAGCTTAAAGGTTTATTGAGCTATAACTCCTGAGAGGAGGTGTCCCAAGTGAGTTGCCACTGAGGCCTTTTGTCAGGGGTGATTTATACAGCAAAGTCACAATGTGGGTACAATATGGGTCAACATACAATCAACCTATAGGATTACAAGTAGAGCTGCTTAGCTAATATTGATCCAATAGGGAAGCAGGACACATAGGGTATATGGCTGATGTTATTAACCTTGGCTAATCTATAACTTCTAAAACAGGAACAATTTGGGAAAGGACGAATCCATGGGCTCTGGTCACCCAACCTTGTATCTGATGCATATCTGGATTTAATGGCCTGGATGATACTAGCTACAGTACAGTCTCAAGTGCTGCTTATCCCTTAGGGAACTGGGCAAGTCTGGCCCTTGAGACTTTGTCTTGAGGTCTTGCCTTCTGCAGATGGCCTGCAGCCACAATTCTGATGTCTTTATTTTTCACTGACTTCCTTGAGAGCCCAGTCCCTCTCTGCATATTAATTTCTATGTAATTTAGCTGCCCATAATACTAGGATTACAGTTGCAGCCTGCCACACCCAGCTTGTAAATGTGACTATTGCAGGCAAATCATTTTGTTTCAGGTTTTTCCTTCTTCCTACTTTTCTTTCAATGTCATTTACTCTATCTCTTCACATCTGAATACTAAGCAATTCCTGGCAGTGGAAACTTCTCATATGATTAGATCTCAGAGGTGTAGGGAGTGGGGCTTTGGATTTAACTGACCTCTTTGTTCCTCCTCTCCTTATCTATCTAATGAGGGTAATGATAGTTTGCATTGCATGGAAATTGATTCTCAGATGAAAGGGAATTAAATGGTTTTTGTTTGTTTGGTTGGTACCAGATCAAACTCGGGACCTTCCGCTTTCAAGGCAGGCAGGGAGGGGAACTACTGAGCTAAATCCCCGGCCTGGAACTAAATGTTTTTAAATTCTATGGTCACCTTCAAACCCTGGTCATTCCAGGTGTAGCCAACCCAAGCAGAGCATGATCCTGAGAACTTCCAAAAGAAGGCTCCAGAAGCAAACACTTCTGAGAGGCAGCCACAACAACATGGTAACAGCATAGATTGAGAATCTGGGGGTACATATCAGTGGTAGAGCACTTGCCTAACACGAATGAGGCCCTGGGTCCCCAACACCACAAAAAACAAAGCATAGTCTCAAAGTTGAGCTGTCAGGATTTGAATGTCAGTTTTGCATGAAACTAGCTAGGTGTGTGTCCTCCCTCAGGTTCCCCCAAATGAGAGGTGTGAACAGCATTGTGATTGTGCTTAGAGGATTATAACTAAGATTATACATGTTAATATTTATAAAGTTCTTAGGACACTGCTTTGAGTGTCAAAGTGCTGTGTAAATGAAAATTTCATTATTTCTAATTATGCCAGGCAAAAGGCTTCTCTTTGTCCAAAAATACACAGTTATGCTTGTTGTAGACATGGCTATAGTTAGGAATAGAGCTATGAGCAAGGGCAAGTTCAACAGAGACTCCAAATGTCACTTGGAAGAAGTTACCACCTAACAATCCACCCATCCACTACTGGTCTTTAAGCTACTTGCTTCTCTACTTGCTACAAATGTTTGCTTATGCAACCCACCCATTTCAAATTTGATATCTACAATTGTTTTATAACTTTAAATAAGTTAATTTTTATTATTTGGTTTATAAGGCGGTAGAAAATAAATAAGATGAAGACTGACTATACAGTAATTGCAAAAGTATCTCATAAATCAATTTGAAAAATAGACTTTCTGAAGACTTTATTAAAATGATCAAAATATTAATGTGAATTTATCAAATTAATACCCAAAATTTTGACTACACCCACAGAACATTCTGTTGTATTTTAAAAGGTCAGCTGTAATAACTTCTACTGCTTTGGCTGGAATTGTGAGTATCTGTCTCTATATGATATAAAATATCACTTTGCTAGCACCAATATTTTATACAATTAGGTATGAGACAAAGATAGGAAACCTTACGTGTTTTAGTTGCCTTGATAAATCAGTGAAACAGGTATGCCCAAACTATTATTTCTATGTATACTTTTGCTTAGCTCTTCAAAAGTTTTTACATGTGCAGACAGTGTTTCATAGTAAGATTTAGGATGGAGGATGGGTATCCTTTTTTTAATTGATAGAAATAATTTTATAAAAATGTTGTTTAAACAATTATGAACCAAGCTTCCCCTTCAATGAGATTGTATTAGGGAAAAATACATCTATGGAAGTTGAAGATATCAAAATTGAGCCCTCTTGAAAAGTCAGGCATGTATGTAGGGGACCCAGAGAAGCTCCATATCTCTCCTCAGCTTTCCAGACAGGTGGGGAGATTTTTATCACCCTGCAGGCCCACTGAGGCTTGGTGATTAAGGGAAACAAATAAGAAGAACTATTATGATTGCTTATTAGAGGTGAAGACAGAACAAGCTAGAAGGTGAGCGGGTCAAGTGTGCCACTGGAAAGGAGACCTGAGATTTTTTTAAGCATGAGAGTGGCCATTTTCCATCGACTTCCTCCACCCTGTACACTTCAGACAACTGTTATCTCTGTGCTCCTAATCACAATACACCAAAGGCTATAGGTGGAGTTACACTTGCAGTAATATATTTATAAAACATATATTTAGATTTTTTACAAATGCAATTCCTTACCTTTTGTCTTTTAAAAATTAAACTTGAAGGAACTGGGCATAGCTCAGTGGTAGAGCATGTGCTTAGCTTGTGTGAGGCCCTGGGTTCAATCCACTGCGCCAAAAATATGGATAAATTAAAACGAGCTTAAATAGCTAGATAACAACTCAGTGACATTGTTGCTGCCTTTCTGATCTTTCTCCAAAAAAATAAGAAATCTTTATAAATATTCAGAAGCATTGACAATATCAAAGTGACCAATAGAACATTTCAAACAGAAACAAAATATTTGCGAGACAATTGGCGTTTTATTTTTAGTGGAAGCTGTTTTCTACAGCAGTAGTTTAGCATTTCTGCTTTCATTTTATTTAAAAGCAGACCCAATGGAGAAACTGTAGTTTAGAAGAAAAGACAGTAGGAAAAGGAACCCACTTTCTCCTCACATCTCCATACATAATGTATGTTTGTGGAAAAGCTTGCTGGGGAACAAATGGGTAATTGATTGCAATGACTATACTCTGTTTATTCCAGTGATAAAAATAAAAGACTGGACTCAACATCAGATTTTTTTTATTAAAGAATTTAAAGAAACATTGTGAGGTTTTGGGTGTCTCATTACATCTTAGGCAGTTAACCAATTTGTAAGCATTTATTTTATTTTAGTACCATACCACTGCATAATGAATAGATGTTTTAATTGTAGTAAATTCAGATATTTATTTTCAATCTTGAAATTTTCTAATTCTGTAGTTTCTTTTACCTGAAGTAAAAATAAATGTGACAATCAAAAATGGAATGGGGAGGTAATTTATGCCTACACATACATTTAATCAGCCCATCAGAGTATTCATTATATATGTGCATTTGTAGCTACTTTTATTTGTTAAAATGCTTTAGGCTGCTAATAACAGAAAATGCAGCTAAAAGTGCTTTAAAATGAAAGAAAAATTGCATTATGTCCTAAACAAGAAGGCTCAAAGTGGGCATGTCCAGGGCTAGATTCCAGGTTCAACTGAGGCATCAAGATGACAGTTTCTCCCCCTCTTTCTTCTGGGCCTTTTTAGAGTTGTTGACTGTGGACTCCCAGTGGCTTCTTTCTGGTTGCAAGATGACTGTCACAGGTGCAGGTATCTCACCTGATTTCCAGAGGGACAAGAATCTAGATCTTTTCCCCAGTGGTTTCTGTCAGACCTCAAGTTTCATCAATAAGGACTGAATCATATCCCTTTGTCTAACACAGTCACAGTCAAGGACAGCAGGAATACTCTGCTTGGTGTAGAGGGCTCAGAAGAGGGGTAAAAACTCAAGAAAAGCTTGGATTGATGAGCAGGGGAGGTTGTGGTTGATGAGTGGGTAGTCTCAGATGGCAGGTGGCTAATAGAGAAGAAACTGTGTTTGTCAGCTTTCCATTACTGTAACAAATACCTGAGATACTCAATTTAATAAGAAAAAAGGTTTATTGTGGTTCACAGTTTTGGAGGCTCTCCAAGTTCAGTTGACCCTGTTGCTTTGAGGCCTATGTTGAGACAGCACATCCTGCTATGTTGAGACAGCACATCCTGGCAGGTAGTGTGTAGTGGAGCAAAGCTGCTCACTTCACAGCCAGGAAGCAAGAGGGATAAGAAGACAGAGGCCCACAGTCTCCTTCAAAGGCTTACCTTCAGCCTCCTCCAGAACTTCCACTAAGGCCCACCTCTTACAGTTTTCACCACTACCCAGTGGCACAAAGCTGGATATGAAGCTTTTAACATGTGGGCCTTGGAGGAACATTCCAGATTCAAACACAGAAAATTCCAAAGAGCCATTGGCATAAATATAGGACTCTGAAGTATGAATAGCTAACTCTGAAACATGCACTGTGATTCTAAGCATTCTAGTCCTTAAAATGGACAATCTGAAATCCAGATACCATGTTTTTTTTCATTTTCATTTTAATAGCTGTCAGAAAAGATTTTATTTACAGAGTTTGTGTGTGTCCTCCATTAGAATTCAAATTTCCTGACAAGTAGAGACCATGTATGCCTTGTTCAAAGCTGCATTTCCAACATCAAGAGTAACAGAATCAGCACACAGTAGGTACTCAGGAACTATTTGTTGGATAAACAATGAAAATTAGAAATATGATATTGAAATATCTCTCCAGCTACCATGTGGAAATCATGGATTTGAAACATGTTTTCATATTGCAAACCAAAAATGTAACCCACTTCATCTTTTTATGCACATGTGACCAGCTTCCATTCTTTGAAATGAGAAATGGACACCAGAGTTATGGCCCATTTTTCCTTTAACTAAAGCAGTTCTGTGACATGGAGCAGAGAGAAGAGGTTTGATGGTGCCGTACTCCATCCTCAGCAAAGAGCATAATGAGAAAAACACACCTGTGAACACCACAATGACAAATAAAAATCAAAAATTACCCAAGCATTGCACCCAGACTGGCAGAAACCAAACAAGAAAAACACAAGTGCAAGAAACTGAATTTCTGACATGCATGGACTGCTTTGAAAACCATGAGATGATTCATTCGCTAAATACTAAACATACAATTTGTGATGCTCCTGCAAAATTATATTGTGAATAATTGAAGAAGATTGGGAAGAGGCACCTCCTCTAGCAGAGTTTTTCATATGGATTATTTTAATTTCTTTCAGAATTTATGTATGTAAGATAATTTTTTCAGACTATATCCCCTGGTGTTGAGATTTAATAATATTTTAATAGTACTCCATATTTTATCTATGTTATTCCTAATATTTGTTAATCACCCATAAATTGTAGGAGGCAAAGTATCAAAGAAATTACAAGCCCTCCTTTTGAGTATGTTATGGTCTAAACATACTGATGTATACATGAAAATAATTGTGATTTACATGTGTGAACTAGTAAAGTAGTATAAGCTGCTTCAAGGGTAGTACCTGCAAGCCAGAGGTGGTGTTGTATGCTTGTAATCCCATCACTCTATGAGGCTGAGGCAGAAGGATCCCAAATTCAAGCCCAACCTGGGAAGTTTAGCAACTTAGCAAGACTCTGTCTCAAAATATAAAATAAAAATTGTACTACTGATGTACCTCAGTATAAAAGCCCTGGGTTCAATACTCAGTAACACAAAAAAAATACTAGTACAAACAAAATATTAAAACAATTTAAGTGGAAGGAGATAAATACTCTGACTGAGAACTGAAAGGATCAGAAAATGGCCCATGGAAGAGACGTCCTTGGATCTGATCTTTTCAGTGGATTCTGATCTACCAGAGAGCTTCCAGCTGCAGGACCGTATAATAGTCCAGTTAACTGGAACCCTCGACCATATCCATCTTCAAGTTAGTGTTTATTGTCCACCAGCCTTTGACATCAGCTCTGTCCTGTTCAAGGTTTTTACTGGCAAAAAACTTAGAAAGTACAGCTTATTGAGATTTCTTTGTAATACAAAGCAGGTAGAAATAGAGATTGCACTGAGTAGGTGTCAGAAAAGGATACAAGAAAATCCTAACTACCTTGTCAGAAAAAGGAAAGAAAAGGCCCAAATCCATGCAATTAGGGATGAAAAGGGTGAAATTACAACAGACCCAGCAGAAATCCAGATGATCATCAATACCTACTTCCAGAACCTATACGCCAACAAGATGGACAACACAGAAGAAATGGACAGATTCCTAGATACATATGAATTACC
>NW_004624785.1:9777145-9832822 GCF_000247695.1 Heterocephalus glaber | reverse complement strand
GCATTATGTAAAGGTACAATTCCCAATGAGAAATGTAATTGTGTTGTATACCTACAATGTACCAATAAAAGAATTTAATACAAAAAAACAAAAAAAAGAAAATCTTAACTGACTAAAATGATTGATGGACTGTAACAAGATAAAAAATTTTTTAAATAAATGTAAATCTCTTAACTTTGATTCAAAAAATAAAAATTAGAGAGCCAGGAGGGTAGCTCCGTGGTGGAGCACTTGCCTACATGCACATGGCCCTGGATTCAATCTCCAGCACCACAATGTAAAAACTTTTTAAGAAATTATTACCCAAAGACAGAATGCAGTTGCATGGGCTTTGGAATTCATATAAATGAGACCTGTGGAGGGTTAGCTGATCACATGTAGAATGTCTACCCTAAAGTGAATGCAAACTATATTCAGTTACCCTAAAGTTTTCATTCAACTAACATTTTTAAACATTGTACAAAATATTATATGAGAAAATGGATATATAAAAATTAATAAAATTCCCCCTGTCATCAGGGACATAGAGCTTATAGAAGCAAACAAATACAAATACAATTACAACTGTGCTATAAGTATAAAATATAGGCCTCAGAAAACACAAATTATCCCAGTGAACAAATTTTGGTCAGATCACAATAGAGTTTTATGCTAAAATTGAACATCATATTTTAAAAATAGCATAAATAAAAAATAGATTTATGTAGATATAATTCAAATGAAGTATAATTAGTTCATTTAAAGCATACAATTCTATGGATTCTAATATATTCACAAACTTGTACAACCATCGCTATAATCCAATTTTAGAATATTTTCATCATCTCTAAGAGATCCTGTAACCATAGCAGTCATTCCCTATCTCCCCACCGCAGCCCCTAAGGAGCCACTAATACATTTTCCATTTCTGTAGATTTGCCTATTCTGAACATTACATATGAATGGATTTATACAATATGTGGTCTTTATAACCGGATTCTTTCACTTAGCACATTTTTTTGAGGTTCATCCATTTTGTACCATGTGTCAGAGTTTCATTCTTGTATTGCTGAATAATGCCCCATTGTACAGATATACCACATTTAATTAATCCATTCAGATTTGAGAGGTATTTGGGTTGGTTTTGGCTGTTATGAATAATGACCCATTCACAAGATTTTATGCCAACACGTTACATTTCCCTTACGTAGTTTGCTAGTTCTACATTTAACATGTTAAGGAACTGTCAAACTGTTCATTCTTGTGAACACTAGTTAATATCATCCTTTTTATTATAGCCAATCTGGGTATGTAAAGTGGTATCTCATTGTAATTTTGACTTTGTTTTCCCAAATACTAATATGTGTATCTTTTTCTGTGTGCATTGTCCATTTGTTGTCTTTTAAAATATATCTGTTTGGATCTTTTGCCCATTTTTAATTGAATTATCTTTTTATTATTCATTTTTAAGAGTTCATTACATGTTCTGAACCCAAGTCCCACATCCAATTCATGATTTACAAATATTGTCTCCCATTCTGTGGGTTCTTTAAATTTTCTTAATTAGACAAAGAGTTTTTGATTTTATAAAGTCCAATTTATGTGTTTTGGCTTATTTTTCTGGTTTCATATATAAGAAAATTTTTCCCAGCCCATTATCATGAAGATTGATTTATTCTATGTTGCCTTCTAAGAGTTTCATAGTTTTAGCTATTATATTCATGGCAATGACCTACATCAAATTAAGATTTGTGTTTAATGTAAGAAAGGTGTTCGGTTTCATTCTTTTGATTCTTTTAATGTAAGGAAGGTGTTCAGTTTCATTCCTTTACATGTAGATATCCAGTTGGTTGCAGCATTATCTGTTGAAATATCTGTTCTTTCCTCATTTAATTGTTGAACACTCTTATCGACAATGAACTGACTGTGCATGTTAGGGTTTGCTTCTGGACTCTTAGTTCTAGTCCTTTGATCTATATGTTTATTTTTGTACCAGTACCATCCTGTCTTGATTATTGTAGCTTTGTACTAGGTTTCAGAATTTGGAAGTGTTCTTTTTCAAGATTGTTTTGCCTATTCTGAGTTCACTGAATTTCCATGATTAGTTTAGGATAACATGTTTTAAGAAGGATATTTGTACAATGGAAAGGGTCCAGAGGATAGTAGAATACAGTAATGCTTACAAAAAATTGTGGTATTTAATCCACTAGATTAAATACAAAAGTAGCACATAAAAGATGACTTCATAGGTTTAAAATGTTGTTGTCATGTGGAAAATGATTTCAGTGAATTCCTTATTAACCCAAATGGTTTGAATTAGGGAGTAGGAACCTCAGTTCAATATAAGGAGGAACTTTATAACAACTAAATTCTTTCATAAATAAATCAGATTTGCTCACATTCTGCTCTAATCTTTCTCAATAAGATTCAAGCCAATCCAAGATGACCTAACCATTAGGAATGCTGTAGAAGGATTCTGGGACTGGAGGGAGGATGATGGGATTATATGATAGGTGGACATGGGGAGCAATAAGAAGTGAGCATTGTCATTCTTTTCCACAAGCCTCATGAGATGGATATTATTATGGTGCATTTTGCTAGATGAGGAGCAATTTGTCTAGCAAAACATACTTAAAATGTGACTGAAATTGCACTTAAACCCAGTTATGTTTGAAACCAAGTTCCATGCTTTCAACCTGTACAATCTGGACATAAGTGTGCAGATACAGGGACAGAAATACATTTGAGAGTTCACATACAAGAGGATAGGAGCTACTGAATTTGCTGATGTGGTCACTGAGTAAGAATATCTTGCCAAGAATGAATTCTGAGTTCCAAAGTTTAATAACCATGGGGAAGGGAAGACCTAGTCATATGAATATGGAAGGCAATAGGAAAAAGGAGCATTTGTGGACGTAAGTAGTAAGCTCATCCTCAATAACAGGCAAGTGTCATCATTCTGACTTGAGATCAAGTCCACTGGCTCAAGAAGCCTTGGTTTGATCATTCCTTCATGTAAGTCAAGAGTATGTGATTCTGAAACTTGGAGCCTTGAGTTCAAGAAAATAGAAGTAAAATTAACAGAAGGAACCTGAGAGCAAGCTATAGTTGGGGGGAAAATATGGCATTTGGTGTTGTCAGATATGTTAAATTTGAACCAACAGTGTACCTTCCCACTATTTAGAAGACAATTACAATGTGGGATTGAATTCAACTCTGTAGATTGCTGAAGACCAGAAAGTGTTAAATCTTTGAGCAAAAACTGTAGGGAAGGAAAGTTAGAGGGTATGGCAATTAGCTTTTCCTCCTTCAGCCTTCCTGTGCATCACCCAGAACTTTCAAGCTTGTGTGTCTCAGAGTTCCTAAAGTCAGTGGCCCATTGGAGAGTAACATGCAATTAGTACAGTTTAGTGCCTTCTTACCTCTTGGTTCACTAAGGCACCTTGCTACAGAGCCCAGCTTCTCTGCCCTTATATCCACCAGCCTTTCTGGCACGTTGGAGCCTTCACTCAGCCAGTTCCTCTCTTTGCTCCTTCGTTCTTTCCTTTCTTTCATTCTTACATCCACCCAAACATCCAGCCATCTTCTTTGAAAGTGTGTATTGAGTATGGACTATGTGCCTCTCATTAGTAATTCAGGAAGAAGCAAGAATCAACTGCCTTCTGGTGCTTGCAGACAAAAGAGGGATAAAGCCAGAGGGAAGGAATTATATATTGATTAAAATTCTCTAAATCCCCGTTCATTTATCTGACCCACACAGAAAGAGAAGAACAGAAAAAGGCAAGAGGAAATTCTCATTTACTTCAAATGAGAACTACTTAGGTTAGCTACAGAATCCAAAGTTTAATTTTAAGGCAAAGCCAAATTGAATAAGTACCATTTCTTTCCACTGAAATGTGCATTCTGAGTTATAGTCACTTTAAAATATCTTAGATAGAAAACAAGTGAACTTAATTTTTTTTTTTTTTTTTGGTACCGGGGTCAAACTCTGGACCTTGTGCTTGTGAGGCAGGTGGCAGAACCACTGAGCTAAATCCCCGGCCTTTAAATTTTTTTAAGTTGACTCAAGTGGTCTGTAAGGTTGAAATTCAGTGTGAGGAAGGAAATGAGAGCCATGTGGCGGGTGTCCATATTTGGCTTTTGTCACTGATATTTCCACAAAGCTCCAAGGTTTGGTAGGATTTTGTCTTTTGCACTAATAGGAATTGAACTGTGGGATTTTTGACCTTGCTCTGGGCATATCTGGATGTGGCTCAGTTACCTAGGGTTGAGGTGGTAAGGACAAGAAAGTGGTGCTAGAACAAGTTGGAAGTTGAAGGACCTCTCTAACATCTGAAATATTCTCTAAAATTCACCTTTCATGGGTCCATGGACTATTTTGGCCCCAAAGTGACGAAGAATGAAATCCATTCATGGAGAATCTGTTAACTATGGAAATCCATGGATGCCCTGTATTCCTCATTTCTTACCTTTACCATGTGCTTTTGGCTCAGATATTTAATGTAAAAAATGGTCCACACCTCGGGGACACTCACTTGTGTTATAACATCATGTGTTAATTTTAATGACATAACTAAACCCAATTCTGCAAAGAACAAAAATTTTACAAGACACTTGGTCTATATTTATAGCAGAGGAGGGTGTTTGGGTAAAGGGGATATTGTAGATAAATTAACAGACCTGATTGCTGACCTTATACAGTCATATGCCATAATCTGGTAAAATGTAATCAATTCATTGAAAGATAAGGCAAAATCAGAAAAATAAATATCTCTAATTAAAAAGGCATTATCTGTTACTATAACTCATTTTCCTTTTTGACCTACTCAGTTATAGAAAATAACTAATACTGTTATTTTTTCATCATGATTATTTTCCAAAGAACATATCAAACTGATTGGAAAATTTATATATTTTAAAATATGTACTTATGCATGGTTTTATATGTCAAAATTGTACATGAACTCAGCAGTTTCCAGGTCATAATAACATGTCCAGTAGCCATACAATTGACTCCTATATATTATGATGAGTCAAACACACACCTCTTTATATTTTAGCCCATTTATTCCAAGAGACCAGTACAAATATGTATCTAGTAGTTATATGTAGTAAATAATAGGAAGAACACTCAGGAGTCACTAAGGCCTTGCCTTTCAGAAATGTTCCTACCCATCCCGAAATAGCCTTGCATTTTCCAACTTGGCTAGTTAACACATTTCTAGAACTTCTATTTTGAGTTCACAAATGGGTAAAGTCAGTCAACCTTTCAACATCATTCACAATTAATGAAAATGTAAATATATGTGATATGATCAAAAATGATGAATGTTTATATTTATAAGTTTATGACAGTAGAAGAGGACATATGTTATTACCTCCCTCAAAACATTTGTCCTTGCCTTAAACACACTTATCCCATCATTCTTGTCACTCTCTGAAGCAGTTTTGGAAATCCTCTTTCCTGAGTGTCTTTAGTTGTGCTGTCATGGCTGCTTCAATGTCCTGAATAGATTCAAAACATTTATGTTTCATGGTCATTTTGACTTTGGGGAAGAACCAGAAGTCACACAGTGCCAGATGAGGTGAACACTGTGAAGAACACATTATAATGTTTTTGTAAGCCTATGTGTCTGTTGGATAACACTCTTTAGCAGCATTTACCAGGCTTTCGATCACACTTTATAAAGACATGAAAGAGGAACACAGAACTACTTCAGAAAGTGGCAAGATCAATGGAATAAGTGTGTTTGATGCTAGGGGGAGTATTTTAGGGGGATTCATCACAATGTGTTTTTTACTGTCATAAAATTTTTAAATTTAAACATTCACTGTATATTTTGATCATACTGACTACACACAGAGACATTGTAAGATAATTTACTTCTATTTATATTGTAAAATTACTTTCTTCTGCTCAAGGGCTTTGAAGGACCCTGTTTACTCATTGTGAATACAAATATTCACAAAATAACAGCCTAATGTAAGGGCTGTTGGAAATGTCATAACATCTGGGGCTATCTACTTGTGAAATAAGGGCATTTGTAGAAAATGATGGCCTTCGAGAAATTATCCCAAGCTATCCAGAGGTCAAGAAGCAGAGGACCCACAGACCAAAGTGAGATGCTGGGATCTTACAGTCTATTCAATTATGTAATTTAAAACATGCAGAGAAAAGCAAGGCGGAAGTGACAGAGTTGGTTCAGGAGGACGGGTGAAAACAGCGATGGCAGCCCTGCCTGAAGTCCAGATTGTGCAGGCCCCTGACTCCTGTCTCTTTCTCTCCATTGATGGTGGTTGTTGGACCAGAGTTGAAGTTTGAGCAACAAAGTCCACAAACATAAGGCCCCTGGGCCAATGATGCAACATCAGCGTAGGACCATACTGAGGGTTACCAATGGGTGGCTAACCTGGAGTGACCCAGGAGTCAGCCCAGAGGTAGCACAGTCAAGACTTGTGACTTGATATTTCTATCTATTTTTATCTAGAAGTAACATTCTTGTTTGTTCCATTTCTGTTTGTCTTTAATATGCCTTGGCATACACTAAATTACTTTTTATCTATAGCAAACACATTCTAGGTGTTTGCTCATATTGCATAAAGTACTAGCTTACTTACTACCTATGGCCATTGATTCTTATGCATTTCATCACTGCCTTTGTTTTCTTATTCTCTTGGGCAGAATTCAACATTTTGTAATAATATAGCAAGTTCACATTATAACTGGTGCAGGTTCTGATGGAAATTCTCACCCACACATTCATTAGGGAGGTGGAGAATTTTTTTTACAAACATGATGAAGACTTGTCACTGGTATACATCCCTCATGGAGCTCATTTGTGAACTATCATATCCAAGTAGCCCAGACATAGTGCAGCCACTTTAGAATGCATGGCATCAGTAGGCATGCCAATGGGACCATCTGAAATCCCATGGATAGTCAACCAGCCTTCCCACATAGTTAATGAAAGGAGCCCCCAAAATGCCTGGCCCTCCATTTTCTCTTTGACTTCCCTCAACTCTCTCTGACCTTCTTCCTTTTGCCAGAATGCTCTTGCCTCATGACAGTTCAGTCATGCTTCACACTGTACTTTGCTCAACACAATTTCAGTGGAGACTATCAATGTGAGGCACCGTGTAATTGGCACACCCCACAAATGGGCATGAAGGTGGCCTGAGCTCAGAGTCCCTATACTTGCTCTCCCTTTTCCCTCAATGGCCTTGGGATCTGCTACTTTTTCTTCAAGTATTTCCTCAAATGTTACCTTGTCACTGAGATTCCTCTTAAAACTTTATTTAAATCTTGTCTGTCACTTCCCATCTCACAACTTGCCATCCCCTTAACCTAATTGCCCTCCACAGTACTTATTGCCTTCTAATATATCATGTAAATTTTTCCACATATTTGGATCATTATATCTTATCTACTGCATCCCTAATAGACACACACACACACACACACACACACACACTTGTACATTCCATGACAGAGGGAGTTTTATGATTGTTTTCTCACTACTATATTTCCAAGACTAGAAAAGTGCCCATAATATAGTGGGGTCTCAATAAAATTTATTTCATAAATCTACTATACCCTCATAATAAAGATATACCTTTTTCTTCTACTGACTCTATCACTATACCAGTTAGTTGGGAAACAATTTATCTATATAATTCTGCTCAAAAATACCTCTTAAAATCACTCTGGGAAACACTGTCACTCTATAACCAAATTACCAGGCATATTGAAGGAAGTGGGGTGGGGTTAAGGTCAGAAGGAAGGAAAGACAAAATCTGTGAATCTGCAAAGTACCAAACACTTCACTGGCCTTTGAGTGGGTCACGCCAGATGTTTGGTTCAACTAGGGATATTACAATTACCTAAGTTCTTGTCTCAGTTTATTTTGTGCTTCTTTAAGAGAGTGCCACAGGCTAAGTAATTTTTTAAAGAACAGAAAGTTATTAGATCATAGTTCTGGAGGCTGAGAAGTCTAAGATTAAGGTACAAGCAGGTTTAGTGTCTGGTGAGCCCATTCTCTTCTTCCAAGGTAGCATCTTTCAGCTGCGTCCTCCAAAGAGGAGGAAGACTGAATCCTCACATGTTAGAAGGCAGAAAGGCTAAGACAGACAAGCACAGAAGAGTCAAACGCATCCTTTTAGACTGCATTAATCCCAGGAGACTTATCACCTCCTGGCAGTCCCATCTCTTATTAATATTGCAGTGGCAGTTAAATTTCAACATGAATTTTGGAGGGGAGAAACATTCAAACCATGGCAGTTCTATCACTGAATCCTATTTAGGGGAGCTTTGCAACTTATTTGAGACAGAAGTATGTACTCATGGCCCCTAAGCACATGTGTTTGCAAGATATATTTTCAGGTATGGATTGTTTGTACTTAGGGACTTGTGGTGTTCAAATGATTTGAAGGTGTTGGCATTTCTTAAAGGTAACAAAAACATCACATGCTGTGGTCTTCCTGGTCGTAACATAATACTGACCTGCTCTCACTGTGACAAGTCTTGGGATGATTTACTAGAGAGAGGAATGTTGTGGGCTCAGCCTCCCACGTGTACCGAGCCCAGTGCTCTCCCATGACCAAGGGCAGGGATCCGAGAGCATCCCAGCCAGCTGTCCACTGCATCTTCTTCCCTTCCAAAATCTGAGTCCCTTTCCATTGTCAGAGCTCAAGAGCGGACATCTGACATTCTGAATTCTGCTCCAGGTTCTGCTTAGACTTATGAGTCAATCTTGTGCAAATTATTATAACAGCATCCTTGTTTATTTTTTTAAATCATTTTAGCTCTTTCTCTGTAAAAGGAGGACCTCACTAATCAATTTCTCAGCCATGAGATATAGATCAGCTCAAAAATGGTTCATGAAAATGATTTTAGGAAATGTAGTCATTCTTTAATGGTGCTTCTTTATTCTCCTTTTCTACTTGCAGAAACCTACTCTAATTCACTCTTCAGCCTAGACAGGATGCCCAGGGAATGACTAAATCTCCAGCAAATATCATCCCTGCCTTCAGCTACCCAAGAACACTTGTGCACACACCAGACAGGAAGTGGCAGGTGTTAGCACCTAACCAGAGCTTCCACACCAGCCCCAGCCTTCACCTTGCCTCTGCATAACCTACATCAGTTCCATCTCTCAGGACACTGACAGGTTACAATAAGACAGAGGCTTGTATCAAGTCTCAATCCTTCGGACTGCAAAAACTGTAGCATTAAATCAGAGAAATACCACTCAAAAGTTCTAAGCTATGTCATTCCTTTGCCCGTTAGGAAGGATATTTTTGTTGCTTTGTTTTCTGTTTCTGAACCCAGAGCAGTATCCCTCTGAGGAAAGAAAACACTGTGATGTTCACAGCTTGGAACTAAACATGCTCCTAATGCAGAGACAATCAACACTTGGCCTGAGAGGGCACTGTGATTTTAGTTGCCTGGGTTAAGTGTAGGGTAAATTCAAATCTTCCCTCTTTTCATGGAATAATTGCTAATGAACATAGTCATGTTCCAGTGTCATTTCTTTCATTTGCAAGTTGGCAGGAGCAAAGGAGGCAGCTTTCTTTAGAAATGATTAGGACATGTTTATTAGGGTGAGGTCATGGGTTTACAATGAAGTCATTTTCCCCCTTTACATTTATAATAATAGTGATGGGACACAGAATCTTGTAGCTGGCTCTCTGGCAGAAGGAAATGGAGTTTTCAGAGTTTGGGCTGCCTTCCCTGAGTGGAAGGCATACTTTCCCACACCCAAGGCTGTGGGGGGTGACAGCCTCCTCACTCCACATGCGTTTCTCTGTGAGTCAGGCCTCTGTGGGCCAAGACAGCTCAGAGCCCTAGCCAGCTCAGAGCTGAAGGCTTTACAACATGATAGAGGGAAAGATATTTTAAATTTAAATCCCCACTTGGATTTATTGTCACTTGGTCTGTGCTGAGCTAATAAGAGGAAGAGATATTCTTCAAAGAAATGGAAAATACACAGCCAACAATTTTGTGCTCCCTAAGAAAGAAAAATACCTTCCTGCTGGGGTTAGAAAAAGTTATCAGCTTCAGACCTTTAGGCAGGATTTAATTTCCCATATCATTATTTTTGCCTTCATAATCCTCATTTTTTAAGTTGTTATCTCTTCCCTATAAACAAAACATTTCCAACTCCACAGACTGCTTTTTGCCAAACTCTAAAAAATCTATAAGGTATTTAACATTCATCATGGGAGAAAAAATATTTACTGGAATTAGAACCATCAGGGGCCGGGGATTTAGCTCAGTGGTTTCGCCGCCTGCTGTGCAAGCGCAAGGACCCAAGTTTGATCCCCGGTACTAAAAAAAAAAAAAGAACCATCAGATTCTAGGTATTTTTGAAATTCTGTTGTTTCATTAAAGATGTTTCTACCTTGTCCTCAGCCTAAGATGGAGAAGTAATTAGAAGATTCCAGAAATGGGAATAAGACTGCCTTGTCATCCTGGCCATGGTGTTAACAAGTTGTTGGGCACTAAGCAAGTCACTTAACCTAGTTGAAGACCTGAATTATATACATATTAAGACTTCTAACAATTCAAATGCTTCTAAACAATTGGACATATACAAGAGCTGGTGTCACACATTTTAGAATTGCCCTTCTAGAATTTTCCTGAAATACATACTTTGAAATGAAAACTACCAGGCAAATGGCATCTCCTGCATTTAAGGCTTGAAATTTATGAAACCTTTGAATTATGCCTGAGAAATGCATAGGAATAGGCCCATTGTAAAGTCTCAGGGTACATATTTATATTCTGTATAAATATTTAAACAGAGAGTTTTGAACACCAGACAGTCATCATAGAAAGAGTAAGCTACAATATCATACAGCTTCCTACAGCACAAAAGCTCCGTGTTTCACAGTGTAAGTTCTGGAGCCAAATGGCTGGATTCAAATCTCTGTCCTGACACTTCTTAGCTCTGTGACCTTGGGAAGTTGACATAGCCTCTGTGCAAATGGGGCTAATTCCAGTGTCTACCTCATGTGGCTATTGTAGGGATTGAAGTAGATAGTATATTGGCACACATCATCAGCTTTCAATAAATGTTAGGTATTATTTTTATAAACAGAATTGGGTTAAAAATGAAGAACATGAGTTTAATATGTGGATTATTGATTTAAATCTTATGATTTTAAATCTAATCAGAAGAATTAAATAACAGTCAAGTATGGCCTTTGTTAGTTTCTGGGTCCCTTAGTTATTTATATGTCTACAAACTTTCTATAATGTGGAACTATTTAAGATTAGCTATAGCCTATTAGGTTCTTGCTACTTATATTCAGTTAATCAATAAGCAAATGGTAAGGACTTGACTAGCAGTTCTAAATGGTAGTTGAAAATGAAAGTCTTTGATCATAGATTTATTTTGAAATAAGATTGGAAGTATATATTATTTATATATCAAAGAAAGCACCTTCATTATAGAAAATATGCTCATTTTATTTTATTACACAACCACCCTTAACATTTTGTTATTTACTGCCAGTCTTTTTTCTGTACATAATATTTGTTCCATAATTGTAATCATGCAATTTTATATCCTGCTATTTTTGTTAACATTCTTTTTTTTTAACCTAAAGACTAGTGTTTGAATGACTTTAAGGGATCATTTTCCTTTTGTAAATAACTAGCTAAAAGTGATTTAGAATGACCAGAAAGGGTGGGAAAATATGTGAATGACTTCTCCACTGCAGTGGGAACCTGGATGGAAACCCTCTTTTTGGAAGCCAAAAAGGCAAAGTTCCATTTTTTTCTTGGCAAGATACTTTCTCAGACTCTAAGTGTCTTTGGGCTCTGTATTTTGGTAGCTTAGAATTAGCCTGGGAACACTTTCATGCCTGAATGATTTCAAAATTTCTCCCCTAATAACAAAGACTCCAATTTCTAGCATTCTGTCTTTCTCAAAGTCATACAAAGTGTGTGTGTGTGTGTGTGTGTGTGTGTAAGCACCTATCCCCAGTCCTTTTCCTTTGTCCCTCGCTCCTCAGTGTTTATTACAACTTTCAAAGAGAGTTTATGATTTGCAAGGTAATTTACAGGTTAAATGATGACCTCAATATCATGTTAGTATTTCCCTCAAACAGATAGCTGCCACTGTAACAAATACACATTGCATTTTATTCTCATCGCTTCTCTTTGGTGGAATATATGATGGGTTCTTCAGAGTCCTATATGCCATTGTTGCATCTACAACTAGACACAAACCTCCTAGGGTTTTTTTTTTTTCCATGGACTAGGCCAAACCCTAAAAGGAAAAATGTGTTTTTCCTTAAGGACCATGGGCTGTGGCTGTATGCAGAATAAATCTATGTTTTCTCGTCTGTTGGCACTTTGTATACGCTATTTTTACCCCAACTAATGGTGTAAGTCCCATCTGTTGGCCACCCCATGAAAACAGGATGTTTCAATTGGCAGATCATGTGGGAAAATTAGAAGTAAGTGTGATCTGGAAACTTAGAATCCTGCTTTAAAGCTAGATTTTTAACTTTAACTCTCTAAACACTTATGATAGCCATTGTTGAACTTTATCAACATGTTAGTTTCTAGGAAGACTGTGGAGATGAAAAATGACCAATCTTATGACAAAATGCTAGAAGGAAACCCTCTCTTTATAATTAAATTGGACTTGATCTTGCAAATTAGGCAATGCAAGGAGACTCAAGAAATGAGAGGCCTGTGGTGCAACTTGAATAAAAGTTGGAGTATCTTCTGTGACAACCACATCAGCTTCAGGCAACCCTGACCTGCTCTGATGGCACTTTCCATTGCTAACCTGAGACAACACTAGAAATTCTTCAAAGCACACTGAGAGTAGCTGGAAAATTTAAAGAGGACCTTACTAAAGGACTGGGATAGCAAAAAGAGAAAGCACTAACTGTGCCTTCCCTGTGGAGCTGGTCCACTTCCTTTCTTGCCAGCTGTGGGCTGCATCCATGTCTAGGCCAGGCTATCTTTCCCCCTTTTCCGGTGGGGACTGGAGCACACTGAGACTCCTGTGAGTCCAGACCTAACCACCTACTGAGTTCTGGGTCATGCCCTTGAACACGTGTTTTCCTGCATGTTTGGACAATGCTGGACAATGTCTCTCGACCCTGCAGGGGAGAAAGCCTCATTCACGGGCTATGACCTTTCCCATGGCCTTCCCATGATAAGCAGATCAGAATATTATATCCATTTCCTGATGGATGAACACAGTCAGTGGCAGGAAGTTCTTTTATTAGAAATGGTTATGACAATAATACGAGTTGTAGATATATTTAGAAAGTGGGCCAGTATTCCTGGATGCAACTCCAATAGAAGGAAAGGACTGTGGTATGGAATAAGATACATAAGGCTTCAATGTCTTTAACAGGGAGGCCCCTGGTACACTCATATGGCAGTTTACAGAAGGAGCTGCTGTTTCCTTGATTGCTGTTGTTTCTCCTGGAGTTGTGAGTCTGGTGGCTGCTATCCCAAGGCAGCTGGATCACAGCTGTGCTCCTCACCACAGGGTTCTTCTAAGCAAGGGCCCCAGGAGGGTCAACAGAAGAAAGGTCACTCTACTTGACAGAGTGGATTCATGCTTTGCCTGGATAGAAGGAAAAAGAACTTCAGTTGAGTTTCTCACAGGTTCTGGAGCCTGAGGAGTGTGTGTGTGTCTGTGTGTGTGTCTGTGTGTGTGTGTGTGTGTGTGTGTGATTACAAGCTGTCTCTCAACATTCCTTTTTCAAGCCCACGTTCCAGCACGCCATGTTCAACTCGGCTGCCAGGAACCTCTCAAGAGAAACAGCTGCTTGATGCCTCAAAGAGGAAATATTAAAAACTTGAGAGTGTTAGAATTTTAGAATCTGCAGGACTGATAATTTCCTCTCTGCTTATGAAAACAAACAGCACTAACGCCTCTCTTTTCCAGTGCAAATTTGGTTCCCAATTGGTTGTCTCCCAACCTCAGTTCTATCAAGGAGGTGAAGATAATCCTGAGTAACGGGTAATGGATTTAGAGATGCAGCTGATAAGAACTGTCCTTGATACAAACATAGAGACCACATGCCTTCTGCTTGAGACTAGGAAGCTTAAAGTCTCACTGTTGAGGCATCACCAATTTGGAATCATTAGTTTTTAACTTAGAGTAATTGATTGCCCCATGGTTCTTTAGTATGGCAAGTTACTAAACTGACAATATAATCCATAATAACTCAAGGGATTTTCTTTTCTTTCAGAATATATGTTAGTGATAGAGGGATGGAGTGTGTTGTTTGGGGTTTTTTTTCAAGCTTGAGAAAAGAATTAAACTACGAGGCATCTTACTGTGCATATATGTTTATGATTGTCATCTCTTCTTCTTGGAATGTTCCCTTTACAAGGATGTAGTGTCCTTCTTTGTCTCTCTTAACCAGTGTTGGTTTGAAATCCACTTGATCTGCAAAGAGGATAGCTACTCCTGCTTTTTTTCAGGTTCCTGTTGCATGGAGTATTGTTTTCCACCCTTTAACTTTCAGACTATGAGTTTCTTTTTGAATTAAGTGTGTTTCTTCTATGCAGCATATTGTTGGATCTTGCTTCTTGATCCATTCTGACAGTCTATTTCTTTTGACTGGTGAATTGAGACCATTAACAATGACGGTTATAACTGATACGTATTGACTTATCATTGTCATGACTTTTCCTTTTTGTTGGATTCTCCCCTTTTGCTTTAATTTCTTTTCATACCCAATGGATTCATTCTGTTGGACTACCTGGGGCTGTGATCCTCATTGTCTTTTTTTTCTAAAATTTTTTGGAGTGCTTGTTTGGTATTCATGAAGTTCCTAAGGTGCTCTTTGTCATGAAAGTATCTTATTTCTCCATCAGTTTTGAAAAATAGTTTTTCAGGGTACATCAATCTGGGTTGGAGGCTATTTTCCTTTAGGGCTTGAAATATGTCACTCCAAGCTCTTCTTCCCTTGAGGGTTTGTATTGAGAAGTCTGCTGTGATTCTGATGGGCTTTCCTTTGTACGTGATTTGTTTCTTTTCTCTCACTGCTTGTAGAATTTTGTTCTTCTGTTGGGTTTCTGGAATCTTAACAATTATATGTCTATGTGTAGATTTTTATTGATCAAGGCTAGTTGGAGTCCTATATGCCTCACTTATCTGTATGTTAAGTTCTTTTCCCCTGCCTGGGAAGTTTTCTGCCATCACTTCTGTGAACAGTTTTTTATGTCATCTGCACTCTCTCCTGTTTCTTCATTGACTCCGATCAGTCTTATGTTATTCTTCTTTGCATCGTCTAGCAGCTGCTGGATTGATTTCTTGCGGTCCCTTACTATTTTAAAGAAATTTTTCTTTTCCCGATCACTAATTGCAATCTTATCTTCTATATCTGAAATTCTGTTCTCACACTGGCTCATTCTGCTGCATAAACTTTCAATGGAGTTTTTAATCTCCTAGAAATCTGTTTGCATCTGCTTTGTGGATTCCATTTGTTTCCTGTGTTGGGATTCCATCATGTTCCTCAGCTCCTCTATTTTCTTTATCTGTGTCCTCTCTAGATTTATTGATCATGTCTTGCACTGTGGTCACAATCTCTGCTGTTATCTGAGAAATTATTTCTGATTTCATTTTTTCCAGATCCTCTTTTGTTGCCAGTTCAGGGAGTCCAGGTGGTTGAGTATCAGATTGTTCCATCTCATTTCCCTTTGGGGTTGCTTTAGGTGATCTGTGAATCTGGTTTTGAGACTTGTTCAAGTGTCTTCTCATTTCAGCAGGGGCAGCGAGGGGGCATGTGTGCTGCTGGTGCCCATGCAGCTCTACTCCTCGGGACTGGGGGTGTTGGTATGGCAGCCTGGAAAGTTCACCTCTCCTGCACTGGGGGCAGCTCTGTGCCTCTGTCTTGGGGGCAGTGGTACAGCAGCCCAGAAAGTTTATCTTCTTTGCACTGGGGACAGCTCTGCTCCTCAGTGCTGGGGTGGTGGTATGGCGGCCTGGAAGGTTCACCCTGTGGTGCTTTCTTATGGTAGCTCTGAAGTCATTTTCTCTCTCCTCTCTCTCTCCTCTCTCTCTCTCTCTCTCTCTCTCTCTCTCTCTCTCTCTCTCTCTTCTATTTGCCTGGCTCAGTTGCACCCACCCAGGTTTTCTTCATCAGAACTTTGACTTTTGATAACACATCTGCCTTGCTGAGCTTTCAAACAGCTCTTGAACTCAGTTTTTAGAAGTTTCAGTTCATAGTTGGCTGGCTCCAAGGTAGGGTGGCATGGCAGAGGGAAATCTTGGAGTAGAAGACAAGCAGCAGCAGCAGCAGCAACAGCAAAAAGCAAAAAGTGACAAGCAACACCTATCCATGCATGTGTGTGCTCATATCCCCCTCTCTCTCCCTCTCCTCCCCTTTTCCTCTCTCTCTTCCTTTCTCATTTTCATCCTCCCTCCCTAGGTTACTCAGATATCCCTGAGAGTTGACAAGACAGTGAAATCAGAAGCAAGAGCTAACAGGATATGTATAGCTATAGATAAGTAGATATCTTTTCATTATTATTTCCCTTATCATCATTCAATTCATGCATTTTCCTTTGGATGTACTTCTTTAAAACAAACAGCAGTCTTTCCTGGATGTTGAAAATGACCTATGATAGCATCAATACTAATAATTTGTGCTTTTTCTCACATTTTTCAATAAAGGTGTTAGTTCTTCATCACTAGCTTTTAGTCCAAAATACAAAAGGATTTTCATTCCTCCTAAATATTTGCAAATCTGATAGACATTGAGAAATAAAATTCTATAGTAAAAAAGAAAATATTATAAGGAAATGATCATTTTATTGCAGCCATGGTCAGGTTTGTAACATATCTGATATGTTTATAAAATAACAGATAAAAGCTCTTTAGCCTCCAAAGTATTATGAATACTTTTCTAATGAAAAAATAAATTTTCTCAAAAACAAAATGATTTATAAATTTAAGTAAAAGTTTGCACTACCCCATGTTTATTAGTCCCCAAAGAATATCACACTTTTTATTCTATTACACATTGAATAAATATTTTGGAGTCCTTCCTGTATATCTATCCTAAGTCCTGTCCTAAAAGTCTGGAATGTAGATGGCCCTTGCTCTCAAGAAGTTGACAGTCTACTGGGGAGACAAATTATTAGTTCCAACATAATACTACTGAAAATAGGGGAAAAGGCCAAGGAGTATATGTCCCTGGAGACAGAATGTTTACTGAATTTTTCATCATTCTCAGTCTAGTTTCTCAGACTCAGAAACTTTTGCATAGATTGTCTCTCAGAAGTGGACTCACATTGGCCAAATGAAAGGTTTTCTGTTTTTCATTTTGTAGTACTAAGGATTGAACCCAGGGCCTTAAGCATGTTAGGCAAGTGCTCCTTGACTGAGCTACATCCCTAGACCTTGGCTAAATAATTTTGAATAATTAATAGTAAAGCCAAAGGCCAATTTATTAATTTGTACAGAGAAGTAGATTCTGCCTAAGAATTATGACTGTTAAGTCTGATGGCCAGCATACCATAAGCAGCCAAACAAGAGCTAAATTATAGTCATAAGATTTCTTGGTGAGCATGAAATAGAAGAAATTAATGTCTGATGAAAGATCATGAGAAATGTAATGATTCCAGATGGAAGGCATGATGCTCTAGTGAGACAGGTCCCAGCCGTGGGCAAGCACACTTTCTGCAATGGGCTTGGAGTGCCTGCACGGGCATAGCCAAGGCTGGGATTATACTAGCTGGTATCACAGGTATGACCATCCTAGGGGTCTCTAATCTGGGTTTGGGGGGAACTAAAGTTGATGCAATTTTGTGGGACCTCAAAATGGAACAATAAACTTTATGAATAAAAAGCAGTTATGAAAGTAAATATTTATTTGAGTTTCCCATGTAAGCAGAGGCCCATTAATTTCATAGAAAATCTACCTCTGCAATGCAATTATTAAACTTGGAAATAGTCTCATTCTAGTTAATAAAATAGTGTCACCGTGGAAACTCCTAGATCTCCCCAGATTCCAACAGTAGAAGAATTAAAGCCTACAGCTATAGTATTTGTGATCAAAGTGACTGGCTAATAGGTCTCTCTTTTTAAGGTGCTCTGATAAGAGACATGAAGTACTGATTTTGCCACTTAATGCTTAGAGTTAATTATGCATTTTGAGTTATTGACAGAAACTTCGGGGTAACCCCTAAATAGTAACAATATGCTTTTTTAAATCCTCTGAACTGCCAAATAATGGGCCAAATAATGGAGCTAAGAAGCCTTCATCTCTTATGCAATACTCCCTTCTAGATCATTCCCAACAAGAGCCCCTAAGGAAGAAGCCCAGTGACGGGAGCAACCAGCAACAGTCACAGCACAACCTCCTGCAAGACTAGAATGGGGCATTTTCCTGTTTGTTTCTTTGCTTGTTTGTTTGTTTGTTCGATACCGGGGATCAAACTTGGGTCCTTGAGCTTGCGCAGCAGGTGGCGAAACCACTGAGCTAAATCCCTGGCTCTGTTTGTTTGTTTTAATGCAAGAGCCAGTACTAAGCTTTCCCCAGGGAAAAGTTGAGACATATTATTAAAAGAAGAATGAACCCTTCATGAACAATAACCAGCAAATGCATCCTGAAAAATTGGGGAACATAAAATTTCAAATTCATGCCATAAGTGTACCAATCCTCCAATCTATTTCATCCAGATATAGGTACATTTGGAGCAGGAAAATATTGTATCCTTGTTTGGAGCTTTCTGTTTTGTTTTTAAGAAGGAGTTTCTATATTTGACTATAGAATATTGTTTCCCACAAATTCATCATCAGATTAATGTAGTTTTTCACTTTGGAACACTTGCAACATTTTCAATTTCAAGTAAAAAAAAAAAACAGTTCAGAAAACCAGTCACTTTCCCCACGAGTGTCAGGAGATTGGTTTGGCACTAAAGCAGCTCCACATAATTCATAGCGGTGGTTCCCAAAGGAGAAAATGTACAAAGGACACTAGAGAAAATCTGGTTCTTGTCGAAGCTGTGAAGTATTGATAGAACTATCTTCTGACAGTCAGGGACAACCGCTAGGGACGTTCAAAGCAAGCAAGACTACACTGTCTTCTGCTGCATCCTGTCATTTTAAACTAATTTGTATAAGATCTATAATTAGGACTCAGTGTTTCACATAATGAAAAATCATGCTATATGGTCCATAAATATTTACCAATTGACTTAGTACAGACCTGGCTCACAGTAATGGTTTGATGAATGATTAATGACAAAATGACTGAAGGAATGATTAAATAAGAAAGCCACCAAAATAACTTTCTCCTTCTCAAGGCTCACAGACAGAAAAAATAAATTTACATTTTTTTACTGATTGCCTAGCAGAAAGAATACAGGTCCTGGGGCAGTAGATGTTAACTCTACTAAATATGGCTGGCAGTATGGCTTCCATGGAAGAGAAGCAGCTTATTGGAATGAATTCTTAGTGCAAAGACTGCAGACATGAGTGCATGTGTCCATGTGTGTGGGTTTGTGTGTGCATGTGTGTATAGATACACACATGTGAGGTGATGGAGTGACCTAAAAGAATTTGTGAATACCATTTCAGAGTTACGAAGGTCTCATGTGTGATCTCCAGCTAGTAGTTCAAGGCCCCTAGGGGGCATCAAGGTATGGTGGGAAAAGTACAGACTTAGGATCCAAACAGGGGCACCAAACTGGGGCTTACCAGCCATTTGACCTTGACCAAGTTACCTTACATGCCTGAGCTTCAGTTAACTCATCCTTAAAGCAATGATAGTAGTATTTTCCTCTCCAGGTTGTTACAGAGAAACAAGTAATGACAGGTAACACTAACTGTGTGCCAGGTACTGTTCTAAGGACTTTATACATTATCTCATTTTAACCTCACAAGAGATGTATGAGACAAGAACTTCTCTTTGCAAATGAGAGAAACTGAGGTAGCCAGCTATGACATAATTGCCCAAGGTATATAGAATAGTGTCTATGCACAGCAGATTCTCAATAAATAATGATGAGCATTACTTATTATTACAGTCCTAAGTGCTTTATTTTCATTATCTCATTTGATCGTCAGAACAAATATATGTACTTTCTTTTTTTTTTTTTTTGGTACTGGGGTTCAAACTAGGGACCTTGCGCTTGCCAGGCAGGTGGCGGAACCACTGAGCTAAATCCCTGGCCCAAATATTTGTGCTTTCAATGGTGTCTGTTATATAGCAGGCATTTGCTGAATCTTTCTTTAATGAATGAGCGCATCTTTACTGTGCAGAAGAATTAAATGAGGCTTAGAAAATTACCTTGCCCAGTTGCACAGCCAGAATAGGAACCCACAAATAAATTCCTTTACCTTGCCAGTCATTCATTCATCTCCCAGGAATCAGAGAGAAGAAGGACTTGGTTGGAGGGTTTGGAACACACAAAATGCCCGGGCACATGAAAATCATCTCAAGCAGCTAAGACAGAACACTTTTAGGGTTATTCCAAAACTGTGGAATCAGACAGCTTTCTTTTTTCTTGCTCTGTCTTTTTCATCTCCCTCTTGATATCTTCCCTAGCCCCTAAATTTTTTTCTCTGCCTCCTCTGATTTCTAATTTTGGCTAACAGAGAGAAAAATATTAGAAATTATGCTCTGAACTATCCATCATTTAGCTAAGACTTCTTAAGGGTTCTTAAGTAATCAGCCATTTGAGGTTTAGGATTGTATTTGAGGGAAGAGGTCTGTAATGAGACAAGTGAAGAAGTATGCTATCCATTTTAATATAATTTTCACATGCTGCAAATAACAGGATCCAAAAAACCTCAGTCTTTAAAGAAAACTGGCTTTGAAAAAAGAATGAAATGTTTCTCAACATATTATACATTGGCCAGTAATTGAATATGCATATTGAATTAAGTACCTTTATTTGAACCATTTCTGTATTATTAAGTGGACAAAATATCTGAAAACTATTTCTTTAATTTAGAATTCGAACTTTAATGGGTGTTTGTTACCAGCTTGGTGGATCAATTGTTAAATTCTATCATTCTTAATGTTGCAGGACATTGATGTAATTAAGCTTAGATAAAAGCTAAAATTAAAAAGAGAGAGAGAAAGAATAGCCCGTTACCAAATATTAAACAGCTTTGGTAACTTCATGCCAGTCTGTGAAGGACATCCGTGCCTTGTCACAACAAGGAATTGTTCACAATGTGTGCCTAGCATATAGATTGCATCCTTTCCTTGAAACAATAAAAGAGTCTTGCTTAGTACCATAGGAAATAAATAGGGAGGCAAAATTTAAAGGGAATTTTAAAAGACCAACCAGTAGGCCTCTATAATAATTGCTTGTCACCATAACACCAAGTAGCTCATCCTTTTAAGGACTCATTATGTGGCTTGGGCGTTATGTTCTATGGATGGAAAGAAAATGCAGTAATTCACAGAAATGTAATGACAGGATTTCACTGGTTTACTTAATAGTATTGACTAGACAGGAGAATTATGGCTTCCAAGCAAAGAGTGATTCTTATATTTGGAATTGTTTTGCTGCCTTTTTGCCCAATCAGAATTTTTTTTCTTCCTAAAACTGTCAATACCCTTGAAAAATATCAAAGAGATAACTGCTAGTTTTTTTATCTGACTGTAAGAGTAAACAATTTCCACATTCTTGCCCAATTACTTGCTTAGTGAAACCTCCACTGTTGCTAGGAGGAATTCAGGAAGAGATGCTATGCTTTAGTGCCCCTTGCTGGTCAACCCGAAGAAAATCAGAGCAGAACACTTGCCAGATCCCAGGTTTCCATAATTGGAGTGGCACGTTCTATTTCTATGGGAAGGAAGCCAAGCTGATTTAACCTACACATCTGTAGCTAGTATTAAGAATCATTACAAGGATGAGATGGGCCTTTGTTAAGAGTAACTACCTCCATAAAGGATGAGATGGTGCATTTGGAAAGACACATATCCTCTAAGAGAGGAAAAAGTGGAATATGAAGAAAATTTACATGTTAAGTCTTAGCCTAACTTCTGAATAATTCCTGGTAAATACTTGCCTATGAAAGCACCCTGTTGATGTAACCTACTCTCCCTAGACCTAGAGTATGATTTTGCTTGGTTAAGCCTTCAAAAATGTGTCTTTAGCCATAAGGGAAACAAAAGATACAAAAAAAAAATCCTCAGTGGGATTCTCAAAGTCCAAAAAAATACAAAAACTTCTTTCAACAAAGGAAGAAGTATATCACCAATAGTGTATTAGATAATTAACAATTACATTGTAACCTATACCAAGTAAATTTTGGTGAAATTTTTGCTCTTTGTCGCTTCTTTTAGGCTGTGGCTTTGTCACTTTCTTGTTACTGAGAAATACCCAACATCCACAATTTAAAGGAGAGGTTTATTTTAGCTCATGCTTCAGACCATGGTTGGCTGGTTCCAAGGCAGGATGGCATAACACAGAGATCTGGCAGAGGAATAGCTGCTTACCTCATGGCAGATGGGAAGCAGAAAGTCAAAGGAGAAGTCTAGAAGGGAGATATAACCTTTTGGGTCATACACGCAGTGATCAGCCTCTTCTAATCAGGCTCCACTTCCTAACCAGAAGTCAGCTATAATGACCCTATAATCCAATCACTTTCCAAAATTCCCATCTATGATCACATGAGGCTTTAAGGAGACATCTAGATATAAACTATAATAGTCTGTGACTAATTTAAAACAGGTTTATCTTCCTCTTCTTACAAGGACATTAGTCCTATAGGGTTAGGGTCCCATCCTTAGGACATTTCTTAACAGTATTTACATCCATAAAACCCTATTTCCAAATACAGTCACATTGCTATTTAGGTTTTTAAAATATTAATCAGGAGGGCATAATTCAGTCTATAATATCCACTTATCTGAAATGTTGAAAAGAGGCAAATTTATAAAGATGAAAAATAGATTAGTGGTCACCAGGCTTGGGAAGATGGGCAAATTGACAGTGACAATCAAGGGACATAGAGGTTTCTTTTTGAGTGATAAAAATGTCCTGAGGTTGATTGTGAAAATCGTTGCACATCTCTGTGATCATACTAGAAGTCACTAAATTGTACATTTTTAAACAAGTAAATTGTATGCTATGTGAATTATACATGAATAAAGCTGGTACAAAATATAAAAGAGATGTCACTGGTAGTCTTTAAAAGATACCAAGATTCTTCTCGTGAATGTGGAGTTCAGAGCCATGACCTTATACACAGAGGCTTTCTGGACAGAAGGGCAGGTATCAGATCAAGGCACTGCTTAGGCCTTCACTGGCTGCAGCCTTATCTTGCATCTGAGTCACAAAGGGCCAGCCTGGAGCTCCTAAAACTCCTGTCCAAGGTCAGCATTCATCTTTAGCAACAGAAGAATGACGTCCAAGACTGGAGACAAGACAGTTGCTGAGGACATGATACTAACTTCCCTCCTACATTCTTTAGAATTAGAATGGTAGACATTAATGAGCATGTAGTTTTTGCATACTTTTTTCTCATAAGCTCTGGATTTTCAAAGCATAAGTCAACCAAACTGCAATTATTAAGCACATATGCTGCATTATCACCATTGGTGTATTTATTAATCTGCTCCACAGGACTTCAAGAACCTGAAAGAGAGGAACTATACTTTATATCTGCATTTCCAGCCCTTGCCCACTGTCAGGCATATAGGAAAGGCTCCACAGATGCTAGTTAAATAAATAAATAAATGAGTACTTGACTTTTTTATGTTTAACTTGTTAGAAGGCACAGAACTTCTTGCTTATTCAACACTGAACTACATTCAGAACTAGCAAAATACGAGTCCTAACTAAAGCATTTATTTCTTCCAGAGTTGGCATAGTAATGATGACAGCTTAACATTTATTGCACAATTCTAATTAGACTCCACACTATCCAATTTACATTCATTATTTCATGTATCCCTTGCAATAAACCTAAATGAGTATTTTTATTACCCCCATTGTATAGATGTGGAAATTGAGGCCCACAGACATTAAGTGACTTGTGCAGAGTCACAGAGATAATAGCAGTGGAGCCATCATTCAAATCTTGGGAACTAGAAGCCTGCACTCTGACCACCTATATCATCATGACTTCTCAATATTCTATTTGCCAGTGTACCCTTGTCAGAAAGAAATGGGAAAAGAAGGCATAGTTATGGCTCCATATATGACTTTCAAGTCCTGTCTCAAGGTTTCTTGGCTTTCAAGGTTAGCAAATAAATCCCTGCCTGGGTTCAAAATCACACATAGCTTCTTCGAACTTCTGCTCCATCATCCTGAGCTTTCTTTACTCCATAAGCCAAACTTACTGCCAAGCAGTCCTTTACACTGAGTAGGAGTCCATGAAAAGACCCACAGAAAGACTAGATGGGCTTCTTCCCCTTGGCCATAAACTCAGTCCCAAATCAACCCAAACCAAAAGGCTTTTCAGGTTGCTTTCACTCTCCACTGCCTCTGTTTCCACAGTCTCCATGTTGTCCTCTTCATTCCCCTTTCGACTGCGCCTCACAGAGTTCTGCACAAAGGGAACCCTCAGTATGAGTTCTATACTTACCTTGATGGAACATTCTGACATTTCAGGATGCCAAGATTGGCTGGAGGTGTTTCAAAAAGGCATGCATCACATGTCCTCTAAGTGGTTATAAGGGATTCAGCAGCTTTCATGTTGACCTCAACAAACAAAACCAAGTGTTTGCTCATTTTATGGTTTCTATGTCCCAAAGCAAACAGCGTGGTATTTTTCTACTTTTTTTTCACATCCATTACCTCATCCGTGTATGCTATGACTGGACAGCACTCAAAGATCCTTGTCTATGAGAGGCCAGGGGTAGAGGGTGAGATGTTCCTGCTCAAAGTAGGAGCACCTGCTGATTGGAGAGCCTGGAGCCATTGTAAGACCAGTGCCTCCTACTGGAAAAGTTAAACTGGGTCCAAAGCTCCTATTCATACTCAGAGCAGCCAGGGTATCTAGGACTAAGGCAAAATTCTACAAAAAAACTTAGGATAGATGTGTCCCACCTATGGCACGCAGGCTAGATATGCCTGCATTATACTAAAAATATAGAAGAAATAAAAGAAATTTTGTTATTTATACACATGAACTATATTGTATGCTTTACCTGTGGCCCAAGAGAGTTCCTCCCAGCTCAGTGCAGCCTAGGCAAGCCAGTTGTGTGCAACCTGCAGGTCAAATTGGGGTTCGTAATGTTGTGGTACCGTCCTCAAACACACTGTCCTTCCAATGAACTGCAAGGGCAGAGAACAACAAAATCCAGACATCACTCTTGAATTCTTCTTTCAAAGCAGGGCAAAATGCCCCTTGGTCCCCTACCATCCTCACCAATACACTCTGGTAGGTGAGGGTCCATAGATGACACAAGGTCTCTCCCCTGGCTGCACAGCAGTTGCCTATTTTGCTATCTATCTCTGTAAGCCCCATAAAGGTGGGGTTAGATCTGCCTGGCTTCTCACTGAACCACCAGAACCCAGCAAACACCTAACTTCATACCTTTCCACTCATTACTACAACAGTGGATCATGAGGCCAGTAGGGAAAAAGAAATGCCTGGAAAGATATGGCTGAGGGCCAGGAGTGGTGGTTCACACCTATAATCCCGGCAACTCTGGAGGCTGGAGTAGGAGAAGACAAGGTTGAGGCCAGCCTGGGCAACGTAGTGATTTATCAAGACTGTGTCTCAAGAGCTGACTACACTGTCATGAAGAATACCTTGGATCCCCTTCCACTAAGAATAAGCCAAGGCTTAGCTCCTGGGGGTGGAGTAGGTCCCTTTGGTAGGATATCTTTTTTAAAGTCTAAGACAATTTTTACCATTTCAATATCTTTTCAAAGCACAGCACAGCATGGCTTTTTTTCATTTGTTTGTTTATCTATGTATTTATTTATTTATTGTTTTGAGATAGGATCTTGCTAAGTTGCCTAGGCTGGCCTCAAACTTGTAATTCTCCTGCCTCTCAAGTAGCTGGGATTACAGGAATGTGGCACCACACTCACTAAGCTTGGCTTTTAAAATTATTTTTCCTGATTTTAACTGCAGTACAAAATACCCTGTCTTCTAGCTTAAGTATAGTATGCAAATATTTTTGAAATATGGAATATGGTACTAAAAGAACAGTAATCAGAGGATACCGATTTTATAATGCTCCTTTCAATTTTCCTGAAATTTGTAAAGCCTGATTCTTCTATTAGGAAGTATTTGTTGAAAAGGATTTCTAGGGGCCGGGGATTTAGCTCAGTGGTTTTGCTGCCTAATGTGCAAGGGCAAGGACCTGAGTTCGATCCCTAGTACCAAAAAAAAAAAAAAAAAAGAAAAGGATTTCTATTTTAAATAGAAATTATTTTTAAGTGCCACTTAAATTACCTATCATGTTGTAATTGCCCCCCCAAATCATATAATATAGTTTATACATTTGATATATAAATATAATAAAAGCTATTTTCTTATTTGCCTTATTTTGAATCTGTACAGTATTTGACAGAACTCCTTTGAAAGCTTTTTATTTACTAAGGTACTGTCCAAATTTTCTGTCACTAAGATGATGATCAGAAAGATCTCCACTTGATATTTGACAGAAGACAGTCCAGGCCAAATCTTTAGATGAAGTCAACCCTCCCACCCCTGTATTTCATCCAAATGCAGATTCCTATTGGAGAAACAGGCGCCCCACCACCCAACCCCCTCTACACACACATCTTCTGAAGTCAGTACACAGTACGTAGGTCTGACATTTTTCTATTATCATTTGTTGGGACTTTGATGTGCTTGTGTTCCTTCTACTTATAAAATGAGCCTCTCTGCCAAGGGGAAAGAAGAAGTGATCAGAATATTTCATGACCCAAATGGAAATGCAAACAGGGCAACGTATAACAGGCAGAAGCAGAACCTATCTGGAGAGCTAAGCCTGAGAGGAAAAGGGATGGCATGCATCTCACAGCCTCAGCAAAGGCTTTCTAGATACAGGTGATGGAAGCAAACTGACTGTCAAGAGATTTACTTCATAATGACGCTAGCCATATAGAATAGCCACAGTGCCCCCAGGGCCAGTGGCTGCTGGCCCAAATCTTCAGGGCTCTCAGGCAGGCTGCAAGAATGACAGCCCTGTGCTCCCCAGCAACAATCTCATTCCTATGGGAGGAGGAGGACAGACAACAGGGTTAATGCCACCAGCTATGCCTTCATGCTGCCACTACCAACCTGTCAGTCAAAGAAGGGATAGAAAAGCAGTGGGAATAGAGGGAAATCAGGCGTGATGGGCGGGGGGTGGAGGGGGGCAGAAGGAAGTGGAAGAGAACCTTCATTTATCTTCAGGATCTTTCTGTCATCTTTGGTTAACAGAAGAGAGGAATACAACAAGAAATACAACGGAAGGACTGAGTGACACACTATGTCCTAACTGTGTCTTTTGTACATTTTCCCTAAGTTTGATGTACTCAGATGCCCAGGAAAACATCATTCACTTATCCAAGTTCACACACAAATCACACACACACACACACAAAACACCACATGTATGCACATACATTTACCAGTGTCTTACTTGCGTCTGTTCATCTCTATGCTTAAAACTGAAATGGCAGGGGGGAGGCTGCATTGTGGCCAGTGAGCTGAGTGAGAGACAGATGTTCTGGGACAGCAAGGCAATGTCATTCTCAAAGTCACAATCAATTCTAAATGCTCCCTCGCACTGAGAAGAACCCATATTTCCCCCTACCCACCATTCCCTCTCTGACAAGTAACTCTGCATTGAGGCCACATACAGGTATAGCAATGTGCCACCCTGGGCTCTGGGTGCATTTCAAGCTGTTGCTCGGCACCCAGATCTCCACCACGGTGTGGCAGTGCCAAGGTAAACCACTAGGCTACCAGCAGCTCCTGCAGCTGCCAGCTTTAAAGAAAATTGGGTTTCAAGTCAGAATCGAACCAAGGGACTAAGGGAATACAGAAAGTTCAATGAATAGAGATTTCAAGCTTAGGAAAAAGGAGATGCCAGGGTGGTAGATTCAGGAAATATCCAAATGCCATGATGTTAGGACTGGATCCTCTGGGAGCAACAATTCAGAAGTTGCTGGGAGAGAAGACCAGAAACAGCAGAAAGCACTGGAGGGCACCTAGAGGCAGACTGCTTGGCAGGGCCAGCCTTAACCCTCCAAGGCACCTGGCTCCAGATAGGTGCCCCAGAAATGCCTGATGAGTCAACAAATAAATGTGCAATGATGTGGCTTTCACAGAAAAAGCAGAAGGTGGCAGGAGGAGTTTCATGGCCTTACCGCAGCCAGTGCCTGCCTTTTGGGAGCCTGGCCTGCATGCATTCTTCAGCGTGTTTTCACAACTCTTGTCCTGGGAAAACAGAAGGCAGCGCTCGGGTTCACTGAGCTAGAACAGCATTTCAGTACGAGCAGACCTGGGCCCACTGAAAGAGTTATGCCCTTGGCAGGAACCCCACCCCAAGTTCAGACAGCAAGCACATCTGTGCCTCGTTGATAGTGTAATTACCCACATTAGAGTCTGAGCCAGAAACACCTGTGCATGGCCCAGAATGTCAGCCCAGGGCAACCATTCTGATGGAAGTGATATTAACAGCTCTTATTCAAACTGATCCCTGCAGTGGTGGCCGGTAGTGCAGCTACAGTGAGGCATCTGCATTTCCAGTACAAGTCTATATTTCAGGAGTCTAAAACTCATTCATAGAAACATGCTCAACACTGGACTGAAACCTGTGGAGGAAACTATCATGGGGTAAAGACAATTTAGCTTTGAGAGCTTGGAAAGTATTTCAATTATCCATTCCATGTGCACATTTCCAGCTCTGTGTTATACGAGGACTTACTGCTTTCCTGCCCTTGTCTAGATGATGGAAATAAACTGCCTGAGGATGGAGGATTCATTTCTGAGTTGGCTCATGGGAAATATGATGTCTTAACTTTTACATGTATGGAGGATGCCAAGACTTCTATCATCCAGGGAAGTAAGGCTTGAATGACCACTGTGCATTCTAAGTGTGTACCTTTGTGCTTTGCTCACTGCTGTCTGTCCAAAATGAGGAAGCAAAGAATTCCAGTGCCCACCTGGAGCTTAGGAGGTTACCAACAGCTGGATCTTGCTCATTTTCAACACAGCACCTTTCTCTGATGAAAGGGAGACCAGAAGGCATGCATTTCACTGACAGTGGCTTGAAAAGACTCTGTTATCTTTTATTTTGACACACATGCACACACAGAGAGTGTTATGAAATGCATTCCTATCCTCAGCTAGGCAGGTAAATGTTTAATGGTCTCTAAATCTATTACATTGCCTCAATTTTGAATGTTGAATAACTGTTGTCTGTACAAAAATATGAAGAAGTAGGTCCATAAAAGATTGCTTTAAAAGTAAAAGCAGATTTTATAATTTCTGCTTTTTCTAATAAGTATTGCTTGGGAAGAGGAAGCTCATTATTGTCTTCAGTATCTGTTGATCCTTTCTGCACACACCACAGGAAGTACATTAAGGCACAAATCAAGGCATGCTGCTTCTCTTTTTAAAATTCTTCAGTCTCACACACACACACACACACACACTCACGCACGCACTTCAATGGCTTCTCGCTGGATTTCAAGGAAAATCCACACTCCTTACCATTGCGCAGGTGGCCTACTGCCAGGCCCTCTCTGCTGTGTGCTCCATATCCCAATTATACGGCAGTACCTCGTTCACTAACTTAATTTGTTCCATGGTTCTGGAAAAGATGGCCATGTTTGTGTTCATGCAGAAAGATGGCCATGGTTGTATTAGTCATTCCATGCAGAGTTAGCAAGCAAAAACAAAATTATGCCAAACATTTCGATTTGTGAACTGCAGTGTTCTCAAAAGCACTCACGAACTGAGGTACCACTGTATTTGACTTTTTGTAGTTTCTCAACTACAGCAAGCATTTTTCTTACCTCAGAGATTTTCCATTTATGAACCTCTTTGCCTATAATTCTTTTCTTCCCACATTCAGAATGGCTGGAAAGTGGGCTTCTTTTTCTTCCTCCAGCTTAAATGTCACCTTCCCTGGCTGACCCATCTGAAGTGAGTCCCTTTACCAGTCTCCATCTCAACACCCCGTTAATAATTTCTTTTCTTAAGTTTATCACTTTAATATGCAAATTGTTGTTGCTTTATTTTGTAAGTTTATTATAATACACTGGATTTTTTTCAAACACAGTAAAATTGAGTAGCAGATACAGATTCCCCATAGCCCTCTTTTCACAAATGCATGGCTAATAACTAATCTGTTTTTGTATTTGTCCTTTGTTTGCGCATATAAAAAGGATGCTTCATGAAGGCAGGGAATCTGTCATGGTTGTATTCCCCATCTCTAGCACATAGCAAGTGTCCATGAATATTTGTTGAATAAGTCAAGATTCATAAGATGATGTATTATAAGCTTAAGCTTTGTAGTAAGTATTCTCTTTGTAGCATACATAAAAGTATAATTTTCCTCCTCGGTGTTAATATAATCTCTATTTTCCAGAAAGGAACTAAATTCCCCATACCAAATGGCAGTCTTACAAATTGGAGGGGTAAGGAATTCTGTTCTTTTGCATCTTTTCCCTTCTTACCATCAATAATGGCACCAAATTTCTATGGAACATTTTTATAACTAGCCAAGGTGCTCCTCATATCTTTTGAAGTTCTAGAACCCAAAATTTTACTTGATTGACTTGGAGCTCTGAATACTGACAAAACAAAAAGTAAATTCTTTATTTTAGAAATCTTAGAAAAAGATATGGTATCGATTAATATCCCAAGTGTTACTGATTCTATCAGAACATTAATCCTTCCCTTGAACGTGTCTGGCCCATGACCCCATAGCTAATAAAAACCAAATGGGACTCAGGACAGAGCCTTCTGGTGCCAGAACTAGGACTTCATTCAGTGCACTGTGGCTATCTCTCAGAAGGCAAGATTACTTAAAAAGTAATAGCCTATGATTCTCCAATTAAACTGGTCAAATGCTTGACACTCATGCTTCTGGATGACTGGTTCTAGAAGTTTCTTAAAAGATACAATTCTAGTATTAGAAATGGTAATAGAATTCAGAGAAGCTATAGTCACTAATATTAGCTTACTGTGAAATACTTACCAAATTCTTTTCTCTCTTCCAATTGCTAAAATTTGGTTGGCTGAAAGGCAAATAAAGAAAGGTTTAAATAAAATAGAAGAGCAAGTTGCCTACTTGATAAGCCCTAGCTTCCTCAACTTCTGTAAAAATATAAATACAACCTAGTCACAGAATCCTTGAGACAAGTAAGATAATGCATGCAGAGCACTTAACACAAGGTGTATAAAAGGCTTGATGTTAGCTGTGACTATTGTTGGTATTATTGTTATTAATAGAAATTCAGATGTAAGAGAAGCTCCAGGGAGACAAGAGTTGGGATTTTTTTTTATTATTTATTTTTTATTATTGTTTGGTTGGTTGGTTAGTTCGTTGGTTGGGTTTGGTTTGGTTTTTTTGTTTTGTTTTATTTTGTGCTTTCTATTTCTTTCTTTGAAGAGAGATTGAGATGCTGAAGAGCAAAGAAGCAGTAGAGGCACATAGGGAGGTATTCAGTTGAGTTCAAGAATTCTACTTAAGGGCCAGTGATTTAGCTCAGTGGTTCCGCCACCTACTTTGCAAGTGCAAAGTCCCAAGTTCGATCCCTGGTACCAAAAAAAAAGAATTCTATTTAAATTAGGACCTTCATCCAGCCTCTTGGCTGTTCTGAGGTTACACTGTTTATTATGTAATGTTGTGTTAGCCAGCTTTCCATTACTGTGACAAAATACCTGAGATAAACAACTAAAAGGGGTAAATGTTTATATTGCCACATAGTTTCAGAAGTTTCAGTCTATGGTTAGCTGGCTCTGTTCAGTCTATGGTCTTTTGGGCCTGTGCCAAGGCAGTACATAATAGTGGGAGCACATCCAGTGGAAAGCAACTCACCTCACGGTAGCCAGGAAACAGAGGGACAAAGGCATGTGTCCCAAAATACCCTTCAAGGGCACACCCTCAATTACCTACTTCCTCTAACAACCCCCATCTCCTAAAGTTTCTACCACCTCACAAAAGTGCCAATAACTGGTGACCAAGCCTTCGACATATGAGCTTTGGATGGACATTTAAGGTCCACAAAACTATCCAAAAAAGAAAGATAGCACCAACACTACCTGCTTCACCAGATTGTTAAGGATTCAAATGAGACATATGTGCATAAAAACACTTTGTATTCATTCATAGGAATGTTTGATATTGCTTTCCCACGTGCACAGTTAACTGGCTGTTGTTTCAATCAAGTCAGTGATTCGCAACCCTGGCGGCACATCAGAATCATCTGGAAGCTTTAAAAAAATCCAAATACCCAGCTTCCCAAATGTTCCCAATATTCAGCCAAGATTAAGAAGTGGGAAGTAAAGTGTTTTTTAAACTTCCCTGATGATAAGGAGCTCCTCAGAGCCACTATTCCTACTGAGTCACCCTTCCAGGAGAAAGGGACTAGGAGCTGGTTTGTTCCACAAGGACTCTTATCAGCAGGCAGCAGGAACAGTCTGTTAAATCAGAGCTCTATGGTTGGAATGGATATTGTTTAAAGTCTTCACACTTGAATCATCTCAAAATCACGTGAAACTTGGTAAATCCCTTTGGATTTACTTGGTAAAACGGAAGGCCAATATGTGTTAACCAACTATGTGAACAATAAACAATACAACTGTTAGCTGTTTCTCTTTGAGCAGGAATCAGCAGCAGACACTTTCTAGTTCAGGAAATCTTGACTGATGGGCAAAAAATTTCAACATTATGAAATGTTTCTGAATCGACCAACTTGGAATGCTAAGAAATGCACTGAAAGAAAAATTAGCTCATTTGAGTAGAAATGTTTGTGTGTTGTGACATAAAATAATACTCTGAGCCTTTGGGTGTACAATGGAAATTGACTTCTAGATGAAACAGACATAAATAAATCTTTATTTTTTCCTCCTCTAGAAGAATATATTGCACTTCTATGAAGCATCTGCTATTTACTCTGAGCTTTCATGAGAAAGTTAGACAGATCATGTTTAATGTAAATAATATGTAGACAAGCTACTAGGTCATAGAAAAGTGGTGTAAGAAAAAATAGTTCATCAGCTGCTGATATCCAAATTGCAAAACTCAGCTCAGCTCTCTGTGAAAGAGTAGGTATTTCCATTCCTCACCATGTTGAAGATAATCAAACTCTGCTGGAACCATTGATCAGTGAGTTCCTGAACATTCTAACATTGCCTTTGAAAAGTTGTCTTGTGGAATTCCTTTTCCACTGGAATCACATGCACCTGCCTGGCCTGCATAGTTAACCTTAAATTTTCCTCCTTCCAACTTACACTGTTCGACTCCTGCCCTACTTGTTCCCAGCTTTGAATCATAAATACTGTCAGTGTTTAATGACAACATTTACCTCTTTTTAAGAAGATAGATAATGAGGATTGTTTTTAATAAATTTAAAGGTTTAAATATTTGTGTTTCTTTCATAATGGCTTTGTACAAGTTACTCATTTCTAAACTTTGCCAGAAAAGGCATTTGGGAATTATGATGCTGGATCAAGTCTGAATTTTATTTTGGAAACTATAGCAACATGATCTGTGTAATAAGTACTTGGGTTAATACACATTCACCATTCCCATTCCTTAATATCGTTTTTTTTCAGCATGGGGAATGAAACTCAGGACCTCGTGTATGCTAGGCTGGTGCTCTACCACTGAGCTACATGCACAAGTTTCCTTTTATTTTTGTTATTTACTTTAACAGAGGAAATTCAATGTAGCCTACTTCTTTGTAGTCTGAATAACAACATGACAATGTTGTATTGGTTTGTATTTGGAGCCAACTCTTAATAAGAGAGTATGTTCTAGGTGCTTGGAGTCACATCCCCCATGGAAGTGCTGGGAGATAACAGAGCCAAGCCCTTACTGCCATGGTACCCTATGGACACCAGGTCTTGAACAAGAACAGAGTTTTGGGCCAGGCATGGTGGTGCATGCCTGTAATCCTAGTACTTGGGAGGCTGAGACAGGAGTTCAAGGCCAGCCTGGGCTGCATAAAGAGGTCTTATCTCAAAAAAAAGGAATTATGAGTGTTTTCAGGTGTGTGGCCTCCCCAATCCCTGCTTTTTTAAGTTTTTGTATTTTTTGTGTGTTTTACTGTGCTTTGTTGTTACTCCAGTGTTAGAGCATGTGTTTGGTGGGGGGAGGGGGAGACAGACAAATGTCAGAAAATTTTTTAAAACTAAAAACAAATCACTCCTAATGACTTTCCCCCACTGTCAGCCCATTCCCAGTGCCCCTTGCTTCCAGATCTCATGTTCTACAGCTCCACAGTGCCTTGATCTGTGTATGTGAGTCTCTGACATCTAGTAGGATGTGTGGGATAAGGGGCAATTAGGGTCCGAGGATGCCAGTCATATTAGTCTACTAGAGCTTCCAAAACCAAAAACCACAGTCTGGTGCATTACTCAACAGACATTTATTTTCTGACAGTTCTGCAGGCCGGAAGTCCAAAGGGAAAGCCTCAGTGGGGTTGGTTCATTCCCTCTGAGGACTGAGAAGGAAGTATCCATTGGCGGCTTCTCCTTGCTTGTCAGTTGCTGCCTTGCTGTTAGTGTGGCATTCCCTTTGTGTGTGCACCAAATTTGCCCTTCTTATAAGGATACCAGTCACCTTGAGACACACCCTGATGATCTCCTTGTAATTTAATTACATCTGTAATTATCCTATCTTCAACTAAAGTCACATTCAAAGGTATTGAGGTTCTGACTTGAACATGAATCTAGAATGAGGGAGCACAATTTGACACATAATGCTAGTATTATGCAGTGCTATTTTAAACTATGTGCATCTATTATGAAATCATAGCTATGAAATGAAAATAGATTTGTGGAAAGAAAACCCTAATGATGGCATTCTTTGAACATGACTGATACCTGAGCGCCTTCCTGGAGATGAGCAGGAATCTCCCACAACTGTGACAAAGATCATCTCCAGAGTGAGCTGTAGATCTTTCCCTGATCTACAGTCATGTCCCTGATAGGCACTGTACACTGGTGCCCCCTGGTTTTATGGGCTTGGTCTCTTTGCTTCAGAGACTTAAATTCAAAAACAAAGGCTCCATCCCATCAGGCAGAATTTCTCTTGGTTGTTAGCAGTGGAGGAGCAGATCATAATCTTCCTTGTGTAGATGAAGAAATAGTGAAGACCTGAGAAGACCTGAGCAGTATCTCAGTGCAATCTCGAGAACTGGAAATTGGGCCTCTTGCCTCATAAGCAAGGACTCTTTCACCCGACCACAGCCTTCCATCTGAGGGTCCCCTACCCTCTGCCATCCATCAAAATGACCCACTCTTGCTGACAATATCTGGCTTTTCTCAACCACTTTCATCCCATTAAAATTTTTATTAAGCTAATCTTAATTGGTTAATAAGCATATCCATAATGCCCCTGAAGAAGTTAGAATTCAGGAATTAAAGCTTGGGTCATTGTTTCCCCCAAATCCCATCAACCCATAGAAAACCTCTGGGTCTAATCTGTATAAGGTGTCAGGTTTCTTGACCTCCAGATTCAACTTTGCCTTCTTGGCCTTATGTGTAAGTATACGCTTGAAGGTAAGAGAAGCATTCCATATAAGTGATGACTTAAAAACAAGAAACCCTTTGCCCTAGCAGGTTTGGGTTAACACATCATCACTGACATTTGAGGCTTCAGTTTTAGATATTATCTGCCTAATTCAGCTTTTTTTAAAAAATTTATTTTTGTGTCTTGTTTTGTTCTGAGACAGAGTCTCACCATGTAGTTCAGGCTGGCCTTGAATTCACTATGTAGACCAGGCTGGCCTCAAACTCATAGCAAACCTCCTACCTTACCCTTCCAAGTGCTAGGATTACAAATGTCCACCACCATACCATACCTGGCTCTAATTTAGCTTCTTTACACATGAGCAAACTTGTCCAGGGCCACTCCTTTAAATAGAGATCTGGGATCAGGTCCCTTTCTGTCCCATCCAAACTCTTACTACCTTTACCATCTACTGAATGGTTATTTTGGCACATTCCTAGGTTTCAGAAAGTTTAATTAGCAGTTTAGTTGGTCTTTCTCCATAAAGGTAGAAGAAATGGTAACCCTAATGTTCTTTGGTGACTTGATGCTTTACATGTGGCTCTGTCATGTCACTTTTAACTATTAAAGACTAGATTGTGTTTTCTGAATATGCATTTTTAATGTGACTATTTGATTGTTCACTGATGTGACTCATACCTAAACTTATCTGAGGGAAATATCAGGTATATTTACATTTAATAGTGTAAAGGATTCTATAAACCTGTATTTTATTAAAAGGAAAGTTTTATTAACTTAAAAAATTTTTTTCCTTTGAATGTCTTCAAAATTCGTGTTTTTGTAATCTCTTTCTTTTCAGGGTTATTAAATTGAGTTAAATTATAGTAAACTCCAGCTAGGATTCTTTAGAGTTTAAAATCTGGTGGATGGGCCAACCCTCCTGAGTAGTCTCAGAACAGAGTGTGTGCCGAGATGCAGACAGTTCATGCCGTGTGAACGTTAATTCTAGAACATTAGACTTACTGTAGTAAATAGATTTCTGGATGTTTCTCTGTGGAAGTCTTGGAATAGTCCTGTCCTTCCGTTTCTTGAGCCAAGAAAACTCTGAACCAGAACAATTCAATTTCAATTTGTGGAAAAACTAAACTCAATGAGCCAAACACAGTGTGAAGGTAGCTTAGTGGGGGCCAGGAAGGAGTGGCATTTTTACTCCTGCTGAATGTGATGAAAATATCTGTATTTTTATTTAAATGTTCTGAGATATATTTACAAGCCGTGTTCCTGAGAGGTGTTGGCAAGCTCTGTTTTATAGTCTGGGACCCTAAAGAACGCAATTTGCTTTCGTGTCCCAGTCACTGTGATCTATGTGAAGGATTTGGAAGGACCCTAGGTGAGGCCTCAGGAAGCAGGGACTGCCTGGGGACTTGTCGTCCTGAAGGCGATTTGTTTTAAAGTTGATAATCTCTAGGGCTATCCGAGTGTCCCACATCTGCCCTGAATTGAAAACAGATTCCTTTAAGAGCCTTCCATCAGTGCTGCGGATTCATGAGTCAGAGAGGAAGTGGGAGCCGGCGTGAACGTATGGCCCGATAGACACAAGCAGCTCCCTGCATGGAGTACCAGGAGCCCAGGGTATGTAGCCTGTCCATTTTCTAGTTTTAAGATTGCTGTGTGTGTGTGTGTGTGTGTGTGTGTGTGTGTGTGTGTGTCTTTCTGATACTTAGGCTGGAATATTCAGAATGGGACTGGTGGGAACAATCAGGCTGCAGGACTTGTCAATACTACCAAGGAACTGATCAAAACTCTGAGAGACTGGGGAGCTTCTGCTTTCCAATTCTTCTGCAAAGTTTTGCCATTTTTGTGGCTTGTCATTTATTATATAAAATATATTTATATAATTATGCAGATGTTTATTTTCTTCCAAGACTCTAAAAAGGTTTTGTTAGCCAAGGAAAGTTTTTTACTGTTACAGAGCTTATCCACCCTCTGCTTATCTCTGAAATTTTTTAAAAGATTTCCACATATGCCAAGAATGAAGAATGTAACTGTACTTCATGTTACAAGCCCCGGAGGACTGGAGCATCAGATTAACTATGCAGCATCTGAGACTCTATGGAAGGAGTTTTCTTTTCGGCCTGCTGAACAACTTTGTGTCTGTCTTCTCTGTAGAAACAGTGTTTCATAGTGCCTAAAGTTCTTTGCCTTTTAAATTAAACAAGAGATTAGCTTTGTTCATGAAAGATGATTAAAGAAAGAGAAGAGTACAGGAGTCACAAGCAAGGGTCTGCAGCCCCAGCACCTGGACATGGGGATGCTGAGAATTCGCCCTGGCTCCATGGGCCTTTCCGGTTCCTTTTCTGTTCCAGACTGGGCTTTGGTGAGTGAAGACCTCTCAGGTCGGCTCCCAGAACTCTGTTTTGTCTCATAGACATCTCTGAGGAGCTGAGGATAGTGTCTGGAACAGCAGGGACCCCATAAGTACTAGTGGAGTGAAAGCTGAATGGTGGGAGGGAACTCCAGAAGAAATGTCAGTTTGGATCTGTTGAGCTAGTGAGCCTCAGCTTGGGTGAATTTCCACGCTCCATCTTGGTAAGGTGGAACTAGAAGTAAAGAATAGGGGTGCCAGGTAATTGAGAGAAAGGTACCCAAGTGCTATTTGGAGCAACTGTGTATAAAATGCATAGTGCTATGGTTATGGTTTTAACAAAGTAGAAATTCTTCGGCCTGAGTCTGGAGAGGCAGCAGTCAAACCCTGTGAGAGGGTCAGGAGCCTCAGGAAAGATGGGAGGGGAGAGAGTGAATGGACACACTGGCCCATTTCCCTCACTAGGGGCAGATGTGCTCATCTGAAGCTTTCTGACAGGACAAAGCCTGTGCTGTTCCATGTGCCTCCCCTGGACCTAGAAACAATAAGCTAAGAGCAGCCCAGTTGGCAGGTAACATTTTCAGTCCAAACGCCAAGAGACTGCTCCCTCTTGATGGGTTGCCCACAATTCTTGAAAGAGAGAAGCTTCTTTGGATGCCAAAATTTGACTGGAAACTATGTCATGGGACTATGCCCTCTTAATCCCAATGAGACAGAGGCTTTCTTTTAGAAAAAGAAGCAAACACATTCAGGTTTTTGTGCTAGAGGATGCAAAAAGATGTATTGATCAACTCAGCCAGAAAGGGGAATTTGCAAGCTTAGAAATATCATTCTTGTCCTACCTAAGTCAAGCAGCAATGAACTTTAAAATCAAGAGAAATGGTTCCCGTCAGACCAGATTTCTTATTTGAGAGTTAGTTGTGTAACATATCTTAATTTAACTAACCAAGTTAATCCACCTGATTAATTCTTCAACCCCAGAAGAAAGAGGACTGTGGAAAGACGTGTGCAGTAATACTTAGATTATAAATTTAGCTACTGTTACCTTAAGCACAATCCGCACCCTAAAGCCCTCTGCCTCTTTCTCGGCAAAAGGATAAGCAGGTCTGCTTTTTGGACTGTATTCTCTTTCCCTGCCATTTCTCTTACGGCCCCATATTTAAACATCAGGCACTTGGTGATGTGCCACTGTAGCACCAATGGTGATGCCACCATGCCAGTTCACAGCCCCACTGCTGTTCAAAAGGATTTTTTTTAAGCCATTGTTGGGAATTCAGAACGCATTGTCCCCCAGAAACAAGGTTAGGCTCCCAGCTCTACTCCTGAATGCAAATTTGCCCTAAATATAAATAATTTTCTAAAAACCTTCTGGAAAAGGAGAGAAAGACCTACCATTTTGTCTAACTGCACTGGTGAAAAAACATTACAGTGAACTCTGAGAATGTTTTTCAGAACATCTTGAATATTCTTAAAGATTTATTCTTAGTCCTGTGGACTGTTCCTTTCTTGTTCTGGACCCTAAACACCTTCCCCAGGTGCTCCCCCAAATGCTATCCTAGGCTAAAGTCAAAGCAAATTATTTGCATGTACTTTCCAATGTGGTTTCACTTGCCTGGAATGTCTTCTTCCTCTTCTAATTCCTGGCAAATTCTTGATCAACTCAAATATTAACACAGTTAAAACTCCTCTGTGGTGCCCCAGTCAAACTCCCACCTGTCTATTCCCTTGACCACAAAACCCTCTGACAAAATTTAGCACACAACTTTAGGTGGCTCCTCCAATAATTCCATAAAGCTCCAAGAATCCTAGTTACAAAATCCTCCCTTAATAACATTCAAAACTCCCCTCCTCATCTCTGGTGTATTTCCTTAACACTTTATAAGTACTGCTGTGTATTAAGATTTACTGCCTTATAGTACAATTTGTTTGCTTATTTATTTAAAGACAGATATTTCTTCAGAACTTATCATGCCTAATGCCTAGTAAATAACTAATAAATTAGAGTACTTATATGAATAATCAGATGGATAAATATGTGACTGGATGAACAGATGGATGAATGGAGGGATGACAGAAGGATGGAGGATGATTGGATGTATAGAGTACTGGAGAAAAAAATGTTTATTTAGAGAAGGGTGAAAATCTAGATAGAAACTTCTATAAAATTCTGAATAAGAGGTTTAGACAGTTTCAAGAGGATGAGACTGATGGAATTTGTCGATTTTTATTTTACTTCTACCTTTGTATGTGGAGAGGTCTATAAGTAGTGGAAAGAAACTAGAATTTAAAGTCAGAACATATGTGTTTCAGTTCAGGCTCTCTACTTTCTACTTGGGTGGCCTTCAGTACCGTATTTACCTTTGGTTGTTTTTTTTTTTCTTTTATTCATCATAAGATGAAAGTAATACCTGCCTCAAAGGAGTTGTTGTAAGGATTAAATCATAATCAATCTAAGAGGTCTAGGCAAGTGATTACATTATATGAAGTGGAAGATAAGCGTTAGTAAAACAATGAACCTAAATCCAAAATGGCCGACACGGAACTCTGAAACCAGAAGAAACCTGGGCCTCTTTGCCCAGCTATGGACTCTCCTCTCATGCTGTTTGGTCTCTTCCCTTTTGATGCAGCACATCAGTAGCCTGGCTCCATCTTTTATCAGCCTTGTCCTGTATCACTTGAATGATCAAAATAAAATAAAACTTAGAAGGATGGAAAAGAGGATAGAGAAAAAGTGTTCAGCATTTTTGTTTTTTGTTTTTTTCTTGGAACCTGAGAAGTGCCTTGTTCAGTTCTGAGTCCTTCACGTATGTAGTAACAACATCCATACACTACTAATACTCAGATATCATTTACCACATGCCAGGCCCTGTTCTAAGCTTCTCTCAGTCTTCACAATAACATGGTCAGATAGGTACATAAAACCCCTATCTTACTGAGAGGGAGACAGGGCACACAGCAGGTAACCTATGTCACTTGCGTGAGAACAGTATCTGAAGCCAAGCAGTGTGGCCCCGGGGTCACATTCTTAAATGCCAACCATAACTGGATGTCCCACAGGATGGTACTTGCAGCTGATGGCCCAAAGGTCAACTCAGCTGCTATAGTAAACACCAAAGTTCAGTTTTGTGGGGAGCCCTATGGATATACTTTTCAAAGTACCATGATAATACCTGAAAAGTTAGAATGGTAGAATTTTATAGCATGGAGGGGCATTTGGTTCATTAGGTCCAGCCAGCCAGGTGATTGTGCTGAGTTTCAGGGAAAGTTGATCTGAGTGTCACTGGTCAGAGTGTCTTGGGACAGACACAGGGAAGAGGTCAGATGATCTGGGCCACCCATACAGCACTTCAAGGGGCAGAAGGGCACCATCTTTGTTCCAGATAATGTCTGGGCAAGTGTACAAAAATTCTTGCTGAAAGCTTATAGAAAATATTATGTTGACATTGCAGTTGTTTTTAGATATGAAAATAAAGAAAATTGTACTTTCTTTTTACATTTTTTTGTGTGTTATTGTGTAGTACTATTGACCCCAGGGGTTCATGCATGCTAGGCAAGCACTCCAGCACTAAGCTGCATGTCAAGCCCGAGAATAATCTCCTTCTTCCTCTTCCTCTCCCTTCTCCTCCTCTTCTTCTTTTTCCTCCCCCTCTCCCTCTCCCTCTCCCTCTCCTTCTCTTTCTTCTTCTTCTTCTTTTCATGGTCTCACTAGCTAGTGCAGGCTGGTCTCAAACTCACTACATGGCCGAGTCTAGTGTTGAACTTGCTATCATCCTGCCACAGTCTCTGTAGTGTTGGGATTACAGGCATCTGTTAGCACACTCAACTTCATTTATTTTTTTTAAACAACAAAAATAGAAAAGTCTGTTGATGTTTGCTAGATTGGGTTGGACAAATTCATGTTCTAAAGTAATGCCATTATTCTTATGCTGAACTTGAGCTCCTACCTCTCCCTTAAATTGCTTTGAGCAATATGATCCTATTTTCTCCTATAGAAAATAGACATTTTTTTCCAGTAGTTAACACATACAACATATTTAACAAATTCTGATGCAAGACATTGTTAGGCAGACAAAATCATGTGGGTCCTTCCCCTTTCTCCCTACTTGAATTATTATAAGCAATTCTAAATTAAAATCATTATGCAAATCCTTGAAGGTTTTGTGGTTTTCTGGCTGTCCCACTCTTCCTTGTGTAAAGTCATCCACATGTCCCACATTGATGCTTTAGGGCATGGTTTATGGATGAATAGGTAGCTATGTGAGTATAAGAGGTGCTCAGGAAATTTTGTATGCCTCTAACACACTCTCTCATTGCTTCAGCCTTACTTCTGACTCGAACAAGAAAAATAGTTTTTGATATCTAGAATCATAAAAACTAGAAGCCAGGAGGAGTTCCAGTGTCCTTGTTGGCTGCTGTGAGGGAGAGGGAAGGGAGAGAAGAGAGACAGAGGTATAGTAGGTGGACTGTCCAGGTCTTCATCCCCATTGTGTTCTCCTTCCAGCCTGGCTGGAGAACCTTTTGTCTAAAAACCCATTTATGTAAAATTCTATCCCCCTTGGAGCATTTGTACATCTGTTCAGGTGTCCTAGAAATAAACATTTAATTAAATTTTAATTTGATCTGAATTCTAAATAAAAAGCTTTCCGCGGGGCTGGGGATTTAGCTCAGTGGTTCCACCGCCTGCCCCGTAAGCAGAAGGACCCAAGTTCAATCCCCGGTACCGAAAAAAAAAAAAAAAAAAGCTTTCCACAAACTGACTAAAAAGAGCTTGACTATCCCAAAGTAAGTCAAATAGAAAAAGGCACTTTCAAGTATACAAAAAAATCCTATCATTTAGAAATTAAACTATTCAAGTTCAATAAATATCTAATATAAATGCAAAATTAAGTTAGTCATACCTTTAGAGAAAATTATTTTTTATCATTAAACTACCCCAAATGCCAAAAGAATTATGGCACTAAAATAAAATCTAGCCTGTCAAACACAGGTTGAATTTTAAACAAATACTTCACGGAGGTAAAGGATCTTTAAGAAACTAATTTTTTTTTTTTTGTACCAGGGATCGAATTCAGGACCTTGTGCTTGCCATGCAGCGGTTCCACTGACCTAAATCTCCAACACCTTTAAGAAACTAATTTTAAGGGCTGTCTGGCATACATGAGTGCTTGAGTTCCATCCCCAGGAGGGGGTGGGAGAATATTTATAAAAATCTTGGAACCAGGCATGGTGCTGTACACCCATAACCCCAGCTACTCAGGAGGCTGACTCAGGAGGAACACAGGTTCGAGACCAACTTGGGCAATTTAACAAGTCCCTGTCTCAGAATAATTTTTTTCCTGAAAAAGGGACATGGATGTAGCTCAGTTGTAGAACACTTGCTTTGCATTCAAAAGGCCCTAAATTTGATCCGCAGTACTTAAAACAAAATCTCCCATCCTAGTGCCTTGTGCATAGGGACACTCAATAATATTTTATTGAATAAATACCGAATAATTCTGGACTAACTAGGCAACCCAAGTGAGCCATCTGCTTAGGCCCTGTTCACATGGGTTATGACATGAGTCAGCATAGGTTATTATTATGGGTAATTCTTAGATTATGTGAAAACAACACCTCCTAAAAGAACAATGTTCTGGGAAACAAAAGTCCCAGGCTTCTAGGACTTCCCTCCTAACCTTGAAAAAAAGGGTAACATTACAGTTAGAAGCTGAGAATTAAATGAGACCACATTCATCCACTCATTCTTTTAAAAGATAAACCTGTATTAGGGACATGGCAGATGTTGTTCCTGTGCTTGTGAAATAGTAATGAACAACTCAGATGAGGTCCCTTTCCCTGTGGAACTTAACATTCTCCCACAAAGCACTCGAGATGCAAGTCCTGCTCTGTGGAGCACTACACCTTTCTCAGGGTGGCAGCAAAGTGGCCTTGAATGAGCAATCAGCTTGGAAGTCAGATGTTGCTCATTTGAATCCGGGCTCCACAGCTTGCCAGCTATTCATCTGCCAGAGTCCAGAGTGTCCTCGGAACAGTTTCTAAGCCACAGCCCTTGTCCCTGAAATGAGTATAATAGTAGCCACATTGAAGATGAAATGAGACACACTGACCATAAGATGTCAGCAGAGTACCTGGAACATAGTAATTGCTCAATAAATGATAACCTGTGTTTACCTTAAGAAAGAAACAGTTCACATAAGCGTCAAAAAAGAAGGATATCTAGGGATAAAGAGAAGAATTAGGAAGCAGTTTCTTCTTCTAAGCATATTTTACGAAGAGGCATATTTTTAATCATTTTTGAGATAGTTGACCTAGAGTTTGTTAGAAGTGTGGTAACTCATAGGAAAAGCATGATTTCTCATTAATTATAACATTTTGAACATATGCTTTTTTTTTTCCTATTCCTCAAACTCCTATGGAATGAAAATAAGGGCAGAAAATAAAAAAAGACCCCAAACCAATAATGACTAGGAATGTGGGAGTGTGGGGTACAGAAATGAGAAATGCCGGCACAAGGCGGGTAGATGAAAAGAGACAGAGAGAAACAGTAGCAACCTGCAGGAAATGGAGAAAATGGAAAACTAACTGCATAGGGTCAGGGACTGGAGAATGCCCCTAAGGAGAAGTTACTGGGCTCACCAACCCTGCCACTGCCTTGAGAAAGGAGGCAGTGTGGGGATGCTCTCCCCAGCCCCTGCTGCAGCCAGGGTGCAGGAAAGAGTTAACAATAGGAGAGTCATTTCAAAGTCTGCAGAGGGAGCAAGGAGAAGCCAGGTGCCCCTTCCCCTCATCATCAGGCCCGTCTGGATGGCCAAGATGCTAAGCCAGTTGCTCCCGCATCCCAGTAGAAGACTGGAGAAGCTGAACCAGAAACACTCTAGTCTCAGAAGTAGCTAAGGGATGAAGAGAGAATCTCTGTACAGGAAGGTAGGACTTCCCAGTCACCATACCAAACTCAGCTCTCAAACACCACAGCTGGGTTTGCACCCAGGCTCCCCCCACCCCCTCACCCAGAGAGGAGATGGGCAGGCTCCTCTTTGTTGCAGATGACCTGCCCAGCAGTCAAGGTGGACAAATACAGACATTTGAGATCCCACCAAGGCCTGAGCCCTGTGCCAGATCAGCAGGGCTGCCATGCTAGTTTCTGGTGCCTCAGCCTTACCTAGGAAGAAAGGACACAGGACCATCAGATAACTGGGAAGGCGATAGATGTGAAAGACATATTTCTCCATAGGGCAATGAGAATGGTGAGCTCAGAGACAACAGAGGCTGTGTGGAGGCCGGGAGGAGCGTTTCCAAGTCATACAGTGAGGATGCTCAGGGAGGGAAGGCGTCTTAGTTACTTTTCTCATTGCTGAGACAAAATACCCAACATCCAAAGTTAAAGGGAAAGGTTTATTGAACTCACAGTTTGTAGAAGTTTCAGTCCATAATCAGCTGGTTCCAAGGCAGAGAGGAAGAGGGGCAACAGTTCATGGCACACTGAAGGTAGCAAAAGCAAAAAGGGGCCTTCACAGCACCCTTCTGCCCCTTTTATCTTATGGAGACTACTTAGGGTGGGCAGCATTCACACCTTTAATCCTAGTGCCCCTGAACCTAGCATTTCACCATGAATCAATCCCAGTGTCACACATAGATCCAGCCACCTCTGAAAAACTCCCTATGACTGTGTGCTGCTTTGGGGGGATATCTAGACACAAGCTATCATAGAAGGGAAGCAAGAACAAAAACAAATGCTACACGGTGACATAATCTACAGAAGGCTGAGAAAATGTAGTTTAGGAAATCTATCCAAAGGAGACAGGAAATAGAATAGAAATCTCAAGTTAGATGTTCAAATAATAAAACTTCTAGAAAGAGAGAGAGAAACAGAAATTAGTAATGTAATAAACAAAAATTTCCCCAAAATAATATGATACAACTTTCTTGATTAGAAAACCACTTGTTACCAAGAAGAAGGCACATCACTGCAAGACTTCAGAATAATAGGAACAAGTAAGGGAAACCAGGAAAAGAAAGGGGCATAGAAAGCATCAGGAATTGGGATAGCAGTGACTTCTCGGCAGGACTGCTACAAGTCAGGGCACAGCAGCCTCACAATTCCAAGGCCAAATGATTTCTGACCTAGAACTATCAGTTAAGTGTAGTAGGGTAGACTAAAAACCTAGGCCAAACACTTCCACTCCTCAGTAGGTGCTTGACTAGGGTGCCAACCCCAGCACCACAATCCATCATTCAATCATTCATTCAGACAGTAAGGCAGGAAGCACAGAGCAATCAGCACAGACAAGGGCTTGAAGGGGAACAGCTCCAAAAAATGAAAGAAATGGAACTAATATTCTGATGTACCCACCCTACTGCAAGGTGTTTGATGGTTCTGTGACAGCTGAGAGAAGAATAACAGGGGCATAGAAAAGTAAGCAAATTTTTTAAAACCTCTAGGAAAGGTAAAATTAATGAGAAAAGAAATACAGTTATAGCATAAAATAATGTAAACACTGGGTAGGACTAGAACCATGGATTAGAATATAAATGTGATGCCAGAGGTGCACCCAACCTCCCTTCAAGGAAACCCTGCCAATTCTAGAATCAAAAGTAAATTAGGGGGCAGGGATTTAGCTCAGTGGCACCGCACCTGCCTCGAAAGCACAAGGTTCTGAGCTCGATCCCGGTACCAAAAAAAAAATCGGAAAAACAACAACAAAAAAAGTAAATTAAGACTTTAAAAAATTAATAGATATCTATAGGTCCATAATAGACAAAAAACAGAAGAAATAAGTGCATGATTTATTTTTAATTAATTTTATTGGTACACTTTTGACCTACATAACAATCACATTCATCATAGAGAATTTTTACCTATACATAACATATTCCAATTCTTTTTTTTCTCCCATTCCCCTCCCCTCCCCTCAATCTCTCCTTCCCAGTCCCCTTAAAAACTTTGTTTCCATTGTTTTCTTTCCATCCTTTCTTATTTTTTCTACCCCTATTCCCTCTTTTCCCTTTCCCTTCCCCCCTCCCTTGTTCCCATTCTTCTTCCCAATATCTATCATCCTTTTTTTTTTTTTTTTGGACCGGGGCTCGCTCAAACTTGGGTCCTTGCACTTGCGAGGCAGACGGAGGAACCACTGAGCTAAATCCCCAGCCCCTATCAGCCATTTTGGTCTTTATTTACCCTTTAGGTTTCTCACAGAAGAGAAACAATGTGATATTTAAACACTTGTGTCTGATTTATTTCACTTAAAATTATGTTCTCAAGGTGCATCCATTTACCTAGAAATGTCTCAAGTTTATCCTTCTTTACAGAAGACTAATACTGTATTGTATATAAACACCAGATTTTCTTTATCTACTCAATTGTTTTTGGACACCTGGGCTGTTTGCAAGATTTAGCTATTACAAATTGTGCTGCTATCACCATAAATGTGCATATATCACTGTAGTATGATGCTTTTAACTCTTCCAGGAAGCTACAAAGAAGGGGAATATCTGGGTCAAATGGAACCTCTAGTTTTAGTTTCTTGGAGGAATCTCCAAACTGATCTCCATAGTAGTTGTACCAATTTACATTCCCACCAACAGTAGAAAAGGGTTCTTTCTTCCCCACAGCCCCATCAGCATTTGTTATTGGTTAATTTCTTTATGACAGCCATTCTTTCCAGAGTGAGATGGAATCTCAGTGTTGTTTTAATTTGCATTTCTTGAATGACCAGTGATGTTGAACATTTTGTCATATATTTATTTGCTGTTTGTAATAAGTGATTTAGAAATAAGGAAAAGGGGTCTGGGACATAGCTCAGTGACAGAGTGCTTACCTAAGATCTTGGTTTCTATCCACAGTACTGCAAAACAATAAAAACAAAACAAAAATAAAAACAGAAGAAGAAAATATGTGTGAGAGGAAATAGCAAGTAAATAACAACTATAAGAGTTAAGAATAGATGTGTCAGAGAAAGTGGAGTGGAGCAAGGAATTATGTGTGTTGGAGGAGCATAATATCTGAGTACTATTGTACTTAATAAAAATTCTGCTTATTAAGCTCCTTCTAACATTATGATTAAAAAAGTATATATGTGTGTACATGCCTATACATGTTTAAAGGTGTTTGATCAAGATTGTGACAAGAGGCATAATGGTGGTACATGCCCATAACCCCAGCGACTCAGGAGGATCCCAAGTTCAAGCCCAGATTGGGCAACTTGGTAAGATTCCACATCAAAATGTAAAAACATAAAATAAAAGCAGGCCGGTGACGTGGCTCAGTGTGAAAGCCCTGGGTTCAATCCCTAACCCCAGGGGCGGGTGGGGATTATGATGAGGAATCAGACCTGGTCTGTCCTCTGCATTCCACAGCCCCATCTGGATCCCACACCCTGAGCTCACTTGTCCCTGTCATAAGGACCTGTGCCCCCCCATTCTAAGCACCATTCATTTCCCTATGAGACAACACACACCAAATGTGCATCCGACAGTGCCTGAGGCTGCACCAGCCCTGTGCACCCCTCCAGGGTCCTCTCCAGGCTGCCTCTCACCGCTTCACTCCAGCAGGCTTCTATACTCAGTGAGCGAGGATGTCCTGCCACCTCACACTGAGACCCTGCAGCTGGCAGTCTCTCGCCTTCCTCCTGTGTGGCTGAGTGGACTAAACAGAGAGGAGGGGACTGTGAAGAGGAAAGAGATGGCTGCAGGCTGACAGCCGGGGTCACCTGGGCCCTGTGACAGCTGCCGCAGACCAGCGCCACATGCTTTCCTGCCACAGAGTCCAGGGGGAGGAGGAGGCGACTGCAGCAGGTGACACCGTGAGAGAGCTTTTACCATGCCCACAAGGTCACGAAAGAATGAATACCTGGGTTTCACACTGAACCAGTACAAGGCTTTGCTCATCTATTCCTCCTCTCACAATAGAAGAAGCAATATGAGAAACACACTGAATTATTGGGGGCATCATTCTCTGTACTATTAAAAAGTACACTAAATCGTATGAACCAGGAGGGACCAGAAACCCCAACGTGTCCACCCATGACTTACTGCAGCTTAGCTACATAATATCTGTTGGAGGTAACCAGAGACAGCCACTTCGGGCCAAGGGAGAAAAGTCAACCTAATTACCAGGAACACACCAGAAGGTTTTTCACGATAAGAACCAATTGGCAGACTGACTATTTTTATCATTGTTTTCATTTTTATGAAAGAAAAATAAAAGGATTTGTATAAAAATTAAACCTTAGGCTGGGGGTGTATCATAGTGATAGAGTGCTTATCTAACTTGTATGAGGCCCTAGGTTTGATTCCTAGCACTATTTGAAAAGAAAAAAAAGGAAGGATAAAAAGACTTTTCCAGACTTTGGAAAGTTTATTTTATGTATCATTTCATATCCTGATTGTCACATAAAATTTTATCAAATGCATTTCCAAATACCAATAAAATACATTCGTAAGCAGGAAGTCTATATAATGTTCCAGCACAGTTGGCCCAATCAGTCTTCTTTTGGACTCCTTTTTCTGAAACAAGGTCTCACTCTGTAGCCTAGACTGGCCTCAAAATTACAGTCCAAGGGGCGAGGATGTAGCTCAGTGGTGCATTGTCTGCCTAGCAAGTGCAAGGCCCTGAGTTCAATTCCAGGTACCAAACAAAAAAAAAGAAAAGCAAAAAGAAGAAATTACAGTCCTCCTGTCTCATCAGTTTCTGGAGTACTGAAACTATAGGCATGTGCTGATAGCTCTTTGTTGAACTTCTTAAATGATTGCAAAGTTTTCAAATTAAAAACAATACTATGATGAATTTCTGGAATACAAAAATCCTCGTTTCAGATTACTTCCTTCTAACGGAGCCCAAAAATGGTGTTTCTCAATCAAGTGGAAGGAACAGTTCTAAAGCATAAACCTTCTTTTAGACAGACTGTTGAAAAGTTTGTTTACTATTTAATACCAGACTTTTCAGACAAAATGAATAAACCTACAAGTGCAGGCACATCATCCAGCTTAAGAAAACATATTACCTGTGCAGCCACTCTGTTTCTCCTTGATCACTTCTTTTTTTTTTTTTTTTGGTACTGGGGATCGAACTCAGGACCTTGCGCTTTTGAGGCAGGCGGCGGAACCACTGAGCTACATCCTCTGCCCTCCCTGATCACTTCTTACCCCTTGCCTCAAAAGGAAGTCATTATTCTGAATTTGTGTTCTCAGAGATTTTTTTTTTTAGAATATGAAGTCTAGGGCCAAGGATTTAGCTCAGTGGCACCATGCCTGCCTCGCAAGTACAAGGTCCTGAGCTTGATCCCCGGTACCAAAAATAAGAAAAAGAATATGATGTCTTTATATCTGCTAGTAAGCAAGAGAAGGTCTGGGGATGTAGTTCATTGGTAAAGCTTATTGCCTAGCATGCTAAAGTCATGGATTTGATTCTCAGTACTGCAAAAAATAAAAATAAAGGAAGATAATAAGGAAAAGGGGGAGAAAGATCAGACCCAATTATTGAGCTGTAAAACAAGGCAGAGCAAAATAGCAGGACTTGAGTCTAGGATGGGGCTGTCTGCACTTGAATACTTGCCATCTGTGGCATTAGAATAATTGCCTTGCTATTTCCTAAGTCCTGTCTCTTCATTTGGAAAGCAAGGATGAATGTTGTCCTCCTATGGCTGTGGCATGGATTAACCCAGATAAGCTCCCAGCACACATTGGGTACATAGTGGGTTACAGTGTGGCCTCTGGGCGTCTGAGGACCAAGGAAAGCCATTTTCCAGGATAGTGGCCAGAGAATTCTTAACAAGGTTTTACTGGGGACAAATTGATGTCACATGTGCTATTGTTTCAAAAGCAGTGAGAAGCTATGTGTCTTTTCCATAATTTTCCTTGGATTTTAAAACTGACATCTATAACATGTCTGAGGAAAGCTCTCTTGGTAATTCCAGTAGATTTTCCCCCTCTCTTTCCTTTTCAAGTGAATCTGAGATGGTCTAAGCATGTGTCAAAATTGCAACCCTGGACTAACTTGTACTGTGTTCTAAGCAAATGATCAAAGACGCTCTACCAGTTTTCAGCACAAACACACATAATTAAGGTGGGCAGACGTCTGGATTGCAGGTTTGGTGACTTATGATGAGCAGGTGCCTCAGACTCTTTCTGAATTACCAGAGTTGCTCATATGGGTTAGTTAGAGATTGAAGGGATCATGTCTGTTAGGGTTGAAGTTTGGATCTAGAAGGAATTTTGGCAATAATCTAGTTACACATAATGACTGTTAACTTTCTTGGATCTGGAACATCTCTAAAAATATGACTCTTTCCCAAGAATATGTCCTTTCTCTGGGCCGGGGATTTAGCTCAGTGGTTCCGCCACCTGCCATGCAAGCTCAAGGACCCGAGTTCGATCCCCGGTACCAAAAAAAAAAAAAGATTTACTTAATAGGTCCTTTCTCTAAAAAGTACACAGATGTACTTCCACATAAAATGTCTCTGAGCACCAAGGGATTTGAGATCTCTCTTGAATTGATTTGTGGATCTTTTAATAAGAATCCTGTATTAGTAGGTGAGGCTGCCATAAGAGGAAACCACAGCCTGGGAGATTTAAACAGCAGGAATTTATTTCTTATGGTTCTGGAGGCTGGAAGTCTAAGATCAAGAGTCACAGTGTTGGTTCCTTCCGAGGCCTCTTTCCTTGCCTAGAAGACTGGCATCGTCTCCCCGTGTGCTTGCCTGCTCTTCCCTCCATGTGTCTACATCCTAACCTCGTCCTAAGAGACATTAGTCCTATTGGATTAGGGCCAATAATGCGCTCAGGTCAACTCCATTACCTATCTAAAGACCCAGTCTCTGCACACAGGCACATTCTGAAATATTGTGGGTCTGGACTTCAGCATAGACATTTAGAGGAGACACAATTCGGTCCCTAACAAATCCCCAAGCTAATCAGGGACCTGTAACCCAGAGGGGACCAGAGACTTGCCCACCCACACTTGCAAATGTTGAGAGGGAGAGCCAGAGCTACAACCAAGGTGTCCTATCACCCAAGCAGCCATTACACCCTGCTGCTTACCTGTGTGTGTCGTCCCAAGAGCTCACAGGCAAGGATTTCAGTGAGAGGGCAAGAGTGGAAGGCTATTGTTCCACCGTCTCTGACAGCATCAGAATGAGACTGAGGATCCTGAATCCACTCCTTTCTGGACAAGATACCTGTGCAACTGCCAAAATAATGCCCCAAAACATCCTCCAAATGACTTCTAAAGGAACTTCTCTGGAATGCAGTGTGATCCTTCCTCTACCATTGACATCTTTGGTGCAGCCTGGGTCAATAGCTCCTGACGCCTTAGAAAGTTAAGGATTGGATAGCAAAAATTTAGACTGCTGGCACATTGCCATCAAGTGCTACCCCATCATTGTCCTACTGCTGGTGGTAAGAAGTGGCCTTGTGCTCTGCTGTCTGGGTGTTTCAGATCTTTTCCAAGAGGCTTAAGGATGTTCACACCCCATCTCCTCAGCCACAGTGCCCCTGGAGTGTGCCAATAACCTTCATCAGAGACAAAGAATTTATTCTTGGGTTAATGCCTTCATTCTGTGTTAAATCTATATTAATGCTGCTTTAGATGTCTATATTTAGCATTATTTAATCTTGGGTCTGTTTTCTAAGCAGAATGGTACTGCATTTTCTGCTTTGTGTGCATGCACATGTGTAATTAGTGTGTGTGTGTGTGTGTCTAGCATTCTTCGGCTGTTTACAACACCTCCCAGTTGGGGATCCTTGGTAAATTTAGTTAATGAGCATTTAACACATTTCCTTTGATGAAGCTGTTAAATCCCAGCTCCACACTGGCATCCCACCAGACATCCTCCCCATGCCGTTCTTGTTTACCTATTCTTAACTGCTTAGTGATGGTTTCTTATTTGTTGAACCAATGTAGAACTAACCTTTAGTCCTCTCTGGAAGAATCAGGGCTTGAGTTTTGTAATAAAAATGCTTAAATCTGTATTCCAAGCAAGTCCACTTCACTGGCAGGCTTCCATTTTTACCAAACAAAATAAACCTCAGACAGAACAAACATTTCATAATCGCCCTAACTGGTCCTGTTCATGGCACCAGCACATAAGTCATCGCTGTGGCTTTTTCAAGAACAAGTATCGGGCTAAAAACCTGCAGGATCCCACTGTCAGAGAAATTTCCTGGATTGAATTATAACTTGATCTCTGAAAAGGGAGTGTGTGTCAAGTGTGCTTTTCAATCACTTAGAGAAATCAGAGAAAGCGACAGAGTGGCCCCAGTGGTCTCCTGTTCGATGAGCCCTCATTATGGACCCCCGAGGTTGAGGCAACCAGGGAGTCATGCCCAACCTCGTCACAGTCACAGAAATGCCATCTGTCTCCAAAGTTGTCAACTTGCAAAGAAGCACCATGCAGATGTCTTTCAAAGTCAAATACTTAAAATTCAGTATGATTAAAATTATAGAAATAAACCGGGAGAAGGGACTGGACTACATACTCATCCTTACATGAAACAGGAAGCCATCTCTCAGCTTTAAAATTTCCCCACTGCATGATTTCTTATCTACCACGTGTGTGTGCTCCTTGGTCTCCTTTCTTAACTTTAAGAATATTTTAGCCATACAATTTCCTACTTCTCAGTAAATCCTGTGCCAGTCCAAGAGCTGACGCAAACATACACAGATCACACACACACACACTGCTTTGGAGCTACTCTAAGATCAGAAAAATGGATTCTGGCAGCAGTTAGATTAATATTTCCAACCTGGTTCTCAGCAGCAAGCCCTGTATCTGCACTTCTATGTGTGAATACAGGATGAGGCCCCATCGTTTGCATCCAAGCCTGGTTAGCACACAGGATGCACCAGGGAGATTGCACCTTGTAGCCCTTAGATTGTGAGGGATTCAGTAAACTACAGACCGCTGAATCGCACCTGGTGCATAATTTAAGGGCATGCCTTTTCTTTGTTACTGTGAAAAAAAATCCAGAATACAATGTCAGGTTCAAGGGACTGTTTGTGTTTGTTCCCAGCCCTTGCAAGTCACCAAGCGACCCATTCCTGGAGAAGCATTTTCTATTGTGAGTGGATAGCAGGCCAGGAAAGGGAACGGTTGGAGCTACTGGCATTGACTCAGGGTGGGGCGAGGGTGACTCACCTTGTGCAAATGGCGATCGGTCCATTCATGGGTGGATAACAAGATGTGATCCTGCCCAAGCCTAGCTACTCTCAGATGAGTCTCATGAGCCTCTAACCTCATTGTTGCCATTGCTGTTTTCCTCTCTTGTTTACTTTGGGGTAAAAGGCAGTGAGGTAGGTGAGAAGAAGGACCCAGCCCCGGGAGTCTGTGTCAGGTCCCTGAGCCATCTGTCCTGAGCAGCCACTGTGGAGCTCTTTCTGGTGACCAGCAGTCGATGGTCACCATGGGAGGGAGCTTAGAGAAATGGCTTTCAGGAAAAGGACTCTTTTGAGCCCCATTAGCCTCAGAGACAGCAAAAATTGGAACTAAGGCCGTGAGATTTGGACGCAAACACAAGTGCAAAGCGTTTGTCTGTGGAGATGGAAGGTGGAGTGCTGGTCCCGTAACTGGACAGCCAGGAGGCAATATTGTTTCTTGAACTGTCTCCTTCTCTCTTTTGGAATAAAGTTCAAGATACTTTAAGTCCTGCTCAGCAAAACACAGATTAGATCATGAAAGAAAATAAAGTTTAACTTCCTAAAGAAATGTCACAGCTCTTGCCAGGTGTGGTAGCACATGTAATCTCAGCACACTGGAGGCTGAGGCAAGAGGATTGCTGCAAGTTTTGGGCCCACTTGAGCTACATAGTGAGTTTGAGGTCAGCCTGAACTTCATTGTGAGGTCCTGCCTCCAAATATTGGCTCTTGACAGGACTGAAAGCCAAGGAATTTTTCCTGTGGTGTATTTTATCTTGAATTCTTCTCACTAGCAGGAATTATGACTTAACTCGACCATGATTATTGAGACTATTGAAAATCCTCACGCAAGAACAAGCAGTAAGTTTTTGTTTCCGTGCAATAAAATAAAAAGCTTTGAAACCAATACTAAACATGTGCCATGCAAAACAATTTCTACTACAGTGTCTCTTGTGGCCATTGTCTGGGCTCAGTCAACTGGGCTTATGGCAAATTCAGGAAGTCAGGAAAATTCTGTGTATATTTTAAGTCTTCTGGATTTCTTTCTCTCCCTCTTCCTTCTCTTCTTTCTCTTCTCATCTATGTCCCTGTCTTGGGGATTGAATATAGGCCCTTTGTACTGAGCTAGAGTCCCCATCTTTTTTTTTTTTAATTTTAAGACAAGATCTCACTAAGTTGCCCCAGGCTGGACTTAGCTTGGGATCCTCCTGCCTCGGCCTCCCAGAGCACCGGAATTACTGACATGACTCAACATCTCCAGCTGGATTTTTCTATCTGTTGTTTTTTTTTGCTTTGCTTTCTGTTTGTTTTGGTTTTTTGTTTTTTGTTTGTTTATTGTGTTTTGTGTTTTTTGCTTTTTTTATTGATACATTTTAGGTATACAATACATTTACATTTATCATTGAGAACTTGTACCTGTACATGATGTATCTTGGTTCTTATTTTTTCCATATTCCCTGTCCTCCTTTCACCCCCTCCATCCCTCCCTATTTACAACGACTTTGTTTCCATTTTTTCATTTTCTCATATTGATTCCATTCCCTTCTTTTCTTTTCCCTACAGGTCCCACTTCCCCATCCCCTTTGCCCCTTTTCTTCCTATTTCACATTAT
>NW_004624785.1:9753456-9774086 GCF_000247695.1 Heterocephalus glaber | reverse complement strand
GTCTATTTTGGAGAATGACCCATGTGCAGCTGAAAAGAATGTGTATTCTGATTTTGTGGGGTGGAACACTCTGTAAACATCTGTTAAGTCCATTTCTTCAAGAGTTTGATTGATTTCTAGTATCTTGTTTCTTATTTTTTGTCTAGTTGATCTACCTATTTGTGGCAGTGGGGTATTGAGGTCCCCCACTACTATTGCACTAGTGCTTATTTGATTTTTCATGCCCATTAGTATTTGTTTTATATAGTTGGGTGCACTAGTGTTTGGTGCATAGATATTTATGGTTGTCATCTCTTCTTCTTGGAATGTTCCCTTTACAAGGATGTAGTGTCCTTCTTTGTCTCTCTTAATCAGGGTTGATTTGAAATCCACTTGATCTGCAAAGAGAATAGTTACTCCTGCTTTTTGGGGGGGTTCCTGTTACATGGAGTGTTACTTTCCACCCTTTGACTTTCAGTCTGAGTTTCTTTTTGAATTAAGTGTGTTTCGTCTATGCAGCATATTGTTGGATCTTGCTTCTTGACCCATTCTGACAGTCTATTTCTTTTGACTGGTGAATTGAGACCATTAACATTGACAATTATAACTGATATATATTGACTTACCATTGTCATGACTTTTCCTTTTTGTTGGATTCTCCCCTTTTGCTTTAATTTCTTTTCATGCCCAATGGATTCATTCTGTTGGACTACCTGGGGTTGTGATCCTCGCTGTCTTTTCCTAGGTTATTTTCTAAAATTTTTTGGAGTGCTGGTTTGGTATTCATGAAGTTCCTAAGGTGCTCTTTGTTATGAGAGTATCTTATTTCTCCAACAGTTTTGAAAAATAGTTTTTCAGGGTACATCAGTCTGGGTTGGAGGCTGTTTTCCTTTAGTGCTTGAAATATGTCACTCCAAGCTCTTCTTGCCTTGATGGTTTGCATTGAGAAGTCTTCAGTGATTCTGATGGGCTTTCCTTTGTACATGATTTGTTTCTTTTCTCTAACTGCTTTTAAAATTTTATTCTTCTGTTGGGTTTCTGGAATCCTAACTATTATATGCCTATGTGTAGATTTTTATTGATCAAAGCTAGTTGGAGTTCTATATGCCTCACTTATGTGTATGTCAAGTTCTTTTCCCCTGCTTGGGAAGTTTTCTGCCATTACTTCTGTGAACAGTTTTTTTATGTCATCTGCACTCTCTCCTGTTTCTTCATTGACTCCAATCAGTCTTATGTTATTTTTCTTTGCATCGTCTAGCAGCTGCTGGATTGATTTCTTGTGGTCCCTTACTATTTTAGAGAAATTTTTATTTTCCTGATCACTAATTTCAATCTTATCTTCTACATCTGAAATTTGTCTCACATTGGCTCATTCTGCTACATAGCCTTTCAATGGAGTTTTTAATCTCCTGGAAATCTGTTTGCATCTGTTTTGTAGATTCCATTTGTTTCCTATGTTGGGATTCCATCATGTTCCTCAGCTTCTCTATTTTTTTATCTGTGTCCTCTCTACATATATTAATCATGTCTTGCACTATGGTCACAATCTCTGTTGTTATCTGAGAAATTATTTCTGATTTCATTTCTTCCAGACCCTCTTTTGTTGCATGTTCACTGAGTCCAGGTAGTTGAGTATCAGATTGTTTCATCTCATTTCCCTTTGGGGTTGCTTTAGGTGATCTGGAAGTCTGGTTTTGAGACTTGTTTACATGCCTTCTCATTTCAAGGGGCAGGGGCTGCTGCTGGCACCTAAGCAGCTCACCTCCGAGGTGCTGGCAGTGGTGGTATGGTGGCCTGGAAGGCTCTTTCTTAGTGCTGGGGTGTGGCTCTGCTCCTGGACACTGAGGGTGGTGGCATGGCAGCCAGGAAGGCTCACCTCCTCCTTGGTGCTGGGGGCAGGTCTCTTTCTTTGGTTTTTTGAGATAGGGTCTCATCATGTAGCCTAGGCTGGCCTTGAACTCATAGCCATCCTCCTGCCTCAGCCACCCAAGTGCTAGGTAGGATAGCTCTTTCTGTCCCATTTGAATGGTATTCACTTCACCTGCTTTTTTCTTTAAAGTATATTATTTTTATTTGGCACATAGCAATTGTCCTACTTAATGCAGAAGAGTATGACATTTCAATACACATATGCAATGTATAATAATCATATCATGATAACTGGCACACCCATTATTTCAAACATTTGTCCTTTTGGGGTGTGTGTTGTGATCATCCAAAATCCTCTCTGCCAGCTATTTTGAAGTATTCAATTAATTGTTATTAACCACAGTAACCCTTTTGTGCAATAGGCCATTAGAAATTATTCCTGTTTTCTCCTGCTTCTCTTTAATCCTCTTTATCAAAACTCAAAAGGATGTGATATTTTAATTTTTACTTGGCTACAACTCATTCTCATCCCTTATTGTCTTTCCCAGGGTGTTGGTTCTTAAGTTCTCCTTTTCATTTCTAGAACAAAGAGTGACATGTGATTAAAGAAATTTCTAATAACAGCATGCAGTTGCAGGAGATATTTTAAGTGGTGGAAAAGTGAAACTCTTAGCTTAAGGTTTTATAAGAACCACTGGGTAGAAACATGGATTGCTAATGATGTACCCACTCCAATTTCTTTTATTTACTTTAATTCTGACATTTCCCTTTCTTGGAACCATGCCTCCTAGATATGGGGGCTCAGAGGCCATTTTACCTGGGTTCTCACTGCCCTGATTCACCATCTCGTGACCATCCATCAAATTCTACCACTCGCTCTAGTCACCCTTTTACAGAAACAGAATCTGTTCCCCCTTTTCCATAATTACCAACTCTTAGTCTATGTGGTCTGATGACACTGAACCTTCTCCAGCTCTAAGGGCTGCCCCAGGACAGAGTCTTGGCCATTAGAGTGTCGAATTCCTCTCTGCTGAGTTCAAGGAACAAAATCTTGATCAAGATTTTGCTGGAGCTCTTGGAAAACAAGAGCTTCCTTCTGCAGTTTCTAGAGTGATTGGTTTAATCCAGAAACTGCTAATGATCATCTTTCCATCATGCAGAAAAGCCTTCCTAAGAATAAATCCTAGTGTACAGAGAGACAGATTTCCAGTGACATCACCAAGCACATGGACTCCCCTACTCCCACCAATATTTCAAGTATAGGGGCCAACAAATTCCCCTTGATATAAAGAACAGATCAAATCCCTCGATCTGTGAAGAGAGTCACTTGCCACAAACAGACCTCACATTGGCCAGCAACCTGGGCCTAAGCCTTCCTCCTTTTTCCCATCAACCCCAGCACCACTGGTGTCCATAGCACCAGAGCCCAGGGCTCAATCACCTCAAGCCTCCAGGACTTTCCAGGAGAAAGAGAATCACAGCTTCCACAGCTGCTGAGGTGCCTCTGTAGGGTGTCAGCTTGGATCTGTGCGGTGCAAGTGTCAGGGACAGAATATAAGCAGCAGCTGTCCTACTATAGGGATGGGGCCTGGAGGAGACAGGGAAACCCTAACTATTGAGGGAACGGGTGCAAAACCCTACAATGGCACCTGCACCTCTGTGTGTGTGTGTGTGTGTGTGTGTGTGATGACACATGGAGTCAAGGGACACAGTTCACATTGGTACTGACTATAGATCTTAGAAAGCTCAACATGATCAGAGAAAACCTAAAAATTTTTTTGACTGTGTAGTCACACCAATTACAGTCATTTCTGCGAAATGCTTCCCATTTATGGCTAATTACCATGCAACATAATAATTATTATGTACTTGATTAAGGATGTGTCAGATTAATTTAACTTCTTAGGTTTTATTTGATGGCACCTATAAACATGAAACATGTGTACTCTGCCTTCTCCATTTGTTCATGACACATACAAACTGGTCATCTGTCTACAAATTTTTTAAAAGTTTGTTGATGCATTTATGCTTGAGGAAATAAGGGGTTGGGGATTGATAAATAAATGGCACCGTCCCTATAGTACACTTATGCACAGGGAAGCATTGCCACCATATTTTGGGCAATTAGGACACAGTGAAAACCAGGTGATTTATCAATTTGCCCAATTTCTATCAAGAAAAATAAGGAATCTCAAGAATAGCCTTAAAAAAAGTGAGAGGTTCATGCAAAAAGAAGCAATATGGTGGAGGGAAAAGTACGAGGGAGAAGGGTAAGGCCAACTTGCCTTCCCTCAGCCTCTCTTAGCCTCAGTGTTCAGATCTGTAAAATAGGAGTCTTCCTTCCTACATCATGGGAATGATATGAGGCCCAAACAGAATAATGAAGGTGATATTCAATAAATGCTGGCTGTCACCTTCTTTAGAAAACTTTGGCATTCAGCTGAAGATGATCTATGAGAGAGAGAGGAAGTCAACCTTATTCTGTCTGCCTGAGTGCTATTTCCAAGTGTGTGGTTAGCTGTATGATTATGAGCCCCAAAATTCCTATTAGTTATTTCAACCCCTATGAAGTTATAGGTAAAAAATGGTCCAATATTGTCAGTTTCATGCGGTTCAACCTGATATGACTAAGGAAGTGACATTTATACTCTTCCCAATCTCAGTGCCTCCAAATTGTGAGAACAGTTCACCCATTGGTGAATTCACCCACTGGCTAAGCTTTCCTCAAGAATGCTAAGAGAGCTGTATGTGCTACATGGAGGCTAAGGCAAGAGGATCACAAGTTCCAGCCCAGCCTGGACAAGTTGGTGACTTAGCAGAGGTGTCTCAAAGTAAAAACAATTTTTTAAAGGCTGGGGATATAGCTCAGTGTGAATACCTTCAGGAGAGAGAGAGAGAGAGAGAGAGAGAGAGAGAGAGAGAGAGGATGCTAAGAGAAAATATGATGAAGAGAGAGGCAAGACATAATTGATTTTTTGAGCGCTAGAATTTTTTAAAAATGAAAGCAAAAAAGAAGGGATAAGAATAAGAAAAGCACAGCTTGGGACACAAGGTACTCACTATAATTGTCATTCTTGTTGCTGCCATTTTCTGTGGGACTTTTGGGAACAGGATAAAAGAATTGAAAAGCCCAGGCTTGGAAAACAAGAGAAAAATTTAGAGTCTTATATACAAGTATGATTATTTAAAAGAATTTGGTTAAATTTCTCTTGAAAAACAGAGGCTGGCATTCCTAATGTTGTTAACAAAATTAGGCAAAGGAAGACAAAGAAAAACCACTGGAATAGAACAGGAAGAAATGAACTTCGTGAAATGGAAGTAATGAAGTGTTTCCCAGTGTTACTTGAGACAAGAAGGTAGATAGGGTTGTCTTTTTTTCACAGACTCAGACAGCTGGAAGAGATAGTTCAGTCTTACTTCCTGCCTCGAGGAGCTATATAACTAAGCCATGCAATTTGAATGGCCATTTAATTTTTTGTTTCAAGGTTTTAAAACACTGCCTGCCCTGAGCTTTGGGCTAGCCTGCCAACCACCACAGGCAAAGAATGGCACAAGGGGCTGGGGATTTAGCTCAGTGGTGCTGCCTCCTGCCTCACAAGCACAAGGTCCTGAGTTCTATCCCTGGTACCCCCACCCAAAAAAAAGAATGGCACAGAACCAGGGGTCCCCTCTACCATATTTCATCCTTGGATATGGGCTAATAGAACCTTCCACAGAAATGAGATTTCTTTGGGATATGGATATTAATACAGATATTAGCAACACTCAGCCATCAGGCACTTCCAAGTGTTTATAGATATGCACAGGCCTGTGGGGCTTTATAACTCAAAAAAATCACCTTTGGAAGGCTTTGTCCCTGGAAGAGCTTTGAAAGGCACACTGCTCAGACACTAAGTCTCATGAGAACTTGGCGCTCAGGATGCAGCCAGAGCCAGAACTGAGGCTTGGCAGCTGTGTTCCTCTCTCCAGTAAATAAGCATCAGGGCACAGCAACAAAGGCAAACAATATAGGAATGCCATTGGTCATAGATTCATGCCAAGCTTTAAATGGCATATTTGAACTAACAGCAGCCCCAGAAATGGATCAGCTGTACCATGATCTACAGTAATTTAGTAAAGCAGCCCATTCAACTTGGACAGAGCTCACTGCAAAGTGGCCACAGAACAATCTGAGGATGCCAGATGATCTAAACCCCATAGGAGGTCAGTGGTACTGGGAACACCCCTTCCAGTGTTCTGCAAACATCTGGACTAGTGCTGATCAGAGACACTGCCCTTTTCTTTCTCTCAGCTTGGCTCCTTGTGCACAGCAAGAAATCAGCAGCCCATTAAACAGCCTCAGTGGGTTTCCAGTTCTGCCGGATAAATGCCTGCTTGGATGAGGTACCCTTGAAGAGCTTGTCCTTCTTCTACATGGAAATGGAATGATCACATCCCAAGAGTTTTCCAGAAAGCAGCAGATTAATATCCACTTTCTTGGCCCTGATGCTGGCCCCACTGTCAATGGATGCTTTCCACTTGCCCTTTTTTCTATAGCAGGAGATCCAGCCCCCTGGAGTCCCCTCCTCCTCGAGGGGAAGAGGAATTGGAGACATCTCTATTCTACTGAGGCCAGGATTTACATTTTCTAAAATATGCACACCAGCACCCTGTATCTTGCCCAGAAGATACAGTGAATTAGGGTCCTGGGGGAAGCCTTCAATAAAGCCTTCCCACAAGTGGCCAAACACTGTGGTGGCCCTAATTCTCTGCCAATGATGCTACAACACAGTCCTTCCCTTAGAACATCCATGCCAGCTGTCCTTGGAGGAAGAAAAGTGAGGGTTCTAGTCCCTGTTGGAGTTAGGAAATATTTGTTATTCTTATACACTCTTTGAGCATTAACATTCATCAGACAGCAAGAAAACCGGAGAATTAGTCATTGACCTAATTTAGATGGCTAAATTATTTCATGGACAAGACTGTGAGTTGCAATTGGGTCTTTGGAACATTTCCAGAGAAGCAAAGGGTGACTCTGATCTCTGAAAAAGCAAGGTGTGTCTACATCTACCAGCCCTGGGCTGGCCCCATCACACAAAGATGAGCACAAGGCACACTGGTCACTGGCATGTGTCTGTAGCATTTACATTTTTCAAAGAAATGCCGTCCTGTGGCCACAAATGGCTTTGCAGATGTGTTGTTGGCCATGAGAGAAAGCAGACAAAAATATAAATGAGGCCACAAAGCCAAGAAACTGTCAGAGAGTCAGTGGACACTGACCAGTGGCACAGACCAAAACTAATTTAAAACAGACACCGGAGCCGGGGATTTAGCCCAGTGGTGCCGCCGCCTGCCTTGCAAGTGCAAGGTCCCGAGTTTGATCCCTGGTATAAATAAATAAATAAATAAATAAATAAATAAATGAATAAATAAAACAGAGACCGGTGGCAGAATCCAGGAACACAGACTGCAGGATCAATCAAACAAAAGCTGAACTCTCCTTACTAGCTTTCAGACCATGAACAAATCACTGTACTTGTCTGTAGAGGTGGGTGATGGATCCATTCAGCCCAGAGTGAGGTCCAAATCAGAATGATAGGAACAGGTTCTTGCTCATCAAAATCTAGGAAGATTAGGCAGCAACTGGTAGATTATTTGCTTAGTGTTCTGGCTAGAAGGTAACTAAGTACTTGATTCATGATTGTTGCTGGATTTTTATTATCACTCTTAACACAGAAAGGTCTATTGTTAATGCTCCATGTTTTAAATAATACTTGGGTTAGGATGCATGGCGTGGTTAAGCTGTGGACCTCAGCCTGTGTGATCAAATCCCAAGCTCTTATGTGTAACGGGGGAAGAGATGGAGGAAAATAATTGTTTTGAAATTTTGAATTGCCCTTATATCTTGCTGAATGGAGAAAGCACCTGGAAAAAGCACCAGTTTCTTTTCTAAAGTGATTCAACTACTCAACAGGGTTTTCCAGCCTTGACTCTGTGCCACATATGGACATTTACCATTTCCAAAGAATGTGGATTAAAAACCTTAGCACAGCTATTTTGTTCAAATGCATAAAATCTGGTTCCAACTTTGGAAATAGGCAAAGGAAAGCTTCATGTTGCACGAATCTTTCTCTTTCTCTCTTACACACACACATATATACACACACATGTTAACTTTGCTTCCAGTCTACTGTCCCTGATTCAATTAAATATGTAAGAGCATTTTTTTGGTACTGGGGATTGAACTCAGGACCTTGGGCTTTTGAGGCAGGTGCCGGAACCACTGAGCTAAATCCCTGGCCCTATAAGAGCATTTTAGATCTGAAAGGTCTGAGACTATATCTAATTCAATGTCTTCATTTTACAGATGAGCACACTAAGGCCCAGTACTGTGAAGCAAATGAGTACGGCATTCCCGGCTGCCACTTTAAAGGTGGTTTGGGAGAAAAATAACCCGAGTTTTGATGCCTTGGTAGGGTGGGCAGGCTCATTACAGAGGCACTTTGAACACTTAGAGAAAGGACCTCTGTTTTCGCACACACATGGGTTCTCTCTCTCTCTCCCCTTCTCACTCTCCCCTCCTCCATCCCCAATTTTTGCTTTGTCCCCCAAATTCTGATACTCTTCTTCAGAGAAGGAGCCGAAATAAATCAACAATCAAGGCATTTTATGGAACAGAATAGATACATTATTCTTAGGGTGAGCAGAATCCACATACTAATTTTTGTTCTTAGCTTCTTCTCCCTCAGAGAGAGAGAGAGATGGGGAAAAACTGAGACAAATAATAATACTGACAGGAACAGGAAGCCCTCTTCCTCCTGCCTGAGGATTGAGGGTAACAATCCTGCAGGACTGAGAGGCATTTTCTTAGTGGCCTTTGTCACATACCCTGAGCACCGAGCTGGAGGCCAGCAGGAACTCTCTCTCCCCAGCTGAGCCAGGGCAGGAGCCTGAGGAGGAGCAGCGTGGCCCTGGCCCTCAGAGCCCAGTACACCCAGAGCTGCTGGATGGTAGCAGCTAGCTTCACCTGATGGGTAGACTCAGCTGCTGTACTGGCTACGCTCAGCCCCTTAGTGACATCATTAATTTCTGATACCCTCCATGTTCTGCCTCTGTGCTGACAAGTCCATCAGAGACAAATCACTGCTCAATTTTTGTCACCTCCCTGTAAGTGTTGGGAAACCAATCACTTAGAAAACAATTTCTTCCAGGAAATTAAGTGTGAAATTCCATATTATTCTAGTACCACTTATTTTATCATTGACTTTTTTGGGATTTTTTTGGTACCAGGGATCGAACTCGGGTCCTTGCGCTTGCGCAGCAGGCGGCGAAACCACTGAGCTAAATCCCCGGCCCTATCATTGACTTTTATTAAGCCTTTTGTTAATTGCCATTAAAACTGTTGGAAATCCTTGTTATTGTAAAAGAGGGACTACTTAACTAAAAAGCCAATTTTTGTGGAATATTTGTACAAATATTTAATTTTTTATTTATTTATATTAATACTTGTAGCATTTACTTAGTGCTGTGAAGTGTCTGGACACTTCTTACATCACTATTGCACGTAACTCTACGGGCTACATAGTATTCATAGGCCCATTTTATAGATGAGGAAACTGAGGCTCAGTAGGGTTGAATGACTTACCTAACATCGGTTGTTTTAAAATGCTGCTCTGTCTGGCTGTAAAGGCAGCATGCTGTGAATTGTTGCTTCCCTCATTCTGTCCATTCAGTGTCACACATAGGTAGCCCATGCCCAGTGTCAGCTTAGTGGCATTTTGGAGGGAGGAGGTGAGGGCAGGGGAGAGAAGAAACAAGTCTTCTTAACACAGAGCATCTAATGAGGAGATGGCAGGAGGGTGCCAAGAATGAAGAGTTTACTGGTCTGCTCTGGCCTTAGCTTACCCGTGCTTGAAAGGCTTGGGGAATGCAAGAAATAAGAAGGCACAGTTTTTGAATCTGAAGGCAAGGGCCAAGAGACCAAGGTCTGCAGCTGTGGATGATTTTGTCTCTGGTGTGGGGCTAGCCTGAGGGGAGAAAGGTCTTCAGGAGGAGAATCTCTTTGTTGCTGCCTTCTTAAAATTTCTGGTATTTCTGCTTGGACAGACTGCCCCTCTACAAGTGGGAGAAACTTCTGGAAAAGTATCCCAGTGAGGATCTGAACTGTGAAATACTCTTCTTTCAATACAGAGGGCAAAACTGGGCTGCGGTGTACACTGCCCAGGGGAGCCAATGACCTTGGGAACTCCACAGGAAGGGCCCTGTTGAGAGCCTACCAGGGCAGTGCTGAGAAGCCATTTTCCTCTTTGATGTGTTTTATTCCCCAGAGGAAAGACGGTGATGAAATAATGCCACTGAAGACATCAGACCTGAAGAGAGTTGTAGGCTATGGATTAAGCTGCCTTGATGCAATCAGAACAACACTTTTAAGATGAGAACAAGGATGCTTCCTTTGTAGCTAGGGTTGTCAAATTTAGATGAAAAAAAAACATAGGATTTCCAGTTAAAAGTGAATCTCAGATCAGCAATGAATACTTTAATAAGTATATGTACATATTTGGGATATATATACCAAAACATTATTCATATTTTATCTGGCACCCCTATTGAAGCATCAATGTTAACAAAATACCACGACTGCGGTTAAAAAAATTAGTACATTCCTAGAATTTACAAGTTTTAAGGGAAATAGTAGTGAATAAATGGAAATATATTTTATTATTGACTTGCAACTAATTTCACCATAACTTTTTCCTGTGGCAATTTCCCAGTTTAAATAGGTCTGTAAGTGTGCTGCTAAATAAGCAGTGGGGGAGGGTTTTGGGGGTTGTTTGTTGGGGGGTATCATTAAATAATTCATAAATAAAAGCACAAAATTGTGCAAATGTTTAAAAATACTTTTAACCATATATCAATGTTTTGGAGTTAAAGGAGGAAATTCATTAAATAAATACCCTTTAAACAGTCATTCTATGGCTGACACCCTTGAAAGTATTTGAGAGGGCCGGGGATTTAGCTCAGTGGTTCCACTGCCTGCCTCACAAGTGCAAGGTCCCGAGTTCAATCTCTGGTACCAAAAAAAAAAAAATATTTGAAGTATTTGAGAAACAGAAAAGAACAAAATGAACTCAGTCTTTTTAAACCTTAGACTCTACAGAATGGTTTCCTGAGGATGTATAAGCTTTAAACCAAAGCCAAGTGCAGGAGACCTAATAATAATGTGTGGTATAATCTAACATTACACAAATTTCCATTTCATAATGATCTTAGAGAATATATATATATATATATATGATTTAAGTCCTTTGAGAGGGTTTCTGAAATTTTATTTCTAAAAATTATGTAAACTTAAGAAACCTTTATGGTGAAAGTAAGATGATAATTCAGAATGCTGTCTCCAGTTACAAAGTCTCAACTCTTCAATCAGATTATTTTAGCAAGTCTACTCCACTCTCCACATTTTGGTGGAGGTTTTAGCAGCAGAAAATGTTGTCAAGATTTTGAGGAGGGAACAAAACTATAAGTTCCAAGGGCCTGTTTCCATTGAGGCATGGATATCAGTTTAGCAACACATTGTAGTTCTTATTCTACACTTGAGAGGTAATAAATTACTTTTGGGTAGAAATGAATTAACTCTTTCCTATGACTACATTACCATAACATGCTGTCAGAAGTGATTTAGTAAACTGAATATGGAAGGCTAAAAACCTGAGTACAGTTCCAAGAAATAAATTGATTAATGCCTTCTTTTTTCATTAGTAGGATCAGATTCACAAGATGATTGTATGCTAATATTCATTTTCAGAGCTTCTGTTGTCTGCCTCAGCAAACTCAAGGTCAGGAAGAAGTTAAAGGTGATCTAGTCAGATCTTAGGCCTATCAGATGCTTTCTTCTCTCTGTAAAATCCTTTCTGAGTGGTCCAACCTTTCAAGGCCCCCTGTAAAGGGATCTGGTTAAAAAAACAAAATAAGGTCTATGGCAGAGCTCAGTAGAACATCATCTGTGATGTGCTAAAATCAGGTTCAATTCTCAGCATCACAAAAATAATAATAATAAAAAAAAACTGCTGGGCCTCCCAGAAATAAGATATTCTGTTCTTTTCATTGAAACAGTATGAGGCCAGAGTTTCAAAATTTAAAGCAGCTCTGAGCATATTGGCACATGCTTGTGGTCCTAGGGACAGAGCAGGCTGAGGCACCGGGATTCCTTGAAATGCCATCTCTAAACAAACAAATAACAACAAAACCCTAAAGCACCACTGAAAAATGATTCTCTTGCGCTGGGGATTTAGCTCAGTGGTTCTGCCACTTGCCTCGCAAGCGCAGGGTCCCAAATTTGATCCCCGGTACAAAAAAAAAAAGATTCTCTTAATTCTTTTTATTTTCGGGAAAATAGAGGGCTGCTAAATTTTTGTTAGTAGCAATAGTAGTTTTGTATCTTAAAACACTAACATTCATTAAATTATTATTATGTGCCAAATGTGCTAAGTAATCTTTATGTATTTCTCATTTAATAAAAAAAATCATAGGGCTGGGGATTTAGCTCAGTGGTTTCGCCACCTGCCTTGCAAGCGCAAGGACCCAAGTTCGATCCCCATTACCAAAAAAATAAATAAATAAATAAAAATAAAAAATAAATCATTTAATGTTCATGAGACCTTTAAGAAAGTAATAAAGGGCCAAGGGTTTAGTTCAGTGGTTTTGCCGCCTGCTGCGCAAGCACAAGGACCCGAGTTCGATCCCCAGTACCAAAAAAGAAATTTAAAAAAAGAAAGTAATAAAGCAATGTAACACCAAAACTTAGGAGAGGTAGCTAAAGCAGTATTCAGAGGGCTGTTAATGCCTATAGTAAAAAGGAAGAAAAATCTTGACATATTCTACTTTAAGAAACTAGAAATAGAACTTTTTCAAGATCTAGCTTTAAATTTTCATGACTTCTAGAAAACTTTATTAAACTTTATTAAAATTATTTCTACATTCTAATGCTACTTAGTTCCTGACTGGATAGTTCTTCAAAAATAGTCCCCTGTTTGATCCCTGTGTATACACTTTTTGGGGGAGTATGAGACAGGGTCTTACTATGGAGTTCAGGCTAGCCTCGAACTCACTATGTAGCCCAGGCTAGCCTGGAACTTGCAGTGATCCTCCTGCCTTAGCCTCCCAAGTGTTGGAATTACAGGCATACACCAGCACCCCAGCTAATCCCTGAATATACACTTTAAGTGATTTTTTAGAATCATTTTCTCATTGATATTCCTGAGCTTAGACTTATTTCCTCAAGTCCTTTACCTCTCTTATCTACTACTGTGTGGTTCCTGAAAAATGTAATGATTCCATTTGTTCCTAAGTTTAAAATCAGTCAGGAGCTCATGAAAGTTCTTGCTTACTATTTCTGTACAACCAGGAAGTAATCAGGTGGCAGACACAAAGTCTTTGACAAGGGATAAATAGGGGCATTTTTTAAATGGAGGTTTAAACACTATCAAAAAGCAAGCAAAAAGCAGAAAGCATGAAAGACAGCAACATCAAAAAGGCTTTGCCATCTCCAAGCCTAAAGGGAAAGACAGAAGCAATAGTTGTTCAGTCAGGGGCCAGAACCCTGGAAGAGAGGTTGTCACCACTGATCCCTAGCCTTAAAGGAACTTTGACTCCTTCCAGTCTTGTCCTCTGCCACTGACCCAGCCCAAAGGAAGCCAGAGAACTAGAAAGTCAGTACAGACATTAGAGATGATCTGAGGGGGCTCATAGAGATGACAAGCCCCACAAGTCCTGATCCCCTGGGGTCGCTGGCCACTGAGCCCCAGGATCCCAGGTTCTGGGTGGGTCCCAGCAGGCCTGTCCTTGATTGCTCAGGGACTTCACACACTACCACTTCCTCTTTTGCTGGTGTTGCTTCCAATGTTTTGAGCCCTTTCAAAAATAGCCATTTAAAAAAAAAAAAAAAACCCTTCTAGGTTTCTCCAGGAAGTGTCTGACCTTGACTGAGTTAAGGAGGGTGTCCCTCCCTGCTGATATCTACAGCCCTTCCTTTGATTTATCAAAGTAGCCTACTCTTTCTAGGATCACAGACATGGTTCAGCCAGAGTCAGCTTTTCTTTTCTATCTCACTTTTCCACCTATGAAAGAGGCTGAAGTACACGGCACCCACCAGCCCGCACACTTATTCCAGCTTACACTCATTGTGTGTCCCAAGCTGAGTCTTAAGTCTTTCACACTCTCACATTCAGGGAGTTTCTTATTGCCCATTTGCAATTTTCTTTGTTTGAAACTGGCATCCTAGAGGGAGAGAGTTCTGTAAGATTAGCCTTAGTACTTTGACAATCAATGTTGTTTTTCTTATAATGTAGTGGTGATCCCATAGGGATATTAACAAGTCAAATTGGACAATTTGCCCTGCAGGTAATTTACACTGATGTTTGTGCTTTCAAATTTCTTGCCATTATCTTTCAATTAATACATCTTAGCTGTTCCCTGCCTACTGGTTTATTTTGCACAAACACCTAAAGGGGCTCCTCAATTTGCCCCTGAAGGGGGTTTTCATAGCCTTACTATAACTTAAGGACCTTTATATCTTGCTTCTGAGTATGCTGCAAATAGCTGAGGTTGCCAAGAATCCAACCCCTCTGGAAGTGGAATAGCATTGGTCTTCCATAGTTCTTTTACACTATGGAATCATCCAGTGATTACTGAATTCTGAAGTCCCATGATGTGTTAAGTTTAAAGGACCCCTCTAGAAGTGAAATAGCATTGGTCTTGCATATACTGGTCTTTTGCACTATGGAATCGTCCAGTGATTACTGAATTCTGAAGTCCCATGATGCGTTAAGTTTAAAGGAGTAGAAGTAGGAAATGCTACCCAAGCACATGTTTGTATAGTGATTCTCAAGTGGTGATTCTTGAACCTACAGCAGTAGCTTCATTGGTGAACTTGCTAGAAATACAATTTCTCAGGCCCAATCCAGATGGCCTGAATCAGACACTCAGAGAGCCTTCCAGAAGATACTGATGCAAGTCAGAGTCTAAGAACCACATTGGTCCAGCATACAAAGGCAGAACAAGGAATATATTCTGTTCTGGATCCCCTACCTATATAGGTATATGCCTATATAATGGACATTGCCACTGAAAGGAACTTTTGCACCTGACTACCATGCCCTGCCTCATTGCTTTTATTTTACTGTCCAAAAAGGAAAGGAGTGTGGGGCTGGTATGATTTCACTCAATGGCATCATAAGTAGTCAACCTATTCTGTCTCAGAAACCAGCTGTCCCCAAGGATTGAGACAACTTCATCCTGGCCACAGGACTTGCTAGTCTTTCTCTAGGGACTCACTTTGTACAATGTGCTCAAGTAGATGTGGGTCAGATGCCCAGGCCTTGACATTTTTATACATTTGGTGACAGCTCCTCTTAGTCATCCTTGAGTGATCCAGAAAACTGGCCACCTGCCACATCCTCAGCACAACCTTCATAAGCAACTAGAGAGGAAGCAAGGAGGCCTGCCCTGAAAGAGCTTACAGTATAATGAGCTGCCAAACCCATAAACAATGACCTCCTCTTGGGACTGGATATTTATGGACCAAGTTCCCTGGCTGCCCAAAGCTTCATGCCTCCTATTGTATTTAGTGTCTTCCACCCCTTGTTGATCACAGGTCTCAAAGGATGATGTACAGTCTGTGCTGAGAATCCAGGTCTACCAGAATGACCTGTCGTTTCCTTCATGCTGCTAATGGGCAGTTGTTTGTTGAATGAGGTTATTAAAATTTTTGCACACCCTCTTAGTCAACTTAAGCTGGCTCTATTTTATTTTGATGGAAAGCAAATCATTTGGTTAGTTGAATTTTATTTAACTGGTCACTTAGCTCAGGGTCTGATGACCTTCCATTAATATTTATACAACAAACACATTTTATTTAATTTTTCTCTGAAATAACTCAGCTGACCCTGGATGTTCATGATATGCAAAACACTTAAGAGGAGCCTTAGCCCCAGAATGAATTCCACAATAACAGGAGGATAGAAAATGTGGAAGAGAGATAGCAAGAACACTCAGAGATGGAGATAAGCAAGATGTATAACCAACCACAGCCTTCTCCTATTTTTGATCTCTTTTTTTTCCATATCTGGATCTGGCTCTTTCTCTGGGTTCCTAAGCTCTGTGTCTCTTGGTATTTCTTCTCTTTCTTTGGTGATTTACATGTGTATGTGCGTGCATGAACACATGCATGCGTATAAGTGCATTGCACTTTGTACATAATTTAATGGTGGCATTGAATCACAATAAAAATAGAAAAATGTATAATGATGACTAAAAATATGGCATTTCTAGAACTTACTCTGTAATGAGCCCTGGGCAAAAAGCCTTTCATGTATCAGTTGTTCATCAAACACTAGTTCACTTTTTAAAGTATTTTGTGTGTTTCTATCTTGCAATCCAATTACTGGTATCTGGAAAATAGAGTTCTTCCTTTTCGGTCTGTAAGATTATCTTTTTCTAAATGGCCCTATCAGAAATGGTTTGGTGCATACAGAAGAGTGCAGAGTGTTGGATGAGAACAGGTTATAATCATGCAAGAAAAGTGAAGGGATATGTGTCAGTCAACTTTCCATCACTCCACCAAAACCCTGAGATAACTGACTTAGAAAGAATAAAGATTGTCGTGAGTGGTGACTCAAGGCTGTAATCCAAGCACCCTGGGAGGCTGAGGCAGGAAGATGAAAAGTTTGAGCCCAGCCTAGGCAACTTAGTGACTTAGTGAGCTCCTGTTTCAAAATAAAAATTTTGGGGCCAGGAATTTGGCTCAGTGGTTTCGCTGCCTGCTGTGCAAAAGCAAGGACCCAAGTTCGATCCCTGGTACCAAAAAAAACAAAATAAAAATTTTTTAGAAAGAGTCTGGGAGGGCCAAGGATTTAGCTCAGTGGCACTGCACCTGCCTCACAAGTGCAAGGTCCTGAGTTCAATCCCTGGTATCGGAAAAAAAAAAAAAAAAAGAGTCTGGGAATGTAGCTCAATATGTGAAGACCCTGGGTTCAATCCCCAGTACAACAAGAAAAAGATGAAAGCTTTATATTGGCTCACAGTTTCAGGAAGTCTAACCTGTAGTTGACTGGCCCTATTGCTGTTGGGCTATGGAGAGGCAGCACATTGTGACAGGAAGTGCATGGCAGAGCAAAAGCACTTATCTCACAGCCAGCAGCAAACAGCAAACAGAAGACTAGGAAGAGACCAGGGTCTCCCAATCCCCTTTGAAGTTACACACCCGTCACTGAGGACCTCTTCCCAGGCTAGTCTCACTATTTAGTTCAGGCTGGCCTTGAACTCACTACATAGCCCAGGCTGGCCTCAAACTCACTGTGATCCTCCTGCCTCAGCCTACCAAGTGCTGGGATTACAGATGTGTGCTGTCACACCCAGCCTAGGCTCTACTTCTTAAAGTTCCCACTGCCTCCAAATAGTGCCACAGGCTTCTGATCAACCACATGGACCTTCAGGGATACTTATCTAAACCACAGCAGAGTGCACAGGCACCATCCTTCAAATGGACTTTGAAAGCCTTCTTGCTTTTTCAGTGGTAAGGGCTAAGCAAAGATCTGCTAGCTTTGCCCTCCGGGAGTTACAGAAAGGCCTTTTCTTACAAATCAGCAAAACTGGAGGTCAGGCACAGGGCTTGCCCACGCTAGCTTATTTACTCAAAAATCAAAATAAAGACCTCAGTCGGTTTCAGTTACACTAGTGTTGCGTATTTCTCCCCTCTGCCCACATCCGCCCACTAGTTCTGGTCCCAAATTGCTCTGAGCTGACCCTGCCCACTGGTCAGAGTGGCAAATGATCATTCCTTAGGACAGCCAGGGCTCACACGTCAGGCAGGAATGTTGCCATGTGAAGTGCAGTTGTCCTCATGCCATTGGTAGTCAGGGCTCATGTTACCTCTCCTGCTGCTTTAGGGAGAAGCCTAACCCTTCTGTCTTTGTATTGACAAGGCTTAAAGTATAAAGTGCGGCCAATTGTAAATATGGGGCAAGTGACCTATGCCTGCCTGATAGGTGATTGAGAGCTCTAAATACACAGACACCATATTTGAGGACCCTTGAGTAAGAGAGAATAAGGACTAGCCAGCATGGAGTAATGAGTATTCCACCCCCTAGTTACACAGCCATATCAGGGATGTTTATGGAGGACATTCTAGCTGGGAATGCTGGTGCACACCTGTAATCCCAGCACTTGGGATTATAGGAAGATCAAGGTCCAGTCTGGGCAACCTATCGACTTAAGACCTGTCTCAAAATGGAAAATAAAAGGGGCTGTGGATTTAGCCAGTGTGAAGACCCTGGAAATGTAAAGAAGTCTGAGAAAGATTTTAGAATCTAGTAAAGAACTGAAAATATCCAAGGTCCCGAGTTCGATCCCTGGTTCAAAAAAAAAAAAAAGAAAAGAATTGAAAATATAAACAAGCACAGTAACTGGAAGTGTATGGTAAGAATTTAACCTCTAGAAAAAGAAAAACCTAAATTCAAATCTCTGTTCTGCCTTTCCCCAACTTCCTTACTGGGGATTGAATCCAAGGAGCACTGAGCTACATCCCCAATACTTTAAAACTGTTTTATTTTAACAATATAGGGTCTTGCTGAATTAAACCTCAAACTTGCAATCTTCCTAATTCAGCTTCCTGAATAGCTTGTATCATAGGCATGAACCACTGCGCCTGAATCTGCCACAAGCTTTTTAACCTTCCTAAATATCCATTGCTTCATCTTTAAATAACAACAAATAATGGTTGTACTATACAAAACAAGTTCTAAGAATTAAATGACACAATGCATTAAGTAAAGCGAGCTAAAAATCTATTGAGCATTTACTCTGCCCATGGTAGTGAACCTATGGCACACATTATCTGTTTTTCTTTTGGTTTGTTTTTTTTTTGGTACCGGGGATCGAACTCAAGTCCTTCAGCTTGCGCAGCAGGCTGCAAAACCACTGAACTAAATCCCCGGCCCTAACTGTTTTACTTTTAAGACAAAAGATGTTACTGTATGAGTTGTTCTTTCTAAACTAAAGCCTCAGTATTCAGGTTTAATTGCAGTGTTGGCACTTTGCAATAAGTAAGTGGGTTTTGGGTTGAAACTTGGACATTTGGCTCTAAAAGTTTGCCATCGCTGCAAGGTCCATTTGTGTTCACTATGTTAGGTCTATTTCCATTCAAACAACCTTGGATGGTGAGTTCTGTTCTCACCATGCTGAGAGCAGCACCCAGCCTAAAGTAAGACCTCTAGAAGGGGGGACTCCTGGTCTTCTGATGTACTGAGAATCCTTCCTGTGTGAGTACTAAGAATAACAAGGAAAACCCACCATTGGAATTCTTGCACTCAGCCAGAGCCCAGTCTGAGAGAAGAGAGTGAGGCAAGCTAGCAGTTAAAAGACAGCATAAGTGCCCACACAATGGATTTTGCAGGATGCTGTTCCAGGCACACAGAAGAGGAGGGGGAAGGGAAGGAGTGGGGTAGTCAGTGGCTCTGGCTGAGTGGGGATAAATTACCAAGAGAATCTTCCCAGGGGAGATGACATCTGACTGTGTCTTGAAAGAAAAGGAGAAGTGTCAGGAGACAGAGACCCAATGTGATGTAAAGTGGTTTTTGAGACTCCGCAACTGATACAGCAATACCCACTCACTCCCAGGTTATGGGGACAGATCATGGGAATTAATGGCAAAGGAAGAAAAGCCCCATTGAGCCAAACCACAAAGTTGGGCTCAGATGCTCTGGGAAGAGGAAAATTGCATTAACAGGGGCTGGGCTGGAAGCTCCTGGAAGCCAATGTGACAACTTGCTTCTGATATGCTCTCCAAATGTCTGAATCTTGGAGAAAGCTCTCATGATCTCCTCTACCTTTAATCCACTGTCTTAGTATTCACCCCAGAAAACCAGTTTAGCTCACACTGAAACCCTCTTGACTACAGTATGCCTTTGTGTTTATTTATGAATCAAGAGGAATTAGATGTTTTGAAAAGAACTCAGAGCTAGAGGTTTTTCTACTAGCTGAGGTCTGTTGCATAATTTTCAAGGTCCTGTGATTCCTGGGGCATGGTATTTAAATACAACTAATGCTCTTCTGGCTACAAAATACCACTGCAGAACTATTTGAAGGATTTCTGGCAGAGAAAGGGAATAGGGGGTGGGGGCCAAGGGACAGCTTTAAATCAAGTAGTTCTTTGTATAAATATACAAATCTATGTCAAGACTCTTTACCCCATGCCCCCAACCACTCAACAGGTGGCACGAGCCATTGACATTTGTAGAGCAGATGGGATGTCATTTTAAAGTTGTTCCTCATTGACAAGGGCTTTGGTGGCTGACATGGCACATGCGTCTGGATGCCTTCGTTAGGGTGGGCGATGGAATTGGAAATTACTACCTGTTTCTCCTGGCAGAAAAGTAAAAGCTATGATTGTGTCATCTGGTCTGAGTGTCTTGTGTTAACTCCTAATCAAAGGACTTATTTTTTTATTTCCCTCAACCTGCTAATCCATCCTTGCCCTTTCATGGCTCTAAAATTTGGAAAACTTCGACAAGTAAACTTTGTTCCTTTGAAAATTATCTTTAGAAGTGGGAGAAGAAGGGGAAAGGAAAAATTATGAAAAAAGAAAAAAATGGAAACAAAGTCTATGTAAATAGGGAAGGGTGGAGGAGGTGAAGGGAGCACAGGGAATGGTGAAAAAATAAGAACCAAGATACATCATTTACAAGTACAAGCACCCAATGATAAATGTAACCATATTGTATACCTAAAATGTACCAATAAAAGAATTT
>NW_004624785.1:9661849-9753356 GCF_000247695.1 Heterocephalus glaber | reverse complement strand
AAAAAAAAAAAAAAGAAAAGAAAATTACCTTTAGCTTAAGCTCAGCATTTTCCTCTCCAGATATTCATAAGCAACTCCAGTTGCATTAATTTACACCAGAAATGAGCTTGTGCATCTCAGAAATGGGCCAAAGAGAAAGTGAAGAGGACTGGGAAATAGCCCAAGCAATTCTGGAGACTACCAGGTAGAAGACAGATGACAGGGGGCACAAGTCTTGTCCCTGCACAGCCATTGTGTTTGCAGTTCTCCTTTTATAACCCATATGGTGAGGAGATGTAGCCCCTCCTGGAGTGAACACACGCTATGCCAAGGCCACAGCCTCACTCTGCCTCAGTCAGCACTGAGAGGACCCAGCACTCGGATTACAATACTTTGATTTATACAAAACAGAACTCAAAAACATTTGATCAATTTAGGAATGGTCTTCTAAACTATATTGGTTCCCCTTATTCAGCTCCTTGGAGGAAATCAAATCCCAATTATTAATCATAATCCTAATAGATCAGATTTGAAAGCAATTTATATGGTAATGAGGAATTTCCTTAGCCTGCTGAGAGTATTATCTTGTGCCTGAGTCTAAGGGTTATTTCTAAGACATTCATGGCAATTTTCCTACAATCAACAGCACATGCTTCATTTTGGGGCCACAGACAAAAGTTTAGAAGTGGATATCTTTTCATCTTTCTTTCTTCTCCACCCAACATCATTACATACTGTATCTCTAGCTTAAGAAGAGGGACAAGCCCCAAATCTATTAGCCAAAAAATAACGAAAATGATTTCATATTTGTGGTGCTGAGGATCAAACCCAGAGCCTCGTGCATGCTAGGCAAACAATCACCTACTGAGCCACTCCTATCCCCTAAAGGTTTTTTTCTTTTTTTGGTTCTTTGATTCCTTTTTTTTTGGTACTGGGGATCCAACTCAGGACCTTGCACTTGGAGGCAAGTGTAGTACCACTGAGCCAAATCCCCAGCCCTCATGAAGGTTTTTTAAAAGGCAGTTAATGATCTGCAAGCATTCAGGGGATTAGGTGAGCTACTATTTATGGTTGATAATAAATAGAATTAAAATGAAAACTTTAATAACCACTGTGATCATGTATTAAATAGTGGTACCTTTTTCCAAGTAAGTATTATACTAAGTGCATAATAATTTAAAAAGTAATGAAAATATTTTTATTGACAATTTATTGTGTGCCATTCTTCAAGTCTTTGCAAATGATCATATTTACCCCTCATGTTAACACTATGTCAGTGGAGGCAGTGGCACATGCCTGGAATCCTAGCTACTTGGGAGGCTGAGGGGGAAGATCACAAGTTGGAGCCCAGCCTGGGCAACATAGTAAGACCTTGTCTTAAAATTAAATAAAAATGGTTGGAGGTATAGCTTACTAACAGAGCACCTGCCTGGCAGGTGCAAGGCCCTGGGTTCAATTCCTAGTACTGCAAAACAACAACAACCACATATTGTATCATAGACGCTTCATTAATCCCATTTTATAATTGAAGAAAGAGACCTTAGTGACTGATTTGCTAGGAGCTAAACTTGATCTGTCTGAAACCAAAGATCATGTGCTCAGCCACTACTTTAGATTCTACACATGCTAGGTACATCTTTGATGCTCTTTAAATTTTTCTTAGGTCTCACAGCTCTCCTAGAATTTGCAATTCTTCTTCAGCTTCCTGAGTAACTAGGATTACAGGCTAGCTCCCATCATGCCCCCCACCCCTTACTTTAGATTCTTAAATGAATCCTGAAAAGGGAGGTATTTTTCCTGATGCAAAAACCCCATTAATGGATCACTTTCAGGCAACTTCATGCTGTTTTTAAATGTGAGAGATTTTCTTACTTCAGTGATAGTCGAGTTCTTGCCCTACGAACATTTTCAAGCTCAGAGCAGCCTCCCTGGGCACTGCAGCTTTACTGAATCCCTGTCCTGTGCACCAGTAGGCGCTTTCCTCCCCAGCCCCTAGGACACAGTAATCCTTTTGTTTATTCATTTCCTGGAGCACCAGTGCTTTCAAAATAGACCCAAAGTGTAGTCCAAACATTACTTCTGTCCAGCTTGATTTAAAACTTGCATTATTTTTCCAAATGATTTCCTTAAAATATAGCATTGTTGGTGTCAGATTACAGTGTTTACTATGTAAGATCGGATTTTACTTTTATTTTTATCTAGGTTTTTTCAGTTGGAAGTACCCTCCACGGTCTTCCCAAGGTTTCTCCCACTTGAGACAAGAGAGGTAAAGGACCCATGGGAGTCCCCGGCTTGGGCATTGTGGGCCAAATTGGTCTCTGATTTTTAATTCAGTGATTATGGAGGGAGCCACTCTGAAGCTGTTTGCAGTCTAGACAGGATATGATAATAGAACAAATGAAAGTTCATGTATTCCAGCCAGGGACAAATTAAGTGGGTACAGGACACAGATATATGTCACACTGTTCCTGACGTCCAGCAGCACGCTGCCCACTTGAGGGCACAGGGCCCAGATTAATTGGTTCTCCCAGAATGCATCTGTGATTGGAAGAATGCCCTCAGGAAATACTGGGCGGGGTGCAGCTGGACTCTCAATTTTTCTTCTCTTAAGCACTGAAAGTTAGACATCTTATTTTGTAACACCAAGAGAGTGAGTAGCTTTTCACACTTTTGGTCTAGGAAATGTTTTCCTTCTTTTCCATTAGAGACTATGAATGTGCCCAAGTGAAACCAGGTAGCATCTGTTGAGCACATCTTGCTATATTTATTGCTTTACAGAGGGCCTGAGATCCAGCACAGTTGGGGACTGTAGGATCAAGGGATGAAATCTACATCATGCAAGATCAAAGTGAGGCTCTGAATGTTGTGAGAGATAATGGGATAAAATGTCCAGTATTTCCAATGTGCCTGGAAATACTGCCCACTGTGCCAAGGAATGTGGTAGTGGTAAGACAATGGCACCTGGCTGGCTTTGTCCTCCTTTCTGAGTCAACTGACAAGGGACAACTGATCCGGACAAATAGTCAATAGGACAGAGTAATTTTTAAAAATTGTGTCTCTCATTGGAAAAATCTAGAGATGAATAGAAGAGAAGGTGGATTCAGGATCCAAGAACAGTCAAGGGTAAAATTGCTGGTGTTAATGACCAAAGCTAAATAGTCCTGTGGATGCAGACAACCAATCCCAATGGCCTTTACAGATCCAGCGTGTGCATAAGCCAGCGCTAGAATCTGGTCTAATACAGAGCTCTTATTCATCTGAGACACCATGCCTATCATCAAACATGCAAAACCAGGAAAGTTAAATGCTATGGGTGGATCAAAAGAGGTGGTTTCTGAATATTTGTTGATTTTAAGAAAGTTTGAGGCAATATTGAGAAGCCTTTTTAGGATGGGACTCCCAACAGTCTCTTGCTTGCTTTTGTTGGATCTGTTCAGTTTCCATTTGTGAGCTGTTTGCCGTAGTACATTCATGCCTTTTTGCAAATGCTACCATATGCAAACTTTTCACAATACATTGGATGTTTCACCATGAGGCATTCAGGGAATCATAAGTTTTCCTTTGTTTATGGTACTGAGGATTGAACTCAGGGCCTTCAAACTGAGCTACATCCCCAGCCCCCCCCCGCCCCCTTTTTTCAACACAGGGTCTCACTAAGTTGTTAAATTGCCTAGGCTGGGCTCAAACTCATGATCTTTCTGCCTCAGACTCCCAGAGTGTTGAGATTATAGGCATGCAGTACTATGCACAGCTAGAGATCATCATAAGTAAGATAAAAGGTTATGCTTTCTGAGGCTGTTCTAAGAACTCTTCTTCCTTTGTCTCTCAGTTTCAGGAACTCATTAATTCCAATTTTAGCAATTATTTATGTAGATTGGCTATGTAAAATTCTATTGTGAAAATTCCTGACCATGCAATCCAGACCTTGCGGTCTGAGACACTACTCTGGAAGATAATGAATAGATAGCATTATAAAATATTTAATATGTAGGACAGTATCTGCACACAGTAAATAATAAATGTTAGTTATTAACTGTGTTTATCATTTTTTAGTTTCTTTTTATTAGTACTCTATATATTTGTGACACATAATAATCACATTCATCTTGAGGAATTAGTACATGCACTTTAATTTTTAGGGGTTTCTTTTGGACATAGGCTCTTACTCTGTAATTCAGGATGGCCTTGGACTCACTAAATAACCCATGCTCCATGCTGGTCTAGAACTCATGATGATCCTCCTGCCTCAGCCTCCTGAGTGCTGGGATTACAGACCTGCACCACCACACCCAGCGTACATATACTTTAAACAGCATAAGAAGAGAATAGAAATTTCTTCAGAGATAATTTAATTCAAATTCCACAATCCTAATGCCTCAACCGCTTTCATTTTATATTCATTTATTTGTTAGAATATATTTATTCAGCTCCCTACTATGTTCCAAACATTGACACAGAACATTTGTAGTTTCTCATTTCACCTTTGTGTATATGATATGCACTTCTAATTTCTGAGGTAAGTTCTTCCTACAGAGGTAATTTTCCTGAGATCCTACATAGTTCTCACTTTCTTTTTCCTGTGGTGCTGGGGAATAAACCCAGGGCTTCACCCATACTAGGCAAGAACTCTATCATTTAGCTACATCCTCAGCCCTACATGTTTTTCTACTAACATCTTTATCTGTAGATATTAATTATTCAAGACACCATATCAGCATTTATATGCCCATTCTTCTGTTATGGAATATGCTTCTTCTTTCTAAATTATCAATATTATATAAAATGCAATAGTAAGCCTCTGAGTACAGGGCTCTGATTTCTTTCCAATAATTTAGAATAAATTCTAAAAATCTAAATGCTGGGTCAGAGGAGATGAACCTTTTATGGCTTTTTTTTGTACCAGAGATCAGACTCGGGTCCTTGAGTTTGCGCAGCAGGCGGTGAAACCACTGAGCTAAATCCCCAGCCCTTTTTTTATGGCTTTTGATGCATCTGCCAAATTTTTTTTAACCCTGCCAAATTTTTGAATCATGTGTCAGTTTACAATGATAATTTTCCTCATATCGGTCATATTCAATTGTCACTTTCATGAAGATACCACTTATTTCTAGATGACGAATTGCGGAATGCTCCTGTCTTATCAACAGTGCATGGATTTCATGGGTAGGGGTGTAGCTCAGTGGTAGAATACTTACCTTCTGTGCAGGAGTTACATATATATAGATATTGGGGTTCAAACTCATAAACTTGTGCTTAAGAGGCAGGCACAGTGCCAGTGAGTTAAATCCCTAGCCCAATACATATATTTCTTTTTTTTTCTTTTTCTTTTGTTTTTGGGTACTGGGGATCAAACTCGGGTCCTTTCGCTTGCAAGGCAGGCGGTGGAAACACTGAGCTAAATCCCCAGCCCTAATACATATATTTCTTATGAGTTATCCCATCCATTATTTACTATGGGTGATCAAAATATACGGTGAATGTTCAAATTTTTAAAGTTTATTACATTAAAAGACCTTTTGTCCTCGCAAGTGCGAGGACCTGAGTTCGATCCCTGGTACAAAAAAAAAAGCCCTTTTGCCATGAATCTCCCTCAAAATACTCTCCCTCACTTTGAACACACTTAGCCTATCATTCTCACTACTTTCTGAAGTAGCTCCAAAACTCTTCTTTGGTGAGTATCATTAGTTGCACTGTCATGGCTACCTTGGTGTTCTGAATTGGCTCAAACATCTACCTTTCATGGAGCTAGAACTTGCAAGGTGCTAGATGTGGTGAATAAGGAGAACGAGAACACACTGTAATGTTTTTGTGACCCTGCCTTTCGGTGGGATGGCACCTGTTAGTGACATTCATACATTCACTGTAGTTGTGATCACATCTCTTAAAGCCTCACAGTGATTCTGTACCCACATTTGACATTTACCACATTGTTTCCTCTGTGTTGGTTTTTTCCTTTATCAAATAAAGTTTTAGTGTGCTGGGTACAATGCCAGTCATGAGAGGATTAACATCAAGTAAGACATACATGGCATAGAGCTGGTTGTCAGACACAAGGAACATGACTCAATACAAAATTGCAAAAAGCAAGATTAACTGCTGTAACAGAAAAAGAGGGTGAGTGTTACACCCATGTAGGCAGGTGCATTTTGCCAGCTTTGGGGCAGGCTAGGGAAGGCTTCCTGTGTGACCTGCATTTGCCAGTTAAAGGAAAGGCCTGTGAAACATGCCCGCATGTCTGAAGGCCAGAACGCACATGCGAGAGTGTCCATTAGGACATGAGTGTGGATAGCTTCCACTTGGAAGCTCAGAGCGGACCATGTGGGAGACGTCTGGTGTGGCAAGACTGAGAAGAAAAACAGCCTGTCTGTGGCTCATGCAGATCATCCAGGAACTCTGGATGTGATTGTTCCATCAGTAAAGTACCACACAGATCTACTGGACCCAATATGTTTCCTCTCATACCTGCTCCTCCTTCTACATTCATTCCCACCTCCATGAGTGGCAGTGTCACCTGCCAGGTTACACAAGCCAGAAGCCTGGATGTCTTCCCCTCCCTCAACTTCCTTATTCAATTTGTTACCTAGTTGTAATCCAGCTTCTCTGCACTAATCCCATAGTCATTGCTCCTGGCTGTCTCCCCCCAGCTATATTTTTATATAGCTCTTGGCTATAGAAAAAGAGACTCTGCCTTGTGTTTTTAAAAACCTGTTTGTTTAAGGGAAGCATTAAAACAGAGTCCTCAGAACTGTTGGGAAGAAATGTAGAAAAACAGTCCCAGAGACCTCAGCATAAAGGTTGTTAGTGCTAACATTTTCAGTGCTAAAATTGACATTTCTGGGAAAAATAGGAGATTGGTCACTGTACTTCTGCAAACTGCACCTAGGACAGGCCTCCCTGAAACTAATAGATGCCTCTGCCATCACCAGGCAGTCCCCAAATCAGGGGGCTTCTCTCACTGTAGCCAGGCTGTGCACTAAGCATGCCCTGTCCCAAAGGCTTATGCAAATCAAATGTACTGAAGTAGTAGGAGCTCCATATCATCCAGAACCAAAGCAGCAAGGGAACCTTGAGAAGTGTAATTGTGACTTTCTAGCCCTGGCTTCCGGAAAGAAGTTGGGATGGGTGTCAGGTGTGTGAATCCCAAGGTGCCATTGTAACTGCTAGCCTGGATTAGTAGCATGACTCTTAGAAGTTGGCTTATCTAAAATTTCATCCTCTTCTGGGCTGGGCTGGGCTGGGCTCTGTCTTGCCATTAATTTAAAAATAAATCTAGGGCCAGGGATTTAGCTCAGTAGTTTTGCCACCTGCTGCACAAGTGCAAGGACCTGAGTTCGATCCCCAGTACCCCAAAAAATAATAAAATGAAATTTAAAAATAAAGAAATAAATCTAAATTGGAGAATTTAATACTTCCCCATTTAAATCCCTCAGTCACTCCATATTGCTTTTATTACATTAACTAGCAAGATGTAATCAGATTTATCACACACTTGCATTACTAGTCTGCTTTTAAATTATTATTATTTTGTGCACATGTGTGCATGTGTGTGTTGCTAGGAATTGAACCCCAGGGGCTTCTCTGTTTTCTTTCCTTTTTATTATTTTCTGTTCTCTCTCTTTTTTTTTGTGGAGATGGGATCTAACCCAGGACTTTGCACATGCAGGGCTAGTGCACTGCCACTGTGGTACACCCTAGCACTATGACTTAGGCTTTCTTCTTAAGATGAGAGGGTAGAGTTGCAGTGAAGCATGCATGAGAAGGTGTAGACATAATGGAACCCTTGCACTTACCTTGGCACACATGCCAGCCATCCTTACTGCTTCCTGCATCTCCTGTTCTTCTGCTACCTGCCTCACTAGGATTTCTACTCCAACTCCTCTAGGCTTTCTTTTTTACCTAGAAAGTCTTTGCTCTTACTTCCTTTACTGGCTGGTGAATTGTGTGTCCTTGAAACCCTTCCTGGGTATCATTTTCTTTATGGACCCTTCTGCTTTCCACCCATTTGGGCCCTCTTTATTGGCTGGTATTTACTTTTCTGTCTCCCTTCATAGATTAGATGGTCCTGAAAACAGCCCAAAGTATATGGATACCTAATACCATGTCAGGCATAATTGACACTCAAGTGTTATTTGTTACATGAATGAATGGATGAATTAATAAAGGATAGATGGACACAATGAAATCTCCACAATTTATCCTGACAGAAGAAAAACTAGTCAAAATTATGGAATATTTTCAGAGTACAAAACCTAACTGAAGCCAGGCACGGTGGTATGTGTCTGTAATCCCAGAACTCTGGGACTTTGGGGCACAGGAGTCACGAGTTTGAGCCCGGCCTTGGCAACTTTGCAATTTAGTGAGACCCTGTCTCAAAAGGGTTAGGGATATAGCTCAGTATGAAGGCCCTGGGGTTTCAATCCCCAGTACTCCAAAAAAAAAAAAAGGTAAATTGATTGACACATTGTGTGTATGTGTGTGTATATAAGTGAGCATGTGCACATATGTGTGTGTGAACTCAGAGCCCTGCTCATACTAAGCATGGACTCTACTACTGCACTACATGCCCAGCCCTTACACATAATGTTTTATGGTACTTTCAACAAGCTCTAAAAGATTATTTTTGTAAGTTGGCTACATATCTGCCAATTCCCTTTCAAGTTTTCTCCTATTAATTAAGTTAATAAACTCCTCCTGTAGCCCCCTTTTTCATAGCACAAAAGTACATCTTGTAGCTGAGATATAGTTCAGTAGTAGAATGGGTGCGTGCCTAGAATGTGTGAGGCTCACTCCCCAGCACCAAAAAAAAAAAGTAAATCTTTGCCCACCCTGGATGAATCATTATGAATTATGATTATTTGGCATAGATGAAGTAAATTTATGTATTTACCACTGAATGATTGATCTGTCCTTTTTCTCATTTATCTCTGAGTTGTTATAGAAGGAAATAAAATACCCATACAAGTTCTTTACTGTTTTTGTTTCTTTTGATCAATAATGAGTAACTTTTTTTTTTTTTGAAGCCTTATCTAGGCTACTGTTGAATTCTTCAGCAAGTGAAGATTTGTATTTTTCTTTTTCTTCTTTCATGTGTGTTCCATTTAGATCAGGAAATTGACATTTTACCCCAGAAGACTTAGGCCAGATGTTAGTTCACTGGCTGAAAGATGGATTTCCTGCCTCAATAGGTGACCTCTGGAAGCAAAATAGGCTTTTTCTTAATGGATAGACTGTCCGCATGACCTCATTTCTAGAACAAGGGGTCTTTGTTAAGTGTCTCTTTGCTATTGGAATCAACATCATCTGATTCTTGAGAATATTCATTAGATAAAAAGGGTAGCTAGCACCTAGTTGTCTCATTTATTAAGCAGAGAGAAAAATGATGCACAAACAGTCTGTTGTAGTCAGGGTTTGCAAGGGAATAGATTTAATACAGAACATATAATTTTTAGGATTATTCCAAAATATTCACCCAAATAGTCAAAGTCAGAGGAGAAGAATCCAGCCTAGGGCCTGGATCCCCCAGCAATGTCCTTTATGAGTCCAAAGGCCCAGTGCCCACAGCAGCGTCTCATGGAAGTCCATATCAAGGATCTGTGCTGGGAAAGCCCAAAGGCCAGTCCTGGAAGCTACTGAATGGTCTGGGCCAGAAGGCTGAAGGATCTGCACTGAAGGATCTGTGCTGAAGCCAGGAAGTGATGCGCAAAGCCAAGACCAGAGCTCTATGGAAGAGAACAGCAGCCATCCCCAGCGACAGCGAGGACCAGAGCTTCTCTGACAAAGAGAAGAGCCAAGTTCTAATCAGGAAAACCAGCCTCGGCAAGCTTCTCCAGGAAAATCAACAGCATGCAAGCTTTTTCTCCCATTCTCCTTTTATGCCTTTGGCAACAATTTTCAGTTGGGTTTTCCATACCCAAAACCACCCGACTCAATTCAGCTGGGCATTCCAAGTTGACTATTAGTTAACCCACCACACAATCCATTTAAAAAATATTTTCATTCATTTTAAGGGAAATGGTGCATAAAAATCTGGTGTCTGCTCATTCCTATTAATTTTTCCTTTAAATTCCCAACCCCATTCAGGCCAGCTCTACCCATAGGATCAGCACATGTTATGTATTTTCCTAAACAGGGAATTGTTTCACCAAGCTTGATCTAGGCCCTATTCAAATAAGTAGCCTTGACCCCCGTGTTCTGTCACTTGGACCTCTGTCTCCACGTGTGAGACCCTCATTAACACATTCCCATGGTGCGCCCTCGCCCTCGTTTGATGAGTTCTCAGAGTTCATGCATTTATATCTTCAATTGTGTAAAGCAACTCAGAAAAACTAAGATAACTGAGCCTTTTTGTGTGTGTATGTATGTGTTTGTGTGCACTCATGCATGCATATCTGTCTCTATGCATCTGTGTGTGTCACTGGAAATACAATTTGAAAGAAAGTACCCAGGAGGGGACATTGGCCTTGAACAAGCAGGGGAGGGAGAAGCCCGTAAGATTTACTGTACATAGGAAGGAGGGGAGTTAGACAGAATGAGAAGGAAGATCTGTATTGCTGAGATTGTAAAATAATAGAATCTTACAGCTAGAGGGAAAGTTGAGTTTCTTTATTCCCCCCAGGAACAAGAATGGGCGTGTCTTTTTGTAATAGCTGGCAGATGCATTTTATTTCCTTGTGATCCAAAATCTGGACCTCTTCATGAAAGACAGAACAGAAGGAGGAGGAGCAATAGAATTAGTATCAGAGCTGGGCAGGGCACCTGAGACTTGAGGTTCTTCCTCAGATGATTTATACAGTAAACTCATGGATCTTTTAAAAAGTGAGCAGTAAAAAAAAAAAAGTGAGCAGTAAAGAGGGCATTGTACTTTTCTTTGTTTTGATGAGTCAACATATGTTTTTCAGGGAATGTTATACTCAGCTGATTCTGGGTAACAATCTCCTACAAATACTGGGGTTAATTCTGGAAGTGGACTGTTTACAGTGGCATCTCAAAAAAGCAGAGCAACAGTTCTTACTGGAGCTTTTAAATTTAATGGAAACATTTTTTCTACAGTTATGTTTAAGTAACAGAGACAGCCAAGTAGACATTCTCAGAGGCAAAGTTTATAAAATAGGCAAGATTGATGAACCAGTCTGAGTGTTGGACACTTCCCCATTGTGCTTTTAAGTCTGACCTCACATAGCTTGGAAATAGTTAACATAATTTCTAGTCTCTTATTAATACTTTTTTTTTCTTACACTTTCCTAAGCAAAAAAAAAAAAAAAGTTAAGTATTATGGAATGATTTGAAACAACTTTTCTTCTCCAAGTTTTCTTTTCTTTAAGTACTCAAATCCAGGGCCTTTGCACTGAGCTACATCCCTACCCCACCCCACCTTTTTGTTTTGAGACAGGGTATCACTGAGTTACTAAACTGCCCAAGCTGGGTGTAGACTTGCAATCCTCCTGCCTCTGTCTCCCAGAGTGCTGGGATTACATGCCTGTGCCACCATGCCAAGTCCCTTTCACATAATCTCACAGTTTCCCATAGGAAGACAGCTCTCATATTAATTCAGTAGTCACTTTATGATGAGTTGAAGTTTTTCGACTCTTTGTCTCAACAAGTATGGAATTCGATTAATGTAACACAGTTTTTTATCCTCATGGGCCCCCGTATGCAGCCCATCAAAATTTGCCTCTTGTCTATAATATGTGTTACTGAATAGAATGTTTGTTACTGAAAATAATGCCTGATTTCAGAATCCTTATAGTCCAGAATTACAAGTGGCTTTAGAAATCATCTAGGCTGACCCCGTGTTGTAAAATGAAATATTTGTGACAGTACTATTGTGTCTGATAGAATGGTTTCCAAGCAGAACCTTAGAGTTTACACAGCATGGACACAGATAAGGACCATGTAACTGGCTGGGTGAGCAGCATTGTTCATCAGAGGAGAAGAGAGTTCAGAGGAAAGCATTATAGCTGCATATCCCATTCTGTTTACCTTCTCTTTCTGGCCTGTGCTGACTGTCTTCAGTTTGATTTAACTTCTTCTCGGTTTGCTACTGGCTCTTTTCTCATTTCTTACCAAATACTCCCTGATGAAGTGGGGTTTATACAAGTAATGCTTTTTTCGCCTGTGGTTGGTTCACCTTTAAGGCATTTGTAAAAAAAAAAAAAATAGTTGGGAATTGTGATGGGGAAAAATGCTGTAGCATATCAGTCTTTCCTTGCAGCCAGTCCCTAAGGCACTGTGGAATGCCCACGTGGGAGTGCCCGAGAGGGCTGCCGATGGTGGCAGAACTGAATGAACTTATCTATTTGCATTGCTCAATTTCAGTAGCAGGAAGTATAGTACAACATAAATTGAACTGTTCATAATCTTTCAGATTTAACCTATAAGCAGAAAATGTGTTTTTTTTTCTTCAGAAAATGTGTTTTTAAAAAAATAAAAAAATAAATATTCAAATGAAGATCTGTTTCAGAAACATATGCCATTCACATCAAGAATATATTTTAATTTAAATATTTAATTTTTTGCCCTTTAAAACCAAATATCTCTGAATATCTGATTTGGGGATTTCTTTTCACTTGTCCCCAGACAGCTTCTTTCACCAGTGAATTTTTAGAAACAATCTACTAGCATGGCTTTTTAGTGTGTTCTGTACTAAAACTTCACCTGTCTTCAACAAAATGCTCCTTTTTCTTATTCTGCCCAAAGTTTGCAAGGGCCCTCAGATTTGAGCATACTGCACTGTCTCTTGAAGGGCTTTGTTTTTTTGTGTGGTACTAGGTTTTGAACCAGGGTCTTTGCATTGATACATATCCTGAGCCTTTTTCATTTTTTTTTTTTTTGGCACCGGGGATTGAACTCAGGTCCTTGTGCTTGTGCAGCAGGCAGCGAAACCACTGAGCTAAATCCCTGGCCCTTTTTAAAAATTTTTGAGTCCGGGTCTAGGTAAATTGCTCACACTGAGCTGAAACTTACAATCTTTCTCTTTCAGCCTCCCAGAGTGCTTGGATTATGGGCGTGTGTCTCCATACCCAGCTCTGGGGGGCTTATTAAAACAGAGATTGCTGGTCACCTCCGATAGTGTCTGACTCAGTAAGCTTGGGGTTGGTGTGGAAATTTGCATTTCCAAAAGTTCTTAGGTGGTGCTTAAGCTTGTGTCCCTATTTGGAGAAGCACTCCTCTGGATAAAATATCATATGAGATGATAGCAGCATGGTCTCAGGTGCTTGGAGTGGTGAAGGAGAGAAGTGGATGAATTTGACTAGATTTAGGAAGCCAATCAGCAGGGCTTATCCATGGTTCAGCCGGGAAGAATGGTTCAGATGGGTTGGTAGCTTGAATGAATGCAGAGATGTGTGTAACAGAGGGAAGGAGCTGGGTGGGAGTGTTCAACATGGTGCGAAATTTTACCTTCCATTTTGGGAATGTTAAAGCTTTGATGGATTTTAAGAATTCAAGCACAATGCCTAGCAGAGAGTAGGTTTTCAATAAGTGGCAGCCATTGTTATTGCTGTGGTTACTTAACTGCACTAAAAACTGAAGAGGCCTTACTACCGGGCCTTACCTCTCCAGAGGCAAACTCCTATCTGCATTATTCATTATCCACATTCCAGGGCTTGCAACCACTCCCTTGTGTGATCCAAGAGAAAGGAACAAGGAAACTTCCTCTGTAAAGATGTAGCCTCACAGGATGAACCAGTGGGGAAGGAAAAACAAAGGGGAAAAGGAGGCTTGGATCTAATTGTAGAGGTTCTTGCCTGATCACAGACAATTTTGTAACTATGTGAAATGCAAAGAATTTACCCATTTTAAAGATTAAGAAGTAATTTACAGATGTCTTACAGAGCTCCAGTAAAAATTTAAACCTAGCTTTTTCTTGTCCCCATTGTATTTATGCGTTCTACTATGCATTTGTGCATACTGCCAAACAATAGACCTTTCTTTTACTGGCATACTGACCTATGCAGGCCAAGCTTTTAGAGAAGTGGCTTTTAAACTTTTGTAATTCTGACCCACAGTAGGAGCAACTTTTTCGTTTCAGTACTGGGGACTGAAATCTGGGACTTAACGCTGAGTTACTTCCCCAGCCTCCCCCAGTTTAAAATTTAAAAATTTTGTGTCTATCTAAACTAAGTTGTCCAGGATGGGCTGACATTTTTGATCTTCCTGCCTCTGCTTCCTAGAATGCTGGGATTACACATGTACACCATCAAGCCCTACAAGAACGACTTTTTACAAAGCAAGCCGGTATAAACGTGTCTCACTGTATATGTATTTGTGTGGGTGTACATGTTTATATGTGTTGTACACTGATATGTGCAATAATATGATAGGGACTAATATTCAATAATCAGTATTTACTAGATGTCTGCATTATCAATATTCTCAGTGAATGCATTCGGATCGTTTTCTGTTCATCTGTTATGCTAAACATTTATCAGGACCCACAGAATTGATTTCACTATTCCACAGAGGTGAAGGAAAGCCCTGGTGGAAAGGGGGAAGGGGAGAGAGGATGTCTGTATGCTCATTTTCAGTGGGTTATCTGCACTTGCCTGCTTGCAGAGGTTTGTGGGAATCAAACGTAGTACAATACAGATCAAAGAAACTTAAAAAGAGAATCAGCTTGTCCTTTGGTTTTGCTCACATAGCAGTGTTCACATGGACCAATCATTCACATTCTCAGTTGCTTATATCTTCATCTGGAAAAGAGGAATTTGACCTCTATTCTCCTCAAGGACCTTCTCCACCTCCATCCATGGGACAGAATTCCCTGGCAACTGATCCTCCCGGCGACTCTGTGGATAGTGGTAGTGATGATGATGAGGACGAGGGTGGCAGTGATTCTCTTATAAGGAAAAGGAAGCTATTTCCTATGGAATTTTAGAAGACAAGCCTCAATCTTGGGGACAGTAATCAGTCTCATTTTCATTTAATATAGGGAAGCTGGTAAGTACCAAAGCTGCTAAGTTCAACTTCATTTTTTAAAACGATCAACAAAATTATTCATGTTCCAGAAGTAGGAAAGTAACTTCAGGGAGTACAATAAACAAAATTTCACCCTATAAGCATTAACACTTTCTCCCAAATGTTTTTATGTGTTATTTCCTCAGCTGTTCATTAGGGAGCATCAGGAAAAGAAGCTTAAGTTTCTGGAGTATCTAGGGTATAAATACCTATGATATTCCAATATTTAGGGTATTAATATCTACAAGTACCAAAATGGTGGGTAAGGTTCATGTGTGTGTGTGTGTGTGTGTGTGCGCACGCGCGCCCGTGTGTGTTGTCCCTAAACTGAACCTATCTTTAGATGACTTCAGAACACTCCACCACCACTGAGGGGATGGGTAGCAATTAGCATGGCCTTGCCTCAGATTGGACAGGGAAACTGTGGCATCAAAAGGTCAAATGCTTTGCCCCAGGTCTTCTGAGTCAGGAGGAAAACACTCCTGATTGGTGCTGAAGAGTCAGCCTTGCTCCCAACCCCCGCCCCACTGCCATCCCTTCGTAATGCCCTAAAGTAATTATGAAGGAGCTGCCTCTGGTTGGAAGCTGGATGGTACTCTACACATTTCCGAATTTGAAAAAGTACCACAGGGCTAGTCTCAGTTGTCCAATATACCAGTGAACTGAACTGTAAAGGCTAGGCTATTTACTTTCTGTCGCCATTTACTTATTTTCCTGTCTTTACAGAAATTCCTTTTTTTAAAAGAGCTGGGAATTGTGGCGCAACCCTGTAATCCAGAGGCTGAGGCTGGAGGATCGCTGAGTCTGAGGCCAGCCTTGGCTACACAGCCAGACCCTGCCTGAAAAAAGCAACAAAACAAAACAAAAGAAAGACAACACACACACACACACACAGACACACACACACACACACAAAGGAAAAAAACCAAACAGAATCTTCTGTCCAAAGTAAAGGCTGTCTCCCTGGGGCACCTCATCTGGTTTGTCCCCCTCCCCAACTCTTTAACAAGGGGTAGATTCCTTCTGGGTCCTTAACAACTGACTGTTTCACAAAGTGATCAGTCACCAAATCAAATGTGACAAGTATTGTGATCTCCCAGGGAAAATTCTCTCCCTGGGTTTAAAGGAATCACAAAAGGAAAACTAACCTCTGCAGGGCTATTTCCCTCATAAAATAAATCCTTCAAGGGTCTTCCACTTGCAAAAACACACACAGGGCCCAAGCATACTTGGGCTGAGAGCTACAACCTAGCCCTTGGCTGCGTCCTTGAGGTAAAGAACACCCAGACCCAGGGCGCCTGGCCCCTAATGAGCGGAAAGCCCGGCAGTGCACAGCACTGGGGAAGCTCAGGAGACAAAATGCCTCATTCCAAAGTGGATGCAAACAATGGCTCGTGCCCAAGCCGTCACACTTGTTTTTCAGCGAAGTCTTGGCTGACAAAGGCAGGGTTGTAGTTCCTTGGGTCGCTCGACTTCCCCAAGGGCGAGGTGTGCATTGTGCCCACACTGACTACTTGTGAAGCTTAAAAATTAACTTTCTGGGACCAAAACTGTGTCTGTGAATGGCGTGATTGGAAACTTGTGCAGGCCCAGGCCGAGGCGCGGCTGCTCTTTCAACAGGCGATTTGTTCTCCGGTCCGTGGCTCATTTCCATGCAAAGAGCCGGACATCAGAGCACCTTTTGTTGCTAAACGCTTTCTTTAGCCTGGAGGGGAGAGAGTCATGTGGAGCTGGAAGAGCTCATTTTGAAGAGAGGGGTCCCGGGAGTTGCTCGCGCGGTCCCCAGGCGCCGCCGTCCCCCAGCTGGGCCCTGCTGGGACCGTCCAGCTCGAGGAGTCGCGTGCCACGGCTCCAGGTCCCCAGCAGCAGGAAGCGACGCCTCTGCACTGGGCTTCAGCGCTGCTGGGTTTGGGAGGTTCCCGCCGCGGCAGCAGTGGTGCGGACTTTGCTCCTGCTGCCCTGGTGCCGCTCCGACCCGGCTGGGAAAGTTTCTGGAGTTGTCAGCCGCGCCGCCCGCCGCCACCTCGAGCCCAGGCCGGGGCGGGCGAGGAGCCTCGGGCCGCCCGGGCATGCGGCGTGGGGGCGCGGCTCGGTGACGCCGCGGGCGGGGACGCGGGGCCGAGCCGGGGCGCAGCGAGGACGCGAGCGCACGGCGCGCGGGACCGGCCATGGAGCAGGACGCGGGCGCGGGTGGCCCGGCGCAGGACCCCGAGCCCGACCCCGAGCCGGACGCGGGTTCGTCCGAGGCGTTCTCCAGACTCTGGGCCGACGTCATGGGCATCCTGGTGAGTTACCTGGGGAGCAGGCGCTGGAACTGGAGTTCGCTTCTCGCCCATCCCCTGGGCACCCCTGTCTCATCCGAGGCGCCCTTCTCTTGCTCCAGGCCTTTAGGGGGTTAAATACACACGGTATAGGGTTTCCAGCCCTAATTAAAAAATAACCAGCCGCGTTTCACGTCCAGGATACTTTTAAATAAACAATCGCTTGTACTATTTAGTAGTTTAATCTGGGACACCTGCTGAGAAGTTGGTGTAGAAAAGACAAGACAGAGTCCTTCAAAGGGTAAATGTGAAACCTGGTTGTAAATATTTGTCGACGGACGTCTCGCTGTTGGATCTGAAAGAGGCTGGTGGTCCTGATGTTGATCTCGTCACCATTTGTCGTAGGTGCTTTGGGAAGAAAACAACCATTTCTTCACTCGAACCGCCAGAATGTTTACTTACTCTTTGCAGTTCTAGCCAATTTGTAGAATTACAGGCTCCTGTATTTGTCATGTATGTCCAGGACTAAAAACAGTAGGATTTGTTTTACCTAATCTGTACTGTCAAGTATTTTGAAATGTCCAGTGACCAAAACCGCCCGTGGGTTTGGCATGTTTCTGGAAAAAAGCTCTTACACATGGAGGATGAAGCTTTAACTGCTCAGAGCTTAATACTTTGGGCAGTCAGTGGATGTCTTTTTGGCAGAGCAGTGGTTAGGTTAGCTAGAAGCAGAGGGGTGGGGGTTATTACAGTCAGACATCTTCACCCACACATCAAAAGACAACTTTAGTGCAAGACTTGGAATTGCTAGATGTGTAGGTAATTGGAAACGACTAGTTTGCTTTGAGATACAGTATTTTCTTTTTCGAATGGGAAGAGACATAGTTTTTAGAAAGAATCTCTTCTTTGGGGATGATAAACTGTTCAGTTTGTACCATGGTGGTTAGGCTCTTGGTGTTGAAGAGTTGGACTGCATCACATCCATGCTGTCCAACTGACTGTTGGCAGAGTTACTCAACGCTTTTGATCCTTGGGGTTTCAGCTTCCTGAATGCTGGGTGCCACCACACCCAGTGATCCTGTTTCATCCCCTGAAAATTGAGGCAAGGACGCACCTTAGCCAAATGGATGTGTATCAAGTGCTCAGCATACTGCCTGTATGTAACAGGTGCTCAGTTAATGTAGTTCTATTTTTTTCCTGCACGTAGAATTGTATAGGTGTTTTTTTTTCAAATAACCTTAGCTGCAATCCCAGTTATTCCATTTCTAGGTGTTCATTGGTATTTATGATCACTACTGTACAGAGAACCAGAAAAGTTGGTTTAAAATTTCTGTCTGCTCTTCTTACTTTCAATATTTAAAAAATATGTGACAAACTATATTTTTACCTACAATATACACTTTGTATATGTAGGTAGTATATGTACCGTATATATTTTGAATTTAAAAGCTTCTGTTTCTGCACTTTCTAAACTTTCTGGATAAATAAATTCCTAGACTGAAATTCCAGAAAACCCAATGAACGTTTTATAGTCAGAGTGTTTTTAAAGTTCATCAAGCAAGAAGCTTGTTATTTTCATGCAGAGATGATGTGCTGTTAAGTTTTCAATCATTGAAAACGTGATTTGATACATTGCAGTGCATCCCTTACTAGGGTGTGGGCTGGAGGTGCTGACTTAAATGAAAAGTTGAGCTGAGGGCTGTTTAGGGGAGGAGGGCTTGGCAGGTGGCACTTTCTGAATATTTGCTTTCCCTTCCCTGGCAGATTCCAGCACTGTTCGGTCAGTTGTAGCAGAGTGTTCTTTGGCTGAGTTGAAAGACGGGGTGGGGCCCTAGAAGCTCAAACCTGTTATTCAAAGGGCAGATGCAGGAGAAAAGAAAATATGTACTTCTTACTCAGCTACTAGTTCAGTGTGAGGACTCCAAGAGTGAAGCGTGTCCCAAAACAGGTTCTGTTCATTCATGCCTTCCCAGTCTTAAACAGTCTTGTTTTCCTTCAGAGTAAACGTTGGCATTGGGATTGCTCCCTGGTAAAATGTGGAGAAAGAAGACATAGCTTGCTTCCCTTTATACATCAGTAGGAAGATATGAGGTGGAGGGGGATGGTCTTCTTTCTAATAGAAAAACGTCCTACAGATGTTTATAAAAACTGGAGCTTTGGAAGAATTTATCAAGACTCAAAACTGATGGTTGACACCATTTCCTCCATTTGTATTTAAAATGTGGGATTCTGCAGTCATCTGTCAGCCTGGACAGGGGAAGAGATTGACCAGTAGCAGACACTTGGTTAGTGACAGTGTCAGAGCTGGTCTCAGTGGCCTGACCCCACCAGCCTGGAGCCTGAGGCCCTGACTCTGTGGTTAGTTAACTCTCTCAGGCCAACTCGGTGGTGGAACCACATCCAAGGGGGTGGGGAGATAGTCCAGGCCTTATACCCCCAAACACCATACTTGAGAGATTCAAGGTACGCAGTTGCTACTTTCTAAGATTCTAAGTGTGACAGTCAAACCTTGTGGCCTAGTAGGTCAGAACGTTTTAGGTGAATGACACAGTCCCCTTTTCTGAAGGTGTTAAGCAATAAGAGGTGTTCGTCCCTCAGGGATTTTTTTCCTTTTTAAGTTTTGAGACAGGGTCTTGTGCCCAGGCTGGCCTCAAACAGATACTCTTGTCTCAGCCTCCCAAATGTTGGAATTACAGGCGTGTGTCACCAGAATTCACTTACCCCAGGGAGCCCGGAAAGGTGTTGCCCCAGAATCCTGGCTGTCAATAAATACAGAATAGCTGTTTGAGTTCTCTGGGACACATTTTGTATTTAAATTAATTCAGTCCACACACAGTTAAGCACTAAATAATTACTTTTAGATAATTAAAAAAAATGCTTAGAGGGGCTGGGGATTTAGCTCAATGGTTCCACCGCCTGCCTCGAAAGTTCCCGATTTAGATCCCCAGTCCCGCCCCCCCCCCAAATGCTTAGAGAAGAAATAATAGTTTACAGCCTGTAAATATTTTAACAGTACTAGAATAGACAAGTGACAACAAATCCATATAGAATGAAGAGGAAACAGATTTACAAAGATGTAAGATTGTGAGTCCCTGGAGGGCAGAGTCAGTATCTTTTTTTCTATCTCCGATGCCTGTGGTTTACTGGATATAGATAACATGATTTTGTTGAATGAGAAAGGAAAAAAGTATGTACTTAAATGCAGGAGTCCCATCGAAACACCTTTTAAAGCACTCATATCCGTTGGGATGGGGTGCACTCATGAAGATGTTGGAAGTTCTGGTCTGGCAGTTTCTTCACGCTAACCAAAGTCCTGGCACTTGAAGTGGTGACCGTAGATTGTGAAATGTTTGTGAGCCCAGAGCGACTCAGGCAGTCTGGTGAAATGGGCCATTCTCTTCACTAACTCTGCAACATGTGGTTGGCCTGGGTTTGCAAAGCAAGTCACCTTTCCCTGTGACATGCTTAGATGTCCGCCGAAAAGTTTCAGATTAGTTAGAATCCTATGGGATTTTAGTCTTATCTCCATTCCTTGGTTGCAGTCATTGCATTCCTTTTCTTTTTCTTTTTCCGAGGGAGAGGGCACCATTTTTAAGAGTAGGAATTGCTAAGGTTATAATATGATTAGATATGGAAGATCTTTTTTTAGGACTGATTATCCATGTGGCACACTAGTGGTTCTTTAGCTTCTGCCTCTAGGATTTGAAGACTTACAAAGCTGAGCCGAACCTTTAACTCCTTACTTGTTAACTAGGCAGGGCGTTGGAAGTGCCTACAGTTCTGTTTCCAGGATCCTGCAAGATGCACCTCCCTCAAACCTGAAATTTCCCCTGCTCCTTACTCTGTTCTTACACTTGACATTCATTTCCCGGTAGGGCTTAGAAAATAGCCATTGTATAGACTTGCTCCAAACTTTCTCCTACTCTCAATTCTTTGGAAACTATAGAAAGCTATATGGTAGGCTTCAGGCCACAAAAGTGTCTTATTTAGCCCATCTTTCTGTTTACTCTAGTCCTACAAATAAACCCAAAACCTAACCAGAAGAAACGAAAAACAAGTTTAAAAAAATCCACCCCTCCTTTGTTAGGCATAGTGTGGGGGAAGGGAGATGTTAGGGCGCTCCCAAGGGGGCTTTTAAAATGCTGACTGTTTTGAAAGCAGGGAATGTCTGAGACCTCTTGGGAGGTGTCTAGAGTTAAACCTATCAGTTAATAACTTAATTAATCTTACATGTTGGAATTTGAGTCCGCCCCCGTTTCAAATATTCTCACTTCATCCGAATTTTATGTTCTTTTTAGCCAGCTGAAAGGCTTATGACTTGTATAAGTGGAGACATTGCAGGGTGAGGGCGTGGGAGGACCGCAGGGACCTTGCAAATGAGCCTGAACACTTAGAGAGGAGTCGAAGCCCTCTGGAGGGTAATGACTTGATCAAGGTAACAGAGTAGGGCCAGATCTCTGGTGCCCCAATGTTTAGTTCTTAGTAAAGACAAAGTCGTTGGCTTTCATAGTTCTGGTTGGGGTCACTGCATCCTTTGCTGCCAGACTCCCCTGTACTAAAGGGATCTTCTTTCCTGTTCCCCTCCTCTTTCCCTTCTCCCTTCCCCCAACTCCCTTCCTTAATTCTTCCTTCTTTTTAGTGAACCCTGGGCCTTCACAGTGAGCTGCCCGCCCCCCCTCCCGCCTTGAGACAGGGTCTCTCTTAAGTTGCCCAGGCAGGGCTTTAACTTGTGATACTTCTGCCTCGTCCTCCTGAGCTGCCAGCGTTACAGGCACACCCAGCTTCTCTTTTCCTTTCCTTTTGCTTATAGAACTTTGCCTCTTCTACTCATGTCCTTGGATTTCGCCATAGACCCCAGACTTCTGATGGGAGAAGGTAGGTGTATGGTGGGGTCAGTTAATATTTAAGAGTGTGGAGTCCCAGGGCTATGCTGGGTCTGTGTATCTGTCACTTTGCCTGATCCTCCCAGTAGGTGTGACCAGTGGGTTTTATTGTCTCTATTTTACACTAGAAGTAAATATGTATGTCCTAATTCATATAGGTAGTAAACAGAAAAGCTGAGATCTAGGTCAAGTGCCACTTTCCCAAAATTAACTTCCAGTTGCAATTTATTTGTTCACACAGTTTATTTTCACACATCTATCCAGACATTTGGTGGAGGTCAATCTTTTTTTTTGTTATTTAGGCTGTTTTCTTGTTTAAGCAATTGAATTTAAGTATTTGTTGTGATGCAGTTAGTCCCCTCTTACTTTGGGTTTCTGTCTCTGTGATTTTCAGCTACCTGTCGATGTTGGTCTAAAAATACATGGAAAATTCCAGAAATAAACAATTTTTGTGTTTTAAATAGTATGCCCTTGAGGCCAGCCTAGGCTGCATAGCACATTCAAGATCAACCTGGGCTACATAATGAGACTCAAAAACAACAAGATTTTGTGGTCTTCTGAGTATTGGGATATAAGTCTTCTGCCATCTCACTCAGTCCCACCTAGGACTTGAATCAACCCTTTGTCCAGGGTATCCATGCTGTATACACTACCCACCTGCTAGTCATTAGTAGCCGCCCTGATTACCAGATCTGTTGTCACTGCCTGTGTTCACTCACCCTTAATTTACTTAATAACTCCCCAAAGTACCTGAGTAATGATGCTGGCAGTTCAGATAAGCCAAGGAGAAGCCATAAAGTGCTTCCTTTGAATGAGAAGGTAAAAATGTAAACCTAATAAGGAAAGAAAAAAATTGTATACTGAGGTTGCCAAGATCTACACTACAATATTTTAAAAGCCAGCACATTCACATAACTTTTATCACAGCATATTGTTGTAATTGTTCTAACATATTGTTAGTTATTGTTAATCTCTTATTGTGTTTAAATTTGGAAAACAAACATCATAAGTGTCTATATGGAAAAAAATAGAGTATATTCAGAATTCAGTACTCTCTGTAGTTGTAGGCATCCCCTGGGAGGCTTGGAACACACCCCTGCAGATGAGGGGGACTACTGCACATGCCCATGACTTCTGACAAGGCACAGTTTTGCAAGGAAAAACATCTGTAGGTCCACCCCACCTCCCACACATATCCAAACCTTTGGATTTGGACCCTGGAGGATCTAGAATTTTCATAGAGGCCTTCTCGTGGCAGGAATGGGGAGTGGAGGAGGAAGGTCCTTGTTGGAGGAGGAGTGGGACAAGGGTTGGCAAGCACAGATCTCTGAGGGAGTCCACGTCTGGGAGCTCACAGGGTGTGATGTCTTTCTGCACCTTCAGGGCGAGGTCCCTTCTGAGCTGCCACAGGCTGTGGTGGCTCATTGATGGAGCATTTGCCCAGTGTGCCCCATCCGCTGGAAAGAAAGAAAGAAAACTGAAAAATAACTTCTGGGAATATGATGAGTTGGCAGTGACTTTGGAAGGAGGAGACTGCTAGAGATCCAGACAGAGGTGATAAAATCCAGAATTACATGTTCCTGCATCGCATCATTATCTTGCTTCTGGCTTCCTTACAGCCGGCATTTTACTCAGTACCTAAAGTAATTAAGGGATTGCTCCACACTAATGTGCACACAGGTCAGTGTACTAGATTGTACCCTGTAAATCTGCAAAATTTGTCATTTAAAAAAAAAAATTCTTCCATAGTAACTTTTTTTTCTTCTTTGCTCAGGTACTGGGGATTGGGCTTAGGATCTTGTGTATGCTAGGCAAGCATTGAGCTACTTCCCCATCCCTTATTTTGGGAGGAGGGGTTTAAAACAGGGTGTCACTGTGTAGCCCAGGCTGGACTGGAACTCACAGTGATCCCCTTGTCTCAGCCTCAAGTGCTTGTGCATGCTAGGCAAGGACTCCACCACTAAGCTACACCCCCAGGTCTAAAAAAGCAAATTTAGATGATGGAGTTAAGACTCTTCTTAGAAGGAGCTGTACCATTCAAACCTGAGAGTATACACTGAGACTGTCAGAATTAACTGAATCTTCAGACTAATTTTGAGGTAAAGTGCATTTTTACAGCCACATGCAATGGTCATGTTTCAAATGCTGTTCATTTGTTTATTACTTTACTTGTGGTAATGAGACCTGAAAATGGGAGTGTGTTCCCTGTCAGCATTGCACCTAGCTGGATGCCCAGTGTCACTTCCGTCCCGTGGAGCATTTCACTGGGCAGTGTTAAATGTTTATGAGGAGGGATGTGCCTGTCTTGCATCTTCCTGGCACCCAGATCCCTTAACCCAGACTTCTCCTCCCAGGCTGCACTGTATCTCAGAGACAGGAGACAGACACTTGATAATGGGATGGTTTCTTCTCTTTGAAGTTAGTGCCTTTTTCTTTTTTGAAGGCATCTCTTATGTCTTTCGCCTTTCTGAAACAAGTGATGAAAATGGGAATGTGCTTGTATTTAGATTGTAGGCTTGTCATACTTAATGTTCTGAGCATCCACACAAATGCTTTGCACTTCTCCTTGGCTTTCTGTGATGGAGATTGCATTCATGCTGAATCTGATGCTTCATCTACCATTTGTTCATTGGGTTTTGCAGCAAGTAGCAAAGGAGGAAGGGGCAGGGAATGTTCCCCTCTGCCTGCTTGTGGCTTCCTTCTTTCTTCTGGCTGGCAGATAATGAAAAAGAAAATAAATGCATTGTGAGAATTACACAATTTTAATGAAAATTGCCATTATAGAGAAAAATTTAAAAATCTCAGAATGGGGCTGGGGATTTAGCTTAGTGGTGCCACGCCTGCCCTGTAAGTGCAAGGTCCTGAGTTTGATCCCTGGTTCCAAAAAAAAAAAAAAAAAATCTTAGAATGTGTCCTATGCCATAGCTACTTTTATCCTAGGCACCTTTGACATTACTGACTTTAGTAATTTTGCCTAAACCTTGTTATCTGCCAAGTTTCTTTTTTCATTACGTCAAAAAACTGTTTATATGCTTTGTGTGTGTGCTTGGAAATACAGTGTTTAATACAAATTATTTGTAGAAGGTAGGGATATTCTATTTCAAGAATATGTATCTTTGCTATAGGGTTTTATACGAATTTTCAAGGGATTTTAAAGACTTCATGTAAAATAAGTCATTAATAATTTTGTGGACTTGTATGGACATGTCTAGGTTTAAAAAAAGTTTTGAAAGAAGAGTAGCTTTAGTCTGTGAAGTAAAACATTTAGAAACAAAATTTGTTAGACATCTCTTAGAAAATTGAATGGCTGTGTGTGGTGGTGCACCCCTGTAATCCTAGCACTTGGGAGGCTGAGGCAGGAGGATCACTGCGAGTGGAGGCTAGCCTGAACTTCATAGTGAGACCCCATTGCAAAAAAACCACAAAAACCCCAAAACAAAAAAAGAAAGACTGAAATGTATTATAACAGAGTTGCTAAGAGTAAAAGGTCATAATAGTTTGCATTGTTTGAGATCAAATCCTGACTTTAGTCTTTAGTGGCCACCAGACTTTGGTGACATTCTGGGACTCAGTTTTTCTTCTGAAAAATGAGGATGATGACCACTCAATCACTGGGTTCTCATGAGGATTAATTGAATCACTAGGACCAAGCAAGGTAGAGGGTAGGCAACTCATAAATGTTAGTTATTACTAAACATCAGTAACAGTTGATCTTTAAATTGGCATGTGAGTTAATTTCTCTTCACTTTTACCCTGAAGTGAGGTGTGATGTTTTGATTCCCCATGTTCAAATTGAGATTGACTTAACCTATGGATTTAATGTAGGTCAAATGCTCTTTTCTTATAAACAGTTTAAAAATAAAGGCATATATAATCCCAGCACTTGGGAGTCTGAGGCAGGAGGATTGCTGCAAGTTCAAGGACAGCCAGGGATACATAGTGAGTTCAAGGGCAGGCTGAACTACATAGGGAGACCTTGTCTCAAAACCCAAAACAACAACAATAACAAAAATAAAAACAACTTGTCAGCATAAATTGCTTCAAGGTAACCCTCAGGTTAGGTGTTAAGAAATGTGTGTTTAAAATATTTTCTGTACCGAAGAGAGGAAATATATGAGTGCCTTTGAGTAGCTAGGGTTTTCCAGAGGCAAGAAGGTATTTATGATGAAGTATATTCTTTAAGTGGTGGCCAGGTTGCTGTTTTTAATTTGCATCGCATCTAAGTGCACAGTAATATGAGAGAGTATCTTAAATTTTTTTCCCAAAGAAAATCACATGATTTGCTGTATACCTACCTGTAAGCATGCAGAACATCACTTAAGAGTTATTTTTTTCAAACTTCTTGGATTTTTGATACAGGTTTTCATTATGTAATCAAGCTGGTCTCAGACTCGCCACCCTTCTTCCTCCGTCTCCTGAGGGTTGGATTTACAGGCATGTACCACTATGCCTGGCAAGAAGAGTTCATTTTTTTAAAATTTAAATTTATTTTTTAACTAGAGCAAAAAATTACAATGTAGATATTAATGGGGTACCATATGATGCTCTCATATACGTGTATATTATGTAATGCACAAATCATGTTAAATGTATCCATCTCTTTAACCATTTACCATTCTTTCTAGTAAAACCATTCAAACTCCACTCAGCTTTTTGAAAAGTACACTGCATTTTTGTGATGTATACTCACCCTAGTGTGCAAGAGTATGCAGAACTTACTTCTCCTAACTTCTAATTCCCATTGATCAACCTCCTCCCGTCCCTCTCTCCCTGCGATTCTCTTTGGCTTCTAGTAAAAACCATTCTGCTCTCAACTTCTATGAGATCAACATTTTTCTAGTCCACATATGAGTGAGCTCATGGAAGAGAGCAATTTTAATAGTTGACTTATTAGGAACATGTAGAATATTAAAAGCATCTACATAGCTAATGATTTCATTTTTTTGGATGCTGGAGTCATGATTATACTCAGTCTGTTTTTCGGAACAATTTTGCAGGGTTTCATTTGGTTAGCATCTGTTTCTGTCAAGGCTGGAAATAATTCACTTTGGATTTTTGTATTTTAATTAAGTCCTCAATCAGGAATTTATAAAGGTATCACATGATGGTGCCCCCCATAGCCAGGAGCGCCTGATGACATCCTTTATTGTGAGTATGGCAGAAAGTAGATCTCTGGTTTGAGAAAGAAGCAGAAGCCTGTAATGCATAAAATTTTTTATTTAATAAATTTTTATTTTGGGATAACTTCACTGTGAATTTACAAATAACATGAAGGAATTTGAAATCTTTGGGAAAGTCTGTAAAGACCATGAACACTTACTCGAGAGGTAAAACATTTCATGGTTAAAGCATTTTATTGTGAATTACAATTGTATTAAAAACTTTCTAAGAATATATTGTATTAGGACATATCTGCTGGGGTATGGTTATTACTGCTTTCTGTAACACGCTAGTGTAACTTACGTAACATGTGGTGGCCAGATGGTAATTTAATGAAGAGCCTCATAACACTAATATGTGGTAGTGCTTTGCCTTGATTAGAATATTACAAAACTGAGACTTCATGATGAGCATTAAAGTGAGTAGGTGTAAAATGATTCATAAATGATATGTGAAAGATATAGTAAAATCTGTGTGATGTAACTTTAGCATTAGCAAAGAACAGTGTACCCTCCCTTTTTAAAATTAATTTTATTGGTACATTTTAGGTATAAAATATGATGACATTCATCATTGGGAATTTGTACCTTTACATGATGTATGTATCTTGGTTCTTATTTTTTCCCCATTCCCCTGCCTCCCTTCACCCCCTCCACCCTCCCTATTTACAAAGTCAGCATACCCTTTCAACAGAGCAAAGGGTCACATAGTAACAGTCCTCATTAACATTGTGTATCAAAACTTGTCATATCATTGAATTACATTTTGAGTTTATGTTTTGAAGTTAATTTATTTTTTTTTCAGTATTGGGGATTGAACTCAGGGCCCTCACACTGACGTCCCCTACCCTTTTTTATTTTTTATTTTGAGACCAGGTCTCACTGAGTCACAATGTTGCTCAGACAAGGCTTAAACCTGCACTTCTCCTGCCTCAGACTCCCAGAGTGCTGAGATTACAGGTGTGTACCACTGTGCTTGGCTGAGTGTGTATTTAGAAGGCAGGATGCCTTCTGTAATGGAAGAGCCTCATAGAAACCAAGAGGGCAGATAAATACACTCCTTCAACCTTAGGAGAGCGGGCCACATTCTTTGCTGTAAGAAGTGCTGCTGGAAAGCTTAGAGTGATCATATTTATATTTGTTTAATTCCTTGAATATAATAGTGTGTCTCTTTATATATGGACCCTCACAGCTACCAGGAATCCACCCTTGTTGGCATCTGAGATCCTTTGCCATATAAGTAGTCTAGGCTTTCTGGTTTCCTGTTTAAACACACTGACATTTCATTGTTCACAGCTCAATACCCATTTTTCCACAGTTGTTGATTGAGTTTTGACTCCTGCAAATTTTAAATTATAGCCTCCAGGTTCATCAATTTTATCTGTAAAACAGAAGTAGGATAGATATTGAGATTATATGGCTTTGCAAAGTGCCCTCCAAAGTGGACCAGGCCCAGATGGAGGTGGGCTCTGTGGCTCTTTGAGCAGAGTTTAGGGGTAAAGCCAGAAAGTGAGCTGCCATCTGGGTTTTCCCCATTTCTCCGTGAGCAGCCTAGTTCCTCGGATGCTGGTTGCCATAGTTGGGCCAGTGTGGCAGAGATTCATGACTCGCAGGCTCACCTGTTCCAGAGAGGCAGAGACAAACACAAGCCTTTTTGCTGTGATTGCTGAGCTCTGAGGAACTCTGGAACAGCACAGCTTGAGCCTCATGACTTCCAGTCTGTCTTTCTGTTGCAGAAAACAGGAAGGTATGCTTCCACCACATTGGGAAGCACAGTCTTCTGCTGTAAGCCAAAAAGCTTTTCAAGCTGCAGAGCAGTTTGCTTTTTATAATATTAGGTTTGTCTTTAAAAAAAAAAGGAGCTTGTAAGGCACATAAACCTATTGTTTGCATGCCTGCAGACTTGTTCACAGGCAAGTTGGAGGACGTTCTATTTCAAGTCCTTACATAGAAAGAAGAAAATCCAGGGCAAGAGTTGCTCGAGGGCACTAGGTTACCAATGGTTCCAGAGGATCAGCCAGAGAACAAGTGAGCATGCCAAAGCAGATGGGCCGGAGTCTTCAGTGTGTTAGTTGGGTCAAGATAAGTAAGCAGTGAATTATGCAATGTAGTTGGCAGGAAGGATTGATGAGGCTCTGGGGGTTGTTTGGTAGAAAAATGACTTAGCATTTTAAATGCTTGTGGAGGCGAAGAGATAGCTACATACCACCTTCGGTGGTCTCTTGAGAGTTTGCATCAAAACAAGTTTTATTGGGGGTGGGGATTTAGCTCAGTGGTTCCGCTGCCTGCCTTGCAAGCGCAAGGACCCGAGTTCAATCCCCAGTACCAAAAAAAAACTACAAGTTTTATGAGAGCAGAGAAAAACATGCTGACATTACACTACCAAGGTTATGACTGACAGTCATTGTCCAGCTAGGAATAGAGCTATACCTTTAAACATCTTTTGAAAAAATTAAAAAAAATTGTTTTGTAAGACAAGATCTTGCTATGCTGTTGCCCAGGCAGGCATCAAACGCTTGGGCTTAAACAGTCCTGATGTCTCAGTGCCAAGTAGCTGGGATGGCAAGTACGCAGGACTGCACACAGCTTCTTACATATCTTCAAAAATTAGAGGCGTTTGCCTTTATTTTTCCCTTTCCATTTAAGTCAGTCTACTTTAGATAGTTGGTTCTTTGGCTTCTGGTTTTCTAATGCCATGTTTAAACATCTCATCATCGATTCTCGGCCTTTTGGCTAAGATCAAGTGTAAACATCTCATGTCCTTGGGGTTTTTTTTGTTTTGTTTTGTTTTTGGTACCGGGGATAAGAACTCAGGTCCTTGCACTTGCGCAGCAGGCTGTGAAACCACTGGGGTAAATCCCTGCCCCCTTGGGTTTTTTATTGAAATATACCAGACATGGTCTAAAAGCATGGTGAATGTTTAAATTTTAAAAATTAATTACAGTAAAAGACAGATTGCCATTAATCTCCCCTTTGCTTTCCACAGATTTATCCCATTATTCTTGCTGCTTTCTGAAGCAGCTCTGAAAGTCCTCTTTCATGAATGTTCATGGCTGTGCTGTCATGGCTGCCTCCATGTCCTGAATTGATTCAGGATCTTTACCTTTCATGGTCATTTTGATTTTGGGGAGGTGCCAGAGGTGAATAAGTGATAATAAGGTGGAGGAGGACACACCATAATTTTTTTTTTTTTGGTACTGGGGATCGAACTCAGGACCTTGTGCTTATGAGGCAGGCGTGGTGCCACTGAGCTAAATCTCCAGCCCTATTCACTGTATTTTTAATTACCCCATAAAGACACGAAAGGAGATTTGCAGAACTATTTCAGGAAATGGGTAGAGTTAACAACAGTGTGCCTTTTAGTGTAATGTTTAAAATTTAAACATTCACCATATATTTTGATCACCCTTTTGTATAAACGTATACTATTTTTGGTACTGTAGGGAGAATATACAGGGTGGAGTTGAAATTTTCCTGTAAACCAAAGGAACTTAGACATTCTGCTGTCAGCAGATTGTTTGGAAGACTTCCTTCATCAATTCATCCATGCCTCTGCATGCCATGCTTCTGTGCTGCTTCAGAGCTCAGCAGATAGAATAAAAGCGTCCTATAATCTCCTATCCAGACAGGCATTGCCATTACACTTTTTCCAAGGAGTTTGATTGGAGGAGATAGTTTTGTATCTCAGGTGGGTTATTCTTCTTGGAAACTGGGCTGGCATAACAACTTGCTTTTAAAACCTTTGAAACAGTGATGGCACAGGGCAGAAAGAATGGAGATGTATATTATTAAGGATAATGTTGACCACTGCTGCTTGCTGAATGTGTGCTATGTGTCAAACACGTTACTAAGCTCTTTTCATATATTATTCCATTTATAGTAATTGTTCCAGGGACCCTGTGAGGTGGCAATATGGGTATCCCCCCGTCCAAGAAATATTGAAGTCCTAACCTCTAGTGTCTCTGAATGTGACTTTGGAAATTTTTTTTTTTTTTCCAAATTAGGCAAGTTAAGATGGGGTCATTTGGGTGGGTTTTTATTACAAGATGACTGATATCCCTAGTAAAAAGGGAAATTTGGACACAGATACAGGTAGGCATGGAGGGAAGATGACATAAAGACACACAAAGTGTACGTCATGTGAAGATAATGAATTGGATTGGAGCAGTGCATCTGTGAGCCTGGGAATGCAAGCCATGGTGGCTGACACACCACCAGCTGATGGGAAGAAGCACGGGGGTAGGGTGGGACACCTCTCCTATGGGTTTCAGGGTGAGCATGGCCCTTGTCAGTACCTTGGTTTTTGACGTCTAGCCTTGAGAACCACAAGACAGTACATTTCTGTGGTCTTAAGCCACCAGTTTTAGTTACCTTGTTATGGCACCCCTAGGCCCCTAACACATGTGGGTACTTTATCATTATAGCTTTGTGCTGTTCGCAAGAATTACATATGAAGGGAGTCTAGAACTTTGCATAGCACCTGAAAATGCACAGTGTGAAAATAGATAAGCAGTAAGACTTGGCCATGGCAGCACAGATACCCACTTGGCAAATCTGTTTATGGCATGTGGGTGGGGTGGGTGCCCATGGGCAAGGAAGACAATGCCTCCCCCAGAGTACTTAGTAACGAGAGACAAAGACAGAGGAGAGTGTAGTCAGCTTCCTTGATGAAGGTCCAGCATTTCTTTTTAGGTTATCAAGGTGAGCAAGTGGACAGAGAATGGAAAGAAATTCCAAGACTTGGCCCAGACAAGGCCTCAGCCTGGTGCTTGTGGTTTTCTCCTCTTCTCCTGCAGACCATAATCATATGCACATTTTTATGACAGTGGGGGGTGGTAGCAATGAGGAAATGGAAACTTAAGAATGCCTTAATGTTTGCTTTGAAGTAGTGGAATTGAATTAAAGTCCTCAAAGATGACAATACTTTTTAAAATTTTCCCTCTCCTGTCACTACCTCCAAGCAGGACAGAGCTGGGAGGAGGTGTGGAGAGAAAAATCTTAGCACAACATAGACAAAAATCTCCTTGGTAGCCTAGCACAGTGGCCACACCCATCATCTCAGCATTTGGGAAGCCGAGGCAAGAGGACTGTGCCTTTGAAGCTAGCCTGGGCTACCTTGTGAGACCCTGTCTCAAAGACAAAAACAAAACAAAAGAATCAAAACAAAACAAACAACAAAGTAGAAGTGTCACTGGGCTAGATTTCTTGACCTGACTTCCAGGATGGGGCAGGTGAGCTGTTGTGGGACAGGAACTTCGGCCAAGGGTTTTAGGGTCTGGAGCTGTATGGCTCCAAAAGAGTGTTGGCGGTGACATCCATAGCTCAGGGCTACCTGTGGCTCAGCTTCCAACTCCACGGTGGATAGATCTTACCAGGACTGTCAAGGAGGAGGGATGAAGGTGTCCAGTGAACGTGTTGGCCTGTGCTTGAGCCCTCTTCTGGCACCACTTTTCCCTTGTGTCAGAGCTGGGCAGGATGTGCAGACATCTTACCTGCAGCACAAGATTTGAGGGAGCAGAAATCACTCCTGATTGCATTGCTGAGGGTTTGGCATGAGAAAGCAAGAGAGGATGTGGAGAAAATGGGAACAATTTATGGTATATTTTATTCTCTGTGGATTCTATTTTGGACATTTTAGTTAATACTTATGGGCTATTTGTTCTAAAAAGTTCAGATCCCTGAGTAAATTCATTTTAATCCCCACCATTCATTGAGAGTAAAGGCATTTAGAGAAATTCTTCATACAGTAATGTAAAAATGGGTGGTTAGAAAAATAAGGCTTCCTAGCCCAGCCTGTTAGTCAAGGATGACTTCCTGTGGTACATTATTGCTGATTACTGTCTCCGATTCCAGTTTAGTGACTCAAGCCAAAGCCTCCATCATTTCCCTTTGGAGAACATTACACAGCCCAGTACACATCCTATTAACAAACTTCAGATTTGCAGAGGAAAAGAAGTTTTAAAGCTGGGACTGAGAAAGAAGGTGATTCATCCTTCCAAAGGAAAAGGGCCCCAGAAGTTTTAAGGAATGATCCATAGTTGCCATCCCTTCTCTCAGCTTCGCACTGGTGCTCATGTAAAAGAATGACAGAGAATCAGAAGTTTGGAATCATGCTTGGCAATGGATACACAAGAAAGGGCGTAGACACTTCATTAGTGAGGTGTGGAAGTTGAAATGGAAAAGTTGCCTGTCCTGAACACATTTAGAGCTTATGATTTAGTATTCAAGAAGAACATAAAGCTTGGAGTTGTTCCAATCTGGACAGGAAATGACTCAAGACCAACAGGAAGGTTTCTGTGGATGCAGGGTCAGGTGAGAGTAAGTTCTATCAGGGGAGATGGGCAGGACACAAGGAGGGGACCAGCACTGTCCCTAAGAATTCTGACAACAGGAAACACTGCAAAACACTAAAAATGAACCGTAGAGTCCAGGATGTCAGTATTGCAAAATACAGAGCATTTCATGATTAGCCAAACCCTTCTCTTCAAGTGTTTTGCTGTGTCTTGTTATGACGAGGCAAGTTTTTGGAAGTCATGCTTCACTGTCGTGATTTACAAAACTGGACTTTTTGTTTTGTTTTTACAGTGTATCTCTTGACATTGTAAAATCATTATTTCTCTTATCTGTGTGATCTTTAGTACCTACTGTTTGTATCATTTGATATTTCTAGTCTTCCGGAGGCCTGTCGGCTGCTTTGTGTTTTGTTGGATCAGACTCTTTCTCAATCTTTGTAATTTTTCTTGGTGGCGGTGGGAATGGGGGTCGGGAGAGGGGTTCTTGCTGCATTGCCCAGGCTGGTCTTTAACTCCTGGGCTCCAGTGATTCTCTGGCCTTAGTCTCCCAAGTAGCTGGGACTGTAGGTGTGTGCCACCACACCTGGCGCTGTCTTTGTTTGTTTTACTGAGGCCATGTTGAGGGGCACAGAGCTCCTTGCAAACGTGTTGTTGGCTCTCCTCGTAGTGGACGGGAGGAGGGGGTCACACTGGAGTCACTTGCTTTCTCCTGCACCTCATGATGAGATTTCTCCAGAGGAATTCAAATGATGCATCCTTCACTTTCTTAAGCGACTTTTACATCCTGCTCCTCATAGAAAGGGCTCCTGTCGTGAGAGCTTTAATTGAAGAAGAGAGAGGGACAAGGAAGATGGAGACTGTTTTTTGGTACCAGGGATCGAACTCGGGACCTTGTGCTTTCGAGGCAGGCGGCAGTACCACTGAGCTAAATCCCCGGCCTGGAGACTGTTTTTGAGGATGGGAGGTTGAGGAAAGGCAGACGCTGTGCTGAGGAAGTTAGTTGTAAGATTTAGGCAGAAGACTGCATGAAAGGAAAGGCCTGTGTAGACGGCAAGGAGTGGAAGGTGCAAGAGGGAAAGATCTAATTGGAGTTGCATCTGGACTGGGAGAGGTGATAGTGGGTTTTTAGGGTCTGATGTGAACGTCTGAACCCTGTGTATAGCTTGGCAAATATTTAGTTTTGGTCTTCAATTTTGTCACAAGAAATTGGGCTTCCACTTAGAATATACTTCTCCACGTAACTTCCCTCCTTTCCTTTCCTTTCTTTTCTCTCTTTCTCTTTTGACTGGGTCTCTCTTTGTAGTGCAGGCTGGCCTTGAACTCACTCTGTCGCCCAGGCTGGCCTCAAACTCACTGCAGTCCTCCTGCCTCAGCCTCCAAAATGTTGGGATTACAGGTGTGTGCCACCATGCCCAGCCACTTCTCTCCATTTCTTCTCACCATATTTGGGGTTTGTCTCATGGGTTGTAGAACTAGTGAGTAGCTCTTAGTCTGAATTCCTCTGGGCATTTAGGATATTTTATATCCTAAATGTTAGTAGTTATATCCTTTGTTAGTTGTCTTTTCTTTTTATGTGTGGCTCCACTTTTAGATTGATTTTTCCAAAGAGGGGACATCTCCCACATCAGGCAGAACTGTGTATCCTTTAGGGAGATGACCATGTTAGTGGAGGTCTTTTGAAATACTCCATAGATGATAGTAAAAGATGGCCCTTTCTTGACTTGTGACTCTTTAAAAAGCGCTTATCACTTACTACATTGAGTTGCCAACTCAAGTTCATTGTGAGACAGGTCAGGGTAGGAATACATCTTAGAGGATAATTTATATTTCCACAATAACTACAGACTCCCTGAGGATTGTATGAGTGGTACAGTCCAGTTTCCTGAGGGGCTAGATTTAAATAGTGTGGTCAAGGAAGGAGCTGAAAGTCCAAATGAATGTCTTGGGGGAGAGCAGTTTGGAGACAGAGACCTCAACCTTGTCAAAGGCCCCAAGGTGGGATTGGATTTGGTGAATTCCAGGAGTAAACACAAAGCCAATGTGGTTATTATTTAGTGAGCATGAGAGATTTGAGATTAGGTCAAAGAGAGAGGAGGGGCCAGGTGGTAGAGACCACAGTTAGCCTACGATTGGAAGCCATGGAGGCTTTAAAGCGGTTGATGTTCTGTAATAATCACTGACGGTGTTTGGGAAATGAAGTAAAATCCATGTGGGAGGAGACCACTGGAAGGGAGAGACAGTAGTGACCCAGGCCAAGTAGTTGCTGTGACACGTGTTGGTTACTGAAATGCAAGGATGAAGGGGAAGGATATAAGGGGCTGGTGTGCACAGATTCAAAAGGTGTTTAAGAAATCACCACTGGCCTTGGCATCTGATTTGGGTGGGATGGCATGAAAGAGAGGGCAAATGGCATTGTACTTGCTTTGCATTAAGCCCAGTGCATGCTGGTGGGAAGGGCAGATGTGTTTATTTGTTTTATTTATTTATTGTACTGGGGATCGAACCCAGGGGTGCTGTACCACTGAACTATATCCCTAGACCTTTTTAGTTTTTGTTTTGGGAAGGGTCTTGCTAAGTTGCCTAAGCTGGCCTTGAACTTGCAGTCTTCCTGCCTCAGCCCCCAAGTAGCTGGGATTACAGCCATGTGCAGTGAAGCCAGGGTCTGGTTATGTCTACTGAGGGAAGCAAAAAAGATAGGTGTCTTTCATATGGGTACATTCTTCCCTAACTCTTAAATCTTTCCCTCCAAGTCGGCTGCTCTGTCTTCTGGACTTTGTGAAGGCATTGGATCAATTAGAAAGACCTTTACGAGTCTCTCTACCCTTTTCTGTACGGCATGATCATAAGATGATTCTAAAAGCAGATGTATTTTCACATGAATCTCTTGCTCCTCTCAGGAAGTAGCGACAGAACGCTGCATGGCCACCCTCCTGAGATGTGGTCATTGTGCTGGAGGCCCCGTGTGCTCTCTAATCCACGTGGGTGAACAGGGTTGTTCTCAGCTTTTGGAACAAAGCAGGACCTCGTGGCAGCCCCTACGGTGATGGTGGAACTCAATGTGGAGCCGAGGACATTGCGCCCCACGGCCCAAGAGATTGTCACATCCCCAGTGGGAAGAGGTTTTTTTTGTTGTTGTTTTGTTTTGTTTTTTGAGATAGGGCCTTGCTGTGTAGTGCAGGCTGGCCCTGAACTTGCTATGTAGCCTAGGCTGGCCTCGATCTCATGGCAGTCCTCCTGCCTCAGCCTCTTGAGTGCTGGGATTACAGCTGTGTGCCACCATGCCTGGAAAGAGATTTTTTTCTATGCTGGATGGATACCTCTTAGTTATGTAAATAGTGACATGAGTAGTTTCTGGCATTTACAGATGATTCCAGTTAATATTTAAATGAAGCTTTGTGTTTAACAGCTCATTTTAGGAAAAGCCAGGATAGGATATATGCCTGTAAGCCCATTTTAGTGAGACTCTGTCTCAAAATTTAAAAAGAAAAAAGACTGGAGATACAGTTCAGTGCAAAGGCCCTGAGTTCAATGTCCAACACCACACACACACAGACACACACACACAAATAAATTATTAAAATTTAAAAATCTTATTGGAGTGATAATTGTGTCAGACTTAATTACATGTCTCAAAAATCTCTGCAACTTCTGTTACCATTCCTAAGGATGAAATACAAAGGGAACTTTCCTTAGCCAGGTAATTCTCTAATTCTGGTACTTAATGATTAAAACTAGCCAAGACACACTGATTGCTCATGGAGATGAGTTATAAGTATTTTTATTTTTAATTATAAGTATTGTTATTATCATCCTATGCTGCAGATGAGGTGAGAGAGGTTGTGTATTTGTCCCAGGTCACATAATGTTTCAACTGGGATAAATCTTAGAAAGTCTCGCCTGCCAGCCCACACTGGTTCCCATGGCAACACCAGAGGTCCATGAGTCTTTACTGTGCTAATGTCCCCCCTCCTAGGAGAAGCTGTGAGCTGTCACCCACCTGCAGTTATGAGACTGACTGGCGAGCAGGTGCCAGTCTGGCAGCATCAACATCTGGTAACAGCCTTCCATCTGTTTTCTGTCACTGGTTGAAATAGGTGAACCAAAAGATGGCTGAGGGACTGGGGGGTTGGATGAGAGAGACCCTTTTGTACACTGGTGTATAACACACTCATTCCACTAGGCTCCCTGGAGCCTGGATTTATTAAGACACCATAGGAGAGAATGTATGTCAAAGTCCCCCGTGTGCTGCTTTGAGTGAGAAGCTAGGTAGATGCCGTATCATCCTGAGACAGTGGCCTTGGGAATCTCCTGGCTCTGAGGAGGTTTCTAAGAATAGCACAAACGTGAGGGATGGGATGGATCAAGGTTGGTGTGAGCAAGAAGCTGTTGAGTGTGGGAAAAGACAGTGTCTTTCTACTCATTCTCTTTGGGTTTCTTTTCCAATTTAGAGAATAGTATATTTTAATGTGTAAGCACCTAGTGAGCTGGGAGGAAAACTCTTCATTCAACAAATGATTATTGAATATTAACCACGTGCCAGGAACTCTGGAAGAGACCAGGGAACATGGTTCGGCTGTGTGGAACTCAGTCTATAGCTGGTGGGTTCCCCAGAGCTAGATGCATTCTGGTCATTTTGAGCGCTGGTGGAGGACTTGCCTTAAGAGCACCATGTGTCTCTTGTTATTACTGTAATTCTGCTTTCTTAAACTAACAGCTTTGGTGAGAACACCTCCATCATTTCAACAATTCTTAGCTGAGTCACTGCTGCACATTCTGGGCTTGTAAATTCTAGTCCTTTGAGCCACTGCTCAGCCAGCTTCTTCATTGCACTGCTGCCAAGAAATTCTTAAGCCAGAGACCCAGCTCAGGTCTGTAGGGATGCAGAACAAAACATAAGGCTCCTGTTTACATCCTCAGGCTGGGGCCACCCATTTTTCTGGAGCCGTCAGGATTTCCTCAGGAAGCTGTCTTGGGGAGGGTGGGCCAGGGCCGAGCAGGATGTGATGACATGCAGCCCCCTGCCCAGGCCTGGCTGAGGTCAAGCCTGGGTGTGTATCTGGGCCCACCCTTTCCAGCCCTGTGTTCCATGGCCAGCCCTCCTGCTCAGTTGGGGCTGGGGGTTGTGGGGGGTAGATCAGATTTCTACCCCCTGGCACTGGACTTCCAGGAGGGGGTTCCCCTAGGAGGCCACCAGAGTCACAGGCAGCAGCTGCATCAGGATTTGAGTCCCAGCTTTTCCCACAGGGCCTGTGGGTGGGGTCATTCGAGAGCTCCTGAATCAGCCATGAACCTGGCCTTCGGAAGGAATGATGGATCTGAAAATGTGACAATTTGTTTGGCCTGGCCGAGCCCAGGCATATGTTTCCTCATCTGTGGTTAAGTGGATTATTCAACTGTATGCTGTATGGAGCAAAGGAATACTGTAACTCACACTGACCTTTTAGTTGAAAATGTAATGGGGAGGTGTTTTCTGTAGAAGGCCTCAGTAGTTGGCTTTGTAATTGAAATAAGACGATAGCGTTAAGTTTGTCATATACCCAGCTGGGTTGTATATAATGCTTCTTGGGTAATGAAGTCAGACAGTGGGGTAGACAGTCTAGATTTGAAGTCTGGATCTGCTCTTTACTAGCCAGGTGATAGTAGACATGTCTGAATCTCTTAAATTTCTATGCCTTACATTGCTATTGTGTAGTTAGTAAGACCTACATTAAATATTCTGTGTATCAAGTGAAATAGGGTCTAAGAGTGCCTGACACATAGTCTAGGTGTTCAATAAGTGTTCTATACATATAGCGTATGTATATAAGAATATATGTAGATATACATGTATGTATATGTGTATGTATGTACATATATATGTAAATTTTCTATACATATAGTATAGATGTTCAATAAATGTTCATTTCTCCCTTCATTTCCGTGCTTCCTACATTTCCATCACACACATACCCAGGTGTACACATATATATGGTCCTACCTCCTCCACACACACACCAGATTCTGTTTTCTCCTTGACATAGATGCAAGTTCTGAGTCTTTGGTTCTGAGTCCACAGTATAGGAAAGTGAGTGGAAAACATTCAGCTTGTTTATGAACTTGATCAAATGAGACAGAAGCAGATAATTTTCCAGGCATTCATATGATGTACACAGCTGCATGCTGTGTCCTAGTGGGGAAGATAAGGATTCATTCAATTGTTAAGCTTTTAGTAAATGCCAACCTTATGTAACCTTGTGGTATCACCGCAACAGGAAGCAGAAACACATGTTGGCCTGCTAAAGCTGTGCAAGTGAACTTTGCATTACTATAACAAAACACTCGAGATAATCAGCTTAAAAGGGGCGTTAATTTGGCTGACAGTTGCAGAAGGCTCAGTCCATGTTACTTGGCTCTGTTGCTTTGGGCCTGTGGCAGCACAGTGCATCGTGGTGGGGAATGCATAGTAGAGGAGGAGCAAAGAGAGACAGAGCAGGGTTTGTAATATCCAAGATCATCATGCCCCCCATAACCTAACGTCCTTCCACTAGGCACTACTTTCTGATGGTTCCACGATCTCCCACTAGTGCCATGCTGAGGACTAAGCTTAATCTGTGTAACCAATATGCAATAATAAAGGTGTGGGGAAGGAGAAAAGTAAATGCATTAAAATTTGTACAAATTCTTAGTATGGTACCTAGAACTAGTAGATATTTTATAAATATTGTGATTATTTAAAAAATACAGGAGTGGATTTATATATGTTGACCAGAATTCCTGAGTGTGCGGTTGTGAAACTATTAGAAATCAGCAGCTGGTTCCAGGGAGAGAGGTTGCTACACGGAGCACAAGGATCCTGACTTTAGCCACACCCCCTGCCAGGCAGGGTCACAGGTCCGAGGACTTGTACATACTGTTTAATACTGTTTCTACTCTCAAGCACAAGGTTCTGAGTTTGATCCCCAGTACCAAAAAAAAAAAAAAGAACTGACTGTTTCTACCTGGACAAAGGTAATTTTATTATGTTGTAGGAAAAATTTTGAAGACAGTGTAAGTGTTGGTTATGATGATCCCTAAAATGATAAGCAGCAATGGTAAATGTTGATGATAGGAGCAGTCATTTCCTGAGTTCCAGGTGCTAGGTGCTGCTTAGAGGGTTTGCTTGGATCATCTCCCTTGTTTGGCCACATTGCCTTGTGAGGCAAGTATCTCTCTAAGGCACAAAACAAATTTAATAATTTCTTTAAATTTTGAGGTCAGAGGCGGAACTCTTAATCACTTCACCATGCTGGTTCTTTCTTTTCCTTGACAAAACCCAAACAACTTTGTCCCCCCCCCCGCCCAAAACCCCCATAAAATGGATGAATAATTTGTTAATAACAATTATCATTTTCTCTTTTGAAAATGGAAGGTAGGGCGAAGAAGCATAGAGGGATAGATCAAGGAATCTCTCAAATGTCTCTTTCTAGACAAAAATCTTCTGTGGTCTCTTAAGTTCTGTTTGTGTATCTTTTGTTGAAAAAAATATTGTATAATATGGACAAAATCCAATGCAATTCCCAGAAACAAGTAGGTAACTGTCATTGGAGATTTGAAGGTACAGTAGTTGTTGGCAAGACTTGGAATCAGGAAGAAATTTACACAAAAGTTGTCTGTAGAAAGTTTTGAAATACTTAGTCCCAGCCCTCTAGTCCTTAAATTATTCCTGCCTGAACACTCATCTCTCTGTCTCTCTCTGTCTCTCTCTCTCTCTCTCTCTCTCTCTCTCTCTCTCGATTTTCGTGTGTTTAACCCACATCATCTTGGTTATCTCCTATTAAATTTTTCCTCTGCTTTGGAATGATTTATAGTCTTGTGTCTTTTTGGAAATATATTCAAATCTAATAAGATATTCCCAAATGAGAACTGAAACACGTTTTATATAAGAAGTGAAATTTCATCATGGAAGACAACTGGAGTGTATCACCACCTGCTTTGTGCTTAGTGTCTTCCTCATAGTCATCTTCTGCAGTGTTCCTGTCCGGATCCCAGCCTGATAGAACTGAGCAGTTTCAGGAATGGTGCTGTCCCCCCACAACTCCTTTACCCTCTGTGTTTTACATTAGGGGCTTTGTTATCACTGAGGGGGTTAGGGAGAGAAGGCGCTAATGTCATTGGGCCGAAGTTTAGAAGAAAATTAAATGAGGTTGAAATTACTTATCAGTCTCTCTTTAGGCATTCTCTAAATTATTTCTGTGGAAAATAAAGTTGCTCTTTTGCATTTTGTTGCGTGACTACTCTTGTCTCTAGGCAGGTGGTACAGACCTGAGCCTTACCCTGGGCCCAGAGCCGAGATGCCTCAGGGTTCCTAGAGCTCAGAGAAAGACGAGGCAGGAATGGCAGCAGAAATCTTCTCTCCAGCTCGCAGCACACCTGCTTCTGTGACCTAGCAGCGTGGTGGTGCATCTGCAGCTTCTTGCTGGAGAGTTAACTCATGTGGCCTGTGGAGAATCTTCATTTCCTGCACTTGTGGCCCTTGCTTGAGCTTGGAGGTCAAAAGATCTTATTTTGGGTTATTCATTAGCAGATCCATTTTCTCCACCCATAGTTGTTCATAGAACTTCGTCTCTAAATGTAAGATAAAAAAATTGTTCAGGGTTATAGATTATGACCTGGATACACAAAATGCTTTGAAATAATCCACACTTTTTTGCAAAATGAAATAATGCAAATACTTCTGGACTTGTTCAAATTGTAGCTGTATGAGGAAGTGCACCATCTCCTTACCATCAGCCCAGAACCATTAGCATGTAAAAACCTGTTTCTGCTGCTATGTTCCTTCCCCTTCAAACTTACAGACTAGAGGAGTTCTTTAGAAGCCTTGTCTGTGGAGTAAAATAATTTCCCTTTGGTAGCAGTTACTTTGCAGTATTATGCTTATTGCATTTGACTTTCTCACGTGTATAAACCTAATAAATTACATAAACATAAAAGTGCTAAGTGTTGGAACTGACACCTCTCAGGGGGTTGTTTTTAATAAGCTTATGTAATTAACACCTTGAACTATATTCCATTTGTTTCTTTTGAAACCGTACAGAGAGAGCAGGATGATGCATATAGATATATATACAAGGCACCAGAGAAGTTAATACTGGCTTTTAAAATTATAATGAAGTCATGGTGTTTGAGAAGTTAAAACTTGCTAGTTACTTTTAAGTCTGAGAACTGAGGAATGGATATGTTACTTAAAGGAAAAATTAAAATATAAAGCAATATATAAGTTGTTCATATGCCTTTGCCCAAGGGCCAGAGTGTACTGCCTGGGACTGTGTGAGTGGATTGATCATTTTACTTTCTCTTATCTGTTCGTTCTTTCATTCATCCAGTACATTAGTATTGACAGCCTGCTACACACTGTCCTAGTGCAGAATAAAACTTAGAAAAATCTTTGACCTTCTGGAAGGGAGACAATAAAATAAACAGGTAATGAATAAATTTTTTTATTTTTTGTGGCACTGGAGATCAAACCTAGAGGCACTCTACCACCAAGCTACATCTCCAGCACTTATTTTTAATTTTTATTTTGAAATACATCTTGCTAAGTTGCCTGCATGAGACTTGATCTCCTGACCCTCCTGTCCCATCCTCCTAAGTGCTGGGATTGCAGGTGTGTGCCACCATGCCTGGCTGCAAACTGTTTTAAGTCAGAGAATGAGGTTAGAGATTGCAGGGGAGGAACGTTGCTTTTTGGGCTAGGAAGAGAAGAGGGTATCTGGGTTACACGTCCAGGGTTGTGAGCAGATAACTGGGAAGAACAATAGAGAGAGGGTGAGGAGTGGAAAGGCCCGGCCAGAGCTGAAGGTGTTTGGAGCATGGGAGGACTAACAAGGCAACCAGAGCAATTGGGAACTGGGAGCCAGGGAGAGGCATGAGAATCCAGCAGGAGCAAGGTGAGGGGTACATGAGTGTGATGCATTCTTTAGGTCAATGGATCCATTTAGGTAGATGTGGCCTTTATGAGGGGTCAGGTTTCTAAGCAGAGAGACCTGATTTGACTCAGGTTCTAATAGGATCCCTCCAATTGCTGTTCTTAGAGGATGCTTAGAGGTGCAGAGAGGGAGCCTATTCTTTGGTTTCCCAGAATAAAATGCACTTGTTGAACTGCTGTACTTTGTAATGGGAAAATGACTCATCTGAATGGAATCAGCATCTTCATTAAAACAAGCAAACAAGCAAAACATCTTGATAGTATGTTTAAATTTCTTTGTAGGCTTATCCCCTACAAAATGGCAAACATAAAATAAGAATATTTTTCCTATCCACATCACAGAGAAGATAGTAAAATTGCCCTTTTCTTTTTTTGTAGGGCCATTGTGAAACATAAAAAGTTTGGGTAGGAGCTGGGCCTGCCCTGACTAGTTCCTGGGGCCATAAGGGATTACTTCATTGTGAATCCAAGAGCATGATGGGAAGGAGCGAAGGCTCAAGCAGCACCGACTGGGACAGCTCTTCCCTGAGATCTAGCTGATGACTTTATTTTTCAGTGAAATCAGTTGTTCTTTCAAGAAAGTATACAATTGGTATTTAACTATTAGTTATCACAAAAGGGCCGATGGTGATGTTGGTAGATTCTCATCTTGTGAGGAAATTGAGAAGATGAATGGTTTCACTCTTCCAGTAACTGGCTTAGTAGAATGATGTGAATTTCTTGTAGATTTCTTTTTTGTTCTTTTAGCCATAAAACGACTCTCAAATTTACAGTGTCACCCTATGTAGAACGTGGTACAAAACAAATACTCTCCTTTCTCAAGTTCCAAGCTGTTTTTAATTTACAAGTAAGAACAAACCATGGGCTTCTGATGCTTTTTCAGAGTTCTTTCATATTATATTTTTGGCAAAACTAACCTTTTTCATGATAAAAATTGAGATCATCTTGAGGGGAAATTATGTGGTTAGCAAAGAACTTTTATCTCTGAAGAAAACTGAAATTGTGTCGTACGTATTATCCAGCTGCAGGGACAGATGGGACAAATGACAAATGTGGGTACAGAGGATACATATGTAGGGGTACATTTATCTAAATCTGACTTTTCCTATGTGTTACAGGCAGAATGTAGTACAGGGTGAAGCCAACAGATTTTCCCCATACCTGACATTCACAAGCACGCCTTGTGACCCTGAGAGGAATCCCCGGTGCACTGTTGCTGTGGTGTGATTGACATGGTCAGAAGATCAAATGCTAAAAGTGAAGTCATGAAATGTGTTGGGGGAGGGTTAGGTTTGTGAAGAGTTGTTTTGCGGTTGTTTGGCATTTTTTCTTTTCTTTTTGGTACTGGGGGATCGAACTCGGGTCCTTCCGCTTGCACAGCAGGCACCGAAACCACTGAGCTAAATCCCAGGCCCTTGTTTGTTTGTTTTTCAGACAGGGTTTTGTTATGTAGGTCAGACTGGCCTTGAACTCCCTGTGTAGTCCAAGTTGGCCTCGAACTCACTGTGATCCTACTGCAAAGGTTTACCGTGTTTTCTCTGGCGTTATAGGTGCATTTGTTTACTTATCACACCTGACTAGCGGAGGGAAATGGTGGTTTCCAGGTGTGTTTTCCTGCTGGGGATGGATTCATCCATATAAATTTGTTGGCCTTTTTATATAGTCTTTGTTTCAAAAATCTTAATGCTTTTTTTTTTTCTCTTAGAATAAGAGAAGATTGTGAGACTTCAGTGACTTAAGCTCACTGCACCAAGGAGCTTTTCCTTGAGTCCTTTTGGTGTAAGAAACAGCTTTGGATCCCAACAAGGTCACATCAAGACCTTCTAATCCCTTGGCAGGAGTTCTCAGCCTCTGCATTAATCTTCCTCTTTTAGGCTGCCCTGGTTCCCGGAAGCTGTCCTCTTTGACTGCAGGAATGCTGGGAAAGACAACTAACATCACTCAGGATTTTTACCTTGTCTTTATTGTTGAGAAGCTGCAGACTTTTGTGTTGGGAAGGTGGGAAGAGGCAGATAAGCTGGTGGCAGTTTGCCTAGGGTCACTTTATTGGTGTCAGCTGCATGAGTGGCTTCAGAGCTTAACAGAATAGCTAAATAAAATAATAAAAGCAGAATAGCTAGGCAAGGACTCCTTTCTTAGGGAGATTTTCTACCTGGTGAGGGACAGGCACTGTCAGTTCACAGGTCCCAACTGAGTGCCCTATGTTAAGAGGTTTTTATGCAAAATGCAAAGTTAATGAAATCAGGGTTGCTGCTTTCAAAATCTGTGTAGTTTAGTTGTCACTGAAACATATGGCAGGAATTTCCTACTCTATTTAATGGTAAATACTCACACTCTGCCTCCCTTCTTACATAGCCTTCTATGGCCATTGAATTCCTGACACAGTCCCAAGCCTGGGTTTCATTCTGTCTCCCTTTCCTCCCACGCCTGTGCCATCTGACTATGCAGCCACCCAGGGCAGCCTTTCCTCTTGCAACACTGGGCTGTCTTGTGCTATAGAGCAATTAACAATTGTCCCATCTGCCTGGAGGCTCCCCCCCCCCATTTGTCATTTCTAATGATGTAGTTCTTGTTTCCTTTTCTTACTCATGGAACTGTATTATGGGTGTAAGGTCAGTGGGGCTAAGGGCTGTGACTACAAACTCACTATTACATATGTAAAAATGCTTGTTTGGTGGGAAGTCTGTCAATTTATAATTACTTTATGATTGTTACAGTAATCACAGGAAGGTGAGAGATGGGTTCTGCTGGCTTCCATTCATTCATGCATGCATGCTGCATATGTGCATTCCTTTATGCATATGTGCATTTTGTAGATACTTCTTAGGTAACAGCTTACGGCATCCTGATGGTGTTAGGTACTGAGGTTGCAAAAAACCGGATGACATTGCAAGCACAAGGACCCGAGTTCGATCCCCAGTACCAGAAAAAAAAAGGATGACACCTAGACCCAGCTTTCAAAAACTCTTACATTTGTTGTTGGCGATAAGTAATAAACAAAAGCCACCATTTAAAACCTCTTTATAATGGAAAATTTCAAATGTATCAAGTAGACTATGTTAAAGAACCACCTTATTCAAGCACAGGAGTTTTCAATCTTGGCTCTGTGTGCCCTCGGTACTTTTTCTGACCCCATGATGTTGAAGTACCTCTGGATATCTTGTCAAGCCATTTATATGTGAGATGGGGAATGTGGGATTTATGCAGTGCAGAAGGTCAGATGCTAGGTGAAGGGTATTTTAGATTTTACCCATCAGTTCTTTAAAATGTGAATTTTTTGGCAGTGGCACCAAGAAACAGTTAAATCAAATTTATTGCAAGCACAAAGTGTGTTGTCAGTCAAATTTTTTTTGGGGGGATCGAACTTGGGACTTTGCGCGCAAGGCAGGCACCGGAACCACTGAGCTAAATCCCAGCCCTGTTACCAGTCAGTTTTGATTCTGTTGTCTAGACTCCTGGGGCTCATCTTAGATGCATTTAGGAGGGCCAGGAGGAAGTAAACCAGAGTTAAGATTTGTCCAATTCCATGTAGGGCTCACACTTCGTGGTCCTTTGTTCACATAGTGGCAGAATCTAATTTTTATAAAGCACGGCAAACTTGAATATTATGTAATGTTCAATCATATTGCCAGAGATTTAAGTGTTTTTCTGAGATTAACATTAATTTCCAAAATTCTAGGAATCTCATGGATTACTTTTTCCAGTGCATAAAATATTCGTTGGTTAAAAGTTTGAAAATGTCCACATACAACTTCAGGTTTGTATACCAGACTCAAAGTATGATTCATACTCATCAAAATCTGTGAATCTGGTCTAAAATTGTGACTTCATTCCCACCCAACTAATAGTGCTGTTCTTTCCAGATCTGTGATTTTGTTATGCTTAGGACAGTTTAGAAATGGAAAATGAGTTCAGTTTAAAATTGCCATCTGAGAAATTCAAATGTCCTTTTTGAGTCTGAATCTATAGTTTTGTTCTTTATTTACTACCACTGTTATTATTTACAGTACTGAGGATTGAATCCAGGGCCTTTGCAATAGGGGTTCATCTCCATCCCTTTTTACTATTTTTTTTGTTTTGTACTGGGGATCGAACTTGGGACCTTGCGCTTGCGAGGCAGGCTGCAGAACTACTGAGCTAAATCCCTGGCCTCTTTTTAAAATTTTTTATTTGGAGACAAGGTCTCACTAAGTTGCCTAGGCTTGGCTCTAGCTTGGGGTCCTTCTGCTTCAGCTTCCGAGATTACTGGGATTGTAGGCATGCACCACCAGGCCCAGCAAGTATGCTTGTGTCCTTTAAAAGCAGATTATTAGTGTTACCATTCTTTTCTCTGCATTTTCATGTCCTAAAGATTCCTTTCACTCATGGCCAGCAGATTGATTCTTTCAGGGCGTTTAACACATTCACGAGGAGGCCATAATATGTGTTACTGCTGGGTGGCTTAACCACAGGTGATACATAGATGACTGTCCCATTGGGCAGCTTTTTAGGAATTCTATTAGAAAAAGGCTGATAGAGAGTTTATCTGTTGGTACCACCAGTGGTACAAGGTATCCGATGGGACAGTCATGCATGTACCACCAGTGGTTCAAGCCAGTGGGAATGTATTAATTCCAAAGAAACCTTATATTGTACATACAGCTCACTAAATTCCTTTAACAAGTTCCCACGACTTAACCATACTAATGCACTGAACTAAAGGATGCGTTTTGCCCTTCTGTTTGGTAGTAGTAAACAATCATGTATATATCTTGATTTTATATTGTGTACCTGGCAAGTATGCAGCACTTGGATTGTAGTAGGTGTTCAGTCAGTATTACTTGGGTTAATGAAATATCCTGTAAACTATTGATAACTGAAGAGCGTAAACACAAACCTTATAGCCATCCCTTCATTCTCAAGCCTTTTGGACCCTAGGTGCGTATGGACTGCTTTGGACCTGAGAGAGGGAGGCGAGAGACAGAGATGCTTCTGCTGGGGTTTCACTCTTATCCACCCACAGGTGATGTTTCCTCAAGAGACTCCAGAATCTTCCAGCTCTCCTTCCCCTTCCTTGAGTGCAAAGCCAGAGGTCAGCAGGTCTGTGTGAAGAGCTTCAGTTTCTCCTGTAGGTCGTCCATGGCATCAAGGCTGAGTTGATGAGGCACCGATGTAGATTCCAGTTGTCTTTTTTTTGGTAGCGGGGATCGAACTTGGGCCCTTGCGCTTGCAAGGCAGGTGGCGAAACCACTCAGCTAAATCTCCGGCCGATTCCAGTTGTCTTTGTGGCTCCCAGTTCTCCTGGGGTCTGTCTTGGCCTTGTTTTCTTTCACATCCTGCCTTCTTCTTAACTGCCATTTCCCCCGACCTGGAGCGACTTAGGTGCCGTGCTGGCCACAGAGAAAGGCCTGTGTCGGGTCAGTTCACTGGCTCCCTATGACCCAGTTGACCGTGACCTAGATAGAAAGCCCCTGATGGGCCACAGTCTGCAGCTGCTTATCCACTTGGCAACCGGAAGGAATGTCGATCATTTCACTTCTATTTGTTTCATCTCATTTAAGCGCCTGTTTCAGCGTGTATGTGTCTTGTTTTGTTTTGTTGTGGTGGTGGCGCTAGGGATCAAACCCAGAGCCTTACAAGTACTGGACAAGTTCTCAACCACTAAGCTATACCTCCAGCCCCTTTGTGTTTTTAATGTAAATAATCATAGTTTTATATAGATTAAATTGATATTAATAAGTGCTTTTTATTAGATATAGTCACAAATAAATTATACATATGAGATGTGATCTAAAATACGGTAAATTTTTTTTTTTTTTTTGGTACCAGGGATTGAACTGGGGACCTTGCACCTGCCTCGCAGGCGGTGGAACCACTGAGCTAAATCCCCGGCAAAAATACAGTAAATGTTTACATTTTAAAAACTATTACAATGAAAGACACAATTCATTAATCCACTTCAAATTATTCTGTAGCACTCTAAACACACTTTTCTCATCATTTTGCCACTTTCTGAAGCAGTTCTGGAAGTCCTCTTTTGTGAGTGTCTTCACTTGGGCTGTTGTGGCTGCTTGTATGTCCTGAATTGATTCAGAATGTTCCGTTTTCATGGTCATTGACTTTGGGGAAGAGCCAAAGTTGCATGGTGCCTGATCTGGTGAGTAACAGATGAAGACACATCATTATGTTTTTATGAGCCTGCCTTTCCCTCGTATTGCAATAAGCAGTAGCATTTACCATATTTTAAAACCTGAAACACTTATGAAAGAGGACTTTTAAAACTGCTTTAGAAAGTGGCAAGAACAATGGGATGAGTGTGTTTGAAGCAAGGGGAATTATTTTGAGGGGAATAAATGGCAATGTGTCTTTTACTTTAATATATTTTTAAAAATTTGAACATGTACCATACATTATGATCACCCCTTGTATATTAAAGAGATTCCATGCCCCCTTTATCCCTGACATCCACCCCCTTCCAAATTTTTGGAGTCCATGTCTCTAGAGCTGGGAGCTGACAGAGTTTTGGAAAGGAGAGAATGGTCAGTCCCACCTTCTGTGAGGCTGTTCATTATTCAGAAGTGGGTTTATGTTAACTGCGGCCCACCTAAACTAAGCACAGTAAGGGAGCCTTGGACACCATGGGCAATTTGCCAAAGTAGGAATTAGACATAAGTTCTGGGTGTTTTTAGAGAGAGGGGTATGGAAGGTATGAAGACAGTCCTCCAGCCACTGGCCATAGGGTGTGCTCGGCCCAGGCCCCTCCCACACCATCAGCATGATCTAATGTGTTCCTTGAGTGCGTGATTTTAGTTGTTATGGATTAAAAACATTTTCATGAACTGTATTTCAGCCGAACCCCGCCCCCCATCTCTCTCTGTCTCTGTCTTTCTCTCTCTGTCTGTCTGTTTCTCATTGAATTTCTCCAAAATGACAGGATAGGACAGGATGAGATGATGACAGTTGATACAAACAGCTTTGATGAAGCTAAGCAAGGAAACAAGAATTCATGTCTTTTTTATGCTTCTAGCAGTTTCACCTGAAAGGTTGCCAGAAGTATTTATCACCTCAAAATGTTTAAGCAAACTAATTAAGAATGAAAACATGTTGTGAAGTCATTTAAGACCTCAGTCATCATTGTATTATACTGATTTCTTTTTGTGGATTTGGCTTGCAGGGTATATCTATATATAATCTATATCTATACATCTATATCTATTCCTCTCTAGGAGCACTATAAATATAACACAATTTATTTTGTATAAAATATACCGTGTATGTGCATACAGAAATAGAAAAGGAGAAAAAAGGAATGAGCCAGGAATCTGTCCTCTTTCTTTCCCACAACTTTGAAGAGTTATAGCAAAACATTTGAGTTGTCCCTTGGGGCTGTTTCTTTCTAGATAATAAAATAAGAGGACCGCGAGTTAATTTGCATTCATTAACATATAATCTGCATAGAACAGAGTACATTGTATCTCCCAGTGTTTTCAGAGAGAAAAATTTCCTCTTTCCCTTCTTAAGTCTGTGGAGATATTCTAAACCATAAATGATATCTAGGGAGAGAAGAGCAAAAATAACAAAGGTACGGATATACATGCCTTCTGTTTTCATAGTACTTTTAGATTTCAGATTTTCCAGAGACAGAAGTACATTGGGATAAAGCTCAGAAATACTGTTAAACCAGTTATTGAGAGAATGCTGCCTGAACTGTTTGATGCAGCAGCCCTTCTCTTTATAGCTTTACTGTATGTGGTCATATGAAAGATATATCATGGTGTAAATGTGCTCTGTGGTGTCTAGGGAGGACTGCATAAGTTTGAATTCCACTGAACTAACAACACTGGTAGTGGGGCCACTGATTTAGTTCTACACCAAGTGCAGTGGATGGTCATATGAACTGGTGCTGTGACCCAGTTCTGTAAGAAAAGGAAAGAGAACTTGCATTTGCATGTATCTCTTTTTTTTTTTTTGTAAGATAAGGATGAGAAAAAAATTCTTATAATGTGACTCAAATTGAATTTTCATGTAACTCTTTTCTTATTAAACACAGGCATGGGAAAATTCTTATAAAAAGATAATGTGACTCAGAGTGTCACAATCTACTTAAATTTTTTGAGGAAATAAAGTTTTCCTCTCATTCTAAGTTTGGACTGATATTGCTTTAGCCTAATACATGAGAACTAAAGGGGAAAAATAAAGAAATGAAACAGTTTAAGCAAGTTATAAACTGAACTAGAAACTTTTAATACCTTAAAAAATTTAAAAAGGCATCTATGTTTCATGTCCCTGTCCACGGCCCCCCCCCAAGGAATCTGTGTTAAGTGTTGTAGTAATGGTATTTATTATAGTAAGATGACTTAAAGTCACATTAGGGTTAGAAGTTTATTTTGCAACATAGAGCCAGACACAAGCTTCACATTCTCCAAAAGGATACCATAAGTGTGGTGCTTTGACCATATTAGTTGACTGTTTAAATTCCCTACAAATGTTGCAGATACTTTCAGTGGCAGTGATTATTTTCATTAACTAGGTCTATACTTATCACAAAGAAAAAACCAGTTTGGTAAAAATGATACGAGGTTTGCCAGATTATTCTGAAAAAATCTGGATATTTCTTTTTTAAAATCACAGACAGAGCATGGACTTTTACATGATGAAGACATAAAAAGCTGTCCATACCCACTGTGTACAATTTGATGAGTTTAGGGATAAGTGCATACCAGCAAAAGCATCACTGTCATCAAACGCATAAAGGTTCACGTTCTGCCAGAATTTCCTCCTTCCCCCCTTTATGTTATTTTTAAAGAGCTGGGGGTTTAAGTGGATAAAGAGAAAATCGGGCTGGGGTTATAGCTCAGTGGTACAAACATGTGCCTACCATGTACAACCTCTCCTCCCCAATTCACCAGATAGTTCATTGGTTCCATTTAATTGAGACATATAAGATTGTTTTGGAGGATGGCAGAGAATACCAACTTTTAAACATATACACATTCTTTTATTATTTTGCCTTTGTTGACATTTAAATTATCAAGATGGATGAAAGTGTAGATTATAGGGGCTTCCTGCACATCTGGAGAGTGATTTGGACCAATGTAAACACAGCTGTGCCACCTTGCCCTAAATTATTACCTGCTGAGTCCACGTGAGGAGTGGCTGTGGCACCATATTGGGGATGTGAAATATTGGCTGTCAGTGGCCTGCCTTGAGTTGAACAGCTGCCCTCTTCCTCATGAGCAACAGATATGTTTTCAGGCCTCCAAATATTTGCAAGAGTTTTGCATGATTTGGAGTGGAATGGAAAATTAACCTTTTTCTCTAACAGGAAAAAAAGATTGGAAACTTTAGAACAGAAGAGGTTAACTTAGATTGTGTCCTTAACAAGGAGGAGAAAATATGTAGTTTAAATACACCTAGTTATATATTCTTTTAATTGTTCTAGTGGCCTGGATTAGTCTTGAGAAAACAGTAGTTACGGGTCGTATAGTTCACAAACATGAGAGCTGGTAATTTTTGAGATAAACCAGAATTCTACACTGAAGTGCATTGGTGAGGAAGATGTGACTCTTAGTGCCTCATGTGTGTGTGTGTGAGTGTGTGTGTGTGAGTGTGTGTGTGTGTGAGAGAGAGAGAGAGAGAGAGAGAGAGATTTCTATTCACAAGCAGCAGCCACAGGAAAGTGTAAGCTACAATCCTTGTGGCAAGTCGACTTGGCTAGTAGAAGATGTGGGTGGGGGTGTGGTATGTGTCCTCAGGTGGTGGGTGCGTTGTTTCCTTAAATGGTGAAGGCACAGGTTTCTGGAGAAGAGATAACATCACAATCCTAAGAGACCAGCACAACTCTGAAGAGCCCAGGATGTACTAGGAGTGTAGTTTTTGTGGGGATCAAGGATAGAACTCAACTGGGTTCTCAGTCTTTCTAAGCCTGCTTGTCTCAGCCCGTGAATGCACACTGACAAAAGTGCTCTTTGTCCCTCCCCAGCATGCGGAGAAAGCTTGAGATGCGCAAGTGACCAGAATGGCGAGGACTGTGTCTTTGAATTGTGAACAGACTTCCTTAGGTTATAAAAGGCTAATGCCCTGATGTCAAAATTGCCCAGTTCCCCTTGGCCTAGGAGTAGCACAGTTCTTCCTGGAGTGACCCAAGCATTGAGACCAGCGCAATGGCTTCTGAGGGGATGTTCTAGCCAGGGCAGTTATCTGGTGGTTAGAACAGATGCCCCCACAGGAGCTCCTCTTCTGCCCTTTTCTCTCCTAGTTTCTTGCAGTAATTTCCCTCTGTTCTCCTGAGGTGTTATGTGCGCTGAGATGAGAGGTGAGTAGGGACGAGGGCCTATTCAGGCCTCCTTTTGCTGCTAGAGCTGCTGCCTGCTGCTCCCTGCCTCCTCTCTGGTCCTCCCAGTACCTAGGGCTCAGCTATTTTGCCTGCCTGCCTCCCTCCCTGCCTCCCTCCTTCCCTCCTTCCCTCCTTCCCTCCTTCCTTCCTTCCCTCTCTCCTCTCCCTTCCTTTCTTTTTTGTGGTACTAGGGATTGAACCCAAGACCTTCACACTCAGCTACATCCCCAGTTCTTTTTAAATTTTGAGACAGGGTCTCGCTAAGTTGCCCAGGCTGGGCTTGAACTTGCAGTCCTCCTGCTTCAGCCTCTTGGAGTGCTGAGATTGCAGGGGTGTGCTACCCTGCACAGCTTCAGCTTTCTTTCTTGACCCTGCTGGAACTGGGAACCAGAAGTGAAGGGGACTGAAAGCTGGTCTGGTATATTAGGGGTTTATCTCGAAGAGTGTGTGATGAGTTTGCTTAGAAGGCTTTCAGTGGAGGGAGACCTGGCCAGATCTCTTAGCAAGGTTATGTTGGTGGCTTGGTCAAGGGCAGATTAGGCAAGGTGGAGGAGACAAGAGGCAGTTGTAGGTGTCGGTGTTGTGGCCCATGGTCATGTGTTGTTGAGTTGAAATGAGCGCAGTCCCTAGGATCACAATATGTTTTATCATGCGGTACTTTAGGACCCTCACCTTGAGATATTCTGGCCCAGTTCCTTCTTCCTTGAAAGAGACTATTTGCCAGAAGTTTTCTGCATTGGGGTAGGAAAGGAAAGGAAGGGCCGGTGGGCTAAGCGCCTCTGTCCTCATCTTTCAGGGGAGGATGGGCTCCCACCTCGTCAGCTATGTGCAGCCTGGGGTCTCAGACCAACTGTAGAGAAAATAGTCTCTCGCCCAGACATGCTCAAATGTTCAAAGATCTTAATGGCCTTGTACAAGTCCTTCATTTCCCTGGCTCTGTGCTGGGAACTCTGAGGAACAAACCTTAAATGCAGAACATGTTAATGGTGGGAAAGGAAGAAGCGGTTTCTAAAAAACTGTTTCTTTCAATTTCTGTTTCTCCTCTCCCTTAGTTCCTAAAATCAGGGAATGCAGAAGTGGGGTCAGACAGTTGCTTGCTGTGACTGAGGCTTCTTGGTCAGGGCTGGGGTTTTGACAAATCGAATCCCAAGCCCCACTTGCAACTAAAGCTGTCCTTCCATGTTAGACCTGTAGCTATGGGAGAAGCACAGACATTAATAAGTGAAAACACCGGCGAGCAGTCCAGCGTGGAAAATGTGGGTGCACGTTGTAGATCCTCAAGAACTTGTATTTTCCTTGTTGTCTTGAAAGTTTATGTCCCTTGGTCATCTTGTTCAAGTCACTTATTCATATCAAAGGGAGATCTTGTTGGAAGGTAACAGAGGAGAGGAGGTGCGTTTTTAAATGGAGGAAGTGATAGAAGAAACAGCTTAACTCACAAATGTTACCTTCTGTGTGTGTGCACCCAGGTGTATTGGGGAATCCACTCCCTCAAGGAAAAGTAGGGTACAAAGCATTCTTCAGATGAATGTATTCAGCCAGAGAAGGCTTGAGAACTTCCGGCTGCCAGTCTGCTCCTTCTTGATCACTGCTGTTACTCTGGCTGACAGGTTGAGAAATGAGCCTGGGGCCACTTACCTTTGTGAGACCTCAGAGCTGGGTGTAAAGTCACTGTGCACTGAGGGACAACCTCCTGGGCAAGAGACAAGTGACATTGTTTATTTAGGTAAATTTATATCCACCTGTACTTGGAATGTGTAATAATCCTAATGAATAATGGGAATATTAATGGCCACAAGAATGAATGGGCATAGGAATGAACACTGATGACTGATGAATAAGGGTTTCCACTTTTCTGAGGGTCTCCTGGGAGGGTAAGAAGTGTGGTCCAGAAGCATTGTTAGCCATGGTATCCTGAGTTCTCAGGATCCACCTGTGCCTGTCTCTGTAATCTTCCTGAAAGGAGACCTGCGATGTAGCCATGGCCAGACTTGGGTTCCAGGGTGCCTGGGACTCAGGGTGTCTTTGCAGGAGGCACTTTCCTCGCCTCTCCTCCCTCTGTCCTGATGGGCGGGCAGGTGTGGGCTGGTGGCCATGGCTTTGGCATCAGGCAGGTCTCCTGGCTTCCTTGCTTGTTATCTTTGGCCTCTGACAACAGTCACTCACCTTTACTGAGCTTCTGTTTGTCCATCAGTACAGTGAGAAAAAGAACAAGTCCTGTCTCAGGACTGTCCAGGGATTGGGTCTCACAGGTCAGAAAGCCTGGCCCTTGGCCACAGGGTAGTAAATACCCATTATTACTGCAAATGCTGCAGAGAGGGTGATCAGATGGCCTGGGGCTTTTCCAAGGTGGACTGACCTGACTGCCTTTATTTTCTCCTCTTTCTCCTTCCCCACCCTCTTCCCCCAGGACGGTTCCCTGGGAAACATTGATGACCTGGCACAGCAATATGCAGATTATTACAATACCTGCTTCTCAGACGTGTGCGAGAGGATGGAGGAGCTGCGGAAACGGCGGGTTTCCCAGGACCTGGATGTGGTGAGTGATGGCATGCACTGGGTATATGCTGTGTTCCTTCCTATTTCTGCTTTGGCCCAGCAGCTCCCAGTCTTTCTTACAGCCCCACAGTGCCCAGAGCTTCAGTCTGTACTTGTGGGTGGTAAAAACATAAGATCTCAAAAAGGTCATAGCAGTTATTTAGTAGACTGCCTGTTGGCTGGATAATATGACCAAATCTTTGCAGTAACTAAGATACTAAATTTTTCTTTTTTGGTACTGGGGATTGAACTCAGGACCTTGCTCTTTGTAGGCAGGTGGTGGAACCACTGAGCTAAATCCTGGGCCCAACTGAGACTCGGTTTTTATTTATTTAATCTTTAACTTAAGGAGAAAGGATGTTTTTACTGTTGACTGGTAAGCTCAAAGGGTGTTTTATCCCATTTTTCTTTTCTTCTCTTTCCTTTTTATTTTTGAAAGACAAAAGAAAATTTACAGAAGCAAAAAGTCACCCATAATGTCTCACCTAGCAATAAACATGGGAATATGTTGGAGGTCTTCTTTCAGCATTTTTCTGGATGTTTAAAAATTTGCAATACAGGGCTGGGGATTTAGTTTAGTGTTGCCACCGCCTGCCTCGAAAGTGCAAGGTCCTGAGTTCAATATCCGGTACCAAAAAAAAAATTTCAATACAGAGCCAGGGAATTAGCTCAGTGGCACCACACTTGCCTTGCAAGCACAAGGTCCTGAGTTCCATCCCCCATACCCCGCCCCCCCCAAATTTGCAATACAGGTTTCTTGATTATGTTAAAAACTTGTATCTTGGTTTTTATGAAACACTTTGTTATTACTTTGTTATAGTTCATCTCCCGGGGTATTGAAATCTCTTTGCAGTCACCAACTTTTATGACCCTGTGCTCCCCTCTCAGGGACATTCAGAAGAATTTGGCTGCTTTGTAAAGATCTTTGCGGGTATAACTAGGGGGACATTTGGTTTTGTGTGAGGTACATAATAAACAGCACAGATGTTCTGTATACAGTCCATACATATGCTGGTAGTTCCATGGTGTAGAATGTCTTACTGAAATTTGACATTTATCACTTTAAATTTGCTACCCACTAGATTCACCTTAGTCCTATGGTGCTTGAATCCAGAACCTCACTGTCTTAATTAATTTTCTTATTGCTGATACAGAATACCTGACACCCAAAGTTAAAGGAGGAAAGGTTTATTTAGCTCACAGTTTGTGTATTTCAGTCTATAATTGGCTGACTGCAGGGGAGGGTGGCTGGCAGACAAGCATTGCAGAGGAGAAACAGTTCATGGAGAGCAGCAAAGCAATCATTTCATGACAAGTCAGCAAAGTAATCGAGACAACCAGGCCGGGGATTTAGCTCAGTGGTTCTGTTGCCTGCCTCGCAAGCGCAAGGACCTGAGTTTGATCCCCAGTGCCAAAAAAAAAAAAGAGAGAGACGACCACGCCCTTTTCTGTCCCTTGTATTTTACCCAGGCTATCCGCCCTTATACCCTTCATCCTAGTGCCTCGGAGCCTAGCATTGCACCATGAATCAATCCCAGTGTCACACACTGTAGATCCAGTCACCTCTGAAAAAGTCCCACCTGTGATCACATGGGGTTTTGGGGGGACATCTAGACACAAGCCATAACACTCACACATACTAGGCAACTGCTCTACCATTGAACTATATCCCCAACCATTTTAAATTTTAATTTGAGACATGGTCTCACTAAGTTGTCCAGGCCAGCCTTGTATTTGTGATCCTCCTGCTTTAGCCTCTTGAGTAGCTGGGATTATAAACTGGGACTACAGTCATGAGGCACCAGGGTTGGCAGTTCCATGCTTTTCAAATTGTGTTGTTATGTGTGCTGACCTCCAACCCTCCTCCTGAGAGGGGAAAGTGGAAGAAAAGTCCCTGCCCTCCGTATCTCACCCGGAGAGCTCCTTTTGGGACCCTCTCCTATGATGGGGGCTACATGGACTTGTTTACAGCACCCCTTTGCCTTTGAAAAGCTCTGATTCAATTGAAACCTTACTTATCCAAAAGTTTTCTATAAATCTACTTAGGGTGGGAACAGAGAATTGGGTAACTAATTTAGAATTAATTAAAAACATAATTTTTTGTGTAATACAAATATTCTGTTTTAGAAGAGACACAAGTGCTTGGGCACTGATGCATATTCTGTGAGTGAACACAGTCTATTTCCACTTAAGTGTGCACTTAAAAGTTCTTCTTTGCATTAATTTCTTTCCTCAGCTCAACCTAAGGAAAGATCCCTGGGTCGGAAAGTGACATTATGACTGCCAAGTAGTAATTTATGCTCTTTTTTTCTTGTTCACTGATTTGTTAGTCTGCAGGGATTGGCATTAGTTTAATCGAGTTGGTTGAGGGTAAGAAGTGTCACTTGGGGACAGAAAGCCGTGGTCCCAGACTTTGGCTCAGGCAGGCACATGGGCATCATCGTTGCCAGGGGATGTTTTCCCCCGACGTTGTCCTCTGGTGTGTGTAAATGGCGGGGGCATATATTTCTAGGAAAATAACTTCCAGAGTCCAAAGACTCCCATGCTTTGCTAAAATAAATACGATCTCCTATTGGGGTATAGTTAATGAAAAAATACTCTCATTTTCATTTTCACAGTACTGCCACAGAACAACAATTGAACCACTGCACTTTAGTTTTACTTTATTTGCTTTTTTTTTTTTATCATGCTGGGGATTCAACCCAGGGCTGTTTACGTGGTAGGCATGGGCTGCGGGAGCCCTTCATTTTGGAATGTTGCCATTTTGACCTGGAATATTAGTCCTATATAGTCTTCCTGGACATTTCATGGTACACAGAAATGATGGCTATGAATTTATGCAACACTAAACTGCTCTTTGCAGTCTTCTAGCTAGTCTAAGAGTTGGGGCTGCCAGAATCATCCCTATGGTGTTCAGGAACCTTGGAAGGCTGCTTCTTGGTAGGAAAGGAAGCCTGCCTGTCGATTCGATAAATATCCTTCTTCCCGTTTAGACAGATGGAACTAATTTGGTGTACTCTATTTCAGAGCAGCAAAAGACAGTCTGGGGAAAAAAGAAACACCACATGAGTTTAATTAGTTGCCATCAAAGGTGTAAGAACTTGGTGCTGGGTAAAATTGAGGGGATCTAATTCAAGCCAGGCTAGAAGCATGACTGTTCATTCTTTAAACTGCAGACAGCGAGAAGAGTAAGATCCTAAATTGGCACATTCAAATCTACGAAATTCCAGGCAAGCCATAGCAGTAAAGGGGAGTTTTCTCCCTGGTGCTGGGGATTAAACCCAGGGCCTTCACACTGAGCTACATGCCCAGCCCTTTTTAAGATTTTTAAAAATTTTGAGACAGGGTCATGCTAAATTGCCTGGGTTGGACTTGAACTTGGAGTCCTCTTGCTTCAGCTTCCCACAGTACTGGGATTACAGGCGTGTGCCACTGCGAGCTGGCTATAAAAGGGTATTTGTACACTACTGAACACCAGGTAAGAAGTTGGATGTTTCATGTGTCAGCCACGTGCCTCAGTAGTCTGGAAGTCCATGTTAAACAGATTTTAAGATTATCCATCATTTAGGCCACTTACTTACTCAGTGTTCCCTTTCTCAGCAGTAGCTCATCATACATTTGACTCCTGATGGCAACTCATTTCCTTGCAAAGCTGTAACTTTTAGTCTATAACTTAACACTCCCTCTTATTGCATCTGAATTTTAAGTATATTTATAGTCTTTGAATTCTGCCTTTGGACAAGTAGAAAAACTGCCTCCTTGCTTGCCTGGTAGAACAACCTTGAGTCTGAAGAAATGAAGATTAATATTCTTTCTGTGTTCATAAGCAACTCTGGCAAAGCTAAGTACAAGATAGCTTTAAAAAGGAATAATCTATTAAAAGCAATAAGAGAAAGTCATAAGTTATTAAGAGCCTAAAACAGTTAATAGTAAAAAAGTAGCATAATGTATATTGTGTTTTTGAAAAAGTAATTTCGAAAACAGACCTGAGTTTGGTGAGTTGAATCAGTTTATGATAGGTGAAGGCTGGTCATGTAGCTTGGTGGTAGATTGCTAAATTTCTGGGTGAATTCCAGGGCTTGAATATTTTGTAAGCAGAATAAATATTTAAATTTTATATTTGACTTTAAAAAGAAAAATAAAAAAGAAATACCTTGCCCTTATGAGCTAAGTATATGTAAACTGGAGAACAACCCAAAAAGACATCCTTCCCACAGAGATGCTTGACTTAAGGCTGAAAAATAAAAGTTTTGGATAATTATGTTAGTAATTAACTTTATGTCAAGCTATTTCTTTAAGATCTAATCACCTGGATCCTGACTGGAATAAAATGTTCACGAATGTGTCCTTGGGGCCAGTTTTGATGAAGGCGACAGGGAGTACAGATGTGTAAAGACTCAACAGTATGAACAGGGATTCTGAGTCAAATTTGTAACTATGAGGAGAGTTTTTAGTTAGCACCAAATGTGCCCTGAAGGAATGATGTGTTTGGATGGCGGACTCAGCCTCTGCTGGAGATTTGGGACATTAGTGCTTGTGACCATTAGGGACTTTGCCCAGATTTCCTCACATTTGGCACCTGCTAGAGTACCATGTGTGAGTTTGGCTGGAAGAAGCTGCCATCTGAAATGACAGTCACCTTCCAAGTCCAAATGGACCCATCCCTAGTGATGGTAAGTCTGACAGTCTGTCAAAGTGACACCCCAGCCAGGAAAAGGGACACCTCCAAGGTGGCCTCTTATTGCTGGCAGTATTAACTTCCTCAGCATCTTTGGGGTCGAATCTGTTTGGATGTTGGCAGAAAACAAGTTTATGTGTCACAGAGTGGATGGAAGAGCCCTCATCTGCAGCAGCATGCCATGGATGATGACATATTTGTCAGCAGCCGAAGCCTGGCCTGGACCCTGTGCCAGTTCATTATCATGATTGTGTATTTGAAAGAAGAGGGAGCCCAAGAAGAGACCCACCCAGATCTTTAGGGACTGGACTTATAAATAAAAGTGCTGGGTATTGTAATAGTGAAATGGGATATGAGAACCATTGTATGTGGTGTGGGAATGATTCTGGGTATATTATTCCTTGGAATGTTAATAATTTAATGTTTCCAGATTAAAGTTTAATCAATTAATCTTCTCAGATAAAGTCATCATTCCAAATATAGTTTGGACTAACACAGACTAACATAAGAACTAGTGTCTCTTGTGGTAATTCTTGGTTTTTTTTTTTGGATACTGAGGATCGAACTTGGGACCTTGCGCTTGCAGGTCAGGCGGTGGAACCACTGAGCTAAATCCCTGGCCCTCTTGGGGTTTCTTTAGACTGTGCTAACCTTACTCCCATCCCACTCTGAGCCCAAATGAGAGTTCTTGCCTCAGGCTTGTTACATGGGTAAAAGTGTGAGAGACATTGATGGGAATTGGCTGAGGGAGTGGGACAGGGGTTCAGATGTGGCTATTTTGCTTACTTGGTGTGTTAATCAGCTCTCTGTCACTGTGCCACTACACTTGGCTAAGAGTATCTGTTAGTCACACTTCATTAATATTTATTCACATAAGTGCAGGGATTTTTTTCTTCGGTTTTTAATTTTGGGAACTGTTAAGCATATATAGACAGCATAATGGAATGAATGAACTGCCTCTACTTGTCACTCAACCTCAGCTGCCATCAGTATCCTGCCACTCCTGTTTCGTCTTTACTCTCCACTCCTGCTTATTACTATTATTTTAAAAATTTCTTGTTTGACTTAAAATTTACACACATTGAAGTGCACAAGTCTTAGCCATATAATTTGTCAAGTGGATGCATGCATGTCACCCACAGCCAAGCTGGATATAGAACATACCCTCACCTGCAAAGTCCCCTGGTGCTTCCCAGTAAGTCCTGCTTGGAGAGCAGGATTTTTGTTGGTCTATTTTGGTCATTGTGTGCTCCAGCATAGAGAACATACATGGCATATGGTATATACTCAGTATGTATTTGTTGAATTCATTTATGTATGTAATTGTTTTTAAATGTTTACTGAGCATTAAGTCTGTGTTTGTGATTTTGCCTTTCCAGAGACATAGATAAAAGCTGTTTCCCTACCCATAAAGACGTCACAATTTAGTGGGAACATAAAACAAGTGAACCGACTATTAAAATACTGTACAAGAATACAGAAGAGGGCCCCTGGCTCAGGTTAGCAATATGTCAGAGGCTTCTTAGATGTGATACCTGGACTTCCTAAGCCTAAAGAACTTGTAATACCGATCTAGTTTGAGGGGAATGTGTAGAGTAACTAACGGCAGACATCAAGTTGGGAAAGGAGATGTGACCTCTCTAGATCACTGCCAGAAGTTTACTGTAGCTGGAAACTAAAATCTAAATGAGGCAGGACAAAGATGCATGCTGTTCTTTCACAGGTCCTTGGATTATTAATCACATAAAGAAACAGAATGTTGTTCTGATTATCACTCTTCACAAGACAAAACAAAAATAATCGCCACTTCGCCCTTGTTTAGCGGCTGGGCCGAGGTGAACTTGTTCTTGCTTTGCTTGTGGCTTCACACAGACACGCACACAAAGGCTGTTCTGTGTGACATTTTCTGTTTTAAATGTTTTTGTTTTATTCACTGCTCTTCTTTTGCTATTTGCTATAGACAGCAAAGCATATGAAAAGCAGAGTTCCTATACATTTAGGCTCCCTGAATATTCACGAAAATCAGAGAGAAAATGAGGTTGCCCCAGCTTCATCTCTAGGTTCCCCCCTGTTTTTAGGAGCAGTGCTGAGAAGCACAGAGGACAAATGTACCTTCCATATTTTTGTTCTCTTTTCCACAGAAGCAATGAGAACCAGGCTGCATAGGGTCCTAAGTTACCCTCCTAAAGCCTCCACCCTCTGAAGCATGCTGCTCTGAAGGGCATTTGTTTTTGTTTTGTTTTGTCTTATGTTAACTTCCATTCTTTAGCTTTGGGCTACCGTTGACTTGCAGATTGCAATCAGAATCAGTGGGCATTACATGGTGAGTCTGAACTACAATCTGCTGTGGGATTCGCACACTTGATGTCAGAATACACTGAGGCATTATATCTTAAGCCAGATGGTAATGCAGTTCCCTTCTCTGGCTTCCCTCAGACAAAGTGGCATTTGTGTTCAAATGCCTGGGCCCGATTTAGTGAACAGTTTTTCCTCATTGCACAGAGTGAACATGGACATAAACAGATCTCTTGGTGCTGAATTTTATCTTGACATTCTATACCTCTAGTTATTAAGAAAGTTTTTTTACTAAACCAGCAATAAATTTGTGTTTCCACCCTTTTATGGGTGGACATCTTTGCAGACTGCTTCTGTAGTTATGGAAACCTGTATTCTGTTTGATAATCACAGTCTTGAGACTGGAGAGCTTCAGATTTTTCAAATATAGATCAACAGCTTTAGCTTCTTTTTGCTCACAAGCATTTAGATATGACTGATTTTTCGTTTGTTTGCTTTAATAAAACCTAGTATGTCTTGGGGATTAAAAACCAAAATAGTGTTCTACTTAAAGTACAAATGCTTACAAGAAAGGGAGAAGTCTGAGCTTTGCTGTTTCATTTACATGTGACAGAGAATTCCTTAACATTAATCAAATTAACACCAACTTGGGGGAAAAGTCAAGGAACTCGAGGAGGAGAGGCCAGTTGACGGGAGAATCAAACCCTTGCCCAGGGCTCAGGCTGAGTTGAAATGTGGAGAGATCACTGTTGTTTTTGGAATCAGGTCCTTTCAGAGGGTAAGGGAGACCCAGGCCAGGTGTCTTCTTGGAGCCCTGGAATATCAAAACCAGGTTGCCAAAATTGCAGTGTGACCTGAATGCTTACAGTTAACAATTTAACATTTTTAACATGGCAGATGACAGTGTCATTTACTTGTGCTGATCACAAGCTAATTACATGCCATTTAAAAATGTTAATTTATAGCACACCAGAGGCAGTATGGTTTTGCAGTAAGACAAAATGTAAAGGAGTGTAATGAATGCTTGCTTGTTTTCAGGCCACTGGAGTGGGTTACTATGGACATTTGTACAATGTCATTTGATGATCTTGTTTGAGTTCTGAATATGAGACTTCTGGTGAACACTGGGTGACCCAGGCCCAGTGGCCCCTCTGTCCTCTAGGGCTCTGTTTGGGGCATGAGAATGGTTGACATCTCAAATGGGATTGCACAGATACATACAATCAGGGTGAGCTGGAAGTCACCTGGGGCAGGGCTGTGAGCCTTTTCTGCCATCACCACACACACTTGGCACTGACTTCCTGGTCCTTAGTTCCATGTTTTAGACAGATCTCATACCACATCTCTGATGTGCTGAAGTGACAGAGGCGGCAAAAGAATTGGCTCAAATGTAGATGTCTGCCTGCCTGCCTACCTGCCTGTCTATCTATCTACTGTGGTTTGTTTCTTTGGTGCTGAGGAGCAAACCCAGCATCACAGTCTTGCTTGGCAACCACTCTCCACTGAGCGATACACCAGCCCTATCACCAAGTATATTGATTTGAAACTTTTTGGGCCTCCCATTTCAGTAGTATGTTTTAGTTTGGAGCTGCCATTGCTTTCAATTTGGAAATTTCAAGAACCTTATTCTAAGTAGAAAAAAGCAAGATAGTAAAATGTTGAGCAAATTTATTTTGCATAGTTGGTTCAGTTATTTGGGCTTTTCAAACACCTCTTCTTTATCTGGAGGACATAAGCTAATGTGCTAACCGTGGAAAATACAACTCTGTACTCCCAAAGCCCAGTTTTTATTCTTCCTTTAGTGTATCACTCTATTACTCAAAAAGAAAATCAAGATCTAGCTCTTTTCCATCCCTTGATATGTCAGTTTATAGCTTTTTTTCCCTCCCTTGGTATGTCAATCCATGCATTAGAAGTGGAGGCTTAATTTAGCACCTCTAGCAATGGAATTACGGTTCAGGTGAGGAGTGGGCCAACTGCTTCTATCTCTAGCTTTCTGCAGCCTGTGAATAAATTATTTATTTGTAAGTGATAGTTTGACAGACTTTGTGCAATTACTTAGAATATGAAGATGGTCTAAATTTGTGCTACAGCAGGGCCATCCATCTCATGGGTCCCAGCACAAGCTGATGGAGCTTAATCAAAAATAAATCAAGGACAAATCTAAACCAAATTGGAAGCACGTCATGAATATTTGTGAACATCTGTATGTGTTTGTAGGTCTGAGTATTATTTTTTTTAATATGTGCGACAGCAGAGACATGGCTTCCTAACAGAGATGCCAAAAGGAAGACAGATTCTCATCTGTGATTTCAAAGGGTATTTTTGTTTGTCTATGTATGTCCTTTCTCCTCAGGGTGTGGATCTCTCTTCCCAAGATGGGCCTTTGAACTCTTTGATCTTTCGGAATCTGTTTTGGTATTTTATCTGAATTCTTCATTGGAGTCAGGGACTCAGCTCATGGAGCTGAAACATTTCTTTCAAAAGGAGAATTTTAACTTAATTAAAGAAACATTTACTGTTTAATATTTTTGAAATGTATCTTTGCAATGTCAGTGGTGTTATAATTACCAATTAAGCTATTCTGTGTCATTAGTATAACTATACATGTCTGAACCTCAGGGTCTTTTATCTGCTTCACTACTTACAGTACCTGGAAGAACTAGGAAGAAAGGAACAAATAAAAATGGCCATATGCAATAATCATAAATTGACATTTTTAAAAGCACATTAGAGTTGATGAGGCATCACATCTGTTACCTTGTTTAGTTCTCCTAATGACCCTGTGGGGTTGATATTAACAATCACAATTTTGGTTGAGCAGAGGTAGAAACCAGTACTCTGAAAGGGAGGTGGTATAACCTAGCCAAGGACACTGTGGCTGCATTCCTCCTCCCTCCCCAGAGTGGAGCCTCTATGCCCACGCTGACCAGTGGGACAGGGAGTACCATGCTTTCTTCACCTGGGTACTATGAAAGTTAATCAAGAGCATGTTTGTAGAGTACTCAACACAGTTGCTGGACACACATAAGTGCTCAGTGAACATTTAGAATAAATATTATTATTGTTATTTATAATATTAATTATTGATAAGACTAAAATAAGGACTTATTAAGAGTTGACAGCTAGTAAACAGCAGAGATAAGATTTGAAATCAGAAGAGGAACACTAAATTCTCTGAATCCTCCATGCTACTCACTAACCTTGCATTTTTCTCTCTGGAGATTTTTCCAGGCCTCTGGAAATTCTCCATGGTATTTTGATTTGTAGATCAGCTTAAGTGCTTGGGTAAACTATTATACAATATTATAAACATAATACACAGTACTAATATAAAAATATTTTTATTGTATAAATCACCATAATACACATTTACATAAAAAACTTAAAAACAAATTCACTAATGTAAAAGTTTAAAATCTAATATGGGGCTGGGTATTTAGCTCAGTGGTTTCGCCGCCTGCTGCCCAAGCGCAAGGACCTGAGTTCGATCTCTGGTACCAAAAAAAAATGTATTAATATGGACTTCTCAAAAATAATTGTTGGGCTGGGGATTTAGCTCAGTAGTTTTGCCGCTGCGCAAGTGCAAGGACCTGAGTTCGATCCCTGGTACCAAAAAAAAAGATAATAATTGTTATTGGTGTTTGCTGTCTTCTCACTTTTTTCACACATATGCATGTGCAGACACATGGACAAACATACCTGATGTTCTCCTGACAAGCAGGTGAGGAGCACCAAAATAAAAGAAGGGTGATTTGTTACTTGAGGGACAGAACTGAAAAAGGTTTCACCTGGACTACTTAGAATAGGGACAAACAGCTTGCCATACTTTGAATTTCTATTTAAATTCTTCCAGAATTTAAAAGAATCTGTTAGATTATGTTCCTTACAATTTTTGAGAACACATTGGATTACAGACTTTAGAAGCATTCCAGTCAAGAAGTTAAAACAAAATTATTTTGTTTTTGACTGTCCTTTTCCTTGAGAACTCAGTTTGTTTAACAGAACAACCTAATACTAGAGGCTTTTATAATACTGTTAATTGTCAGGTAATATAACTCTTAGAGATGGCTAAATGATGGCATGTGTTATTTTTCCTGAGAGTGAATGGCAGGGAGTTGATAAAACAGCAAATTAAAACCAGCGTTTACTGGGTTTCTGGTGCCTTTCAGTAACTTACTTGTGTCATGGGGAAATTACTAGTAAAACAGAAAATACATTCCAGTTCCAGGAAGATCACATTACAGTGGGACAAGATAGGCAAAGAGACATTGTATTAGTTAAATTTGTGACACAGATCTGTTCACAACAAACCGTAGCTTTCTGTCAGTTCTCATGTGCTAGGACAGTGGGAAGCCAATGGAAGTGGGATGCATATTAGTAGAAACCTTAGCTGAACTGGTCTGGAAGGGCAGGTGCTCCTGGATAGGGTCAGGACTACTGAAGGGAAAGCACAGAGGGATATGTCCAGACGCCTGGGAACATTGATTTCTGAATAATGGGACAAGGTCATGCATGATTACTTGACTCATACCACCCCATCTGTTGGACCAATGGAAGTAGCTGAAACTTGATTAAATTTAACAGGGTGAGACTTCCAAGGGCAATTGCAAGCAGAATGATAATTCCAACTATGTAATAGCCAAATATTTCTTTTTTTCACGTGGGCATCTTTTAATTAAATGTGATAGCTGATTATAGGCTTTATAAAGTATTTATGGAATACCTGCCATGTGAAAACACATAGTGCATATTCTTCCAGAACACTTCCAAAATGCTTTTTGAAGTGAGTTTTTTAACCCCTGTGAACATGTCGCTGGGAGTGGCCGGGAGACTTGGGTGGAGGCCTGCAGCCTTCATACCCAACATGCCCTGCCTGATGCAGCTGTGAGCAGGCCCTGTGCACTGGAGAAACATGAATGGATAACAACAGAACATGGTATCGGAACAGTGGAAATCAGCAATTTTGCACAGGAAGCTTTGGGAGATGTTTATTGTCCTCTGCCTGAAGTTGGGACAAATTCAAAAAGCAAGATGAATTTGGTGTTTTAGGAAGTTTGAAAGCTACCAGTGAGCTCTATTTTCCTGTATCTGAAGTAAGTGAAATTAATGAAGCACTTGCTGAAAATCCAGTGCTTGTCAAAAAATCTTGTTATGAGGATGGTTGGCTGGTAAAGATGAGCCTGAGTGATCCTTGAGAAAGAGATGACCTTATGAGTGAAGAAGCATATCAGAAATATTTGACATGGTAAACTAGCTTGAAACCACTTACGCCGGCAGAGTGGTCTTAACTTAGTGGTGGACAGAAGATTTAAAATAACAACTTTTAGCAATAATATAATGATGGAAGAAACCATGCTTAACACTACTGCTGGAAGAAAATACCCTGTTAATTTCCTAATGACTGCAGATAAACACAACATTCACCTTTAAAAAAAGTAATACCTTGGTTCATGAATGTTTCTGTTTGTGAACTGAATTGTTGATGATGAAGCATTTGGCAAAATGTTGGCTTCTGTTTCTGAACTTGGCATTGGATGAGGAACATGACTGCGGCAATCTTCCCCAGAATTGTGGAATGGATTAAGTTTGTGAACTGAGGTACCTGTATTTTTAGATTGGGGTATAGGTTCTGATATTCAGAATTTATGAAATTATCCATGGTAAAAACTAGTTATAAAAATTATGTAATTCAAGGATGACAGTGTTGTAAGCCTAATATAATATTGAAACTTTCTTACATTTCCCCTTGGATTTAGGTCTAAATACTTCAGTGAGTTTCACCTTGGAAATAACTGGGATTGGAGGAAAGTGTGTGTTAGTTGTACAGTGTCAGATGAAGGATAATACTTACTTAATTTTAAAAAACAGTACATTTGCTGGTGCTGTTTTTTTTTTTTTGTACTGGGGATCAAACTCAGGACCTTGCGCTTGCGAAGCAGGCGGCGGAACCACTGAGCTAAATCCCCGGCCCCTGCTGGTGCTGTTTTTATGTAGTGAAGCAACAGCTCTACAGCATAATAAGAAAAAAATAAAATGCTTAACTTCCTTGAAATATAAAATGAGTTTAAAAGAAGATATAATTTACATACCATAAAATCTACCTACGGCATATAATTCATTGGTGTTCAGTATTTTCACAGGGTTTACAATTTTTACCACTAATTCCAAATTCCATAGTGTTTTTAATTCTATTTTTCATCTTTCTGTAGGGAGTACATGATAAATATGTTGTCCATTTCTATGTCTTTGGGTGTAACCATTCTGTATAGACAATCAATATAGTAGATGATCAGTAAGTATTTGTGGGACAAATGAATGACAATTAGTCATGTATTTGGAACTCTTTCACTTTTTGTCCTCAAAAGGTAAAGTTTATAAGAAGAAACCCCCCCCCCCCGTTTTTGTTCGGTACCGGGGATTGAACTCGGGTCCTTGCGCTTGTGCAGCAGGCGGCAAAACCACTGAGCTAAATCCTTGGCCCAGAAAAACTCTTTTTAAAGCAAGAAAGTTTTGGCAAGTATAATTCTGGAAAAGAAGTGCTCTTATTATAGAATGAATCTGCTAGCTAATAAAAATGTAAAATATGTTGAAGTTCAAATGCCTAATTAGAGGGGGAAAGGCCATTGAAGTATATTACATAATAAAAGAATCTCTTTCATGCCTTAAAAAGTTAGCTTATATAATCTTATATCTTAAAATGGTTCTGAGGGATAGTCTGTTATCTTAAAATGGGTATACAAGTGTAACAATCCAAGTTAAGTTATAAAACCTGGAATATATTAGAAAATGCAGGCTGGATTTAGCTCAAGTGGTACTCAGCCTGCCTCACAAGTGCAAGGTCCTGAGTTCGATCCCAAAAAAAAAAAAAAAAAAAAGCATCAGGACTCCAATTCTTTTGGGCTAATAGCCCCAGTCCTGTCGTCGTTGCTTGTGCCGTCTCTGCTCGATTTTCTCTTCCATCTGGTAGTGAATTCTCCAGAGCTGCAACCTTTGTTTATTTGTTTGTTTTTAAACAGAACTGAGCCTGTTGTACAGTAGAAGAACAGCAGAGAGGGAAAAACAGTCATGCCAATGTGAGAAGCCAGTAGGCTCTATGAAAGACCAATGCTTGCTCTGCAGAATCTAGGAAGAGACTGTGGCTCTGCTCACAGGGCATCATGAATAGTTTATGGACCTTCCTGCAAGGGCACAGATGCTCAAATGAGGGGGTGCCGTCCTCTCTAGTTTCCATCTTGCCTCCCCATTTCCTTCTTGTCTGTGGATTCCACACCCGCACAGTTAGATTCCATGCCTCTCTCTGTGGTCTGGGTGTCCCTCCAGCTCTGGCATCCTGGGTCTCACTTCCTGCTTGCAATCATGCCTTGTGTTCATGTGAATTTGAGAGAGAATAGTACAATTAAGGGTGGCCAAAAGTAATGGGAAATATCCTCAAGAGCAGAAGAGGAGGAAAGAAGGAGAGCCAAGTTGATGCCGATTCTGCCCAAGCCCCTTTGCTCCCTCTTCATTTCTGTGGTATGGTGTTTCAAGGCACAGAGGAACAGGGGCTTGGGTTGATCCCAGCCCGGATCAGTATGGCCAGGATCCGGCCATACTGATGTATACTCCCTGTCAACCTGCCTCCGGCCCTTCGTGTCACTCCTCAGCACAGCCCTTTCTCACTCTTGTGAGGGGCCCCTCATCTCCACCTCCTCCAGCCCTCATTCCCTTCACTCACCTCTTGCTTCTCCATCACTGGGAGTCTCATTGGCTCCTCAGCCCAGGTAAAAATGCTCCTGGCCCTGACTGCCCTCACTTCCTTTGGGGTGTGTGTGTGTATGTATCTTCCTCTTTTGAATTAGTTCCCCACTCTTTTTCTTGTCAAAACTATTTTGTGTGGTGGCAAGTTCTGCAGTTCTATACCCCAGCACTTCATGAGAAAAATGGGGCTTTGTGGATTGGCCTGGGATTCTGTCTACTTTCACTAACTTTAAAGCTTATTTGTTACTTCATTTAAAAACAAACAAACAAACAAATGAACCAGACTGTGATAGTCCACTCATCTTGTGCCAGAAGTTGTTCCCATGGATCATGTGGAGATTGTGCTGTGGCCACACCCACTGAGCTCAGGGTGAACAGGGAAAAGGCGAGGCAGTGGATTGGGTCAGGTAGGCGTTCTCATCACTTGGTGCCTGTCACCTGGCCTGACCTAAAGAGATGAAAATGTTGACCGCAAGCCAGCATTGTAGTCTGATTTGAATCTATTCAGGAGTCATTTGGCTTTGTGCTCACTTGTTTTGGCTGGCTATGTGAACCTCAAAGAATACCTTGGAAGGATTTCATTAAGAGGCCCGGTGTGAACCTTGCTGATACAAGTGAAATCTGCAAGCGATGAAAAGAAAGTTGTAAATAAAAGCGGTTACGTATGTTTAATGTTATTTTAATTTGTTGCATTATGTTAGTAGTGTTGCTGTTTGCATACAAATTCCTAACGCCAGTGCTCAAACTTAGAATAATGGCCTATGTACCAGTGGTGGCAAACCTATGGCACACACGCCACAGCTGGCTGTTTGTTATCATTGAAAGCTCTAAAAGGTTCGCCATCACTGTCCTATACATTCGAGCCAGCAGAGAGGCTGCTGACATTTGTCTGTCACCTCCTAGGAGAGCTTAGCTGCTCAGAACCTTGCCGGAGAACCCAATAGGCAAGGAAGGGTCTGACCTTAAAGTACTCTAAGCACAGGAAAGCCAGTGAGGACAGAGAGATCCAAGAGAATGAGGGGCCAAGAGGACAGGTTCTAGAGAGGCATTGTTACAGCAGGGGTTGTAAAAGAGGGTTAAGGTTAGTTTTTATTCTTTTAGGTTTATTTTTGTTTCTTTACAGTGCTGGGTATCAAAACCAGAGCCTCACAAATGCTAGGCATGTACTCCACCACTGAGCTATGTACATCTTCATTCCCCTGCCCACCCCCTTTTCAGTGGCACTAGGGATTGGATCCAGGGCCTTCACACTGAACTACATTCCCAGCCTTTTCTAAATTTTTTTCATTTTTTTTTATGTTGAGACAAGATCTTGCTAAGTTGCCTAAGGCTAGCTTCAAATTTGTGATCCTCCTGTCTCAGCCTCCTGCACTGCTGGGATTACAGGCATATGTCTCTGCACCTGGCCAAAACCCCCTTTTTAACTATTTTTAAGTTGTAGTTTAGTAGCAGTAAGTAAATTCATTGTTGTGCAACCACCATTACCATTCATCTGTAGAACTTTTTACATCCTATGAAACTGAAACCTTTACCTAGTAAACAAAAACTCTCCATCCACTCTCCCCCAGCCTCTGAAAACCACTGCTCTACTTTCTGGGGCTATGAACTTGACTACTCTGCACCCACAGATAAGGGACATTCTTTGTCTTCTTGAGATTGGCTTATTTCACTGAGTGTAAAGTATTCAGTGTTCATCAGTTGTCTTAGTCACTTTCCTTTCACTGAGACAATACCTGACACCCACAACTGAAAGAAGGAGTGGTTTATTTTGCTTTACAGTTTCAGTCCATGGGTGACAGGCTCAAAGGCAGAAATGGCATGGTGCAAGGGCTTGCTGTGGAAGAAAGCTGCTCACGTGGTGGCAGCCAGGAAGTAGAGAAAGGAGGAACCTGGCAGGTCACACACAACCCAGTAACCCACCTCTAACCAGGCCCCACCTCCTAACAGCACACTCAAACGTAGAACTCAATAGTGGTTGGACCCACTGTTGCATATAGCACCCATGTGATCCATTTGCTTTCCAAAAGCGCCACCTCTGAGCACAGGGGAATTTTGGGTGACGTTCTAAATCTCAACATCTGACATCAGTGTAGTAGAATGTGTCTGAATGTTACTCCTTTTTAAAGGCTGAGTGGTATTCTGTTGTATGCCTATACCACATCATGTTTATCCATTCTTTCATTGACAGGCAGCTATTCTGCTCCCACAATTTAGTGTTGTGAATGGGGATGCTGTAAACATGGATGTACAAATATCCAAGTCCCTGTATTCATGGGGAGGGGGATATAACCAGAGGTGGGACTGTTGGATCATATGGATTTTTACTTTTGATTTTTTTCAGAAACTTCTATGCAGTTTTCCATAATGACTACACCACTTTGTAGTCTCACCAGTAGTTCATATTAGACCCAGTTTCACCCGGTTCTTGTCAACATTTGTTATTTTGCTTTGTCTTTAAAGTAATAATTGATGTGAAGTGTTGTCTCATTGTGTTTTTGATTTGCATTTTCCTGATGATGTTGAGGATCTTTTCCATATGCTTGTTGGCCATCTGTATATCTTCCTTGGAAAATGTCTATAAACATCCTTTTTTTCTTTGTGAATTGGGCTGTTTATCTTATTGTTGAATTTTAGGAGTTCATATATATTACGGATATTAATTTCATATCAGATGGTATATGATTTACATATATTTTATTCCATTCTGGGCTGCTTTTCTGTGAGTTGGTAGTATCCTTTGATTCTTAAAAGTTTTTATGATTCTGCTAACATTTAATTTATCTATTTTTCTTTTTATTACCTATGTCTTTGGTGTCATATTCAAGAAATCATTGCCGTATCTAATATTAGGAGGCTTCCCTTTGTGTTATCTTCTAAGTATTTTGTACCCAATGCTTTGTTTACGTATTTGATCCATTTTGAGTATATGGTGTAAAGTACTCCTTTAGCTTTTATTCTCAAGAGAGTTATTGTGAAGCAAAACAGTCCTTACCTCCCTTCCAGCCCTTGCCTCTTCTGGACCAGCATTCACCCTCTGCTTCTCTCATTTTAACTTGTTCGGATACCACTTCCTTTGCAGACCCTCCCTTGGTTCTCCAGGGAAAGTGATGGTTGATCTTTTGAATTTTCATTGCAATTCTCCCATACTTCTCATATGGTGTCTGTTTTTCTCTGTCATGCATTCTTCTTCATGTACTTGTCTCATCTTGTCTACTGAAGCACAAGCAATGAGGTGGCTGAGTTAAGTTGCATCTGTGTCAAAGCCTTTGCCCCCAGTTCCTCATGGAGACTTGCATTTGATAGTGGCTTAACACAAATTAACAGGATTTCCAATTATAATGAGTTGTGATCAGGTGGTCTTATGAATAGAAATACTGAACTTAAATGTTTTTTAGGATAGAATTCTCAGGTTCAGTTTTGTTTAAAGTGTCTGAAATGCTGTGAAAGTTGCCATCAACACTACTGAAGAAAGAGAAGGAAGGAGTTTTTATACCAGTAACACCTTAGGGTTATGCAAGACATTTTATACCTAAGTGACTTTAGGCTATCCTTAAAAAAAGGCAATCCATATTTCTTTTTTTTATTTTTTGTCTACTGGGAATTGAACGCAGGACCTTTTGCTTGCCAGGCAAGCGCGGTGCCACTGAGCTAAATCCCTGGCCCAGGCAATCCATATTTAAAGCCAGACCACAGAAGCTAATTCCCTTGTGTTTTTAAAACAGTTGATCCGCTGGAAGCAGTGGTGAGATGTATGCTAAATGACCGAGATTGGTCACTTCAAGAGTCACTTTCACCCTTGGAAGACAGTGAGGAAGACAGTCTTAGCTTGACATGAGTATGCAACTTCTCACACCCAGATGTGGCTTATGGAAATGTTCCTGGTGTGTGGCAGCCAGAGACTGTGAACACACCTGTGGCAGAGAAATAGTAAATTTTGAATGTTTGGAGGAGCAGTCCGGATGCATTCACTATGGGAAACTGCTGAAAAGCAGAGATGGGTGTGGTTTTGTTCACACAAAAGAAGCAGTGATTGTGGAAGACAGTGCTTCTTAGTGATGCAGTTAATGGATGCAGACCCAGATCACAAAGAGATTGCTAATAATTTAGAACAGATGCTGTTTATTGGAGAATGTTCATAACCTTCTCTGAATTGATCCTCTTGGGGCAAGAGCCATACCTTCCCATAAACCATAGTCATCAGGATTACATTTGCTCTCAAGGACAACCATAATTATAAGTTGTGCCTGAAGTGTCACTTTAAGGTAGCGAACAGCCACATTGCCTTAGAGGCAAAATTTCCAAGGTACATTAATTGAAAGAAGGACATTTTTGTAAATGAACACATTGCAGTGCCTCTTGCTACTTAGAAGAGTAGTATAAAATCTTTGCTCACAAGCATAAAAATGGCCTTCCAGGTCTGTACTTTTATTTAAGCTGTTTTGTGAATTCTAGTTAAATATGTAATCTGATGATTCAGTCAGTTACTAAAGATTGATTGAGTACTTTGTACCACAGGGACCAACAGAAATGCATTTTAAATTTTTCCTATTTACTAGAATACATATGAAATTGTAGAGAACAAGATTTATGGAATTCAGCATTTTAAAGTACATTCACTCAACATTTATTGAGTCTCAACCATGTACAGTAAAACTACAGATTAAAAAAATGTCTTTTGGGCTTTTAGTAAATATCTTTTTAAAATTTGATGTAATTTGAATATGAGGCTTCGAATCATCTTAAAATTTTCAGTTTGATTTTTTTCGTTTTTAGTGGGGGCTGAGGCTTGAGTTCTGGGCCTCGTGTCCGCTAACCACATGCTCCACTATTGAGTCACATCCCCTAGTCCCTCTGTTGTTTGAAAATTTATTACCAAAGACCATAATGGAAATATTTGCTAAAGCCTCTGTGTGAGCTTCATTCTTGAAAGACTTTGATAATTTTTCAAATACTTTCAGATATCTGTTTTTATATAGTCGCTGTGGCTACATGACCCTTTCATGGCCTGAAGCTATTAAATTGTATATGCTCATAGTTCTGACTTGTCATAGCTTGTTATTAAGGTGTTAAAGGCATATAGATGTCTGACTTGCCCTATTTCAGGATGTTTAAAATGGCTTTTTTTTTTTTTTTGCACAAAATGGAATCATTTTGGTTAGATTTTCATGTAAGGATTTAGAAAATTACAATTCATTTAAGAAATGATTTTGCCTTCCATGCTTGTGTTTTACATAAATTTCAGTGTGTAGCTCATTTTCATCTGGCAGTACCAGCAGGTAGTCTACTTGGGTGTTGACATTTTGAAATAAGAATTCTTCAATAAATTACAGTTCCACCTAAAATATCTATGGATGAAAGAAAGCATGTTCTTTTAAAAATGAAATAAAATGACTGGGGATGGTGGGGCACGCCTGTAATCCCAGCATTTGGGAGGCTGAAGCAGGATGATCATTGTGTGTTTGAGGCCAGCCTGGGCTACATAGTGAGACCCTGTCCCAAAAAACAAAACAAAAGAAAAGTAAATAAGTAAAAAATAAATGAAAATGATACAGTGAAGCATTTCACATTTGGTTTTTAAACTTAGAATTTGTAGCATCGCTCCTTGATTTTGCAGCAAATTCCCAAAAGCTAGAATTCTGTATCATAAAGTGCAGGGAAAGAAACATGGGAAAACTCTCATGTTGAAAAAAAGGAAAACAGCCCTTTTTTTTTTTGTTTTTTTTTGGTACCAGGGCTCAAACTCGGGACCTTGAGCTTGCGAAGCAGGTGGTGGAACCACTGAGCTAAATCCCCGGCCCGGAAAGCAGCACTTTTAAAGAAAGCAACTCAGTGTATCTGAGTGTTGCTATGACTTTTAATGATGAGACTTTATAGAGAAATACTCACATTTTGGAAACTGTGAAAACCTGGTGTGTGTATTGACTTCTTACTGAAGGGAGGAGTCCTTACCGCACTCCATTCATGGTTTGAGTTAGTATTTAGTTTGAATCACATTTAGGAAGCTCAGAGGAACTCAGTAGAGTCAGGCATCTCAGTGAGAGAGTGGAGGAAGGAGCTCGAAGTATGGTTTGGTGGAGGTACAGTGGGACACGCTTGCAGTATAGCCAGGGAGTTAGGAATGATGGCCTCAGATCTGGTGAAGCACCTGGTGAGAAACAGAGGCATTTTGACGCTTATTCTCATTGTGCTGCTGTCACCTAACTTAATGCATGGCTACGAATGATCAGTGATGTGTGAGGAAAATTTGTTCAAGAAGTTTGGACTCTGACTCTGAGGTATAGAGGCAAGGAATGAATAGGAAATTAACTAGCCTACTTTCCTTACTTTCCCTTTTCTTCCCTTTCTTTCCCCTGGCCTCTTCTTTTTATGGGGAGACTTGAACATGTTTGTTTGCCAGAGGGAAGAAAAGAAAAGAATGATAATGAGGGATAAATAAGTAAAGAGAACGAATAACAGATGGCAAATTGTTCCCATCTTTCATGAAGTCTGCATAAAAACAGTTGGAGAGGTGTGACCTTCCTTCATTGAAGAATGAATGTACTTACAGGTTGGGTGGCTTAGGTGGTCCTCCTTTGCCAGCGGCACACCACGGATATTCACAGCAGATGCATGACATCCCACACAGTTGCTTCTTATACTTTGGTCTGTGTAGTATTTACTAAAAAGATACTTATGTAAAGAAATGGAAGAAACACTAAATCAGTAGATTGGAGAGCCCAGGCATGCTAAGATCAGGTTGTAAGGCCCAGGCAGAAGCATGTGCTGGGAAGAATTTCTAGAGCTTCCAGTGTGTATATTCATGGGGGTGTTCTGTTGGGTGTAGATGGCTTCAGTGGGAATCGAATGAGACTCCTAGGTGTGGAGCAGAGCGGTTTGCAGTGAGCTCAGGAGTCAGGCTGCCCAGTGGAAATCCTAGTTTTGCAACTTCTAGCTAAGTGCTTGTGAGCAAGTTTCTCATTCTCAGACTCACTTTCTCTTTCTGTCAAAAGAAAACACAGTACCCTGAAGGCTGCAGTAAGATCTATGGGAGATAATTTTCAAAGTTTTATCCAACACACATTTATTGAACACTTATGTACCAGGGGCTGCTGTTGGTCCTGGGCTGCAGTGGTGTGCAAAGTGTGTGTGCTCAGGGGGCTGCCATTCCACCCAATCCAGGAAGAATAGACAAATTTCTCAAGAGGGAATATCTGAAAATTACCAAGCAAAATGCCAGGCTGTGCTTAGTCCATGGGAGCTAACATTAGGGACTTCATGGGAGGAAAAGAAATGTTTTTCAAGGGCAGGTGGTGGTGTGGTGCTCTCACCTACGATGCTCAGGCTGACCTTCAACTCCTGGCAGACCCTCTCTTCTCAGCCTCCTGAGTCTCTGGGACTGTAGACGTGGACCACCGTACCCAGCCTGAGGATAATATTTTCTTATTTTGAAGATGACAAATAGGTAGGGGACCCATTGGCAAATGAATTTAGAATTTAATATTACTAATTTGAGAAAGGAAATTAATGAGTACTTCTCATGATATGCGCAAGCGAGCTGGACAATTTTGGCATCATTAGTCAGTGAGAATCATTTTAAGCCAAGAAGACTGTGCAAGGCACTGATTTTCATGTATTTTAGCTTCTTCCATTCTCTCCTATAAATTATAAGCATGAGGAAAGAACCTCACTTTTCTCAAGTTTGCTTGCCACAGACTTTTCTCCAAAGGGTCCCCATATTACATAATGAGTCTTGGGTAGAAGACAAGACTGATGAACAAAACTTGAACAAAAGCATTAGTTTTGTAGGAAATAAAGGACAGGACTTTTTCATTAAGATAAATAACAATTGAAGTCAAAGGAGATTGATTGCTATTCAGGCTTGACTAAAGAACTTGGTGTGATCAGGAGTGTTGTCTGAGACCATAGAGAGCAGAAAGATACATCCAGGTGTGTTTCAGAATATCTGAGCATCTGTCCCTGCAAACTTCAGAAACTAAAGCAACGTTGGTCTCACCTGAGAGCTTGCAGGACAAAGCCTGCCCACTGAGCCAGCATGGTGTGTTACAGGAGAAGGGGTTACGGGAAGGTAACTATTTTGAGGAACCGCCCTCAAACCTTTTAGCCAAAGGCAATTCATTAAACCTTCCTACTCATTCATAGGATTCTCTTAGCAAAAGGAAGCTCTTTTAAAGAGGGAATTTAGGGACCTGGCCTCATTAATTAAGTATAGACCATTTGTTTTTCCTGAAGCCAGAAAAGCTTTGTATAATTATAGTTTGGGGAGGTAAAGGTGATCCCATAGTTAAACCTACACAATCAAGGTGTTTGGCTTACCCAGCAGGTCTAGCCAGGGCTTCAGAGAAGCTGGCCTTTGTCCTTACAGGTTATGAGGCGCCCGTGGAAGAAGCCTGGAAGCCTCGTGCCCTGGGATAGCCGTCGGGGCCATGCCCTGCTCATGTACCTGGAAGTGACATCTGGATAACCACACAGAGTCAGTTGTTCTTCCTTTCCCCTTGAATTGCTTGTTTTTGAAAGAATAGATGAAAAGCAAGCTCTTTGTGGTTTCCCTGAAAACTCACATGGATTATAAATACTAGTTTGGGGGGAGTTTTGTTTTAAATGTCCTTTGTATCCTAGTCAATAATCCCCAACAGTTGTGTGTTCTTTTCAAGGTATTCTCAATGAAAGAGGAACGAGTTTACAGAGTTCTGCAAAAGGAAACACTCATAAGTTTTGCTCAACTGGTAGATATATTTTAAAAATAGCTCCTGGATTTTGCAGTGTAGAGTGCCATGTGTGAGATCCTGGACGACATGTGTGCTACATGTCACAAAACCCTTCACAAATGTTACCTAATTAACCACACACAGTGGCTGACAGGTGGCAGGCCTCTTAGTGGCTTGCAGGAAGAGAGAGCTCTCATCTCAGAGCTCTGTCTGTGTGTCTTGGTTGCTACGCTACCGCAAGAGAGAAGGCACCTTCCCTTGGATTGCAACTGAAACAGATAATGTGAAATCCTCCCTGGACCTGAGTGAGATTCAGCACCATCCCTAGCAACTTAGAGTTTTTGCCAGAAAAAAACCCCATTTATGTATGTATGTATGTATGTTTTTTTGAGACAGGGTCTTGTTATGTAGTTCAGGCTAGCCTTGACTCAGCAGCGCAGGCTGGCTCAAACTCATGGCAGTCCTCCTGTCTCAACCTCCTGAGTGCTGGGATCACAGGTGTGCATCCACGCCTGGCTTAGTTATTTATATTTTAGCAGTGCTGGGAGTTAAACCCAGGACTTCATGATTGATAGACAAGTGCTCTATCACAGAACCCCAGCCCCATTCCCAAAGCCAATTCTTGATAGAAGAAGAGAGACCAGCCTTAGAGATTGACCCGGCTACTGGGGGAGGTCACATGGTAGAGATTTACTGGAGAGACTCAGTTTCAAAGATGAAGTTTAAGTCTGGGCTAGCAGCATGTGATGGCATCCTCAGACTAGGGTACTGCTTGAAAAGGAGCTGCCCATGTTTACATATCTTTCATTGTCTGGCAGCAGACGGAAGAGGCCCGGCCACCAGGTTGAGTGTGGATGAGTCAGAACTTCTGTGCTGGGAGAAGGTGAGGGCTACAGTGCAGTTATCAGAACAAGGCCTAAGAAGGAAGAAAACAAGACAGAGCAGAACACTTGGGTACAGGCAAGGAGGAACAGCAGAAAACATTCAGGAAGCTAAGAGGAAGCATCTTATCAGCATTAGAATATGGACTGCAAGGACCGATAGATATTAGCACAGCAATTAGGAGTATGGACCAGAATCTAATCAGATACGCTCAGTAGTCTTCTAGCAGGTAGTCTTGGGCAGGATCTCTTCATGTTTCAGTCTTTTCATTGGGAAAAATGGAAGTAGTGAAAGTTTCTACATTATAAGTTTTTGAGAAGATTAAATTAATATGTATCCATCCATCCAAGAGCCTAATGTGATGATGACAATTGTATTAATCATTTTAATATTATTATAATGAAATACCTGACACATTTATAGAGAAAAGGTTCATTTTGGCTCACTGTTTTAGAAGCTCCAGTTCATGGTCCTGTAGCATCACTGGTTTGGGCCTCCAGTGAGGCATCGTATCATGGCACAAGTCTGTGGCAGGGTAAACTGCCAGAGAAGAAGAGGAAGGCACTGGGGTCCCACAATCCCCTTTGAGGGCCCCCCTATCACCTCAAGATCTCCTGTAAAGTCCGCCTCCCAGTAGTAGCACCTTGAGGACCAAGCCTTTTAACACATGGGCTGAGTGTGGGTACATTCATTCAAACTGGAACAAGAACTCAGTTCATAGGTGATTGGTAACTAGGGGAAGTGGGATGCAAGCTGGGAACTGGCGGGTGCCTTGGTGGGCATGTAGTAGTACTATACTTGGGGTTTGTGAGGCACATTGACAATGTAACTCCAAAGGGGTGTGTTGCTGCTCTTTCTAGAATTATATGATAACATCTTGGTGTAGATAATCAGTTCAGTTTTTAAAATGTATACCATTTGATTATAATTATTTAAGAGATGATTTGAAAAACCCAGTGATTTACTTTTGTTCCTAAAGCACTCCATTTGTTTCCCTGGTGGTCCATGCAAGATAAGCAAGGACAAGCGGCTGTCTGATCCCTAACAAAACCCCTCACACATGTGGTAGGATATATATAGGGTCTCCTGTGGCTTCTGTGCTTCCCTGAGCATGTTTCTCTCATAGTTTTCTGTTTCAGCATACTGTCTTGCTCATGCTTTGTGAACCGCATTATACAATGTTAATATCTAGGGACTAAAAGCATCATAAAATTTAAATTCAATTTGTAAATATTTATTGATTTCCTATTATGCGTAGAACACCAAGCTTTTGTTCCCATTTCCTATGCTCCACTACCTTCATTCATTCATTCATTTGTTCACTTAACAAATATTTGTTAGGTAAGTAGTCTGTATCTGATATTTAGCTAGGTCTTGAGACAGTGGTGAGCAAGTGAACAGAATGACAGTGAAGCCTCTGTAGACAGAAGAGTGTGATTATACCCAGTGGCAGGAGACCCTGACCCTGTCCCAGGACTCAGCAAGCCCATGGAGAACTGGTATCTTTAATTTTCTTAAAACTTTATTCTCTAGACCCCAAATCTTCTTCCCAACACTGACTCTTTCCTTGTGGTGATTCCATTTTCATCTAATAGAATGAATTTTGCACTCCAGCTTTATAACATTTTTGGTGGAATTTGAGTTTACTTTTTATGAATAATTTATGGTAAAAACTGAAGAATCTTCTCTTTCCAAGGACCATTTTTCTCTTTAGAAATTATAAGCATTTTCATCAGCTGTGAAGGGCATTTGTCCCATAAAAACTTAGAATGTTCAGTCTTCATAGCTACTTTGACAATATATAGTGTAACACTTAAATTTCACACCAGAATGCTAGTGTTGTCTCTTTCTAGCTTGAGTTTTTGTAGTGAAGGCAAGCACTCTCTTTATGTTGAATTTTATGTAGAGACTGCATAAAAATTCAAGTGTTAGTGCTTGGAATGTGCACATAGTGTTTTAGGGCTTGCTAGGGAAAATGTGTGTGACTTAGAAGTGATATGTTACCAGTATAGGGATTGGGTCTCTATAAAGAAAAATCTATTTGTATTGCACACAATTCATTACTGACTTGATTCTCTAACTAATATTCACACTTCTAGGTTCATTTCAGTCTTTGCAGATGAACATGTATTTAGGGACATGCTCAGCACTTGGCACATAAGTCATTTATGCTTTTATCTGCACTGCTGCAGATGCTAGGAAAGGACCATTCATCTGTGTTCTGCCCTTGGCCATTAGGTCTGAATATGTTTCCTGTTTGTCCTCTTCTGAGGTTTTTGTTTGTTTGCTTTTCGTGGGGAAAAATGCTATCTGCTAGGGTAAAACTGGCATAATGATTTCGACAAGCAAATTTCTGTGTGTGTAATATGCATAATCTTATATGAAATAACTGTCTTCAAATTACCACTCTAGTGATATTTAGGCCCAGTTTAGTGACAGTAGGAACAAACTTTAATTCTTCCTTTCCATGCTGTAGAAAAGGAAAATGTGACAAAGCAGTTAAAGACAAAGGGAAAGTAAAGCAAAATTTCTGGGAAGAAAATTTTTACTTATGTTTTAGAATCTTCCATAATGTAATACAATTAAAAAATAAAGTGCATGACATGTGTTTTGAATAATGTATCTTTAAATGACAAATACTCTACAAAGATTTACTATTTGTAGAAAAGAAATTAGTCATCATATGACCAATGCAATTTAAAAAAATTAGCATAGATCTTCTGTGTTATGGCTCTCCTGTGTCCCGGGTATAATATGGAACCTTAACAGTGTGCACATGTTGTATGTAAGTTTCAAACCAAATTTGGCTCTGGATTTTTAGAAGGAATAATGTATAGTTTATATTGAAACAATTTTGTTTTGATTTTAGAAGTAGTATACGGAAAAATAAGAAAATCCAGTCATGTTTAAATCCTCATTTGTACTTCCAGCTTAGATATAACCACAGGCTTTTCCCGGACATGTGTATTTATTCAGCAAATATTAAGTACCTATCAAGTGCCAGGCACAGGCACACTCCTGAGTTCTTGGGATGTATCAGTGAGTAAAACGTACAACATTTCATGGCCTGGTGTTTAAACTCCACTGTTTGTATATGTACGTTATATGCTAGAATACATCCCAGGATCAAGCTGTGCAAACATAGTGTGCTTGCTTATTTCCATAAGCTGATGTAAGGAATACTTTTCCCTTATTATATCTTTAGTATCGCTTTTTTTAGTGGTTATGTATCATATTCATCATATAAATGTCCCTCAACTTGAGCTATCTAAACAATTTCCAATCTTTTATTATAAATGTAAATGACCATCAACATCCTTAATGTACGTCTTCATTTTGCTAATGTATTATGTCCTTCAGAATAATTGTTAGCCTTGAGTTTAGCAGGTTAAAAACTAGGAACATTTTGGGCTGGGAATATAGCTCAGTGGTGCTGTGCCTGCCTGGCAAGCACAAGGTCTTGAGTTCGATCCCTGGTACTGGTAATGACAACAACAGTCATAACAACATCATCATCATCAACAACAAAAAACCAGGAACATTTTAACGACTCTTGAAATGCTACTCAGTTACCACCAGGAAATATTGTATAGTTGCTGCACTTCCGTCAGCAGCCTGTTTGTGTTCCTTTTCTTATTTCATACTCCCCAGGATTAAATATTATGAGGAAAAAAACAAAAACAAAACCTCTCTACAAGCTTGGTGAAAAGTAGTCTCATTGTACTTTTGTAATTGTACTTCTTTGAATATTGTACAAGTATCCATATTTTCATATAGTTATTTCTTTGACTTTTTCTGGAAAAATAATATTTTCATTTATTCATCATCTCTATATGTCAAGCCCATTATCATGTTTGTAGTAAATTACTCCCCAAGTGCTGTTGTTGGGGTTGAAATTCAGGGCCTTATGCATGTTAGGCAAGCACTGTACTGTTGAGGTACGCACAAAGCCTGATTTTTTTCCCCTAATTCTTTTCCAATAAGTAAATTGTGAGGAGGAAAGAAATGAGGAGGAGTCCTCCGTGTGTGTGTGTGTGTGTGTGTGTGTGTGCACTCGTGCACGCGTGTGCGCATCTGCATACACACATGTGCATGTGCATGCTAGGGATGGAACCCCTCATCTCTTGAGTGCCAGCAAGTTCTGTCCTACTTACTAAGCTACACCCTCAGCCCCAAGGAGACCCTCTTCTTGGCATAGGAGACAGTTGGATTTTGAACCAGAATCTTCCTAACTACAGCAGCAAGTACTCAACTGTTGTGATAGCCATACCCTCAGGCATTAATAACTCAAGAAGAACATTAATTCTACAAACAGGGCTGCCCTTATAGTGCCACTCTGTACTTCCTGCCTGAACTGTGGTAGCTCTGGAGGGTACAAGCAGGCACATGAACATGGCGGGTGAGCTCTGTCCTGGTCATATGCTCCTCCTTGCCCCTGCCCCATTGAAGCAGTCAATGCCACAAATGAATTTTAATTGATTTCCAAAAAATGGATACTGTCTCCATGTACCAGTGTGCCAGTTTAGAGGTGTGGAAAGAAAAAGTTGTGGCTGTGAATGAGTGAATGAGATTCTGACAAATGGCTGCTGTTCTGAACAGTGGGGATGGATTTATGTTTAAACCAGAGTAAACTATGCAACCAGGTAATAATTTTGAGCAATGAAGTGAGTTTGCTACAGGAATCATTAAAGAAACAGATAAATCACAGTAATTTCAACATGGCACTTTGGCCATTCAATAAATGGGTATTTTAAATTTCATTTGCTTTTGAACTAAGTTCAATAATTTATAGACTAAGTCATTCAAAGATTAATGCTCAGAAGGCAGGAAAATCACTATACAGGAACAGAAACATATCATTTATGTATATTACACTCCAGCCTTGTCTGCTTGTGTTTCCATTATAAACCTGATCTTGCAAGCATTTATAATAAAAAGTTTGCCCCGGGCTAAAGTTTGGCATTTGTCTCAACCTCTTGAGACTCCAATTTTTATTTTATTCTTTTCTTTCTCAAACAGAATAACATCTATCCATCTGATTTGTAATGTTGTATATTAAAGAACACAATCAACCCAAAAGTCATTGTTTTATTTTTAAAAGATCCCAATTGGCTTTATTTTTGTTTCTAGAGCTGGCCATATTCATAAAATGGAATGTGTTTTCTTCCTCCTCCTCCTCCTCCTCCTCCTCCTCCTCTTCGTCCTCTTCTTCTTCTTCTCCTTCTTCCTCTTCTTCTTCTTCTTCTTCTTCTTCTTCTTCTTCTTCTTATTATTATTATTATTTGTGGTGCTGTTGTTGGAACCCAGGGCTTCAGTTTTTTTACCACTGAGATACATACTCAGCCACTACTTATTTTAAAATTAAGTTTGTGTTTAATGATTGTAGAATGTATTGGATTGCCATTGATCCCAAACTCTATTAAAAATGACTACACAATTTTAAAAGATGATTTGAAAATATAATTTGAAACACAAGAAAGCAGGTGATTAAATGTCATGACAGTACCACTTGATTTTTACAACAATAAAGACAACAACAATAGTGACACTTCATCGTGAGCTCATCTGCTAGAGGGGTCAGTAAAATTTGGCATCTCCAGTTCCATCAGGCTCTATAACTTTGTAAAACCGATGCTCAGACTCCCAGTCTTTATCCTTGTCAGTTCCAAGGGTATTTGTATGATCTCATGGAAGCTATTGATTTTTTTATATTCTTAGGTGGTTCTGTTAACTGACCACGAGCACTCAAAGGCCTGGGACTATTCTTTATACTCCTAGTACCCACTTGTCAATTGAGAACAGAGTTGATACTTAGGAAGGTACTGGTAGAGTAAGTGAATTTAATAAATGAATGTGTGCTCAGTTATAGACAGTCACAAACTTGTGAAGGTCATGTGTTCCAAAATGTCTGAGTCATTGGATTAGTTCATTTTACCATAAAAATTTAATGCAAAATGAAAATTATGGTATAAAAACTTACTTACTTCCCAATAATTATACTCCAGCCAAATAGTCACAGTAGTCAGTGAGAGGTCTGCTTGCTTCCTGAAGAAACACTTCTCAGGCTGCAGGCAACCTTATAGTAGAGCTTGATCCTCCATTGACATGGTTTTCAATATTGTCACTAATTTACTCTATTTTCAGACACTATTTTCAGACACTTCGCTCTGTTTGCCTTTTAAAAAAATGATATTGAGCCTGTCTTTTTCCTTTAATCTTAAAATCATTAGTCAGCACTAAATATCAGTCCAGAATTCAGGTGTGGCTTCAAACAAATGATCTCCTTTAACCTGCAGACCTCTGAATCTCAGACTACAGGCAGCTCTGTAGCCTCTTCCAGGCAGCAGCTATCAAAATGTTCCTCAAGTCAGCAGCTTCAGCTTCACCTGAAAATTTGGGAGAAATGCACATTAGCAGAGCTCATCTCAGACCTTGACTGAAACTCTAGGGGTGGGACCCAGCACTCTTTGTTTAACAAGCCCTCCAGTAGAGTGGTAGGCATAAAGTTTGAGAACCTTTGTTACCAGACTTCTTGGAGCCTGGTACTAGGGTATGTGTGTGTGTTCCCTGTGGGCAATGAATGCAGTGGGTGACAGGCACTCCAGTACCTAACTGTGACACTTGCGGCTGCTGGACACCATGGTATAGGGGCGTGGAGCCCCCAAGATTTAGGCAGGTAATTTGAGGAACAGTGGTCAGATGTGGTATGGAACACAGGGACCTTCTGTTCCGGCATGTCAAGCCAGTCTCAGGATGAGCACTGTGTGCACACGGCTGCTCACTAGAACTTGGTCAGTGTTTTGTAATTCTCGGTTGAAAATTTTCAACTGAATTTGATATGTTGCATTTTCATAAGAAGCTTCACTGTGATTCAGTATTAATCAAATAGAGGCCATTACTTCCTTAAAATAGAAAATAATGAATTGAAATGGTTGTAAAAGTAGTTAAAACAACCTCTATCATTTAGTTGTGTATTATTTCATGTTAGTAAGGACCAATGAGCACATTAAGAGGTCATCATTTGAATTTTTAATCTGGAATGGTGATAGCCCCTTCAAGCATATAACCTGCCTTTTTCAAAATAAGTTATTTTCAAGGAAGTAAACTCCCAAGCTCTCTCTGCATTTCCCTCTTCCTACTCTGTGCTGGGGATGGAACGCAGGGATCACTGAGCTATATCCCCAGCCCTTTTTATTTATTTTTATTTATTTTTAAAATTTTGAGACAGTGTCTCATTAAGTTGCCCAGGCTGATGTTGAATTTGTGATTCTCCTTCAGCCTGTGGAGTAGCAAGCTCAAGGTTTTTGATTAAAAAGTTAGAAAAGATTTTATTTGGAAATTTTATACCAATTTAGTTTTTATTGTTTTCCATAATACTCTGATTTTATTTTCTTAATAATTCTAAGGTATTATTTAAAAATTTAATACATTTTTTTCGACTTCAGATCGGCCCAGTTTTCCCAGTGCGCAGGGTGTTGTCATTAGAGCCACCGTGGGAACAAGGCGGGGATGGCTCCGGGCTATGTGCCCTGTGCCCTCTGGTGCCTGGAACCTCTTCCCCACAATTAAGGCTGCAGTTAGCTCAACAGAATTCTGCTATGAAACAAGTTTTTCCCCTCCTTGAATCATTTCTTTATTGATTTGATGGAATGAGACTACTTTTCAATTCACTTTCAATCATTACCAAAAAGCTGTATACGGGTCATGAACTTACGAAAGCCAGAAAAATGAGTAACGTTTCCTGTTTCACCTGTGGACAGTCAAGGGTGAGTTGAGATATGAAAAGGTGGAAAAGGAGAGGTGGATACAGAAACTCACAGTTCACTGCTGGTTCTTACCTAAAAGCGATTAAACGTCGTAACTTTTTAAGTTCTTAGAGCTCTAAATTGAGATCTTTTAAGAAACATTTGCTGAAGGATGACTTTTACTTACCAGGGTAAATCTGTGAACCAAACTAAATTTCAAACCAAACTAGAGAAGTATATGTCCCAATCAGTGAAGTGGCAAGTACAGATTAATAGAAGAGTCAAACTTCCTGGCAAAGTGGTCAGATTGAAACAAATCAAAGCAGTAGAGGTGTATTGGCCCTTGTCCTGGGCAGAGGGCCCAGGCGAGCTGTGAAAAGCAGTGACCTTGCGGGGAGGGACCCACGTCTTTTTCATGGCTGCACCATCAGTGCTTGAGTGGGGAACTTAGCATATCATAAGTGCTCAGTGAGCAGGGTTTGGTGGGTTGTGGAAGGACATTGAAATAAGGTACTAATAAGTGAATGGGCTTCATCCTGCTGGGACTGGGTTTTCCGAAAGATGTTGAAACAGAGAAGTGTGCTTCTCAAGCAGAAATGAACATGCAGATTGCAGGGAATTTCATCACAGGGATCTGGGGTGGAGCCCAGCAGCAACCAGATGCTGAAGCAGGCAGCCTTGAAATGCCTTGGATTCCACTATAACATTTATTGAGCAGTCCTGATTCAGTGGCCACACTGGTGCTTTATTACAGGATTTTACAGTTAAAACAAAATAAAAAAAACTAAAGACAATCAAGGGGTTCATTTGTTTTTTATTGACATTGGAAAATTCAGACCAAAGGCCGGGGATGTAGCTCAGTGGCGCTGCGCCTGCCTGGCAAGCACAAGGTCCTGAGTTCGATCTCCGGTACTGGAAAAAAAAAAGGAAACAACACCAAACAAAATAAAAGGAGGTCTAAATTTCCTACTGTGTTGAGCAGCTGAACTGGACTAGGCCTATCAGAATCCAGACAGCACCCTTTACTCCAGCCTACAGTGGTGGTCCCTTGCATGGAATGGGGTGGGTGGATGCAGGGAATACCATGGGGAAAGAAACAATAGCTGCTGGTAGCTGGTGTCATGGGGGAATAAGGAGACTCCCAGGACAGTGTTAAATTTTAAATTCTGGCCAAAGGACCAGGGGCCCCATGCATCACCTATAATAAATAAATGAGGCAGGAGGGGAGCTGGTTCTCAGGCAAAGATGCATATTAGAATTTTAGGTGTGTGGGATTTCAAGCCCCACTGGGATCTTCATGCACCATATCCTTGCAGTGGCCAAGGAGTTGATGACAGCTCATCTAGAGGGACTCTGGGTACACAGCAGCCAGCCAGACCCTGAGGCCAGGCCTGACCTGCCAGGACTTCCACATAAGGTCTTGATGATTTTCATGTAAATATAAAGATGGGATGATATTTTATGTTTCAAATGAGGAGAAAGAGGCCTGCTTTAAAAGTTGAGAATTAACCTACTGGAATTTGATATTGTGGACTTATTTGTGGTAAGATGGAAACCAAATAAAAGTCGACACTAGACTTTTTTTTGTTTAAGTACAGTTTACCTGTATGGTTCTTTTGTCTAGTTTTTATTTCATAAGGATCTCTGCTGAGAAAAATATAGTTTACTTTTCCATCTAGAAGAAACTACAACCGTATAGTCTTTTAAAGTAGTTTTAAAGTCTTATCTCCAGCAGTGACTTTTCCCAGCTATGTAGAGCTGGGCTCCTCCATTAATCTACCAGGCATTGTGGCATTTTACCTGGTTACTGCATGATACTAAGCAAGCAGTTGTGTCTGGCTTTTTCCACCTCCTCCTTCCTGTACCCAGTGTGCAAGAGAACTTGGCACTAAGCTGAGTGGGTGGGCGTGTGCTGTTCTTCCGTTCTGCTTTTGGAGTAGTGCAGAGGTTTATCCCTCTTGCTTTTCCAGCTGTGAAGTTCATTTGGCCTGGGATCCTGGCAGCAGTAAGGGAGATAAGAGTATGGATTTCCATAAAGAGCTGGGAACAAAACTGGAGTGGGGGCCAGGACATGATAGGTGTTTTCCAGGACCTTTTCTGTCCTTTTGACTCTGGGCTGTTGCACAATGGATTGAAGTATTTTAGAGCAAAATGTACTCATTTAGGGACAGAGCCTTATTTTTGTATTTGACTCCTCCCCTTTTGGAGCATCTAAGTTTGCATGGATGTGTATGTGCACTTGGACAAGCAGGTGGAAGCACACAAGCCTACCCATATGGTTTGGGTGTGGCAAACCACTGCTTTTATCTTGGGGTGTATGTGTGCATTTGCTTCAGTGTTATATATAATAAATGTTTAGGGAACATTGTTTCTACAAATGGTCTTGCTTAAAAGAAATAGATTTGAGATTATTCCCCCAAGTATTTTTTCTTTGTCATGTGATTTTTAAAAATTAATTTTATTGCTATATTAGGTATACAATATAATGACATTCATCATTGGAAATTTGCACCTTTACATAATCTCTCTTGGTTCTTATTTTTTCCCCATTCTCTTGCCCTCCCTTCAACCCCTCCATCCCTCCCTATTTACAAAGACTTTGTTTCCATTTTTTCATTTTCTCATATTAATTCTTTTCCTTTCTTTCCTTTCCCCTACAGCTCCCACTTCCCCTTTGCCCCTTTTCTTCCTATTTCACATTATCTATTATAGCTTTTAGTGCTTTTTACACTTTTTCTCTCACTAGAGAAACTATTCAGTATTTGCATGTGTGTCCTATTTATTTCACTTAAGAGTGTCACCACAATGTGCATCCACTTAGCTATAAATGTCTCTAGTTTCTCATTTTTATGGCTGAGTAGTACTCCATTTAATAAAAAACCCCACATTTTCTTTCTCCAGTCTTCAGTTGATGAGCAGTTGGGCTGCTTCCAAGTTTTAGGTATTACAAATTGTGCTGCTATGAACATAGATACACATATATCACTGTAGTATGATTCTTTTAATTCTTTGGGGAAGATACCCAGCAGGGGAATAGCTGGGTCAAATGGGACTTCCAATCCTGGTTCTTTGAGGTATCTCCATACTGATTTCCACAGTGGTTGCACCAGTCTACACTCCCACCAGCAGTGGAGCA
>NW_004624785.1:9637186-9659985 GCF_000247695.1 Heterocephalus glaber | reverse complement strand
GCTTGCGAGAAAGGTGACGGAACCACTGAGCTAAATCCCCCGGCCCCAATTTTGTTTATTCTTTCATTGAACCAACTCTTGGCTTCATTGATGTTTTGTATTGTTTCCTTAGTCTCCATTGCATTGATTTCTGATCTGATCTTTATTATTTCCTCCCTTGTGTGAGCTTTGGGTTTTTCCTGCTGTTCTTTTTCTAGAAGCTTGAGGTTCAGCATCAGGTTGTTTAATTGGATTCGCTCTGTTTTCCTCATATGAGTATTCACTGCTATGAATTTCCCTTGTAAAACAGCTTTCATTGTGTCCCATAGATCCTATATTTTGTATTGTGATTTAATTGTAGGAACTGTCTGATTTCTTCTTTAATTTCCTCTGTGACCCATTGCTTATTCAGAAGTGTGTTGTTCAATTTCCATGTGTTTATGAAATTCTTGGGGTTTCTTTTGCTATTGATCTCCAATTTCATCGCAATGCGGTCTGATAATATACAGCTGAAAAGAATGTGTATTCTGATTTTGTGAGGTGGAACACTCTGTAAACATCTGTTAAGTTCATTTGTTCAAGAGTTTCATTGAGTTCTAGTATTTCATTGCTTTTTTGTTTAATTGATCTATTTGTGACAGTGGGGTATTGAGGTCCCTCACTACTATCGTATTAGTGCTTATTTGATTTTTCATGTCTGTTATTTATTTTATATAGTTGGGCGCACTAGTGTTTGGTGCATATATGTTTATGGTTGTCTTCTCTTCCTCTTGGATTGTTCCCTTTAGAAGGACATAGTGTCCTTCTTTGTCTCTCTTAATCAGTGTTGGTTTGAAATCCTCTTGATCTGCAAAGAGGATAGCTACTCCTGCTTTTTTTGGGTTCCTGTCACATGGAGTATTGTTTTCCACCCTTTAACTTTCAGTCTGTGAGTTTCTTTTTGAATGAAGTATTTCTTTTATGCAGCATATTATTGGATCTTGCTTCTTGACCCATTCTGCCAGTCTATTTCTTTTGATTGGTGAATTGAGACCATTAACATTGATCATTATATCTGATACCTATTGACTTATCCTTGTCATGACTTTTTCTTTTTGTTGGGTTCTCCCTTTTCATGTTTAATTTTTTTTTGTGTGTGCCCAATGGATTCATTCTGCTGTGCTTCCTGGGGTTGTGATCCTCATTGTGTTTTCCTACAATATTGTCTAAAATGTTTTGGAGTGCTGGTTTGGTATTCATGAAGTTCCTAAGGTGCTCTTTGTCATGACAGTATCTTATTTCTCCATCAATTTTGAAAGATATTTTTGCAGGGTACATCAGTCTGAGTTGGAGGCTGTTTTCCTTTAGGGCTTGGAATACATCACTCCAAGCTCTCCTTGCCTTGAGGGTTTGCGTTGAGAAGTCTGCTGTGATTCTGAAGGGCTTTCCTTTGTATGGGATTTCTTTTCTCTAACTGCTTGTAGAATTTTGTTCTTCAGTTGGGCTTCTGGAATCTTAACTATTATATGGCTATGTGTAGATTTCTTTGATCAAGGCTAGTTGGAGTCCTATATGCCTCCTTTATCTGTATGTCAAATTTTTCCCCTTCTTCAGATGTTTTCTGCCATAACTTCTATGAACAGTTTTTTTTATGTCATCTGCACTCTCCAGTTTCTTCATTGGATATGATCAGTCTTACGTTATTCTTCTTTGCATCATCTAGCAGCTGCTGGATGGATTTCTTGTGGTCCCTTACTATTTTAAAGCAATTTTTCTTTTCCTGGTCACTAATTGGAATCTTATCTTCTACATCTGAAATTCTGTCCTCACATTGGCTAATTGTGGTGCGTAAACTTTCAATGGAGTTTTTAATCTCCTGGAAACCTGTTTGCATCTGTTTTATGGATTCCATATCTTTCCTGTGGTGGGATTCCATCATGATCCTCAGCTCCTCTATTTCTTTTTTCCATCTGTGTCCTCTCTAGATTTATTAATCATGTCTTGCACTATGGTCACAATCTTTGCTATTATCTGAAAAATTATTTCATTTTTTTCAGATCCTCTTGTTGTCAGTTCAGGGAGTCCAGGTGGTTGAGTATCAGATTGTTCCTTCTCATTTCCCTATGGGGTTTCTGTAGGTGATCTGGAAGTCTGCTTTTGAGACTTGTTTACATGTCTTCTTTTCTCAGTGGGGGGGGTGTGTGATGCTGGTGCCCATGCAGTTCACCTCCTTGACACTGAAGGTGGTGGTACAGCAGCCTGCAAGGTTCACCTCCTCTGCACTGGGGCCAGCTCTGCTCCTCTGTGCTCGGGGTGGTGGTGCAGCAGCCTGGAAGGTTCACTTCCCCTGTGCTGGGGGCAGCTCTATTCCTTGGCGCTGGAGGTGGTGGTATGGTGACCTGCCATGTGATATTTTAAACCCCAGGGCCTCACATGTGCTAGGCAAGTGCCCTACTATTGAATCACAGCTCTAGCCTCTGTTTTATTTTTTTTAATGCTACACAGTAGTCTGTTTTACCGTGTTTCAGTGAAATTATGATGAAAATGAGATGATTTAGCATGAATCTTGTGTTAATTACAGAATGCATGCATTTCTTTTGATAATTATGAATTTTTATAGCTCAAAAAAGTATTTTAATATGGGGCATGATCTAATTAGAGAGGTCAAGTCTAGATATGTCTTTGGTAGCTTTAAAAATTTAACTATTGCAATTACAACTTGTTACCTAATTTAGTTTGGGTGGAGTTTTATTATGCTTTTAAAAACATGAGAGTAATATATGCTTGAAAAACAGTGAAAATTGAGAAATATAATGGTTTCTATAGGAGTAACTATTGATGTGTTGATTGTTATGATTTTTACATATTTTACTATTTGTCAACACATACATGTAGACCATTTAGAAATTTATATGGTATCTGAAGATTATCTGTTTTAGCTGATAGTTCATCTTTAGAAAAAAGTAATGAAAGCAATGTAAGACTACATATTTGCGGAAAATGTAGAAAACAGAAGTACATGGAGCTGCTCTTAACTCTTGAGGTATTTCCTGTGTGCATATGCATAAATGTGTGTGTAAAATATATGTTGTGGTATATTTAGATTTTGGTTCACTTTTCACTATTCTACTTCAGCAAGTTGAGAAAGTCCTTCAGAATTTATAATGTTAGTGATACTCATTATTCTTTGTTTTCTTTTTTTTTGGTACCAGGGATCGAGCTTGGGTCCTTGCGCTTGCGAGGCAGGTGGCGGAACCACTGAGCTAAATCCCCGGCCCTAATACTCATTATTCTTAACTAAGATAACCACATGTGGCTTAATCCATAGGAAAAATTTCACACATGTACTTTTTAAAAAAAAGTATAAGTTTGTAATTTTCAAATAAGTTAAAATAACCTACCTAAGAAGTGTAGTTTTAGGTTCAGAGTTTCATGGACTGCCCATGTAATTCTGAAACCTCATATTGAACATGGACCAAATTATGGAGTTATTTCTCACTAACTATCACTTAGACTACTCTGTCAAGTGCAAAGGCAGTAGGCATATCATTTTCACACACTAAGGGTGATAGGTTTACATTTGTGGAACAGTAGTGTTTTCCAGTGAACTCGTTTTTAGTCAACTTTGGGATGTCTTCATGTTCCTGTGAAAATTAGAGAGGATCTAAATTTCATGAACATGATTTCTCTTGGTGATTGAGACATTTGCTCAAGATTGAGCAGCAGTAAGGAACTAAGAAAACTTGATAGCTTAAATTTAAAAAATTGTGATGTTCCAAGATACAGTGCCCAAGGTTCTCTCCAAGTACCAGTAGCAATATAGATGGGACAAAATTGACCAGGAGTTGCTAATAGTTGGAGCCATGTGATGGAAATTTACTGATTCATTGTATCAGTCTCTTTACTTTTGTGTATTTTAGATTTTCTATATAAGCTTGAAACAAGAGAGAAATAATGGTGATAGCCTAAAATTAGTGGTAGATTCAGGAAGAAATATATATATCATCAAGGATTTACTTGAGTAAACTGTTTTAAAAACTACAAGATAATTCATATAAACATCACTATGAATAAATGGTTTCACCTTCTTCCTTACTATGAAACTTAATAAGCATGTTCCCCTGACCTTCACAGTCAGTGTGGCAGATGAATTTCCAAAGATGTCCAAACAGTGTTCAGTCCTGTTTGCAATGTGACTTTGCCACACCTTCCAGTGAGTAATGGGGGTCGTGGACCCTTTTGCACCTACGAGGGCTTATGACTCTGACAGGAGCCATATTGTTATATAGGCTATGCTGTAAAGCTAAGAGCTTCTCCTGGATTTCTTTGTATACTTGCTCCTACAATCCCACGTCCCACTGTGAGGAAGCCCGATCCTCGCTTACAGTGCTGTATTGAACACCACGCATAGGAGTTCCAGCTTCACATCTGCTTAGGACTGTGAGCCAGGGTCAACCTCCAGGCAAATGGAGAGTGCATGAGCTTCTCAATGATCAGCCCACCCATCTGGTCACCCGTAGCTTCTCAGTCTCCCCTGCTGAGGCCCCTCATGCCATGGTGCTGACAAACCTTCTCTGCTGTCACCATTCTGAGTACTTTTCCATAGAATCAATCGGCATCATAAAATGTTGAGTTATGCCACTGTGTTTGGTGTTTCACAGCACCAGTTACTGAAACACGCAGTATCTTAGTGAGGGAGAAAAGCATGTTATTTTTCAGAGACCATTTTTTCCCCCTTGCTCAGAAGCTACATACACACTCAATGACTTGTGTTTTGATGAAAAATTTTGCAATTGCCATCAACATGATAATGTCCAAATCAGGAAGTGTATAGTGGATTATCTGTTGTTATCTGAATTGGGTAGTTGTGGCTGGGCAGTCAGGTGTGTCTTATTCTTCTTTCTCTACTACTCCCCTTTATCTGGACTTCTTCCCCCTGCTGGACTTTTAGTATTATGGCTCTTTGCCCTTTTTGTCTTCTCCCCTTTATACTGATTGGATTATAGAATGCTCTGAAGTCTAGACAAAGAAAAGGATATCACGGAGCCTTTCTAGCCTGAGTCTTTGCTGCTTTTACTATGAAAACCATACTGTTTGTTGCTGCACATGTCACTGCTGCTCCTTCTGTCGGCTTCCGTCCCACTCACTCCATATTGTACTGTGGGAAAAAAGTCCATTTTTTTCAGTGATAAAACAGAATAAAAAATGGTTCAGAGCTTCTCCTTTCCATGTGTACAACACATCTAAGACCTGTGTTATACCCTGTATACAAGATGTTTTTACCCAAGGGTGTATCAGAACATCTGCCAGCTGTGACTCTGTGTATAGATTCCATTTCTTGGGCTCTATGATGCATTCACGAACATTTTCTGTGTTATTAAATATTTTATAATATGCACACATATATGATACTAGTTGCTCTTCTACGCTTTTGTCACGGATATCCTATGACATGTCAGTCTCATAATAATTGAATTTTGCTAATAGTCCATTCCGTTTTCTCAAAAGCTTCCTTTAGGTCCTCAACTTAGTGGATAATTTTACAAGATTCTCCTAAGTTGTATAATATTTTTACTTTAGAATATGCTTCCTCCAAGATATACCTCTAAATGATGAGTGCATTCATTCCTCCAATGATATAATTAAGATGTGCTTTGAAAGATATTATTTTGTTGCATATTATAGGGGAAAAAACTGCATTAGAAATATCCCTATTCATGATCTCCTGCTTGAAGGTCAATAAGCTGTCCCTGATAAAACAAACATTGTGTGTGAAAATGTTATCTGCCTCTATTATAACAGAATGAATTTTAACGTATTATTCATCAACCTAACCCCAACCAATTTCCTAAAAAAGTAGCTAAAATACAGTCAGACACCTGTTACAAATAACAAAGCATCATGTTAAAATGAAATGCTTATAATGTTACTTCTGAATCTTCAAACATTTAACTGATTCATATGCAAGAGTGGATGGATTTTGCCCAATATACTATCAATGTTACATTTATGACATGGAATGAGAAATGATACACTCAACAAATAAAATCCATGCAAAAATGCTGGTAGATATGTAGAATTAAAGAAGATAATTTCCTATTGTGGTCTATTTGGTGAGGTAGAAACAGAGCTAAAAGAAAATGTAAGAATGGAGGAGAGGGTGAATTGAATCAGTCCTCTTGGTTGAGTTACAGAAAATCATGGGCTGGAGCTTAATATTAAATGGGCAATTTCAGAAAAAATGTGAGAGGAATTAAGAAATTCTTCATTATTCTAAGGTTCTATACCAGCTCCTGAACAAGAAGACTTAGGACAAAATACTTGAAAAGTATACTTTTGCTTACCTCCTGCTCTTTAAGTTTATAGACTTCTCTATGTGATGCTAAAAGGCTAGGTATCAGGACCTTGGGATGGGTCTGTAACCATTAGGATTTGTGTGTTTGTTAATTAAACCTGAGTCTGAAGTACTATCCACTGGCCCTGGAATTGGAACTAAAAGATTTTCCATGTACTGTTCTGTAAAAATGGTGCATCAAGATTGGTACAGAAATATAAACATTATGAACAATGGCCGCAGCAAACACCAGGAAGGTGTTAATGAGGGAGAAGTTCTGTGGGGCTTTCCTCCACTCTGATTTTGTTTTTAATAACAACAAGGCCCTGGGTCTAGGGGGTGTGCTAATTGCCAGTCCTTTTTGGGCTGCTTGTCCACAATTGTCCCCTTCTCAGATTTACTCATTCCAGCACCTCCCTTGTTTTTATTGTGGCAAAAACTAATGAACAACAACTACAAACAACTCCACATAACCTGAAACAACCTTCCAACATTTCAAAATATACAGTACGATATTGTCAACCACATGAACAGTGTTCTGTGACAGGTCCCTGTGTATGGAAGCACATTCATTTTGATGTTCTGTATTTGGACAGGATCCTACTATCTAAGTAGACTGTGACTTTACTCTGAGTTGTACTTATTTTGCTGTTTCTCTTGTACTTTAGAAAAAGTTTTTCAGTGTTGCGTGATTGTGTGAATGATGAAACAGGCAACTTTAATAACTGAGCAATTAGATGCATCATTAGAGTTCATTTGTCCATTTCATTAATATTAGCCTGAGGCTAATAAAACATTTCCTCAAGTCCATGTGCAGGTCTGAAGAATATAGCCATTGTTAAGAATAACGTGAGAGTGGGCTGAGGATATAATTCAAGGGTGGAGCACTTGCCCAGCATGCATGAGGCTTTGGGTTCCAATCCCAGAACCACAATGAAAAAAAAAAATCACAGTAAGATTATTGGAGAATCCTAGTCAACCTGATATTTCAAACTTGTACAATGTTAATAATAATTACTACTTCCTCTGAAATAGCCCATCATCTTGCTTATGAGAGGATCCGAGAATTTTCTCTTGTCTGTGGACCACACTTTGATAAGGACCTTTATTTTTATTTTTCCCATTAAGTTTATTGGTACATTTTAGGTATACAATACAGTTACATTCATCATTGGGATCTTGTACCTTTATATGACGTATCTTGGTTCTTGTTATTTTCCCCTTCCCCTGCCCTCCCTTCACCCCCTCCACCCTTTCCTACTTGCAAGGACTTTGTTTCCATGTTTTTCCTTTTCTCATATTTTTTCTTCTCCTTTCTTTCCTTTCCCCTACCCCTCCCACTTGCCCTACTCCTTTAGACCTTTTCTTCCAATTACACAATATCAATTATACATTTTTAATTATAATATCAAGATTTAGAGGACATTACCACCACAGATTTTATAGAATTTAAAAGGATATGGAGAGCATATTACAAAAATCTTTTTTGAAATAAATTTGAAAACTTCTATGAAGTACCTGGAAGACAAATCATACCTATATCAATTTAGAATTATTCTCCACATACAAAAAATATCAGTGTGGTCCTCTTGTGCACTAGGACATCTCTTTTCCCATGATTGTATCTAAAGCTTTTCAAAGCACAATTTTCTATTTTATTGCCAGTACTCATTTCAATCCATTATTTTCACCACAGGTAACTAGTTTATCTCTTAACTTTTGTTTTAATTTCAAAGGGGATACAGCATCCTTTAACTATAATATGAGGCAATTGTATTACATGGTTTTATCTCTAGATAATTTGATTCCTCTGCCTTTCTCTTATGATTTTTCAGTGCATTTATAACATCATATATTAAAAGTTGCATTTATTACCTGCATAGTTGCTTTTTTTTAATTTTTAATTTTTTTGGTGAATGTTCAGGCTTGCCAGTTTGTTTGTATTACAGGAGTGTGGTGATTTTTAGGGTTGCGAGACAAGATAATGTCTGGTTAGCTTTCCAGCTTCCTGAAGATGCTCAAAACAAGCCCTATATTACTGAGTGCTTTGAATACATTTAGAATTTTAAAACCAGGTTGGAACTCCATTGTTATTAAAAAATAAACTGAACTTAAATGGCAGGTGGTAAATTCAGTATTCTAGTGATGGTCTAAGTGTATCCAAAGAATTATTTCACCATTAACTGTCAGTGCCCTTCAGTTAAATTGTGCTTGTCTGTGATAAAGTTGTCAGCAGTGTCTTAGCAATAAAGTTTGGTAAACTGTTCCATGTTAAGAGGTCATAGCTCTCATTTTAAACGTCCTTTAGTTTTTTCCAGAAAATCTATTTATCTCCCCCATCTCCTCCCACAACACAGCCCAGCTTTCCCCAAATCCTCCCGGGTCTTCTTACACATCTATTTGTCTTTCTGGTGTGTGCCATGTTTGGGAGTCTCATTAACAGGCATCTGTTCTGTTTTAGGAGAAACCCGACGCCAGCCCCACGTCACTTCAGCTGCGGTCCCAGATCGAAGTAAGCACAATGACATTCTTCGTCTAGTTTTTCTTCTGCCTTTTTTTCTTAAGAGAGACTCTGTACAAATCGGATGAAGCCCACTGCTGTGCCTGCCCTGACGCTGCCAATCTGCTCTCTTGCAGGAGTCACTTGGCTTCTCTAGCGCTGTTTCAACACCTGAAGTGGAAAGAAAGTAAGTCTTCCTCTTTTTACCTGGGATCTGAGTTTTCAGCAAGGTGTGTTTTAGGACCAAAGTGATGGAAGTCAAATGGGCAGTGGTATGTGTGCATAGTTTGGAATTTGGTGGTATTTTTCTTAACATGTGTGTACATGTGTCAAGGTGAGTGAGAGCATGTTTTGCAATCCAGCCAGTGATGCTGTAAGGCAATGAGAAGAGTTATTTATTTCACACAGCTTATTGTGAGGGAACCTCAAATAAGTATGTGGAAATACGCAAAAGGACAGGTAAGTCAACGGACAGGGATTTTCATCTTTTACATTAATTTTTAATATAGGAAGGAAGTTATAAAGAAGCAAAGTACAAAAGTCAGATACATTCCCAACTATAACAACAGTTAAAAAAACGGAGCCACTGCGCTTTGTTTGATAGGTGACCTTTGAACAGAAATGAATGTGTGTGTTAGAAGCTAGTGAATGCCCACTAGCCTTTCCTGTTAAAGGGAATATTTTTTTGTTTCTGTCCTAACTTGGGCCCTATAATTTCTGCTCTTATGGAAGATAATGTTATGTTTTATTTTGTATTTTCAGTATTTCTTTTAGGCAGCTTAAAAAAAGAAAACCACAAAAACAAAACAAAAATTTTTATAACATTTCCTACTTTCTTCCATCATAATTATTCTAGAATGTTCTATGAATGATCTTCTGAGGTAAAGAAATATAAAGAAAGGCCACCTCTCTAAACAGATACTTCCTCAGGCGTAGAGCCACCTGTGCCGTCTCATGCCAAGAGAGGCATAGAAGTGGTTCAGGAATGAAGTATTTCTGGAATGAGAAGCACACGTTGGGAGACGCGTGTGTGTGCTTTGCAGCACAGATCTGTCTAATCCATCCACGTGTGCACTGCTGGCACAGAGGCAGCTTCAGGGAGTAGAGGCTGCTCTGCCAGGAAGCTCTAGTTCTGAACCTACAGGGCCAATTTAGTCTGGTCAGGACTGAGGAATAGCATTGAGGATGAGCCAAAGGAAACCCAGGTCATTGTCCATTCAGGTTAGAGAATAAGTATATGCACAACACACACTGTTCTCATTTTGGTTGTGTTTTAACCTCTCAGGAACTTAGAAATGTGGAGGCTGACTGAGAGAGACAAGATTTAAATTGATGTTGATTTTGAATTTGGAAGCAATGAAGTGGTGGTGAAGTGCCAAATAAGTGGGCCACGGTCTCTCCTGACCTAGTTTACCATAGGTGTTCTCTCTGAATCTCCAGATCTTTCAGGAATCTAGACATGTTTGCCCTTCCACCTAGGAAGAAGTGACTCACCCAATTTGTACTAACCTTAGTTAGGCTGGGTACGTCTTCCCCTCAGTTGTGGTGAGTCATTCTTTCCAAGTTTGTTTCTTGGTACCATGTGGCATGACTCCTGTGCCAAAAGGAGACTGATGGCTTCCTGAGGTTAACAAAAAATTTTCACCACATGTTCATGCACATGCGTGCGCGCACACGCGCGCGCACACACCCCCACACACACCCCCACACACTCTTGACAGCACTCATCTCCTCCATTTGTAGTACTGCCATTTTGCTTCTATATATATATATATTTTTTGAACCGGGGATTGAACTTGGGACCTTATGCTTGCAAGGCAGGCGGCAGTACGACTGAGCTAGATCCCTGGCCCTGCCTCTGTATTTTTAAATGGTTTGGACTTATGTCTTTCTAAACATTTTTAAAGATTTAAAACATTTATGTTCTTCATTTCTTTGTTAATGGCTTTTGAAAACTGGTACTTATTAATTTTTTTTATTTGTAACTTCAGAAACCCTGGTCAGGCATGGTGGTACACACCTGTAATCCCAGCTGTTTGTTGTCTGAGGCAGGAGTGTCCCAAGTTCAAGGCCAGCCCGAACAACTTAGGTCCAGTTTCAAAATTAAAAAATGAAATGGACTAAAGATGTAGCTCAGTGATAGTATGTCCCTGAGTTCAATCCCCAGCACAAAAAACAAAGTAAAATAAAAAAATAAAAGAACTTTATTTTGAAAACCCTTAAATTTACAGAAAAGTTGCAAAATTCTGCAGTGAACTATAAATTTTCATAAGACTCACTGGTTCTTGACATTTGCATGATTTTCCTTTCTCTCTTATTCTCTAGCTCTCATTCTCTCTCTTTTTTCTTACTCTCTCTCCCACCCCCATCCTCCCACCCACCTGTTACTGAACCACTCATCAAGTTGCATACATCATGACCTCCAACCCTAAATACGTTAGCATCTATTTCTTTTCTGTTTTGGAACTGGGGATCGAACTCAGGACCTTGCGCTTGTGAGGCAGGTGGAGCATCTATTTCTTAAGAAGGACATTCTCTTCCAGAACCAGAGTTTTAATAATGTTTTAAGTTTTCCTAATAGATATTTCGTATTCAAGTATTTCTGTCTCACTAATGTCTCTTATCACACTTTAAAAAAAAACTTATTACTTAAAAAAATTACTCTTGGCATATATATGTCCTGTCTCTTTTGTCATATCTAATCTGGAAGCCTTTCTTAGTCTTTCATGATACTGACAGTTTTAAGAGGGTAGGCTAGTTGCTTTGTGAACTATTCCTTTTTGGGGTTTCTTTGTTTCTTTTTCTTTTCTCTACAGGGCATTACATCAGTAGGCATATGATGTCTGTTTGTCCCTTGATTGGTGGCATGAATTTTGATCATTTGGTTAAGGTGGTATTTGCCACGTTTCCTCTGAGAAGTTACAGTTTTCCCTTTGTAATAAAAAGGATTCTGTGGGAGGTAATCTGAGACTGTGTAAATGTCTTGTTCCTCATCAAATTTTTACCTACTGGTTTCAAATTTTTGAAATGATTCTTCCCTGAATCAGTTTTAAATGTAATAGTTACAAAATAGTGATACTTATTCTTAAATTGATGGCTATTTAGATTAAATGTTTTAAGTGGATTTGTTTTCTGTTTTTAAAGATGAGGTGTCACTCTGAAAGCTCTTGGTCAGATGATAATTTGAGTAGATTTGATGCACTATTTATGTCGAACTTTTATTCATTGTACTTGAATGCAAATCTGTTCAAATGGAAAATCCCACTGTTTCTCCCATCAGAATGCTTGTTGGTAGCTTTGCAGTTGAACATTAGAGCTATGGAGGGTGACCTGGCAAACCAGTTGGTTGTGTCTGGTTAGAGTCCACAAAGTATTTGCCAACCAAAATACTGCTGTGACTCACAGTGTTGTGTTATGGGCAGAGATTTTCTTTTGCTTTTTGTTCAGAAGGCAAGAGAATCAGCAAACAGAAGTAGACACATCCTATAGCAGCCACCCTTTGAGACAGAGATGTAGAGGAAGAGCCCACCCCAGGAATGGGGTGCCCACCCCGTGACTTCTCTGGATCCACAGTCTCCCCTAGTTGTCTCTGGGACCTTGTAAATGTGCCTCCTTCCCTTCTCCCAGCAAAAGCCTATCCTAACTGAGGGATCTGGCATGAGTTATGACACAAATATCTTTCTAAAAAATATACTACTTTTCCCAGTGTTGTGTAGCTTTTAACAGCATTTAAAGTCTTAAGTTACAGGAAATCAGCTTTAACTAGAAGACGTGGCAGTGGTGAGTCTTTTGTGGAGATAGGGCCGGGAATTGTACCATATTTGGCATCACAGCACCTAGGTGGCCATGCTAGGTGGGACTGCTCATGTCTAGGTGTGCTGGGCCTGCACACTCATGGACACATTGGTGGAGATAGGGAGGAACATAGGCAGATGGGTCAGTAGAAAGAGAGAATGGATTCTCCTCACCATCACCAGTTTGACAAAATCCATGCTTCCCCTGGGAATATAACAGAGGCTAAGGGAGCTTTCACTTGAGTCCCTTCTTTTTGTATCTATTTATGTTGCCTACTGGGGAGACCGAGTACTCTATTATACTTGTATTTTATTATATTTGAACTTTATTATATCAATTTTGGATTTATGTCGACCGGCTTGAAAGGCGAACATTAGCTGAATTTCTTGTTACCAGCTACTCTTAAGAATATATAGAAAGTAAGGTAAGGTATTTTTGGTGTTGTTAGGTGGGGGCCTGGAAAATATCTTTATAACTGTATCTATGAGGAGCGAGGTCAGCTGTGAATAACAGAAAACCTGACACATAGTGGCATGAACAGGGACTCGTGAGACACATCTTTGTTCCATGGATAGACAAGAGGGGTCCAGGGTTGGCTCTGTGGTTCCACAGGCTTTCAGGAAACCAGACTTGCCCCCTCACCCGCCATGACTTCCAGGTGTGAAGGAGGAGGAGCAAAGTGAAGGGAAGAAAACTACAGGGCAAAAGCCACATCCTTTTTCAAAAGCTTTTCTAGAATGCTTATGCAGCCTATTCCAGTTTCTCCCCCAAGTTCTTCATGCAGCAGCTCTTTAGTGAGCACTTACTGGGATCCGTGATGAGGGAACAGAGTAAGGTAGCTGCATGTAGTTTACAGTTGAAGGCAGAGTGATGCAACAGAAAAAAATGTGCATTTTAAATGGTGGTATTGAGATGAAGAAAGAGGACCCAGACTTAGGTCATTTGCCCGCCCTTACTGTAAGGAAGTTTTCAGCAGTGAGCATATTTAACCAAAATGCACTGCTGCCTTAAACAAAATGGTATAGTCTCCTTAGAAGGGAGAGGAGATGTTCTGTAGGGAATGGGTATTATTTCCTGTAAGAGTTAATCTTTATTTGTACACATATCAAACAAGACTCTGAAAATTTGCTAGATTTCTAACAAATAAGCATTGTGTTAGGATTGTTTGGATTCCATAGGCTTCAAGGAAACCAGCAGTCTGTGAGGCTATCTGGTTATTTCAGTATGTTTCCATGTAGAGATTGTTTTCATGGAGTTGGTTCATATGCACTGGGAATTGGAAAAGAAAAAGTGGCAACACAGGTAATGTTAATTGAGTGCTTATTATGTATCTGAACTTAATGTTGATGTGTTCTGTGCTTCCAACGACCCTGTGAGGTTCCGTATGCTGTTACTCCTGTTTACAGACACAGAAATGGAAGCACAGAGAGGTTAATAAGTCCAGGGCTATACTGCTCCTAAATGGCAGAGCCCAGATTTAATCCCAGTTAGGTTCCCATGCTCCTGACCACCAAACTATAATTCCAGAGTATGTATAATTATATTACTTCTGCATAAGGAGAGGTTGGGGGCCAGTTCAGTTTATATTAGCATTAAAGGAATAGAATAGTAGCAGCAAGAACCTCCACTTTGTGGTTCACTTGGAGATAGGAGGAGCCAGTTCTACTGTCACCCAGAAGTAAACTGGCTCTCGTTTATCTACAGAAGCAGGGGAGTCCAAAATAAATCTGAAAACCTCACCCAGGCCAGTATTTATGACTCATTTTCTACTGAGTCTTTCACCAGAGCTGAAAATTCACTGATTTAGTTTCACTTTCTTTCATTACCTGTGACTACATTTGAACTATTTTATAGTGAAAAAGTCCAAATATATGTAGCATGATGGAAACGGCAGATAAATGAAAGGAGAGAAAAGCCACTGAGCAGCGTTCCTCGCTGAGTGGATGGATAGGTGGGATGGAGTTGATGTGGGTGCCAGGCAGGCATCAGGAGCACATGCACAATTCTCTCTCCAGTCCGTTTCACCTTTCCTCCCCCTAAGAAATCTCTTTCCTCTTGGATGTAAAGGGGAGAAGCCCCTGCTTGGGCACTTGATCCGTTCCTCTGCATCCTGGTCCCTTAGGTCACCTGCTCCTTTTTTTTTTTTTTGGTACTGGGGATCGAACTCAGGTCCTTGTGCTTGTGAGGCTGGCAGCGGAAGCACTGAGCTAAATCCCTGGCCCTGAGTGCCTGCGCTTCTGACCTTTTCTCCTCCTCTTCCCCTCCCTCTCCTGTACCTCCCCACTCACCCTGTACCTGGGCCCTGCTCTGCAGCACAGGTAGGACAAGGGATGCTCCTGCAGTTCCCAAGACAGGCACTGCTCTTCCTTGGCATGCTGAGCCTCTAAAATTGTCTCTGCTCCCCATGGGCTCCTCGTTCCCCCCACCTCTCCTCAACCTGCTCACTTGGCCAAGATCTGTCCAGCCCCGGCACTCAGCTCCTCCCAGAAGTCTTCTGATCCAAAGAGTGGTTATTTCTACTTCCTTTTTGCTTTTTTTTTTTTTTTTAAGAATGCTGCTCTGAATATTTCTGTACAGATTTTTGTGTGACCATATATTTTCTTGTATTAATTAGCTTTGCTAAGATCTAGTTCCATGCCATACAGTGCATTCACCTAAGGTGTGCAATTCAGTGATGTCTATTATATTCACAGGTAATGTGTCACCATTAGCGTAGCAATTTGAGAATGTTTTTATCACCTTAACAGAAACCTCATGCTCTTTATTGACACCCCTATCACTGGTAAACCCTAAGCAATCATTAGTTTACTATCACTATAAATTTGCCTATTCTAGACATTTTACGTAAGTGGAGGGAAGATGCATTTTTGAAAGAAAATTTGTAATAGAACCCTTGAATCTAATTCTTGATAACTGTATATCTAGCCTTTTGAAATTTGTAAGAAATTATTCTTTTAGTAAATTGTTTCTCAGCAAGCACAATCCTGGGCTTGAGGAGAGGGACTCAGGCTTTATCCCTTTGTGGAATCTGCTGTATGATCACATTGATTTTTCTTCCATGTAGCCAGGGTCTAGCTCTGTAGATCTTTCATAGATGTGCCTAGTAGAAGTCTGCTGGCCACTGGATTGTCCATCTTCCTCGGAAGGAGACCAGATTCAATGAGAATAGCTGATGGGGTTATGAGATTACTAGGAAATCCAGATCAAGCCATACCCCCTTGAGCTGAGACTAATGCATCCTGTCCGTGCATCCTGTTTGTGACAGAGCTGTAGGGTAGGAGGAGGATGTCAGTGTTTTCCTGTGGGGAATGTGTCTGTGTGCCCTGGGCCCTGGCCCTGCATCTGTGTTCGGAAGTGAGAAAGTCATGTGGAGCCATACTCTTAGAGAAGGTGACAGATCATCTGTCCAGTGGAGGTGGACGTGGCCAGCAGCATGCTCAGTGTCTTTCTGGTAACATAGCAAGAACCAGGAACAACCTTGGCCACCATCATTTGATCCTTTGGACTCACCAAAGTGGAGAGTAAGACAGAGTAGCAAAGTTAGATAGCAAAAAACAGATGGGCTAGATCCAAAGCCAGGTATTACATCTGTAGATGGCAAGGGCACAAGGGCAAGGTCACTGGCCAGCAGCTGGAGTTGTGCTCCCCTTCTGTGACTCATCACCCATGTCGTTTTTCCCCTGCAGGCTTCTGCTGTCTCATTTCCGCAGCAGTCTTCCAGTTGGGGCTGTAGTGTTCCTCTAGCTCAGTCACCTTCCGTTTTCTCACCCAGTGTGGAGCATGCCTTAGTCACCAATTTTGCCTGGGGACTGCTTGTGTTGCTGGTACAGACTGTGGGGCCAGACAGAACAATGCCTGTACTGAAGCTCTGCTGGTTGTGCCATTAGGAGCAATGTATTTGAATTCTCTAAGCCTTGAGTTCCTAATCGATCATTTGAGCTCAGTGTGAACTCTTTCCAGGGGATGTGAAACATCCAGAATGGTGCCTGGCTTATGACAGGTGCTCATATCCACTCTGTCCCCTCCCTGCCCCTCTTTAGTGGAGTGTGTCTGGATGTCTAACCTTAGTCTCATAGACAGCACCCATCACAGAGCTCATCCCTGACCACGGTCATTTAAAATAATGTCCTTCCCACACGACCTTTAGTTTCCTTTCTGATATCACTACAGAGGGGGTCTGGGAAACAAAGCCATTTTCATAGAGCCCGTGTTGTCACAGTGTTTGTGTGCACACATGTGTGCTCCATTGCATGCATAGTTGAGGGGCTCAACATTCCAAAACTCGGGGGCTGGGGTGGGAGCAGCTGTGCCAGTGTCCTCCGCCTCAGCTGTTGCCAACTGCAAACCCTGTTGCCCTTCACTCTGTCTGGTGTGTGTTGTGGGGGGAGCTCCAGCTGACGAGGCCTCAGCTGGAGGCCACATGCCTGGGCAGCATGCTGCACCAGTGGCAGTCTCTGCGTGCCCTTGCTGCAATTGCTGGGGACAGGCACTGCTACCAGGAGTGTTTAATATATGGAGAAGGCTGCTGTTTATTCTCTCTCCTGCATGAGAGGTGACAGGATATTGGGTCAGAGATGGAGAAGGGGAAGTAAATAATATCCCTACATTGGCAGGAAGAAGAGAGGACTCATTTAGAATTTACTGAGTGCTCTCTGTGTATCTTTTTAATCCTCCTGACAAATCTGTGTCAATGGTATTTTACGGTTAAGGAAACTAAGGTTCAGAAAGGTTAAATGATTTACCAAGATCACAAAGCCTGGGTGAGACAGAACTGGATTTCACATCTGGGTCTGTTTATCTGCAAGGACCAGGCTTCTTATCAGACAGCCCACCACAAGGACAGTCTCGAAGGATGTACTTTAGAGAGACCCATGATGGGCTAGGCAGCTATGAAAGCTTAATTTAATAAACAGTCAAGTTCAAGCTGTATGGACAAATATGCTGGGCTCTGGCAAGATGAGTAGGATAGGAAGGGTAACCGTCCTCCTACAATCTGCAGAAGAGATGATTATGTGGTGATATGAAAACCATCAGGAGAGAGGAACTGTGGAAGGAGGGATGGGGAACTGGGTTAGGGGATATGTAGGGGCCTGAGCATACAAGATATGAGCATCATTTAGGATTTTATTAGAGAAGCAAAATGTTAAGGTAAAATAAGGACTTTATCATAGGTTTTGACTTCATGCACTTGCGGGGGTTGGGTACACAGTCCAGGTAGGGCTGTTCCTTCCGTGTGAGATGAGGCAGCCTCTAGCAGGCAGGGCTAAAAATGCTGCATGCATAGTGGGGACAGTAGGGATAACTGCAGCAGCCAGGATGGACTGAGGCCCAAGCACCCCCTAGTGTTATGGGGTGCAGGGGACCTGTAGGCGCTGCCTTTCTCCTTGCAGTGGCTTAGCAAGCCATTGGTCGAGGACTTGGAGAACTTGAGAGAGAAAACCAGCAGGAATATGAGCTACTGGTCTTGCCACTCAGTGACCCAGGGGCGAGCAGTGGCATCTACCAGCTACCACAGGGCCTTGTGCCCACACTGACTCTGAAGCATAGAGAGAAATTGGCTACTGGTCTACCTGTGTTTCCACATCTCCCAGAAAATGTCTCTCATGGCCCACGCTAACCTGGAACTACACATGGAAGTGAATTCTGGGAAATGTATCCCTCTGAGCTGCATTATCAGACTCCATCGTCAGAACCCCAGCAGAGGTTTACAAGGAGTGAGTCTCTGAGAGGTGGTGGGGTTTCCCTAGCAAAGCAGAGAGGAAGTGCAGAGCAGCTAGAGTCTGTGGCATGGGGAGTGGGCAAGCCTGGATCTGGAGAGGCCTGCAGGGCCAGCTCAGGAGTTGCCTGATGATTGTCCTTCCATAGATGGTCCATTTGTATGTGAGAAGGACCATCAGCAGCATGAGGGTTTGTGCTGTAGGGCTCCAAGAGGTGGGAGGCCAAAGCTACAAAAGATTGTGAAGGTCTAAAACATGCCAGGCCTTTCTTCACTCTGCTTCCACTCTCAATTCTTTCATCCACTGGCCAATTCTATCATTAGGTCCTTCAAGAGCATCTCTTGCATGCCGGGAGCTCATGGTGGTTAAGCTAAACCTGCCCTCCAATCTGTTGTCTAAAGGCTTTTTCCAAATAGAACCTGTAGTCAGGATAATGCTCAAAGAGACTTTCCCACTTGTATTATTGTATTGCTCTGTGTTGTTTTCTGAAAACTTCACTTGGACAATTATGTACTTTATTTTGGGGGTGCTGGAGTATAAGGCTATGAAGAAAGAATGGAGATGGGGCTTTTGCTCCTATTGCTGGGGGGTTAAACTGGTGCTTCCAAAGCATATCCACCTTCAGAATTGCCCAGAGAGTTGTAGAAAGGATTGGTCCTCAGGCTTTGGCCAGACCTCATGGATTAGGTTCTCCAGCTGTGGAGTCCTGGATACTTGAAGTCTCGCAGGAGATTCTCAGACAGCCTGCTAGGTTTTATGAAATCATTACAAAAACAGGGTCTGCCATTCAGATTTAAATGTTTTGCTTGTCAAGCACAAGTAGAATTTGGGGGTCACTGAGCCGATACTGGTAGAGGTCAGTTCATCATCGGGGTGACACTGGCAGAGCTTCATGCATCTGAATCACCTCCAGCAGATGCTGGTGCACACCCACTTTGGATAAAGGACAGAATCAGAGAGGGGAGGACAAGAAAGAATCCGAGGGCTAAGCCAGACCTGTCACCCTCCAGGACACACTCCAGGGTGAGTGGATGCAACGAAGATGTTCTTTAAAAAATCTGAAAAGACAGGAAGGCTTGAGTCCCATTTTTACAGTATTCATAACATTAATTTTTTCATCAGCTGTGTCTGTGAAAGAAAAGTAAGGAGAAGAAAGCCCCATCAGGTATGCCAGTAGTCATCTTGGAAACGACCCAGATTTAGGCCAACATATTGTCCATGCTGCCTGCTAGGAGAAGTAGGGCAGGCAGGCAGCTCCACAGCGGTGGCCTGGGGGGGTGACTGGTTCCCCTTCCTCCAAGCAGGAAGAGGAGAGGCCTTCTGAACCCAAAGAGCCTCCAGCTCTGGCCTTCAGAGGCGTTGTCTCCCACTCTCTGGCTGTCCCTGAGAGCAGGTGACAGAAGAAAGCCTGGGCAGCCCCCATGTCCCTTCCTGCAACTTCTGTCCCCAGACTGTACAAGCGGCCAGTGTGGCTGGTAGGCCTGGGCCATGGTGAATGAGAGCTGCTGTTTGTTTCCACTGAGAAAGTTCTGACCCGCTTCCGGAGCCATCACCATGGAAATAGGAGGAGGAGATAATTGAATGGAGTCTCTTTTCCTCCCCTCTCCCTTTTCCTCTCTCTTCTCTCCTCGGTCCACCCCAGGCGGAGGCTGTTAGTTCCACACCCTGCGGCCTGGTACCCCCTGACCCCTGTAGGGTCCCATGATCTTGATAAGAATACTAAGAGTCACTTTCCTTCACTCTGCGGCCTCCTCTGGGGCCAGGTTTCCTGATTCTGCCTGTGCCAGTGTGGTGGCTGTCCACTCCCACACCAGTGCCTAGCGAGGCCTGCCTCCTGCCCACGACAGCCAAGTGGCCTTCGAGAGGCCTGCAGAGATGGCCCCCCCACTCCACCAGCCTTGGTCCTCAAACTCATTGCCTTTTGGGGGGGATTATTTGTTATACACGTAGAGGGAATTTTAAAGGGGATATAGAAGCAATAATTTTTTAAATATTAAGAATAAGTATCAGGCTTTAAAAAGTGAAAACAGTTTGGCTTGCCTTGTCTTTGGTGCACCAGGGCCTGTTGTGTGCTAGGCAGGTGCTCTGTGCTGCATTACACCTCCAGGCTAAAGTTGTGTTTTGCTTTAAACTCATATGAACTTATTTGTAACTTTACTTATTTTATAAATACCAGCATTTGTGGTAAAAAGAACTTGTTATGACTCTTATTTTATTTTGCTTTTGACAAAAACTTAGTAGTTTTGAGATATAAAGACCTAAACAAAATTTTAAATGAATTTGGGAGCCATAAAATGAAGCACTGGATTGACTGGTTGCACCAAAACCAGAATGATCAGAAGAAATTTAAGGTCTTTTCCATTCTTCTTTTTTTTTTTTTGGTACCGCAATTTGTATGCCTGTTGAGGAATCATAAACATAGGAGTTTGGCCTGAGGCTGCAGACTCCTGTGGCCAAGCTGCACACAGAAATTGCTCTTTCAGTCGTTGTCATTAGTGAAAATGCATGGTGCTTTGGCTGCAGGCTCACAGGACTCCACTTGGTACTTTGAAAATATGGATGAATAAGACTGGCAAGGACTTTACCTTCATGATGCCCAAGTTTTGGTGGGAGAAGTGTTGGATTGGGTGTCTGAAGAGCTGAGATTAGGCCCTGGCTCTGTGACTTCCAACCTTACTTTCCCAGGGGGCACATATTTCAAGACATTCTGCACAGGCCTGAAACTGAATAGTACTGAATTCTGAATGTGCTATATTTTTTCATGTACATTCATACTTGTGATAAAGTTTAATTCATAAATTAGGCACAAGAAGAGGTTAACAACAATAACTAATAATAAATGGAACAAATATACCAGTATACTGTAATAAAAAGGGTTTTAAAAAAAATTTTCTGTGTGGCCAGGGATCAAACATAGGACTTCATGCATGCTAAGGCAAGTGGTCACTACTGAGCTATACCCCCAGTCCCAAAATTATTTAAAACTTACAAAATCTTTATTTCTAGAACTTTCCCTTTAATAATTTGGGCTACAGTTGACTATGGGTAACTGAAACTGTGGGAAGCAGAACCACAGACAAGTACAGGTAGAGCTGCCATACCAGTTGTGTGACCTTGGGCAAGTCATTTACAGAAATGTCTGTTTGTCTGTGTGGTGAGGTACATTATTTTCAATGTCTCTTCCACCAGCCTTAGTACATGACTTCCTTCCCTGTGACAAAATGGTGACTGCTTTGATGTGATGCCCATGTTTCAGGGAGTTTGAAGAGGAAGAGTAGAGGCCAGAGGACATGGATATCGAGCCAATCCTTTTCATCATAGAAGCACTAACTTTCTTAGAAACACCCCACTAGAGAGCTCTAATATTTCTTCTCTGCCAAACAGGTATCTGGCCTCTCCTACCTGCAAAGAAGTCTTGGGAAGTGAGTACCCTGCCAGCCTAAACAAAGTCAGAGCTCAGTAAGGAAGAGAAGGAAGATGTTTATTGGAGTGAGAGACAGCTGGCTCTAGTGTTCTTACCTTAAAATGAGTCAATAAACCTTTCCTTATTAATTATAAATTCCTGGAAGGTGTTGACCATGTTGCCCCTCGGTGATGAGGGACCTGGACATTCATTGTTCTTACTGAGCCACTTCCTGGGAGCCCAAACATATGACAAGCTGCTTGGAACTTCATGTCTACCAAGCAAATAAGTTGTCATCAGTTGTTCTTATATGAGACTGGTCAATTAATGATTCCTTTTTCTGTGGCCTTTATTAAAATATTGTAGGCCGTTTCTTATGTCATAGGGGTGTTCTGAAGATTGGTTACTAAAGTTGAAGGAATTGGGGAGGCATTTATAACTTCTCGATGCTACAGTGTCTCCTGTAACTATCAGTAGTGTTAACCAGCACCAAAGCTGTTAACTTTTTAGCCAGTTCAGACATACGAGGCCACAGATGAAGAATAAGCTCTTGATGGAAAAGGTGACTCATAGAGAGGTCTTTGGAAACTGTCAGGGATGGCTCTCTCCTGTACTGGATTGGATTTTCCCTAGTTGGCATGGTGGTAATCCCAGCAGGCAGGAGGATCACAAGTTGGAGCCTATTCTGAGCCTGCATCCATAAAGCATCACCCTCTGCCCTTCTGCACTTGACTAGTCCTGGCCTCACTGAGTCTGTGGCATGGACACCAGCAGGCCACATGGGTGTCCACTGTGGAGAGATGGCATTTGGCTCTTTTGCAGACATGAAATTCTTAAATTTCTGCCAGTGACTTGCATCATTAACTTTCAGGACAAGTTACCAGCTGGTGAATGAAAGGCCACAAATCTTTTTCAGTGCACCTTTGTGAAGCATTTTCTAATTCGGCAGGGTTAGAATCCTGGTGTTTTAAAAATTCTTTTATTGGTACTTTTTAGATATACAACACAATTATATTTCTCATTGGGAATTGTACCTTTACATAATGCATCTTGGTTCTTATTTTTTCCCCATTCCTAGCCCTCCCTTCACCC
>NW_004624785.1:9536648-9634156 GCF_000247695.1 Heterocephalus glaber | reverse complement strand
TTGTCCTGCTCTTCTTTTTCTAGAAGCTTGAGGTTCAGCATCAGGTTGTTTAATTGGGGTTGTTCTGTTTTCCTAATATGCGTATTCACTGCTATGAATTTCCCTTGTAAGACTGCTTTCATTGTGTCCCATAGATAGAATCCTGTTTTGGCCGGAGGGCCTGTTGGCCACCCTCAGGAGCCAGAAAACCTGCTCTCACATCCTGAGAAGCGGAGATCCATTCTGAGTAGGGCTGAGAGAGACTTGACTCGCAGGTGGGGCTGACTGAGAGAAGAGGCCAGTAATAATGGAGAGCACATTTTACTCGATTTTCTTTTTCTTAGCATGTGCAGGCATGTTCTCTGCACAGCGCAAGTCCTAACTCTGGAAAATAGATGTGATGGGTGACTTTGTATCTGTTTTGCATAACAGGAAACTGGGTATCAGCAGCACTGAGTAACTTGCCTGGAGTTTGGATCAGTAAGCAGTAGAGTTTAGCTTTGAATCCTGGCCTTTGGACTCCACAACCCACATTTGAGCCTTAGGACAATATAGTGGACATCATTCACCAGTCTGCTGCCCATGACTCTTGTCAAGTACAGAGCAAAGGGAGATGAGCTTGATTTGCAGCTGACAAAATCATGGCTTTAATATTTCTCTCTCTCTCTCTCTCTCTCTCTCTCTTTCTCTCCCTCTCTCCCTCTCCCTCTTTTAAGACAGGATTTTGCCAAGTTGCTCAGGCTTGCTTCAAACTTTCAACCCTCTTGCCTTAGCCTTCTGGGATTACACCTACCCACCACTACTCCTAGCTTAAGATCATGGTTAGATTCCTAGAGCTTCCATACATCAGATGCAACCAGCAGGGGTTGAAGGATTGCAGAAGTGACTGTGATTAGCACCAAGGGTGCATGCCTGAATTGGTTAAGGCTTCCCCCTCCTCATTTTTCTGAAGGTGTCCTATTGATGTATCTTGTATGGGAGTGGGCTGACCTAAAGTGGTTCTGATAGTGATTTTTAAGCAGAAGGCATTATAAAATGGGTATAGGGTAGAAGTTAAAAATGCCAAGACTCGTGGATGAAAATTTCAAATCTCTTTAATATCCTTTCAGCACTCCTCCAGTGCAAGAATTTGTGTGGTAAAAAGTCCTCTATGAGCAGAATTAATAATGGGTGATATTATTGTTTCAAGACAACATCAGTACTTCTAAAACCCCCCAAATCTGCCATTTCTTTTGGACAGTTATGCTGCATAAGAAGGACCCAAGCCACTTCCCATAGTATGAGTCCATACTGAAAAACTACTCAGCATCAATGAAAAATTTAGTAATACAGTGCTATACTAAGCAAAATACTGCTTAAGGAAAACAACGGGCTATAAGCAAATGGAAGTAATATTATGCTGGAAATAAATTGGATAAAGACCTTTTCACATCTTGTTCAGTGATATGTTTGTTTTGTCTAGTGTTTTGTAACTGTAGGTAAAGCATGAATTACTTTAAAAGTGATTGAGGAAGAAGAACCACTATATCCATCCTAATTATTTGAGTGAAGTTACTGTTTGAAAAAAGAAGTGTGAAGGAGGAGCTCTGATTTGGAAACAGAATCTAGCACAGGCTATACACTTTGGTCATGCTGGATGGAGGGAGGATGCTGAGTTTTGCAGAGGAGACTAAGAATATTAATCTGTTTGAGACTGCTCTGATGAATAGTTATGAGATGTTACATTTATTTGGAACTTCCTAAGTGGTAGATGCTTTGTTAGGCTGTTTACATTCACTGTCACTCATTATCCTCTTAACAGTACAGTAAGAAGGTTCTGCTTTATCATCACACATCCAAAGGCTTCAAAGCTTAGATTTGTGGCGCACTGGCATTTCCCCCAGGCCTGCCTGACTCTAGAGTGTAAAAGCTCTTCTTGGCCTGGGCTGGGTGGGCCTATTGCCTTGGAGTTGGCACTGTAGACACCTGCCTGGAGCACTTAAGAAGGTGACTTTGTAACAAAAAGCCAGAAAGTGCAGGCTGGGAATAGACCATGAAATGAAAGAAAGTGCCTGGATGGGGAGTCCTTTGCCTGGGTTGACAAAATGTCACCAGTGTTGTCACTGATACTAAATATTCATAGAGTTCTAACAATGTGCCAGATCTTGGCCCCAGAGTGAGTTTTAGTCTCAGCCAGTAAATTTGCAAGCAGAATTGTGTCATGTGCATGAAACCAGCTTCTATCATCTGGAAAGGACCAGATTTGGGGCACAACAAGAGAAGCGTGCAGGGCACAGCGTTTGAGGAGGATTTGTCCCTCCACATGCCTGATCTTGAGCTTGAGCACCTCCAGGCAGCCTGGGCCGTTGTGGCTCTCTCAGCTCCCTGTGTCCTGGCCCTGCACCAGGAGAAAGCATGACCTCTGAGTTTTTATGGCAGACAGTACATGTATTAGGTGAACTTTGTTTCATATTTATTTCTATTAAAGGAGATGTAGTCATATGATAAAAATGTCTCTGATATCCTAAGGATAATAAGTATTGAATTAAGGAATTAATTTATTTTACATAAAATAATTGTCACCAAATAAGCAGAATATGAATGTACCTGACATACTTAGGATTTGGAAAAAAAAAAACTAACTTCTTGCAGCGCTTCACCCCCCCCCCCCCTTTCCCCAGATTAAGAGCAGATAGGTCCTTTTTGTCCATCTTGAGGAAAAGGCTGCTGTTCTTGGGGACTACTTTGGCAGACCTGGGATGGTGCAGGAAAAGAGCCAGACCCAGTCAGAGCCCTAATTGAAAACTCAGCAGGAAATAAACTAATGGAGAAGTTTGTTTCCTGAGACCTAAGATTGTGGAATCATAAAAATCTCTTTAAGGCAGATTTTCCACTAACAGATAACATATGTTCCTTTCTTAGAAATTAGATTATAGCCGCTTTTTCTTTTCTTTTGTTTTTATTTGTTTATGGTGAATTTTCTGGACAGCTCATCCAAGCCCCAACAAAAAGTCTTATTTTAGGAATTTCTTTATGTTTGGGCGTTCACTGTACTTTTCTGGTGTGCCAGAGGATTTGTATGCAGAAACAAGATAGAGTTTTCCTTACCTGGATGGATCTTATTATTTGCCTGCAACCAGACTCAAGAAGAAAGAAAACTGAGTTTGAGCCATTTTATTTGGCCTCCTTTGTTCTACAAGCAGGCCAGAGGATCATGTAGTAGTAACTAGCTCCTGAAAAGTCTTCTTGAAATACTTGGTGCTTATAAATCCAAACACCATGTTCAGATTTGCTGTTGATAATGTTTTATCTTCTAGTTTTAAGTGTCAACCCAGTAATCTACACAAGAGTGGGGCCAGTATACAAATGGGTACCCCTTCATTCTGTCCCTTAGATAACAAAAAATGGGCAGCATGTGAAGGTGTACAAGGTGAAAGTCTGTTATGTAAACGAGTAAAAACGCGGTCACGAGGGGGAAACATTGGGTTATGAGACAGAGATAAGGCAGTTATGCCCTGTCTGGGTCAGTGACCTCACTCCCTGTCCCTGTCACAATCCTGTTCTGTGACGAGAGGGTCCATGAGAGTGTGAGTTTGGAGGTGGAATTCTATACTATGCAAGTGTGAAGGTTGCCTTTTGACCTTTTTGTTCCTCCTACCATATGTTTGTTCCAGGATCTCTGCTATAAAGCAATAGGCTCAGTAAAAAAGAAGGGGGGGCAACCTGGATATAGCCTATTGGTGAGTTTGGGGCAGCAATTTAATTTTTATAAAATCAAGGTGAGCATTATTCCACCCAGCAAAGGGAAAAGAGCTCTCCCCTGGATTTTCTTATTCCTGCAGAATACCCATCCCAAGAATCATTGCCTGGCCTCACCTTCTCTTTCTGACCCTAAAAGTCGGTCCCAGACTGCCCCAGGACTCAATTTCCGTATTGCCTCTAATATGTGTTCAGTTGGTCTCACTGCTTTAAAATACGCAAGTGAGTTAGATTCTCACCTTGGTTCTCCAGCTCTAGGCTCACACAGGCCACTCTTCTTTTAGGGCTCCATGGGAGATTTATAAAGCACCCTAACTTCATGTATCCCACACAGACCTCTTGGCTTCCACCCTGGATGTTCCCCCTCTCCTTCCCCATTTTGGGGAGTGAATGTCACAGCAGCTCCTCCTTTAGGCCTCTGCTTCAGAGACCCTCCCTGTCCGCCTCATCTCCCCTTTCCCCACTTCTTGGCTCTGCAGGCCCCTCCTGTCTCTATCCATGGCCGCACCAGAGTTTTATCTGTCTTATTTACTGCTCTGCTCTCAGCGCCTCAGAAGATGCCTGAGGTGAACAGAGAACGAATAAAACAAACAAACAAAGCAATTTAACAAAGAACTTGTTACAGATTTAGGTTGGATGAAAGTCAGTAGTTAATTCTGAGACTGCGGTTTCTTAGATTGATTTTTGGATCTAATTAACCATTCCTTAATTTAGGTATTTTTTAAAAGTGAATTTAGCCTTCAGAAACAGCTCAAGTAATATACTGATTTTGAGAAAATATGTTCATACTTCAGCAGTTTTGGGATCTAATAATAGTAGTTATTGATGGAAAGGCATTTACTAAGCCTTAGTTCTGAGAATTTAAATACAATACTTAATCATTATCAAATGCTTAAATAGATTCTCAAAGTGCAACAGGATGTTAATTAATGCTTCGTGGTAATCAACACCCTACCGAAGTTCTCATCCTTTTTACTCCTTTGACAATGAAAGTGATGGATCCAGAGAGGCCATGACCCAGCCCCTGTTGGTTTCAGGCTGAAGCTTCTGGCTGGAAGGACAGAGAGGAGGCCTCTTTGGAGCTGACTCCTGAGCATTAATTTTCTCCACCAGGAGATCAGTAAATGACCCCTTCCACCTTCTGCCATCCAAATTTGGAATTTGGTTACATCATTTATTTTCAGCTCCTGTTGGACAGATTTTAAAATCGGCCTCAAGGAGAAAGGAAACATATTTTGTGCCTGGTTTCTGTCTCCAGGGAGAACTCACTGCATCCAAGTTCATAGGTGTCATTTTCCTCCTTTGCAAATTGAGTTGAGGGGCCTTTTGCACTTATGAAATATTGGCTTGTTATTCTTTGCCCAGTGTGTAAACTGTGAACCTGTAAAATTTTAAAAACAATTCCACACACTATAGCAAGATGACTAAAGAGACGATAGTGCCATCTGCTGGCAGGCTGAGGGAGATGCAGGGTATTTGGGCATGTCCAAACCTGAGGATGAAATTATTTAAAATGTGGTAACTTGAAGAAAGAAAATAAAAATAATAAAAATATTGTAAGTCAGAATTTCAAAAAGAAAAATATTACTATATTTTGTGACAAATAGAAGCCTTACTTTTCTCTGCAGTGTAAGTCCGGAAGTATTTTTATGGTATTGAACATTTCCATTTGGCAGAAACAATAAAAACTGGGTTGGAAGAACAGAAAAGATCACTTAACTTTTTTCAGAGTTACAATTGAGATGATTTTATATGCATTTTATTCAGGGCATATATTGGAAAGACAACAGGCTACAGCAGATTGTCTGCATGAAGTCCCTGCTGGCAGGTGGCTGCCGAGTAGCCATGGGACCATGGGCTGTATCCCTAACTTCTAGACACTGTGGTTCCCTATAAATTGGGATTTATATTAAATGATTGAGAAAATTTCTTACAACCTGATAAGATTTGTTATTATAAAGCAGCAAAGGACTAAAGAAAGCAATGCTTTTGCAGGCCATTTTCCCATGAAAATGTTTCTTTTAGAAAAAGTAAAAGTTCGTACATGGTTAAAGTTACATAGTGAACCAGTTTTATACAGACTTGAGGATATGTGATGCGTTTGGTCCTTATCCATTAGATCAACACTTTGTAGTCCTTAGAACAGGAATAAAATAGATGAGGGGCTCCTCTACCTTAAGGGGTCAGTTACACTTATTAAGCCGTGGCCAGTTGAAGTAAAGTGTACTGATATGTATTACATGACTTTGAGTTCAAAATGCAGCAAGGATTTTTTTTTAAGAATCCAAATTTAGCTTAAGCATTCTTTGTCTTTGAAGGATTTCCTGCCTCTATCTCCAGCCCACTAGCCAAATGTTTACTCTCTCCTGCCTTCTTGTTTTGCTGACACTTCTCTTGTGACCCCAAGAATGTTGTCTTCTCTTCTTTCCTCCTCCTATCTTCTCTCCTTTCTTCATCCTTCCTATGAATCTTTGTTTACATCCATCCTCTCCCTAGCCTGTGAGTCCCATTTTTTCATATTTATCCATGTACCTCACTTATGATACTTAGTATTCCCTGGCTGAATAATTTAAAATTTTAAATGGCTAATTTTAAAGCCTTTCAAGTAGATACATGTTTAGGCCTTTTCATGTTTGCATGGATAGGAGGAAAGTGAATAGATCCTAGGAGCTACATTTTGAATAGATCCTAGGATGATAAGGTAGGTTTTCCCTACCTCTTAAGTATTTGCAGCATGTTAGAAAGCGGAAAGAACTAGAATCTAGTTCTTGTCCTCAGCAGCTATTTCCTGTGCTGTTCTTTGCTCCCACCTTCCCTGAGTTAGAACTGTGCCTCTTACACCGTTTTGTGCTGATCAGAAACAGTTCTCTCCTCCCAGACTTGGAGCAGGATGATGCTTGCAGGGCTTGGGCACCTGGCCATCAGCCAGCATCAGTGCAGCTCTGCTGGAGGTGGCAGTGCATTAAAGGTGGCTTTGCACAAGAAATGCACCTCTCTTTTCTCTCTGTCATTTTAAATGCTTGAGGTCCTTCTAAGGTAAGCACCAGATCACTGATAGGAGATTTGCACATTCTGTTTCTCGTCCTCTAATTTTTCCCGCGTGACTCAGTCCTGACCTCCGAACCTGTCTTTCCAACATTGGGAAACCAAGGAGTACTTGGTTAGACACCTCTTCATCTTCCTTCCTGATGGCAAACTTACAGTGAAGATTCAAGTGTGCCAGCCCCTCAGTGCACAACTTCTGCTCGGAGACAGGTTCTGTCTCTCTACTTTTCCTTGGAGACAAGTCCAAGGGTATTGATCTTGCTCTCTGGGCTTTGAAGACTCAAAAAAGTGAAAGATTTTTTTTTTTTTTGTACTGGGGATCGAACTCAGGACCTTGCACTTGTGATGCAGGCGGCAGAACCATTGAGCTAAATCCCTGGCAAAAAGTGAAAGATTTTGTTCCAATTTCTATTTTTCCTTTTTTGAGACAACCAGTGTTAACTTTTTTTTCATTCTGTGCCTCCTTTAGGTTGATACATGTCTAAGTAATTTTTGGAGCAATATTTAATTGACTGGTTTTAGGTTGTGTTCACTTTCCATAACACCCATGTTTACCTGTATCATCTGTTACAAGCTGGCACCCAGGGTGTAGGGTAGGTGTGTGGCCAAATCTGGTGCCAGACACATGTTGATTAACTTGGACACATTTCTAAAAGCACTGGATTCCTTGCCATCACTTAAAAATGTACACCTCTCATGTAAAAAGGCAGATTTCTGGCTTGTCTTTGAACCTTGGAAGATGTGGCAAGATGAATAGTGTACTTGCCAGTTGGCAGCTGCCAACTAGAGGAGCTACGTACTGGCTGCCGCAGCCAGTGTGGGTATTTATCTGTTAGATGCATCCCTCACCCTTCTCCCAACTCATCTTATTTTTTGCAGCTTATCATTTGATTCACTGCTGAACCAAGTGGCCTTTGTGATGCTGAGTTTATATTTTCATTATTATGTGCTTTCTCTTTTCCAGTTACACAAAAGATTTCAAAGGTAGTAACTTAACGTGTAGTTAGTAGTTCACAGAGAGGAAGAATACTTCAGCAGTCATCTAGTGAAGTCTGTCCTCTTCACTTAATATGGGTCTAGTTCAGGAGTGAGTCTGTAGTAAATGTTGACAAATGGTACCTTAGTCCTGTTGCTAGGAATCAGTAAACAGGTAGGAAAGGACAGTGGTAAAGACCCTATAAAAATGTCCCTGGCGCCTCTGAGTAGTATTGATGGTGGGTCAAGCTGGTTAGGAGGATTTCCAGTTCTCCCATGAAAGCAAGGCTCCCTGGTAATCTGATTTGTCTCTCTTTTCTAGGCCTCCTCTTCATAAATCAAACTCCGAAGACAGCTCTGTAGGTCAGTACCATTTTCTTTGTTTAACTATTTGTTTTCTTTTCATACTTTATAGCAAATATAAACACACAAAATTGAAGAAACTGCCAAGGATCCTTCTACCCAGGAATTAAAAAAAAACCCTGTTGGGCCGGGGATTTAGCTCAGTGGTTTCGCCACCTGCTGTGCAAACACAAGGACCCGAGTTTGATCTCCGGTACCAAAAAAAAAAAAAAAAAACCCTGTTAATATTTTAAGGCACAGCTTTCTCTCTCTGCATTGCATAGGGTTTTAAAATAACAAATGGAATCACAGTCTATATACTGTTTCACAGTTTGAAAAATTGATGTTATGAGACTTTCCTCAGATGATTAAATATACTTTATAGCAAAAGATCTGAAAAATTGTATATTTGTCATATAAGAAAACAAGTTTTAAGGGCCGGGGATTTAACTCAGTGGTTCCACCACCTGCCTTGCAAGCGTAAGGTCCCGAGTTCGATCATCGGTACCAGGAAAAAAAAAACAAAAACAAGTTTTAGGTCTGTATTATATTGGATGTATCATAATTTAATTGACCTTTTATTTTTAAAGAACATTTCCATTTTTTTTCCAAACAGATGATATAACTGTAAAAGCCTTTGAATCTGTATCCCTGATAATGTCCTTTGGGTAGATCCTTCAACTTGGAATATTTTGATCAAAGAGTATGCATTTGTATGTTTTATATGCCCTTGATTGTAAAATCCACTTGTGATTTAGTGAGGGTCAGAGACGGGGAGGTCATAGCCATGAGGAACCTAAGTACTCAAATCAGGTTGGATATGAGTCTTGGTTCTCTCAGCTCACTTGTGACCTCGAGCAAGTCACTTGCCTCTCCAAACCTTGTTTCTCATCTCCTGCCTGGGAGTGATAATGTATGTCATGTAAGTGAATCTTAAATGAGATATGCTAGTATGTGCCGAATAAGTGGTAGCTATTGTTGTTTTTTCCCCTCCATTTTAAAAACATGAGTATGGAATAGTTTACAGTCAAAGAAGTACACACAGCTGTGAACACAGAGGAGTATTAAGGCTACACTGTGGCTCTTTCTTGGGCCTCCTGAGTGAGAGAATAATCCCTAAGGGCTGAGGCTTTCCTCTTCGGTGCCATTCTTGAAAAGTGATGTTTTGTGCTGGCTGTAGTGGCACACACTTATAATCCCAGCTACTTGGGAGGCTAAGTCAAAAAGATTGCAAGTTCAAGGACATCCTGGGCAACTTGGTGAGACCCTATCACTCACTCAGGAAGGACAAAAGAAGGAAGGAAGGAAGGGAAGAAAAGAGAAAAGGAGGGAGGGAAGGAGGAAGAAGGAAGGAAAGGGAGAAAGAAAAAAGGCCTGGAGAGTGTAGCTCAGTGGTTGAGCACTTGTGTCGCATGCCTGAGATCCTGGGTTCAACCCCTAATACCACACACACAAGGAGTGGAGGGAGGGGAGGAATGGGTGGAGGGAGAGAAGGAGAAGGAGAAGGGAGGAAGGAAACAAACTACTCCCAGATCATTTGAGAAGAAGTCTGCTTTAACCCCTTCTGGCTGACACTTGCTCTCACATTAGCCAAAGGGCAGCAGGCACTGAAAGTTGCCTTCAAGATCTAAATGCAGAGACATCCCAGGCCAGGGGCTCTGGTTTCATTCCCATGGCACGCGGTTGTCAGGACCTAAATGAGGGCATCCTGTTTTGACAAATGACACCCTTGCTAGCCTGGGAGCACCACAGGCAGCATTCCCACACGTCTGCTCCCTGCCGCAGTGCCTGGCACCACCAGTCTAGACTGCACAGCCGCCGCCACTTTGCTGGCCCAGGTTTCCAGTGATCATGGAGCCACCAGACAGACACCAAGCAGTGACGAAACTGCTGCTCCGAGTGTGCTCCCTCAGCACTGAGGCAGTTATCATTGCTGCGACCACTGCCTTTTGTTTTTAAAGAACAAACCTGTCCTCATTCCTGTGATTTTCTTGCCCTTTGCTTTTTAACGATGTTCCATATTATTGATGATCACAACTTTACCGAATGTAAAAAATGTCTGCCTGTGGCAAGGAATTTGTTTTCACTCACATGCCACTCAGAATAGCAAGAGGGCCAGGGGTTTAGCTCAGTGGTTCTGCCACCTGCCTCACAAGCACAAGGTCCAGAGTTCGATCCCCGGTACCAATAAAAATAGTCTGGCCAGTTAGAGAGAGGTCGAGTTGGAAGATAGCACAATGGGACTGAAGCCTTCCTGTCACTGTGCCCTGGCTTATCGTAGGCCACCAAGTAGCCTGAATGCCAGGGAGCAGAGAATCATGGCCCACTCATGCTATAGATAAACATAGAGAAACAGGGAGGAACAACCCCTGGCCCCACCCACTCTAGGCTCCTGGAATTGGTTCTGTTGGTCACACTGGGCACTGGGAATACCAGCCATTTTGCCCTCTTCATGAAATCTGGAGTAACAGAAATAAATCAAGGGGAGATCAGCAACAGGAATAACAACAAAACAAAGTGAACTTCTTAGAGTCTTCTATTTGTGGTATAGTGGAAGTAATTATGGCTGAGACCAAAGAGGCCAAAATATACCACAAGACGAGGCAGAATGAGGCATACTGGTTAAACAAACATCAAAGTGAATCCCAGAATGCATGCTTTGCCTGCCCTTTTGATGTTTCTTTATTTCTCTTCTTAATTCTACTGTACCATTTCTTGCTCCTAGGAAATTTGCATTTCTTTTAAACAACTTTATAGGCGTTTCCCAGTCTTTCACAAACTGAAAGAGAAAAACTTTTTTTTTTTTTTTTGGTGTGAAATCACAGTGTTCTTTGAAGCTTTGCAATTATCAGGAAGAGGCGACTTTTGTTATCAATGAATTTATTGCTTGTGCCTTTTCTTCCCCTTGTTTTTTTTTTAAAGGGAAAGGAGATTGGAAGAAGAAAAACAAGTATTTCTGGCAGAACTTTCGAAAGAACCAAAAAGGAATAATGAGACAGACTTCAAAAGGTACTGTGATGCAGCCGATGGACAGTAGGTCCTTTTAGCTCTAAAATGTTAGGAAGCCTGTGCACAGACCTGACTGGATGTTGGAAAGTAGAGGAACCCATTGTACATGCCTGGAAAATGGTCAGCTTTTCTGACCTCTTTTTATTACTTCTAAGACTTCATCCTGGTCATTTTTATTTCACTCAAAATAGAATGGTAAAAGTTAACAAGGTTTTGTTTTCATAGATCTGACAGTAGAGACCAAATCTGTTGTTCCTCCGCACACCAGCTTCAGAAACATCTTCACTCTTAACCTTGCCAAGTTCTAACCTCCGAGGGCCAAGACAGTCTTAGCGTTTGTTAGTTTTGGACCCTCCTGTCCTCACTCCCAAGCAGGGCCTTCGCATTCTTCCGAGTTTCTGATGCAGTTCTGGGGCAGGGACAGTTATGGGGTTGTTGCCCCTGGAAACTCTCAAATGGTCTGACATCATGGGAATTTGCCCGGCTGCTTTGTGCAGGGAGGGCCTGCCCTACTCTGGCCTGTGTCTTTTGTTGTTGTTTAGATAGTAAGTAAATATGTCATCCCTTTGAGGCTGGTTATGTAATTTATGTTTCTCCAGTATTCACAGAGGAAACCAGAGCAAATCCACTTCCAGATTCCAGTCTGGAGGAATAAGGTCATCGATAGATGAAAAATTTTCATTGCTTACCCACAACACTCCTTGTTTGCCTTTACAAAATCATATGTTCTACCTTATCCTCCTACACACAGAGAGAAAAGTGGATGTGGACATCAGATACCCCTCCTGCCTGCCTGGATTCCTGGACAAAACTCAAACATTTTCTAAATTGTCTAACTTTAAAGGAGTTATTCTTAAACACCTCCAGTTTTTCCCTTGGGTGCACAGCCAGGGTCATTTGTGATTCAAAATAAACTTTGTATTCTAGAAGTCTTGTTTAGAAAGCAAACTCTGAAAAAAGAGAGAAGTAAAGAAACAGGAAGACAGCAAAGGAAGGAGGAAACCACAAATTCACCAGCTCATGTGGGTTAATTAAAAAACCGGCCAGCTCAGCATCACTCTGTTTGCCATCAGAGGCAACAGGGCTTTTCCTCACCTGGCCCACATTGTCCTTCTTCCCATGCAAGTGGGTGAAAGTCAGAGGGAACAGGAGGGGCATTTCTGGACTGAGTGATTCCAAGACGGAAATGAGATAGGTAAACATGGGGAACATAAATTTCAGAGTTGGCCTTGCCTGCAGTGGGCTCCCACAAGTCGGCAGCAAGACCCCCTTGCTTAGTGCCTCTTTACCAAGAGTAGCACAAGCCATGGCTCTTATTCTGCTAACAGCAGGAGCAAGGGAAGTGTGTTTTAGAGAGGCCAGCAGAGGAGAAGATGAGGGGCTGGAATGTGGGCTTCTGTCCATTTTCGTGTTAGCCCGCTCTCTTGACATCCTCCCCCACCTGCTGACCAAAGGCACAGCTGGTCCCTGTGGCCCCAGAGTATGAGAGGTGAGTGTAGTCTGTGCACTTCACAGAAAAATGCCTTTGAAAGACCCTAACGTGAGATGCTGTTTGCCTCTGCAGTTCTGGCTGCCTTCTGTTTGGAGTTAGAAGTTGAATTTCTCATATTTTCAAGACCTATTTATGACGATAATACTTGCAGATGTAAACAGCTATAGTCCCTTTCTTCCGATGTGCTCAGCATGCCTCACATCTGTGATTTTATTTATTTGCACTTATCCTGTGAAGAGCACAGCCAGATAGCTTAGTAAGAGTGGAAGATTTTACCAAGCTGCAAGATGTGGTTCTGTGAGGTGACCTTCTTCTCCCATGGGAGAGGTTTCTCTCACTCCTCACAAATATGTATTCCACTCATTCATATTTCAAATGGAAGGATACAGAGCATTCTCAGCAAAGGGAGCCTTGGTGACCTTGCTGGGCCTCATTGGGTGTTTAAATTAGATCCCTGCCTCTTCTCTAACAAGGAGCTCCCTACCACTGTCTTCCCAAATTAGACACTGCCTCTCAAAGTTTCAGGTCATTTCAAAGGATTTGCTTCTATTGTAACATCTGCATGTCCTTGGAGTTTGTTTCCCATATAGAAGTGCTCCATGAAAAGCGTGTGTGTTTCTGCTCCCTCTGGCTCTGTTAGTAAAGTACAGTGTAGACAGTGCCCCTGAGAGACAGCTTTCCCTCACCTAGGACAATGGACTTCTAGAACAGGGAGTCTCTTTCATCTCTCCTGTTTTCATTCCTCTTGCTCCCTGTCCTCAATCTCCAGGAGAAGATGTCGGTTATGTGGCCAGTGAGATAACGATGAGCGATGAGGAGCGGATTCAGCTAATGATGATGGTCAAAGAGAAGATGATCACCATCGAAGAAGCGCTTGCTAGGGTAAGAGAGCAAATACTTGGTTTCCATTTGTGACTACTTGGCCTCCTTCCATCTAAAAATATTTGAGGTTATCAAAGGATATGGGCCCATTCCACCCAACCCTCCCACCTCTGCCGGGAGTGGAGCCCAGGGTCTTGAGCATGCTAGGCCAGTGCTCTGCCACTCAGCCACATCCCCAGCCTCCAAACAGGATTTTGATGGTCATGAGGTACCACAATTTTTCAGGTAGAAGATTTATTCCATTCTGTTTACTCGATGCAAGCATCCTCTTGGGAGGTAAAATGTCCACATTCAATGAACACATGAGTGAATGAATTAATGACAGATAGTTTTGATCTGTGAACCACTTTAATGAGGGAAATCACCTTCTGAATGTCTTGGAAAATTCACAAGCCATTTGAAAAGAGTTAAGAATATAACCAATGGTAAAAAAAAAAACAGTGATTAAAATTAAATACAAACATCAATTCTAAAATGTCAAGGTTAAGTAAGCTTCAAGTATATGTTAAGATTTTACTTACTTTCATATCTAAGTAAATACGAAATTAGGCACTAGAAGATGCCTAATTAACCTTTAGGAAACTGGAGTAGCATAAATAGTAGCACTACTTACGATAGTGAGGTAGTAATTAAGATATTTTCTGCTTATTGTTGAACAGTGAACCGATTGGTTCTTGATTTTCACTTTGAACACTGGGTTCTGTACCATGCAGTCAAGCTGTAAATAGATGGGGTTAAAAACTAATGAAAAACTTGCAGATCACTAAGCAACCACTCAATGACTTATGACTTTACCTTTCTCTTTATTTTATGCTGCTACAAAAGAATGCTACCTACTGGGTAATTTATAAAAATGAGGAATATATTGGCTTACAGTTCTGGAGGCTGGAGAAGTCCAAAGCCCAAATGCTGACCTGGGACCTGGTGACCAGGGAGGCCATGCTCTTCAGCCAAGATGGCACTTTGCACACCATGTCTTCTGGAAAGGAGGAAGGTTAGATGCTTGCATGGTAGAAGATGGAAAGGCCAAGAGGAAAAAGGAGGTGCTTTTATGAATTCCACTCATAGGAACAGAGCCCTGTTATCCCCTAAGTTCCAAGTTCCATCTCCTACACCACCATAGTGGCAGCCACATTTGAACATGAGTTGGAAGGGGTAAATATTCGAAGCACAGCAGCCATTCGATGGAATCTCAAAGATCTCAATCCTTGAAACAGTGACAAGCATACTCCCTTTAGTTAGTGTCCCTAACTCTAAGCTTCAGTACCTTTAAAATTTTTTAAATTTGTTCTTGTGACAATGTTACAAGAAAAACCAACATTATTCGAGTAGAGAAGAGGCTGGGTTTAGTAGGAAAGCTGGGGCTGGGACCGCTGTGGGGCACTCACTTGGTGGCTTCGCTCCCTCTGTGGATTCAGAGGAGCCGTATTGACTGACCTTGGCCTCCAGAGCCCTTGAGGAGACCATAGTGGTGGTGGCAGAGGCAGGGTTGTTGTTGCTGGGCTTACCGGAAGTAAGCAGGTTAGTACTGAGGTGGGTGGTGGAGCAGGTGACAGGTGACAACCCCAAGTCCATACTGCCGATCACCTGCACCTTCATCCTTAGCCCAGTCTGTCTGCTTCCTATACCCTATACTTGGCACAGCTGCCAGTGGGCCAAAAAGCCCCTCTTACATTTCTCTCTGGTTCCATTCCTTGGGCATGACTTGGCCACCCCTTGGTATTTGGGAAAAGTCCTGCTGAATTCCTAGAAAATGCATATGAGAAGAGTGGGCCTGTGCTTAGTTTCTCTATGGTGAACAAGAGGTTAACCACTTCCCAGGGAGCAATGCTGCTGCACTGCTTTTTAATAGCAAAACTTAAGAACTGAATTAAGATGTCCACAGTCATCTCATGACATCTGTGTTTGGGGAGTGGCAGCTTTTTTGGAGCAAGAAAAAATGTTTAATTTTCTGGGCCTTAATACAGCCTAGTTTAGACAGTGTATTTTTTTTTTCTCTTGTCTTTCCTGTTTGCAGTACTAGGGATTGAACCTAGGACCTTGCACATGCTAGGCGAGAGTTTTACTGCAGAGTTATGTCCCCAGTACACCCGCCCCACCGGCCCTCTTTTAGAGAGGGTCTTGCCAAGTTGGCCAGGCTGCCTTTGAACTTGGAATCCTCCTGTCTCAGCCTTTGAATAGTTGGGATTTTAAGTGTGCCACTACCACACCCAGTGCTTGTTTCTGTAGTTGAAACAGAAACAAAAGAATACTCAAACTTGGGGAAGAAGTGGAGAAAATAATTTATGTGAAGCTTTCTGGCTCATAATTTTTACAGCCAGCCATAGTTTCCATGGAAAGGAAATCAGAAGTCCTCTCAGTGCAGCAGTGGTGCAGCTAGTGCAGATTTGCATGGAACTCTCAGCCATGTACCTGGCTGCTACTGGGCTGGCAGTGCAGCCACGCAGCTCACAGAGACATCCAGAATATTGTCTATAAGGCCACCCAGGAATGGAGACACTCAGGAGATTAAAAAAATAGTGACATTCTCCACCCTTCATTACATTCTACAGACAAGGCTGGACCCCCTTTGACAGGTAACAAAGTAGCAGAGATGCTTATTTGATTGCTCTTTTCCGAGCGGCCTCCATTACTGGTGCCTACATGGAATTCGTTTTAGCCAGAGACAAAATCCTTCAAGAAAATGTCATCTAGAATAGGAAGCAGGCTGCAGAGAGGATATGCTTCCTTTAACTTGTGACCAGTTCAGGGCTCTAAATTTGCTTGATCACTGAATAAGACAGACCTCTGGACCTTGGTGAGACTCCTGATTGTGACAGGGCATACCATTCCTCCAGGACAGCGGGTGGGCGTGCCTTCCACTGTCAGCCAGTCTATGTTTGAATCCTGATGGATGTCTACACTAAAACTGTCAGGAGAAAAGTTTGCCCACGTGCCATTTGGAGCCAGATAGTGTTGTATTGGGGAAGCTTTGTCTGTGTTCAAACCAGGACAGCTCGGTCCACTACTCTTCATTGGTGTGGATTTGATCTCATTGCTAGATATTTTCCCACTGTCAATTATACAGCCATGATTCACATTCCTGCAAATCCAGTTACTCAGATACAAGCAAAGATCAAAGAGAAAGAGGCGTTTGGGAACTCACATGTGAAACAACATTGTAAACTGTGAAAGCATTTGAAGAGATGGGAGTTTGCAAAACTGCTCCCAGTGTACTGTCTTTGAATATGTAATTTATGAAGAGAGTCAACTTAATTTATAATTTTTACATTTCATTAGTGGAACAGTTCCACCCAATCTAATGGCATTTCAAACATTTTCTAATATTTTTATGATGGTTACTGTATGGGCCTGCTTTCCCATTGCTGGGACAAAATGCCTGACACACACAGCTTAAAGGAGGAAATGGTTTATTTGGTTCATGATCTCAGAGGTTTCTTCTGTCGGGGTCCTCTGGTTCCATTGCTGTGGGCCTGAGGTGAGCAGAATGTCGTGGCAAAGCTGCACACTACAGGGTGAGCAGGAAGCAAACAGCAGGGGAACAGCCAGAGAGGAAGAAGCCAAGGACCAAGTAGAGTCCCCATGGTCACGTACATCCCTGTGACCACTTCTCCTGAACTAGGTCCTACCTCCTTAGTACCTTTCAGGTATTAGTGCCTCACAATGCAGCCACCTCTCCAACAAGATGAGCTGATAGATACTTCATACTTGTGCTTTAAGGAAGGAAAGCACATTAGTTAAAAAGCAAAAAACAAAACAAAACAAACTGTTGAGGGCAATCTAGGTAATCCATAGGTTCTGAATGACCTAGTTTTCAAGTGCATACTCATTTTAAGAGCATACATAGCTCTTGGCAAGTAAGTTCAGAGCATTCAAATCTTGTACTAGTTGTGCAAGGTATAGAAAGACCAGGGAGGACCTGGAAGCTAGAGGTTATTTACCTGGGTAATTTGTGTGGGGTGTGAGGATAGGAGAGTAGGGAAGAAACTCACATTTAAAGTCTTAGATTACTTTTTGAAAATAAAAGAATACTGTTAAGTCAGGCCTGGCCTATAATCCTAGTCACTTGGGAAGGGAGGCAGGCAGGAGTGCAAGTTTGAGGCCAGACTAGTCAACAGAGCAAGACCACATCTTAAAAGAAAACCAAAAAAACCTAATGTTTTGGGATGGTGGTACTCAGAGAAGAGGAAGCTGTGTCCTTTGAAATTGCTACTGGAAGCACTGCCTAAAGAAAAGTGGGAGTGATCTATGACCATTATATAATTTCATTTCTTTAAAAATCTAAACCTTAGCACTGAAGACTGCTCATATAATGTGTTCTAATTACTGAATATATTTATCTGCTTGATAAGTATGTATTTGATTTCACAAGGCCACATCTGTGTAAAAGTCAAAATAAAGTCCTTGGGAGATTAAAAAATTAAGTCTAGTCATGACTTCCTAGTTAGGGATTTGTGTCTGTTTTTTCATTAAAGATGAAACTTATCTGGTGGATCCTAGTAGTTGGGGCTAAGGTAGAGTATAAAATTGGAGTAGAGACCTAGAAAAACCCTGATAATCCCATAATAATTCCGTTTTCTATCTGGCAAGCTGTTCCTGATTGCACAGGGAGAACGTAGCATTTCAAAAATCATACATCCAGATGGAAAGAACATGCTGGTATATAACATAAGTGTACTATAAAGATTAGGACAATAAAATATCCCTAATGTATGAGGAAGATTAAAATGGTTAGTGTTCTGAACAGAAAACACATGGGGTTACTGGGAAAGCAGAACTTTCTTTCCTCTGAAGCCACAAGGGTGCTAACAGTAGCGCTGTCCTGGTAACTAGACACTGTCCTGTTTCGTAGACACAAGTGTGCTGAGAGCTTCGCTGCACTGTCTTGCTTAAGTCCAGCAGTGAGCCCAGGAGATGAGTTTATTATCAACCCTCTTTTACCGGAGGAGGAACTGAAACACAGAGGGGTTAAATGATGGCCCCTGGACTCCCAGCTGGGGTGTGTTCGATATCTGTATTTGAGCTCTTATCCGATGAACAGTACTGCTCAACTTTCCCACACAGGTGTGTGGAAAAGATTCCCTAGGTAAAAGAGCACTTGGGGAAGTTGCTTTCTTCTGGAGGGATCTTGGTCAGTGCAGTGGCCTTACTGAAGACTGTCCCGACAGTCGCACATGGGTGTCACGTCAGGCCCTTCTGTTTTTCTTTGCTGGGCTCTTGGAACACGATTTGATCAATGTCTTAAATTCATATCTAAAAACTGCTATTCAATAGAATTTGAATGTAGTCCCAACTTGTATTAAGAAGCAGAGTTCATTTTCTCTGTTATACACACCCGTACCTGGAACTTCTCAAGTATGCCATTTTGAAAGATCCTTCATCTGATTTTGCTAAGTTAAATATGCTCACTTTTCTACAGCATTTCACTTGCCTTTCTGTATTTTCAAAAACAGAAACTTAATTTCTAAGCCCAACTTTAGATATCTCTGATGATATTACAGTTGCCTCATTTCCTCCCTGGGCTCAAGGGTTCCCAGTAAACCCTCAAACATCTCTTAGGTGATGACATTGAACTAGGAACTTGAAGCTGTCCTGAATGAGAAAAACAAGTGACTTCTTGCAAGTGAGTTTCAGGTCTCCCCTCCCAGTAACTGGGATGTCTGCATTTTCCCCATTGTCTCCTCTTAAAAAAGGAGTGTGTATTTTTGACTTACACATGTGGGAAAATGATTTAGAGGGGAAGCTACAGACAATTTCTGTTTGAAATTTATAATTGCACTGAAAAAAGATGAATTTTGATGTTGGGGGATGTTGAAGAGGAAAAAAAATCAAGGTTCTTTGTGGAATTCTTTGTGGAATCTTTTGTGGCCACAAAGAGTCCCCTGTGTCTGCTGGTTTGATGTAGATGAAAACCCGCGGGGCAGGGTACTATCGTTGTCTGGTTCTGGAAGACTTGTATTTGGCTGGCACTTCATCATCAACACTGGCACGAAGGTGCCCAGAGCAATCTGTCTCTGTGAGTGGGCAGCATTTGGACCTTCTTCCATTTCAGTCTTCCATTTCTTTTGCTGCAGCTCAAGGAATATGAGGCCCAGCACCGGCAGTCAGCTGTCCTGGACCCCACGGACTGGCCAGACGGCTCCTACCCGAGTTTTGATGGCTCATCCACCTGCAATGTGAGTTTGCTGTCTGAGCAGCTTGAGCCCTTTTGCTGACCAGGCACAGCCTGTGTTCTTTCTGCAGCTTCCAGCTGTCCCCTGGGTCAGCAAAGAGGCATCTTTCGTTATAGGTTTCTTTACGTGATAGAGACTCATGTACAGTCAGAATCAAGCTATTCATGCCAGGGTACTTTGCTTTTTTGTTTTTTCATTGTGGTAAAATACACATAACAAAAATTTTACCATACTAACTACCTTTCAATGTTTGGTTTCATCACATATGTTCCCATTGTGTGTGACCAGCCCATAATCTACCACTTCTAGAAGTTTTTCATCAGTCCAAACAGAAACTGTACCCATCAAACAACAGCTCCCTAGTCTCCCTTCTCTGTGGCCCCTGCCACCATTCTACTTCGTTTGTTTCTATAAATTTGACGATTCCAGGTACGTTGGAGGAGTGGAATCATTCAACAGTTGTCCCTCTGTGTCTGTTTTATGTCAGCCAGGGTAATGTTTTCAAGGTTCATTCGTGCTGCAGCATATATCAGAGCTTTATTCCGTTTTGTGGTTGTATAATATTCCACTCTATGTATATCCTACAGTTTGTTTATTCATTCATCTGTTGATGGACACCCTTTGTGGACAATGCTGCTATGAACATTAGTGTACAAGGATCCCATTGAGTCCTTGCTTTCAATTCTTTTGGGTTATACCTAGGGCTAAATTTCTGGATCATATGGTACTTCTATGTTTAACTTTTTGAGGAACTGCTATACATTTTCTGAAGTAGCTATACTATTTTCTATTCCTGCCAGCAATGCCTAAACATTAGAAACTCTCTGCTTGCTCATCAATAATTTTTACTTTCTCTTTTTAAAAATAATAATCATCCTAATGGCTGTGATAACTAAAGATGCTAAACATATTATTTTCATGTGCATGTTAGCAGTTCATAAGTCTTTGATAAAATATCTCCCCAAAGCCTTTCCTCATTCTTGAATTGTAGTTTTTTTGTTTTGTTATTGTTGTTGGATTGTAGAAGTTCTTTGTATAATGTAGATGCTAGTCTTTTATTAGATATGTTATTTGTAAATATTCTGTCCTATTCTTGATAGTTTCTTTCATGCACAAAAGTTTTAAATTTTGAATTCCAGTTTATCTTTGTTGTTGCTCTTGTTTTTGGTAACATATCCAAGAAATTATTGCCAAAAGCAATACGATGAAGATGTCACTCTGTGTTTTCTTCTAATGGTTTTATAGTTTAGGTCTTTGACCCATTTTGAGTTAAGTGTTTATATTTGATGTTATGTGTGGGTCCAACCTGATTTTGTTTGGTTTCCTCCAAGCATTTGTTGAAAAGGCTGTCCTTTATCCCATTGAATGGAATGGCACTTATTTTTTTATTTGTGTGATTTTGTTTTTCAGTGGTATCTGAGATTGAACCCAGGGACATTCTACCACTGAGGTACACCATTAGCCTCCCCCCATCCAGAAACAGAGTCTCACCATGTTGCCCAAATTGGCCTTGAACTTGTGATCCTACTGCCTCATTCTCTTGAGTAGCTGAGATTATTGGTGTGTGTCATGACCTTTGGAGTTGGCATCCCTTTTGAAAAATTGACTGTATATATAGGAATTTATTCCTGGGCTATTTTATTTTTAGACCTATCCTTTTGCTAGTTTCATACTGTCTTGATTACTGTAGCTTTGTAGTAGTTTTGAAATTGGGAAGTAAGAGATCTCCAGAGTGCTGAGTTCAGGCCTCAGTAACATACATACATACATACACACACACATTTACACACCACAATTGTTTTAGATATTTGATATCCCTTGAGATTCCATGAGTGTCAGCAGAATGGATTGTGATAGAAATTGCATTAGATTTAGGTATTATTGTCATGTAAGGAATATAGTTTTATTTGTGAACACAGGATATCTTTCAGTTTATGCATTTGTAAATCTTTTTCAGTAATGTTTGCAGTTTGAAATTCGTAAGTTTTGCCTCAATAGTTAAATTTATTCCTGAGTTTTAAAAAATTTCTTTTTATGTTGTTTTAAGTAGAAATGTTTTCTTAATTTTCTTTTTAGGTTGTTTATTGCTAGTGTATAAAAATGCAACTAATTTTCATTGTGTTGGTTTTGTGTCCTGTAACCTTGCTGAATTTATTAGATTTAATAGTTTGTGCATGTGTGTGTATAATCTTAGGATTTTTTTTTACACATAAGATCATTTCTGCAAATAATTAAACATCTTCTGTTTCAATTTGGGTGCCTTTTTTACTATTTATGCTGTTTTGATGTGTTCAAAACAGTGGTTTTTAACTAATGGTTTCACAGGGATTATAGGAATTAAAACTGAATATTTTCAAGTAGACATTACATGGTCCCATCATTAAACTACAAGGATCAGGAATGGAAGAAATTATCTCTTTTTAGATGTAGCATGTAGTATATAGTTGTTTTCTTTTGTTATCTCTTCCTTAAAATTTGAAAGCTTCTTTACCTCTGTGTCTAGAGCTTCTTGCCCATGTCCCAGACAGCCAAGTATCTTCTAAAGCGTACCTCTTTTCTTGCAATTACGTGTTTTTTAAAAAACTTCATGGTTTCCCATTTCTATAAGATAAATTCCAAACTTCTTGGCATACTCATGGCCTTATGTGCTCTGGCTTTATTCATGTTCTCTGACCTCATCTTTCATTCCCACACCCAGTACCCTCTAGTCCAGCCACATTGGACCTTGTGAGCATTACTGAACAACCTTGTATTTTCTTACTTCCATGCTTTAACTCATGCAGTTTCCTCGACCTAAAATATGTCTGAAATTTTTCCTGATGAAAATCTATGCGTCCTTCAAGGTGAGAGCTCAACTCTTAACTGCCTCTATAGAACTTTCCCTTAGTCTCTGTGAGCATATTTACTGTTTCTACTCTGTGTGTTTGCTAATCTGTATTTATACTCTTGAACGCTTCCCTCGGAGTATCAGAAGTATCCATACATATTTCAGCCTTCTTGAAAAGAGCAAGTGTCTTGAGCAGGACAGGCATGATGTGTTTTTTGTCTCTCAGGTAATCACCTAGCCTGGTATCCAGCTTATACTGAAATGTTTAATAAACAAAGTTATGGGCTGGGGATTTAGCTCGATGGTGCTGCCACCTGCCTCGCAAGTGCAAGGTCCTGAGTTCAATCCCTGGTACCAAAAAAAAAAGTTGTATTTGAACATTCATCCTTTCTGGCTGCTTTAAAAGCATATTTCATGCCTTGCAGCTACAGATTGAGCCTTTACTTTACTTTGCATCTAATCAACAAATGGTGGGTTATCAGAAGTAAATAGAACCTTCCCACTACTTTCTTTTCCCTGATTTCCTGAAACAAACACCAGATTTCCATTGCAGTGAAAGGATTATGAATCCGAAAGTGCTGCCTGGCTTGCTTTTGTGTGAAAGAGAGTGAGACATTAACATTTATAATAATAAATGTGTCATAGGCTAGCCACCCTGCACCCTGGGACTATGAGGTAATCAAAAGAGCCATGGCCGTGGTTTTCAGTGTGCCTTTTTGGGTCTCTTAACCTAAGCCCTAAGAGTAACATAATAAAAATGTAAATCACGAACCTAAAGAATCATGAAGAATATAGTAACTCGGGGCTGATGTGATTCAAACTCAACTTGGATGAGAAAACAAAGATCCAGTTGTCCATAGTGGGCCTTTGGTATCAGACCCACTGTATGCCGTCCTGATTAATAGCATATGATTCAAGGGAGAGGTTACAAAACTGTGTCCTTACAGAGAAACAGGAGTGTAGTAAAACCTCATACACTCAGACAGCAAGGAGAAGTGCTTGTCTCGTTTGGCCATTTAATGTATGTTGAGCATTGTTGGCACTTTGTACAAGCTGCTAAGAAAGCATTAAGCATCAGTTTGTTGTTCTGATTCAGAGGCTCGATCAGAACAATTACCTAGCTGTAAGTTGTCAGAAGGTTCCTCTTAAAGGCTGCACATTTTATCCTCTTGAACATCTCTGTGTTTGTTTATTTAGGAGATATCTATGGGGCCTTTGCTATGTAGTAGGCGTAGTGCTAGATGTTGAGGTTACAAAGTGAAGGAGAAAGAAACAGGCCTTTAAGCCTGGCTGCACATTAATGCAGAGGTTAAAATTACACCCACATGTCCACACACAGATTCAAGATGCCATGTACACATTTCCATTACTAACTTCATACCAAATCATCTCTTTATAGATGGCTGGAAAATAAATTCAGGCTGTCTTAGTTGGATGAAGGGCCAGAAATAGCGTATGCTCCGTCCACCCAGGGCATAGTCTTTCACAGTCTCTATAGAGTGACTTGTCTGTATTGAGAAGCATAGGTGATGGGCCACGCAGAGATGGAGTTTTCTGAAGCATTGTTATTTGCCCCATATCTTTTGCTAGTTGATTTTCTGCAGACACCCACTACACACACACACACACACACACACACACACACACACACACACACACACACACACACAGCTAATCACCCTTCTTTCTGATGTTGGTTGAGCTTGATTATAATCCTAACGTGTATGACTCCTGCTGCTCTTATGCTGACTTTACTGTAGAGATTTAGCCTTACTATAGAGATCCCAGTTGACAGTCCAGCCAAAATACTCTCTTGTATTATTCTAGATTTGACTCTGTACCAAAGCAGCTCATTTCAGATAATCCCTACAGTGGGTTGCTTCAGCCATCTTGAGTTAGGTAATTTTTAGCTTTCTATCGATTCCTTTCTATACTGAGATGTAAATAGCCCCCTGGCTGTAGTCAAAAATGTCCAGGCCGTGAAAGTTTCAGGGACCATAAGGCCTTTGTCACCAGACCTCAATGCCTATATTGATGCTTGACATGCCTTAGGATTTCATTTGCATTGATTTCATAGGCTACCCAACCCCCATGACTGACATTAGATAATCGCGTGTTGCCTCACAATAAATCCATATGCACATTCCTCATTTCCAAGAGTGTAAAGTACTAAAGATAGATACCAGGGGAAGTGAAAAATAGCTTTCCCCTTGCCAAAGAAGAATCTGTTTTGTGCTGTTTTTCATTAATAATAAACTTCTGTTGTGAGCGTTAGTCTTACAAAAGGTTTTTGGTTGAGAACTTTATTCCTTGTTACATACCTGAGTATTTATTTCAATATTTTCCTTTTAATTTATTTTAATAATTGTCTTTTCCGTTTGCTTTCTTCAGGGAGAAGGTTATAAGAGTTGTCATTTTGTGCTACCAAATCTTTGCCTTGTGATTCAGTTTACCTTCTGGCTAAGAAAACATTGAAAGAAATTATGCTGTGTACCTTACTGCCTTTTATAGTCTTTGCTGAAGGCATACGTTTTAGTAAATTATTGGTTTTGTGATTTTACAATGCTGCTAGGTAGCTAAGAGTTGGTGACCTGTACCTAGTGCTTGAATATTAATAAAAAAAAATACTTGCATGAAGAGATCTTTCCAAAAAATTTCAAACTACGAGTATTTGATTATGATGCTATTTACATTATTAAAATATAAAATATATAAAGAAAAATTAAAGAAACAGCTGTGACATCAAGGCGCTAGAGTACAAGAGTGCATTGTGAACATGCATTTTGCTCTCCTTTGGTTGCTACACTTCATGCAAAATGTGTTCCAGGAAAAGTTGGACTTGTGTTCCTGGAGCTGGAGCTATCTGCTAGGGTGAAGCAACTGTGGCGAAATGTGTTTGTGAAGTAGTTGTTTTTAAAGCAAGTCATCCTTTCAGAAATGATCGCTTTTTCATTTGGGGAGATTCAGAGTTGGAAATATCTGTGAGAAGAATGTCAGAATGTTATAACTGTGGGTTGCATGCTGAGTGCGTTTCTTCCTCATCTTTCCTTCCAGCTATACATATTGCTGCCAACCTGGTTTGAGATGCAGGAGAGCTGACTGGTGGAACTGTGTCTAAAACTATGGGCAACACAGGCAGAATACCCGTGGCCATACTTTTTACAAAATGCTATTTTAAGCGTTTCCTTGGTTGAAGACTTTAAAGGTCTCAACTAAAATATCTCCCTGTTATAAGAAGTTTGGGTTGGCATCTGGAAAATCTCTTGGGGACTTTCTAAAATTGTAACTCATAAACTTGTCCCTCTTCAGCAGCCAGGTTTTGCTTAGTTATATTTTTGTTTTTGGTGGTGCTGGGGATGGGTACCAGGGCCTCGGACATGCTAGGCAAGTGTTCTAACACTGAGCACATTCCCAGCCTTTTCTTAGATTTTAAAAAGTCACTTCACCTATGTCTATAATGGGCATTGTCTTTAAGCCACAGTACTAAAGTTTAGAGCTTCAGAGGAGAAGGTTGCCATATCTGAAGTTTAAGTGAGAGATTTCTTTTTTAAAAACTTTGCATTTTTATTAGCTCAACTGTATAGTACTAATGTTTACATTCCCTTTGTGGAGTTGGTACGGGTACATAACACATCTTAATTCCTTTTTTCATCCTCTTTCCCTCCATCCCCTCCCTAAAGATTATTAATAACTTTGTAATATGCCAAAAGCCAAAGCATTCTACATAGTGGCTTTTTGTAGCAAATGGCTTAATTTCTGTCACAGCAGAAGGAAAGACTAAAGGTGCAATCTCTATAAACATTAGGAGAACATTGTATACAATCACAGGTGCCCTAGCACCTTGTATTCTGACTTCTTTGGGAACCAAATGGCAGTGTCCTTCAACATGTGTATCCAGCCCTCAGAGTCTACTGTTCTTGGGATTGAACCCTATTTCAAATGAGTGATTCTTGATGTGTTTATCTTGAATATGTTTCTTTTTACTAGATGAACTTTTAAAAAGTGTTTATAAGTTAAGATTTTTAAAGTAGTTTTATCTTTGTATTTCAAAGATGTTAAAAAAAAAATACAGATCAGTGTTACTAGCTTCATCATTTGGAGACATAGAACCCCAAAGGAAAGTTTTTATAACAGCATATGATAAATTTACAGTCTCCCAGCTATAAAGACTCCTAACAATTAAAAACAAAGATGACATTCATAATTTTGCTGATTTGGATGACATTGAATATTTATTGGATGTATAAAATATGTACAGATCCACATATGCCAGGGTGTTAAAATTGGCTGGCTAGGACCCATTTTCTCCAAGACATGGCTTCTCTTGCTTCTACTGCCTTCTCAAAAGCATTGTTTTATCATAAGGAAATTTAAGAAAGGATACATTCCAAGTATGAAAGTAAATTACATTTCTGAATAAGCTTTTTGCTTTCCATGGTATTTACTTTTCTTCTTTTGTATATCTTTTCCTAGGGATTTTTTTTTTTTATGACTCTCAGGGTAATGGTCTCAATGTAAGAGGTCTCTAATTGACAAGATACTTATACTTTTTTTTCTTCCTTCCTTCTTTTTTTCTTAACACTGCTTCTTGGTGGAGTTTTACTAGATGTATTAGCCAGGCTTAAATAAGAGACAGCTGGACATATACTTCATTTCTTTATTTCTCACACAAAAGGTGATTTTACTTGTTCCACTGGTAATGTGACTGAGAGAAAGAAGGAGAAGCAAGTCCTAGGACGTTACCAAAAGGCATTTATGTTCTGAGTCCTTGGAATACGTACAGCAGATCTTTGCTCGGATCGCTCCCAGCACTTGGGTATGGTCAGTAAGCTCTACCACTGAGTCACACTCCCAGCTGAACAGTTCTTCATACTGTGCTGTGCTGGCATTGTGCCTGAATTACTAACAACTTTTTCTAGATTCTTGCCTTTTAATGTATACTTGAAGCTTTCAGGTGATAATTCTGATTTTGATGTGTAATTTCTGTTTTATTTGGTTGGATGGGAATGTACAGGAAGATATGTTATCTAAAGTTTAATAAAACGGTAATTTTGAAACTAAAATGGTAACAAAATAGGGACATATTAAAATGCTTAATGAAACAGTAAAAGTAATGGTTCATTTAGGGGAAGACTGAGAGACAACAGCATCAGTCCATTGGAAAGACATACATAGTGAGATCTTTTTTGTTCCAACTGGATATGAACTGACTGAGAGCTGCTGCTTAGGGACACTCTGTCATTTATTTCTTACTGTCCCCTCCCATTCCCAGTCTTCTCCCTGGGACAAGGGCCCAAGTTTGAGATATGTGTTTGACAAATCCCTTAAGATCATCATGTTGAAACAGCCCAACCGGAAGGAGGCACTTCCCTTGCCAGCCTCTGAAAACCAGGCTCTGCCCAGCAAGGGCAGGAGAGGGGCTGTAAGCTCAGACGTGAGCCAGCCTGGACCCAGGTCCACTCTTCTGCCCTTAGCTCTGCCTCTCTGGCAGCTCACTTGTCTCTTTGTGCTTCAGTTTCCTCAACCACAAAACAGGCCAACCTCATCTGTCCAGTGAGGAGATTCTAAGGACTAAATGGCACAGAGTTGTTCACGTTCAGTGGGTTTCCTTCACTCCTTGGGGCCATCTTCTGCCCTTCTCATTAGCTGTCATTGAAGTACTTGAGTTCCCCTAAAAGTGCTATTTTTGTACATGCCATTAAGTATACACATCAGTAGATGGACTAGAGCAGGGGAACAAGCTTAATGTCAGTGTGAGTAATTATGCGATGTGCTCTTAGGAACACACTCACAGTTTGTGTTCTGTTTCAGGAAGCATTTTTGTGTAAAAAGATTCAAGGGTGAGCCCAGTATGATTTCAGGGGCACTGTATGAGAGAAGTAATTAACTGTAGTTATCTAATCCTTAATAGATACTGAGGTGGTCTCATGAGGGTGTGGTGTAGCTTCACCTCCTGTTCTGTTGGAGGATACTCTTATGACAGGCCTAGAAATACTGGAAGTTTGCTTTTGGCAGACTAACCAGGTATATATCTATTTCACGGGTTTGCACAGTTTCAGCGAGGTGAGGGTGGTGCCTGAAGATGCCCTCTCAACATAGCAAGGGCCACATGAATAAAAATTAATATTGATAAAGGGCCGGGGATTTAGCTCAGTGGTTTTGCTGCCTGCCGCACAAGCGCAAGGACCTGAGTTCGATCACCGGTACCAAAAAAAAGAAAGTATTGATAAAATATCCAAGTACTACATAATTTGAGGGTATTTATTTTAAAAGAGCTTTTCGCTTAGAGTTCTGGATACAGTGTGGTCTGTTGTTCCTTTCATTAGGTTGAGCCCCTTGAAATTGGAGATATAGAAAGCTTTTGCCCTAAAAAATGGCAGTTACATTTTTCCAACCTAATACATGTCTACCAGATAAGATACACTGTATTTCCCCTGCTAGCTGATTATATCTAAGCACAGATATAATCTAATTTGGGCTAGAAATTGGCATTTCAGTTGGCACTAGCCATTCCTTACTTTGCTCTTGGGAGCACCCAGCTTCAGGGAATTTGAGGATCAGAGAGGATGTCCGTCAGTTTTCAGTGGTATTGATTCATCACATGTCTATTCCTTGTTAAATACTTTGCCCTGGTGCCAAGCATTATTTATTGGATGGATTGGAGAGATACCCGGCTCTCTCATAGTTTGTGAATAGGATCCAGACTGATAATTCAGTGAGCTGGGTCTTAAGCCAACTCACTGAAAGCATAGGCAGTTTATCACTCAGTGAGAGTTCATTTAAATTTTGTCACCACAGTTACCCATTATGTCAAAACCCTAAGAACTATAGTCAGGCATCAGACCAGACACCTGGAAAGTATTGCATAGCATAGCATTGCAAATAATTTCCTAAAAGGATGTACTGTAAATAATTTCTTACCCTGCACACTTGATCTAGAGTGTACATGAAAGAATGCCATCTTGAGCATTGTTTTATTAATTTATTGAGCAAACATTTCTTGAGTACCTGCTATGCACAGTCCCTGTACACAGACAGGAAGCTTGTGTTTGAGAAGAGGAAACAGGAAAATGGGTAGCATGCTTGTGGGGATATTCCTACTCATGGGATAGATACACACAGAAAGTCCTGGATCAAGCCCTGGTGAGGAGTCTAGAAGGCCTTCGCAGGGGAGGTGGCTGACACTGAGCATTCTCCAGGAGATGGAGAAAGTGTCAGGTAAAGGGAGCATCAAGTCCAAAATCTATGGGAAATGCTGGGTAAGTCTTAAAGCTTGGGTGATAGGAGAACATTGATTTAAGTAATATGAAGCTTTTCTCTTTATTTGTATTTGGATTACTAGGGTATACATTGGGGTTCTTTGCTCATTCTTATTTATACATTGGTTCTATATTAAGTTTTTTGGGAGGGTCTTCTATTTCCTTATGTCTCTGGCTTTTAAATTCATATCATTCATGTTTTTCATCTTGTTTTCAAGTTCTCGCTTAATGTTCTTACTAAATTATTCTATAGAGTGAAGCAACTGTTTGGAATTTCTTCCTGTTCTTCTTATTTTCTCTTGATGGAGAGATGAGGTCAAAAGATTGGATTCAGCCTCTCTCTCTCTCTCGTTCTCTCTCCCTCTCCCTTTTCTTACTCCCACTCTGTCCCTCCCTCTCTTTTCTTCCTCACTCTTTCCTTATCTCCCTCCCTTCCTCCTTCCCTCTCTCCCCATCCTTCTTCCCATAGTTTATTTGGACAGTTTTTGTGCACTTTTTTCATACCTGGATCATGTTTGTGTGGCTCTGATCACACTTTCTATTCATGATGATGTAAGGAGGGTCACTTTTGGACCTATTTGCCATGTTATCTGACAACACAGCCTCTCCTTCTTCCAAGATGCAGTTAACTAGTTTGTTATTTTGTGGACCATTTGTGTTTGCTTTTGCTGTAGCCAGATGGAATGTCCAGGGAAGTAGAGGGATGTGATCTTCATTGCAAACCTGTACTTCACCTCCTCCCTCCTGAGATTGTGTTAAATGTGCTCACAGTTCATAGCAGTTGGTTTGTGGCTGGAAGTCAACTGGGAGGATGACTACCACTCTTCCTTTACCTCCATTTCTCAAAGTCTAGTGAGTTCCAGGGGCTTAATTTTAATCAGGATCAACTTCACTATTGACTTTCACTCATCATTCTCCAGTAACTGTTTCCACTGCTCCTGGGTCAGAAAAAAGACAAAGAGCCCTTGCAGTTTGCTTTGCTTCCTTCTAGATTTGGGGCTATATGAAAGAATGCTCTGGAGTTTGACCAGTGTGGCTTTTGGAGAAATGAGGGCCTTCTGAAATGTGTTTCTTGCCTTCATCGTACATTTTAAAATTTTTAGTACATTAGGTGTATACCTTTGCTTATTTGCCTGCTGATGGAACTTTTTGCTAGTTTTTAGCTGTTTTTTGCAGGAAGAGGCTGTTGTTCATTTTGTCAGTTGTAGTAAGAAGGACGTTCTGTGGTTCAGTGTTCCGCAGAGATTGTGACCTGATAGTTTTACCAATTAGCCACAAATAGCCTTCCCAGCATTAAATGCTTCCTATTTAAAAGTAGATTCAACCCAGATTTCTTCAGTTTGGTACTTGAAGTAAATTTGTCATTCATTCTGCAAACAGAAGGAGAATCATTGTAAGATTGTAAATCATTACTGCAGGAGTCACAGCGGCCCACCTGCTTCCAGCCTTGACAGATGACTGCTGACCTGGTGACATAATTTTGGTTGGAGGAAGTCATTTGGGGCTCTCACCTTTCCTCCGTGGCCATCTGGCCCCCATAGTCAGTTCTCTACATTTCTATGTTGTCGTTTGCCTAGACACAGTTGTTTGGCAGCCCTATCCGAGAAGTCATCGAGCCTGATCCATGAGTCAGTTGGTCTGAGATGCCATAAAAGTAATGTGACTGCAATTCCACCCAGTCCCCAAGGAGACTTACCGCTTCGGGCCGAAACACTCTATTGGCTCCAGAAACTGGAGCTTCCTGCGCATATATAATTGCCCTACTTGGCAGTGGTGTTCTGAGTCATCTCCTCCCCATGGCATAGGGCTGTGTGAGAGACCATGGCCTTAGGGACTGAGGGACTTGGGGTCTGGGTGCCTCAGCCCATGGATTTACTTTGGGAACAATCGCTCCAACCCTAATGAGGGACCAGGAGAGCTGAGGACTGACTTCCCAGCAGTGCATACTACCTTAGCTTCATGACCTTGGCCTATTTCATCCTGGCCTTTGGGCAGGATGACATAATCCCATACAGAAGAATCTCCCAGAGATGTATAGAGAGCAAGGAATTCAGTCTTCTTTTCGCACCCTCCCATCCCCTTTAGAAGCAAGGAAAGCATTTTGTCTCTTCAAAGTAACTTGTATGTGTGGGGCGGGTGGGCTCACCCGTTTTCTGAGTCACTATAAAGAGTCGCAACACTTCCTGAGATCTTCTGTGGCCTCTCTTCCACTTTTGGGGAAAGGAGCAACATCATTTGGAGTGTTAAAAGCAATTAAACACTGATGAGTTTAAGAAATAAGAGTAGAGTTTATTATGGAAAGTAAAGTCCAATTGCTTCTCCTTTGGGTTTGTTGTTAATTTTTAACGTTTCTTAGGCAAATTAAGTGCTGACAACCCTCTGCCCCTATGGGATGGTAATATTACCTCAAATTCTCACATACTTTTTTCAAGTAAAAGTCTCTATAATTATCATCATCTCTACCTCCTCCTCTTCCACCACCACCACCACCACCACTGGTGACAACTAGTTAATTTTGAAGCTGCTAGGGAGATTATTTCCATGTTACACTGCACCTCTGGGACAAGAATGGAATCTCATCTTTTTTTCCATATGCTGACAGAAATTTCCCAAATTCAGAGGGCAATGATGTCACCATCTAATGAGTAAAATATTTCTTACTAAACAGATGAGTTTCTTACCCTGACTTCTTTGTGATAAAAGAGAGAGGAAAAAAATCCCCACAGTGTGTTTCATATTTTATATAGTTACACATTTCTAACTAAATGTGGCTTCTTTAAGCACAGTGAAACTATATTTTTTGTAAACACAAAGAACAACACTTTAACTCGATGACCGCGACCAGAAAGCCCTGCCATGTCCAGACACTGCTCAGTCCACAGAACAGGGAAAGTCTGGAACATACCCAGCCCAAGGCATCATGCTGCCCACAGGGTAGGAACAGACCTTGAACCTATCACTTCTTGGATGGTGGAGGGAGATCAGACAAGGTGGAGATATTATGAAACCCAGCTGGGAGAAGGAGAAGGCCAGGAGCTGCTGATTGTGTTGAGTGCTGTAAGAGGCAAGGCATCAGCTGAACTCTTCTTTGCCTGAGTAGATAGGGAAGCATCTAAGGTTAGAGGTGACAGAAAGAAATGGGGTCTCTGGACTGTCCAAACACTGGAGCGGTAGGTTCATTTAGGAGCATGAAAAGGTCCCCAGACCATTCTCCTTCACAAAGGCCTGCCTCAGTTTCCCCAATCAAAATGAGTTCTCCCATATCTGGATCCCTGTGTTTCTCTTGGGTGCAGTCATCACAGTTGACTTACAGGAATCATATTTCTGAGCTGCTCTTGGGCTCTCTCCACCTCTAGACTCTCCAGTGTACCCTTTGTATATCTGGGGGATGCAGCTCATTCATATTTATATTCCTTGCTCTCCTGAATGCCTTGAATCAGTATATTCATCCAATGATTCCAATCAGAAAGTATCATAGATACTAATTTTATCTAAGTGGAAACCATCATGGCAAAGCTCAGGGAAGGTAATGGTATGAGGAAACAGGCACTCTTTTTTTTCATTGCTTGTGAGATTTTAAAATAAAACTTTTCCTCAGATCAGGTTATTACCATGTAGTGGAAGTCTTAAAGATGAGCTTTTACTCATTAATTCTATAATATAATTATCTTTAAAAAAAGAATTTGTAAGACATGTCAGGAATTTTATCACAAAGTGTGCATTGGATGGACACCTTCAAATGTACAATGACCAGCATTATTTAAGTAAACAGTTCTGTGAGAGAGTACTGTTGGATTATTACTATGTTGTTCTATTTTATTGACATGGGAACATGTTCAAAACATGTTTATTTTAAAAAGCTGGTTTTTAAAATGGTTTGAGCAGTATACATGGAGAACTCCAGACTTTCTCTGAAGGAAATGATTATTGACAGCAGAGGCCTCAAGGAAGGGTCACAATTTGAGGCAGGAACATTGTTTCACTTAGACCCTTTGTTCGTTTGAGGGAGCTTTTAGGGACATTGATGGTGACTGTGGGAGATGGGACAGTAAAGGTCAATTGTCTGCTTTATTATACAAAAACAAAAGCAAAAAGTTGTGTGTGTATATATATATATATATATATATATATACACACACACACACACACACATATATAGAGAGAGAGGGGGGTGGGGGTGGGGGAGAGAGAGTGTATTGGGAAATAGGAGGACCCAAACAAAAATATTACCAATTTTTCCGACTTTATATATGTGGTGAGAATAGTTGATTTCTCTTTCTTCGTTGTATATTCTGCATTTTAAAAAGTTTTAATAATTAAATATATATCATGTACTCCAGCACTCTGGGAAGCTGAAGGAGGAGGACTGTAAGTTCAAATCTAGCCTGGGCAATTTAGTGACTTAGTGAGACCTTGTCTCAAAATAAAAATAAAAAATAAAAAATGGGCTGAAGATGTAAAGCCCAGGGTTCAGTCCCCTGCACCTCAAAGTAAACAAGCATCATGTGTAATCAGAAATAGATAATAAGTGTACAGAAGGACTATGACCATGTTCATTGTCCCCCTTGAAGTTCAGCGAGGGGCTGGATAATAGTGACAGAGTGTGTGCTGAGGCCTTGGCTAAACCTCTTGAGGTTGCTGTGCGGCCATGCAGCCTGAAGGAGGACAAGGCTTCCAGATGTACCGGGCAGAGCTCCTTTTAGCAGAGGAGCCGGCAGGTCTGTGATGGACCAGCTAGGAGAGGATGGAGAAAAATCAGGTGCTCTACTTACACAGGGGGTCATGTTGGACACAAAGACTGGAAATGAAGAAAGGAGCTGACCACATAGTCACATTCCACAGAAAGGACCTTGTTATGAGGAGCCAATGAATAGTTCCTCAGCAAGGAAGTCAAGTGCTTAAATCTATAAATTTGAACCACTGTGCACACCTACTGTGTGTTGAGTAAATTGAAGTCTACTACCTGGAAAATAAGACTTGTGGTGCCCTTACCAAGTACTTTCCCAGGATGGCCTGGCTGGCTCTCATTTTCACATTTCCCACATCTCACTCCGACACAGGTCAAGGGCTTAGGGCTACCAAACTGGGGCTTCTACACTTCATTCCACATCAGTTACACAGACATTTCCTAAGGGTTTGTTATGTGCAGGCACCATGAATATATTGGGGAGCAGAGAACAGTTCCGGACTGTTCCTGGGGAGCTTCCTGTCTTCTGAAAGACAAGTCCATGTTGAGTCCCTACGTAGAGCTCTACATTGAATAGTTCAATAAATCCCCAAAGAATTGTCCTTGAAAGGTGGTGGCAGTGATGTTGAACGAAAGCATGCAAGGTTCATACTCTTTCTCCCTCCTCCCAGTGTCGACATAAATCTTCATGCAGGCTCCTGAGGCTCTCACTCTGCTCTGGGGTTTGCCTGTCTCCCAGGTACCGGCCCCCACAGGCAACATCTCCTTTCAGTCTCACACTCTTCCCAGGGGAACAAAGGGGATCTGAACCCGAATCTCCTCCTGGCCCTCAGTCCTCTCCATCTGCTCTGGATCTTGTCATCCTGTGGCACCCAGCCTCAAATGTCACATGTCTCTGGCTTCACATGGGAAAGCTTTCCTTGGTCTAGCTATTTCCATAGCACCTAAGAGCAGTTTGTAAAGATTAAAGCGAACTTCAATTGGTAACAAACAGAGGCAGAGGTAATCAGTACCATTGAACTCTAGGTGTTGATTATGTACATGCAATTTTTTACTTTTTTTTTTTTTTTGTCAGTGCTAGTGATTGAACCTAGGGCCATAACACTGAAGTACACCGCCTGTACTTTCTTATTTTTATTTCCATTCTGAGAATAGATTTCACTAGGTTGCCCAGGCTGGGCTTCAGCTTATAGTCCAACTGTCTCAGCCTTCCAGATTGCTGAAGTTTGGTTATGTACCACCACATCCATCTCCCTACATGTGCAGTTTTAAAAGCAACATCGCATTAAGATAAATGTCATCACACCAAGTTATGGGTAGGACTCCTGAGGCCCCTAGAACAGGTGACTTGCTGGGGGACTTGGTTACTCTGACTTCAGAAGCCTTAGGCTAATCTCCTACCCTTCACCCACTCTCCTGGGGTATTCTTATTTTCTTCCTCACCAGGAAGTGAAGGTGAGAACTGACAGTTTTAAGGAGCTAACAGTGCAGCACAGTGTCCGTCCTGGGTGAAGGCCATCGAGGTAGAGTAGGGCCAGGGAAGAGGCAAGTCAGTGCAGGAGGCATGCATGTCAGTACTTAGCATAGGATGTGGCAGTGGTGCATTTGTTAAATAGAGTTGGAAGCACCATCTTGGGAAAGCCCTGCCACAGATTGCAGCACATGTGGGAAAGGGATAGTATCTGAGAGCTTGTGGGAGAATCCGATTGTAATGGGGGAAGTAGGCAATACAGGGAAGTTGTGGCAAGCCTTGTGGAAGAAAAGAAGAAGAAATTTCATGAGAGGTGGGAGGAAGCCCTTCTGGGGCAATAGACTGCAAGGTTGATACGATTCTCCACAAAGAGTGAGATGCCAGGGGACCAAGGAAGCAGAGGTGGTGGCCAGGTGCTCAGGAAAGCAGGAGGGTCTGCTGGACCTGGATCTCCGCATGGTGAAATGTGACCTTCCACTTGGAAGCTCTGGGTTTCAATCCTCTTATTTTCAGGTTAGGGAACCTGTGGACCGTCTAATATGACCTGTTATTTTTAGGAGGGAGAGTAGTCATTGGTGAGTCCTGTGCAGCTATTTTATTTGTGTTGGGTGATGTCCACAAAGAGCTGAGCCCTTGCATAAATGCCTAGTGGGACAGACAGGAACCAGCAAAGAACCAGCAGCTCAAACTTCGAAGTTTGGGGAATAACCACCTTCCTCACTGAATGAGTTTAGCTCTGGAAAGACAGATGTGCCTTGCAGCCCACGTCATGGAGACTTTATATGGGTTTCCAGTCCTGTGTTTTTTAGGAGATGTTCTGTTTAAGTAACAGCATGTGCCTGTGCTCCCCAGAGACCCCTGAGAAAATTAAACTATCATCTTGTGACACAGCCCTCATGCTTGTTTCTAGAATCCAAGAGAACTAGCTGTCCTGAAATAATCATTGAAACAATTTGGGAAGACAGCTAGCTTTTAGAAGCTCCAGTGAAGGGGAAATACCTTACATTTACTTTTGTGGTTAAAATAGAAAAAGGAGTGGGGAGAGAGAAAGTGAGGTTAAAAAAAAAGTGACAATCCTAGGAGAAAACCAAAATCATAAGTTTTAATTCAGTAATTTCAAAAATAACCCCTGGAAGGTGTCTATTTTCAATTGGGACTACTCCCCTAAAGGAAGGTTTTGAAGAGTGTCTGCAAAAGAGATCTTTTGCTAAGTTTAGTCACTTTCAAAGGTTAGTCCTTGTCCTGGATTTGCTCAGATTCTCGCGTTCTTTCTTTCTTTCTCTGGAATTCCATAGACAGTAATTAAGGAACTGGAGGCCAGCAGGAGGTCAGGGAGCCTTCCTCAGTGAAAACAGGGATTGTTGGCCATGCACAACACTCCCTTTTTTCCTTGTGGTGAATAGGAGATTTGCTTAGAGCTGATGACTTATGCCTTTCTTACAAGTTATGCAGTTAGCAAGCGACTGGGGAGTCAGGCAGCAGGCAGAGAGAGGCTAATTGAATCCAGTGTCTTCACTTTCTTCTCCTTTGGATACTGGGCTGTGACAGCAGACCCTGCCTGATCATGTAACTGCTGAGAACATGTTTGAGGAGTGCTGGATCCTGACTTTGCCATCGTGGAGTTGACAGATCGGAGTGAGAGGCACTCTGAGTGGGGAGGGGTGGGGAGTCCGGACCTTTTCACAGCTGTCCCTTACGCCTGCTAAATGCCGAAGCCGGTAAGTGAAAGGAAAACTTTTTTGTTGCTTTGAGACTAAGGTTTCTGCTTTCTCCTGCCTCTGATGCATCTTTTTTTTCCTCTTTAAATTCCTCTAAATTTTTCTCTTTCCCCGCCTTCCCCATCCATAACCCTGAGCATTCTTGCCCAGCAGGCTCACCCAGAAATCATGCAGTGCTTTTGGAGTGGAATAGTAAATATTATTTTGAGAACGCGGGTTGGAGCTCAGTTGTGAGTTGAGCTGGCTTTTTGCGTGAGGGACTTGAATTCAGACAGTGCTTCACATTGCTTTTCAGAAGACTACAAATGATTGGCTTCCTTCTCTTAACTTTAAGGGGTAACTTCTGTGACAGCTTGGGGACCTAGAAAGTTGAAGAATTGATGCCTGATTATGTGCTGGCTTAAAAAGAAACCATTGTGTGATTTTTCTCAAGGAAGTACATTTGCAATAGAAAAATATTTCCAGAAGCACTTATATATCTTATACTGTTATGTGGCACTGAGCGAGATAAAAGAACTTAATATGGACAACGTATTGTGGGTTTGGAGCTGGGGAAGCAAGCTGAGTGAGTGATTCTGCAAAGGGCAGTGCTGTAATCTTTCACTCAGTATGGTCTCAAGCAGTCCCCAAAAGGGTCTAGTTTCTCCTTGCAAGTTTGGTTTAACCTTTATTCCAGCAAACTCATTACGATTGTGCCAGAACACACGTGCCATGTGTGGCTTTTGGAAAGTGTTCATTCTGTACATCGCAGTTGCAAGAACCATTTGTGATCAGGTTAAGTGAAGTATCTGTTTCAGGCAGCAGAGGCAGGCTCACATCGAGCGGTGAGGGCATGCTTTCAGTGCGCTGTGGCACACAGATCTTCGTATTTTACAGATGTGATTAATTTGGTTGCCTTTTTCCAATCATCCCATATGTAGCTGTCTTATAAAAAGTTCTCCACGCTGGCTCCATGGCTTTCTCATTAGAACATCGCAGATGTGTCAAGGATGCACTTGTTCCAAAAGAAGCTGGAGAGGGAGGAGGCTCCACCCTCTCTCTCTTGCCAAATGGCCTGTAGGTTCCCCATTCAGCGCCCTGGCAGCCGAATGGTGTGCTATCTCTTTAAAGCAACTATAGTTTTGTGCCTTGACTTGGTCAATTTGTTATGGTTTAAAACTGTGGAGCCAGCTGTCTGCAATCTGATGTAATGTTGCTATGGAAACCAGAAATGAAACACTTAAGCATTCACCACAGAATTACTACATATAGCATTAGCCAAAGTAATTAAAAGTTGAGCCATATGGGCTTTCTGGTGGAAAGAATCTGCAGTGGAGAGGCTGGAAATCAAATGTTTCTATTTACAATGTTGTAAAGCCACTTTCCACATCCTTTTTGTCTTGAAGGTTTTTGAGGGACACGGAATATTGAGTTCACCTTATTGTTTACAGGCAGGCAAATTAAAATTTATTTTAGTAAACTTCAGTAGACTCACTTAAGGAGGTGACATGACACCATCTCATATTTGAATACATGTGAACAGATACTTTTATTTTCCTACTTTGGTTTATTTAAAACCTGTTCTATCATAGCTTTGAACATGTTTCTTGGAATCTTTTATTTTACATGTGATGCATATTTTCTTTATCTTCTACAGATTTTCTTTAGGTGGGAAGATTTCTTTTAAAAATATTTACAGTATTTTATTTAAAAATTGTATAGTTTTAAAAATATTTCTTGAAAAATTCTGAGTCTTCCTTTCCTTATACTATATTTCCTGAATAAAAAGACAATGACATGCTATTTTCAGCATTTAGAAAGTGGCACATGGTTATTTAAAAAGAGAAACATGACATGAAGGATTTCCGCTACTATGTAGGATTGAAGAAATGCAGCCTTCTACAGCAACTTTATGTTAAAACAGCTGGGGAGAACTTTTTAAAGGCAAATATTTCACACTTTCTTCCAAACTCAGAAGGAAGTATGAAATCAACACCTCTCCTTGAATGAAAAGCACCCTTGGGCTACGTGGTCAAACTCACGTAACCTAAGAGGACATTTTTTATTTTAAAAAACACACACGCGCTTACATTTCTTGAATGACGTGGGTTTTATCTTCACATAAATGGTGCTGCTTCAATCTTGCTGACTGTCTGAAACTTAGTAATATAGGAGAAGTTCTTGGTTGCCATGGTTTGTGATTTGTCATTGGCAAACACCTCCAAAACCTTTATTTTAAAAAAGGAAAATAGAAATAACCTCAGTTCAAAGTTCTGAATAGCTCACGTTTCTCAAAAAGTAAATGGAACATGTGAAAGCAATTAAATAAGTACCTGGAATATGTTATTTTTCACGGCAGTGAATTTGGGCAGAGGAAAGGAGGACTTTGTGAGGGAAATTGCCTTTATGTCTGTTGTCCTGGTGTCTGCTTTGATTTTTCTGTGGAAAGTTGCTTGAATGCACCTTTTCCACAGATGCTTTGCATTTTATAGACTAAGATTTTTGTATTACTAATTTCTATATTCTATTTCTTTTCACTTCCTCAAACAAACCCCGTCATCACCATCAAACAACCACCAAGCTCATTATGATGTATCACAGATTTGTATCCTATAATATAGCTTGCTATATCTTGGTTGCAAAATTCTGTGCTCATTTATTTTCGCCTGGCTTCAGGACTTTTAATGTGAGATTAGAGACATATCCTAGGTTTTTTTCATTGGTAGGTACAGAGACTTTCTGTAATATAAGGTTGATCCTTTTGTTAGGATTATTTGGCATTCAAGCTGCATCCAGAGCGCACAGTGTTTTTAAATGTTTACATGTAATTCCATTCACTGTGGGTTATTCAGGTGCTGATTACCCAGAATGAGGGTTAACCAAGGTCTCATTCCTCTGGTTGACCACCCCGACCATTTCATTACACATCAACAATTCGACCAACTAAAAGTGAAATTCGAACCAGACAGTACCATTGTATATTTGGAACTACACTTTATTTTTTTACCTTTCAAGTTTTAGCCAAATGCAGTTAGCCTAATTGTCAACTTCCCTCCTCTGTTACTTGAGGACCCACTTTCTATTCTTCTTTCCCAGGTAGCCAGTTGTTAATTCTGAAATCTGTAACAACATTTTATGTAGGAATTTTAGAGAAATTGGATGTAGATATCGATATATTTCACAGAAGGAAGACTGAGAAATACTCCAGTCCTGATGACTTGCTGGTAGGTTTACAATAATCATTAGTGGGTGAGTGGTTTTACTTATGGTCGCGCTGAAATAAAGGAGAATAGCTATTTGCTGTGAACTCTAGGGTGAGGAGGTGGCCAGGAAGTGGGTTGTGTTTATCCCTTGGAGAGAGACCCATCGTGCTAAAATATTTGTTCCCATACAATGTGCACCATTTTAATGCCTAAGTAATTAATATAATCTCTGCCTCTCTTCTTTTGCGCTAGTCTTTGCTAACTCTAGCATATCTATTTTATTATCTATAAAATTGGGATTGAAGACAACTTTAGTTGGGGAAAAATGTCTCAGTGTTAGCCTCACATTTGGAGATGTGGTTTGTTGTTATTTTGCTTTTTGGTTTGAGTCATTTCTTTCCCTGCTAATTTCGTGAACTAGGCTTGAGGACATGGAGAGAGGTTGTTGGGATGTGCAGGATCAGCTGGAAGTGCTCACGGCTGCACAGGGTGTGCCAGAATTGCGCGCTCCCATAACATTTGGCCAACCACCCAGCCCCTGAGCAGCATGCACATTTAGGAGGAAGCTTCTTTTGCTTTTCCACATTTTGCACAGATACGCCAGAGGAAGCTGCATATTGTATGTTGGAGCTGACTTGGAAATGAAACCCTCATTTTGTTCACAAGGAAAGGATTGTTTTTAGCCTGGGTCACTGCTGCAGAGAGAGAATTTTTTTTTCTCTCTGTAATGTTTGATACTTGAGGGAAAACAGCTGGGCCAGAGCATACTTGAGTTGCTGCAGAATGGAATGGGATGCTAGGGAATATGGACTGTACTGTATGGCTGAAAGGTCAGCTTTTTCCCTTGTCCCTATTGAAGGAATGTGGGGCTGTCCTCACACTCGCCTTGGGAGCCCTCCGAAGAAGCTAGGGAAGGGAAGGCTGTGATGTGGCAGGCAGTCCTAACAAATGGGGCAGGAGAAGCCTTTTTTGTATCTTTTTGCCTTTCCTGCCTGCTGGTTTTGATTTTGAGTAGAGGCCTGGAAAAAGTCAATAGAATTTTGGTTTGGAGAAGTAGTTGATGACCACGTTCAATATCCAGACAGAGGAGAGCCTGGCCCAAACCACAGCTGTGTAACTGGAACGACAGGGCCAGCTCAGAGTCTTGCAGAGAGAGTTGTCTTAAAAGATTTAGGGGCATAGTGGGGTGTGACAAATTCCCACATGCCAGCCAAAGGCAAAGATGTGCTTTTTGTGCCTAGAACTTAATTCTGCACTGAATTGGACCTTAGGATGGTATGGAAGCATTGTAAACCTGTTGAGCAAATATGTTGGTGGCCCAAGTTCATTGACCCAAGTGCTGAGTGAGGTTCAAACTGGCAGAGAGGCCAGCTGCACCCAGCTGCAAGGGCAAGGCTTGAAGCAGTTTCCTGATTAACTTTTCCTCTGTTTCTTTGCCAGTCAAGAGAACAATCGGATGATGAGACCGAGGAGTCGGTGAAGTTTAAGAGGTTACACAAGCTGGTGAACTCCACTCGCAGAGTCCGAAAGAAACTAATTAGGGTGGAAGAAATGAAAAAGCCCAGCACTGAAGGTAAAAAAAAAAAAAGCAACTCCACCCTGGTTATTCCAAAAGAAATCACTTGGGGTCAGTTTTTCAGAAGAAAATGGACATGATTTCAAGTGGAAAATGTATTGAGTTTTGGCAGAGGCCGATGGGACTGTGTCAGTCCATTAGCACTGGGATGCTTTAGTGTGTTATGAAATGAAGGACCCTGGTGTCAAATGTTTTGGGTGCTTGGTAATTTACATGTGACAAAGATGGGAAATGGCTAGTATGTGACAGCGAAATCTCAAAGTGTGTTACAGCTTAAATTATGAGCTTGTACTATTTTATGTAAATGTTATAACTTCTTAGCATAAGCCTGTAACTCTGAAAAGGACTGTAGTCCTTGTTCAGTGAATTTAGTGTGAAACTTTTTTTTTTGGTACCGGGGATCGAACTCGGGTCCTTGTGCTTGCGCAGCAGGCGGTGAAACCACTGAGCTAAATCCCCGGCCCCAATTTAGTGTGAATTTAATATGCAGGATGTCCATGCATTTGATATCCATCTCGAACAAACCTGTCACAGTCAACGTACTTAATATCCCTTCAAATCCTTGAAGGATGCTTTGTTCTTTCATGAACAATCTCTAGTCTCAATTCAAATGTGGCTTTAAGGACTTCCAATTCTAAGAGAATCTTTAATAGCTATATTGCTGGCTGCAAAGATGAAACAATAATAATGAAACGAAAGAGACAACAGCTGGGATTCATTGTATTGAATAGCTAATCTTGGAATTGTAATTATGACATTTTAAATCCCAACCTTATTTTTCTCTCTTTTCAGTAATATGTATTTGAAGCATCTTGTAAAATTCTCCCAGAAAAGATCAACAAAAAGAATAACATCCACCTGTTTAGAAAATGAGAATAATAAGCAAATTAGAAAAAAATATTGGAAAGACTGTACCTTTAAAATTTTTTTTTTTAAAAAGCACATCATTTGTTAAAGTGTCACATCTTCATTGTGAGGAATTTCAGAATTTTAACTTGCAGATATTAAAATTATTTTTGTAGAGGCCTTTTTATTCTTTATAAGTAAAACCAAGCTGTGTGGGGGAACTGAATTTCCCCTCATTTGCAAAGATAAGAGTTTTGGTTATTATTAACACCTTCTAATTGTATTTGTAATTATTGATTGATTTAAATCTTCTAGAATACTACTGAAGGTGAAAAGGTGACAGGAGCAATGGGGGTTAAAAGGAAAAAAGGGGGCTGGTGAGATGAGTTGAGCTTTATGGCTTATTTCATAAACTTGCAGTTGTTTTAATTCCAGGGCTGCATTTGGATGTCTTGTTGCAGGGTAATTTGGTTTATATTTGAGTGCAGTAATTTTACATTTGTATTAATACCTGTCTGTCACTCATGCTATCCATATTGCAGAATGCGCTCTGATTTTCTCCTGTGTGTCAGCTCTTAACTGAAATCATGCACACAGTGCCAGTTGGAACTGTTGGAAGAACCACATCGAATTGCCAGCATTCATCCTTGAGTGCACATTTGAAAACAAACTTCATGCACACTTGCCAAAATCAAATCTCAGCTACAACAAGTAGATTGGTGGGCTCTGTCTATAAATGAGATAAAATGGGAGAAGTACCCAGCATTGGGCCCCCTGCCTAGTAGACCCTTCACAAGTGATAGTCAAGTGTGCCAGGACAGCCTTTGCTCAAGAGTAGCACTGTAAACATACAGAAATACCCTAATTTGCATATTTATGGCAGAATAAATTGATCCCGATATCCCTGAGAGGCCTCCTTGGAAAAAAAAAAAGGAAAAATATAACAAAAGAGATAACTTAAGAGTAAAAAGTAATCAATAGATTTTGGAGGTGAATTACGCGTCATGGGCGGAAAATGGACTCGATTGAGCTCAAGCTGCAGGCCAAACTCCAGCATCTGATGAGCTGGAGCTGGGCTGCCAGCGGCCAGCTTGTCCCCAGGTGTGTGTAGCTCAGGGTGTCTGTTTTGTGCTGTGCCTGGATACCCTGCTAGACTATTACTCCTTCAGCCCCTGTATGAAGGAATTCTCTGAGGTTCTTCATTGTCAAAAGACCTAGTAAGTGGGAGAGACTTGCTTCAGCTGTCAGGATTCATAGTCCCAGTAAGCCCTCTTCCCCAGTGCCCTTGGACTCACAGAGATTTGATTCTGGGATTGACTTCCTGCAAGGCTATGCCCAACTAAGTTGTCTGAATAATAATTACCATTTATTGAGCGTATTCTATGTGCCAGACACTTTCCTAAACACTTTAGGTTTTATGTTCCCTTTTAATATGCCATCCTCAGAATACCTACCAGTGGCAGCCACTTCCTCCATCTTCATTCACAAGTAAGGAAACAGGCACAAAGAAAAAAAGTAATTTACTTGATGTCACTCATCCAGCCGGCAGAAGGCCCAGAATCCCATCCGGGCAGCCTGACTATTCTAGGACATCCTGTGTCTACTTGAAGGCCAGGACCGTAATAGTTCTTCACCCAACCTCACCCTTCTCCCCTGAGTTTCGAGTCTGTATCCAGCACAGCAAACCTGGGCTATAGGTAACACAGGCTGTGTCAGCTCTCTGCACCTGCCTACTTCTGGGCTTTGTCCCCAGAACGTACACTTCTCTGATTGCACCAGCTCATCTAACCCAATAAGAACCACCATCTCTTACGCAGTGCTCTTCAGCTTAGAAAGAACCTTCACCTGGCTCTTTGCATTAAGTGTCACCCTTGAAATAGCCACGTTGGGGGATGTTATATAAAGATAAGTAGGCACATTTACAGATGAAGCTCAGAGGCAGAAGTAGTTTTCCAAGGTCATGGAGCTGGTGAGGGGCAGAGCCAGGGCTGGAATCCAGAGTGCAAAGCTGTGTTTTGGGCATTAAGTCATCACCCTTCCTCTGGTCAGAGTCACCTTTCCTTCAGTATTGTGATCCCAGCTGCATATGGTAAAATAAAGGTTTCCCGTGAAACTGATTTCACACAGTGTGATGGAGTAAGCATATCTTGGCTGTCCCTCCAGTGGGAGAGTTATGTCTTTGAGGCCAAAGAAGACGGGGGAAACAATGCTCTGAGTCCCAGGTGTTCAGGAGAAGGCTGGAAGCCCAGGCAGCTGGTCAGACACCAACAGAAAAGCCTGTACTATGCATGGCCTGTCCTCAGCATGGGCTCGGCACAGCCTGGCACAGTCTCTTACTCCTTACCAGGCACTGACTTTCCAGAACTAGAAAATATAGAGTCACATATGTTGTGAACATGTGTGCCCCAGCTGATACCAGACTCGTATATAACTCAGTACAGAGGTATTGGAATCTCTGACGACAGCCCCACAGTCTAGAAACCATCCGGACCATGGCTGAGCGACAGGCCCTTAGAGTATCCAGCATGGCTCTACCAGGCCTCCCGGAAGCACCTCAGGACAGTGGGTGGACAAGGGTCTTCGTATGTCCTCAGAGACACCTAGCTTGGCATAGGTCGTGGCCATGCTTGACTGCTTTAATACAGATTGCTGTCAGGCTGCGCCTCAGGCCTTGACCCAGTCACTTCTTCCTAGAAGTGGAGGGCGTTTCCCTCTGGCACTCTAGGAGAGGGTGCTAGGTTTACTTGTAACAACACAAGGACTTTACCTCTCCATACCATTTTCAGTGATCCAAGGAGGGAGTAGGAAGCTCCCATGATACTTGCTCACATGCCCTGGTCAAATCGTGTCTGACCTTGGACCCTGCTTTGAAATGCTCCTAAAAGATCCCTGTGCAAGTCTTGAATGCACTTCGGGATAGACACAGTGTGGAATGTCCTCCACTTCCCTCCCTCTCCCATCACTGTTTCCTGGACCTGAATATAAAGTTGGTCCTTGATTGGATTAATAGCAGCAGTTTCTTTTTTTAATGTATGTTTTTAACTGTAGTTCTCATCAAATGGAAAAGGGAGTGAGTTGTAGAATTTTAAAGAACTGCTATTATTCCGATCACCTTGTCCCTTCTGAATTGAGCGTCTCTCTGCCTTTCTCTCTGACATTTACCCATGCACTGACACCCCTGTTCCAGCTGGTATATTTAATGCTGTCTTTCTGTTCCAGGGAACTTTGTATTTTTTCCTCTTCACTATTCAGCTGGTAGAAAGCTGCAAAGCTCCAAAGTTTCCTTATAATTAAAGGGAAGAAGCCAGTTGGGATCACTACACCCACAGCGTGACCTACTTCTTTTCTCACATCTGTTCACATAACACAGGCAGAAAAGAACTCAGTATGCCTGCCAGCAAGTCCAAGCCTTTCCACTGGGCTCTGGAGGGCTTGGCTTGCTACCTGGTCCCAGTGAGGGCTTCAAGAGTTGGAATCCTTGAGACGAAGTGGAGCCCTCCATGGAGCTGCCTGCGTGTCAGGGCCCTTAAATGCCCTTGCTGTTTTAGGCAGGTCCTGAGTTGGTGGGAATATCTGGCAGGAATCACCCAGTTCCCTCACTTTTTGTGTTTGGCCTATCTACTGGAGACCATTTGTCAGATGCATTTGCAAGACATTAACCCTTTATGGTGTTTCTCCGCCCACACTCTCTTGGAGATTTAATCACTTAAATGGCATATGTGCTAATAAAAAAAATCACTGTCAGCCACATAGCATCCATCACACACCAACTATAAAAAGCCACCAGAGCCAACATAAAGGAAGGCCTTTCAGAAGAGAGAAGACTAATTCCTAGCTTCTCCAGATTGCACTTAGAAACTGGAGCTAAGGCATATTATGATAATGACTGGCTTCCACTTTGCAAATGCTATTTTAAATAGGTCTTTGAAGGTACTAGGTTTACAGTGCTATTTACAGAAGGAGAAGCAAACACATCACAATCTTAATATTGTTTACATGAAACATACATTTGCAGTTGGATTATTTCTTTGTTATACACTCATTTAAGTGGGAGCCATGTTTATGAAGAGGTTCATGATATGCAGAGGGAGGGCACTGTCATTTCTGCATGACTTGCCTGATGTTTTTCAGAACAGAGGATGTAAAGAAAATTTTGTGGGAGAATGGAAAGGTTCACTCACTGGAGAACTCTCTTGGTTCCCTCCAGGTGGGGAGGAGCACATGTTTGAAAATCCTCCGGTCTTGGATGAAAGGGCTGCCCTTTACTCTGGAGTACACAAGAAGCCTTTTTTCATCGATGGGTCTGCTGAAAAACCTCCTGAAGATGACACTGACTCACTCACCACATCTCCATCATCCAGCAGCCTGGATACCTGGGGAGCTGGCCGGAAGTTGGTCAAAACCTTCAGCAAAGGAGAGAGTCGGGGTCTGATTAAGCCCCCTAAGAAGATGGGGACATTCTTCTCCTATCCAGAAGAAGACAAAGCCCAGAAAGTGTCCCGCTCTCTCACGGAGGGGGAGATGAAAAAGAGCCTCGGGTCCCTGAGCCACGGGGTAAGTACGGATGGTGTTTTCTTCTACGACAACCATCGCCGTAGGCACCACTTCCTGGTGTCCCTGGAGGAGGTTCAGAGTGTCCGCAAGCAAATCCGCTTGAAGAAAACGGATACTAATTATTCCTGTTCCAGAGCTTTTCTCTGCCAGCGTCCCTCCAGAAAAGGAGTGAACGGCACCACATGTGACCTGCCACTACCCCGGCAGAAGGCCAAAGGGGGAGGCAGCTGCAGCTTCCCAGGCAGGAGGGCACGCGGGCGCGCCTCGGTCAGCGAGTTCAATGTCACCTACGTGGTGGAGCGGAGTCTCTACAGCCACCTGAACCTGACCCAGCTAGTGCGTCCTGCCTCAGACAGAACCCTGAGCAAGGCCGAGAAGCAGGACCTGAGGCGGTGCTTGCTGGAGGAGGATGAGGAGGCAAAGAGGAAGTGGGCTGCCACAGTGGACCGCTGTACTAAAAGGGTTCTCTTGAGAATCCACCAGAAGTCTGTGAGTCACCAAGACGGTCATGAGGATGGCCTTGTCATTTCTGTGATGTCCAGTCAAGCATCATGGCCTTTCTTCTGCGGAGCCTGCTTTCCTTCCCTCTCTTCGCCTTATCCCTTTAGGGTCCATTCTATCATCACCTTAAATACCTAACCCTACGCTCACTTAGTAGTGCCTTTCTCCTTTTTTTCTCTTTTTCCCTTGCCAGTGGAAGCTGTCCGATATTTTAATCAAAGCTAAACATTGAAGCTGATCCAGAGAGGGGCTTCCAGGGTACAGGGCTAGGGTTTGGCCACCTCTAGGAGTGGTGTCTTGATTGCCAGCCACCAGGTCACTTGATCTCAAAGGAGCTGATTCAAAGTAGTTCAGCAGTTCACTCTTTTTTTTTTTGGTACTGGGGATCAAACTCGGGTCCTTGAGCTTGTGCAGCAGGCGGCGAAACCACTGAGCTAAATCCCCAGCCCTAAAGCAGTTCACTCTTAAAAGAGACGCTTGTTCTTTCAGTTAATTAAAACAATAGGAAGGAGCACATGGAAAGCTTACATCTCTGCCGCCCTGGCTTGGGGATTGGGAAGCAGTGAAATACCTTTCTTTTATTAGTAGGGGCAAATGGGAAATTCTGAACTCTAACAGGGAAAAAATAAATTAGAGCTCTTTTGTTTTACCTATGTCTCTTCGATGTTCTTAGCTTTTTAAATAGAGGGATCAACATTTGGTAATGTCCTCTACCATCACCCTGAGTTTTCTATACATTGCAGGAAATAAAGTCCTTCCAAAAAATAAAATGTTTTCCAGTTTTAATACCGAAAGATCAGAGAGATTGGGCAAAAAATTGTTTTTTCAGGGTGTAACATATTTTGAACTGCAGAATATAGCCTCTTTCCCCTTGAGATTCCCACCTAACTTTTAGCTTGCACAATAGCCCAGTAAAGTGGTGCAGAGTGGAGGAGCTGGCACTGCTCTCCTCTGGCACCTTGCTCCCCACCCCCCCGGGGGTGTTGCTGGCTGGGGGCCCCTTTGAAAGGCCTGAAAGGAGCTTTAGAACAGAATATGCTTCCATAGTGGCTTTTCCCAGGGTTCTTTGCATTCATGAATAGGATGTTCTTCCCCTGATGATTCCTGTAATTTAAATTCATCCAGTCAAGTTCTGCTTTTCTGGAAACAAAGACTGATGGGTCAATGCCATCCTTAAAATAACCTTCTCTTATTCCCAAAAGGACCATTGGTGCTACCTAGCCCTTGGGTTTTCTGAATATTCCCACATGCATTGACTTTCTTCTGTGATTCTATTCTCTGTCTTTTCACATTTATGATTCTGGCCACACTTTTATAAATACTTGTCTGTGGCAAAAAATTTTCTTCTGGCTCTCTCTACATCATGACATTTGTTTTTGTTGGTTTTATTTTTGCTTTGAAATGACAGAATTCTCTTTGTCACTCATTCAGCCTCTGGTCTGCTCTGATGCACAGATCTTTTGTAAAGTACCAGTCTCAAGAGAATTTCTTTTAATCTCCCGAGTTGTTATACCCAGTTTATCTTCCTTTGAACCTTTTGGCATGAACTTAATAGAATAGAACCACTTCCTTGTTAAGTGACAACTCATCTCTGTGTGTTTAAATCATGTAACACACTGAGAATCTATCCAGTTCGAGCAGCTTGAGTTGCTCATGGGCCCCTCATGCTATTTATTGCTGGATTAATAATATAACTTCATCGGGACTGTCTCAGGAAGTTGTATCTCTGAGATTTGTGTTCATTGACACTGTGGCCCAGTGATGAATTCTTCACTGACATTGAGGATGAACATCTGAGCCAGCTCGTTTCTGAGCAGCAGGCCCCGTGACCTTCTGCTTCCCCAAAGATGGTACTTTGTAATCTCTGCCCCAAGAATCAGTCAGTTTGGATACTTTAAAGATGCTACGAGCTTGAGGCAGTCCCGGATGGTTTTATTATTTGCTAAAATGTGTGTTCAATGCAAAACTACAAATTTGCACAGAGCCTATCTTGTAATTAAAATTGTGTAATCAAGAAAATAAATTTTAATTTTCTGAGTATCTGGAGAATGCAAGATAAAGTAAGTGTTTATTAATAGAGCTGCTTTTTAGGGTTTTTTGTTTTGGGTTTTTTTTTCGTTTTGGTGTTAGGGATGGAACCCAGAACTTTCTGCATGCTCATTAAATACTACCACTGAGCTATACTCAGCCCTAGAGCTTTGTTTTAGTAAAGGATTAATCTTAATTCTTTGAATCTTTTATTTAGAAAGTTCTTTTCCATTCTCCTCATCATATATTTCCTTTATTTTATCCCAAAATGTGCAGTTTCCTTTAATCTGCAACCTTGATCTTTTTGTCTTTCAAAAATGCCATATTTGCTTGATGAAACTTCAGGGAAATGATAATGCTTTGTATTTACTGAAAATGATCATGTGCCTTGCTTTTAATTTAATCATTCAATTTTTGTTTGGGAGAACAGACATGCATGACATTTTGCAATTTTGTCCATTTTGAAATTCAACCTCCCAAAACATGTTTTCCGCTGCATGCCCATCCCATTGACTAGCTCTCCTTATCCCAAGCATCTGTCTAAAATGTTTTTATAATTATCTATGCAAGAGATGTATGAATTTCAATTTTTTTCACTTATGCTTCATTTATATAGGTCACCAAAGTCAAAGATTGGTTTATTATTTTTTTTTAATGAATACTCTTTCCATTTTTTCTTCTCAAGGGGTGGTGTTTCCAGAGCTACTTTTGATCTTATGAGAAGATGGATAATCGTTCAAGCAATCTTTATTGTTATATTCTTTATCAATTCTCACTGATAAAAAGAATCAATTCCAAATATTTTAGCATATCCCTGGGAAAGATTTTAGTTGATAGTGGAGAAAATCAACCCACTCTTCATTTTAAGCCTTTTATTTTAGGTCTAAATGAATACAGTGGACATATGAAAACTTAAATGAGCTTCTAATTCATTGCAGTCATAATTCCCACATAAATTCTTTGTTGGTTGTTCCATATGCATCAGAAATAGTGTACTGGGTTCCAGCACTGCAGGAGATGTCATGTAAAGCAGGGACATGAAAAATCATAAAGCAGTCAGGCATCTGTGTGCCATACTGTGTCTAGGAAGCCGTGAGTCATAGGAAAGGAACTAGAATAAAGTCACTGCCTTTGCATAAATGAGAAAACTTGTTTGGCATTATTAGCTAGAAAAGGAAAGTTAATGTTAAGTTTTATCTTTTTTTTTTTTTTTGGTACCAGGGATCAAACTCAGGACCTTGCCAGTTGCAAGGCAGGCGCGGTGCCACTGAGCTAAATCCCTGGCCCAAGTTTTATCTTGAGACATGGTCATACTGTTGCACATCAGTTAGATGACGTGGTGTTTTGCAGAGAGGTGTTTCTCTTTTTATGGACTAGCCAAAGTCTACTTAAGTTGACATAAAGGAAACTAAATTGTCCGTTGAAATTGAACATAAAGTTAAGGTCACATCCACTGGAAAACCAGTCAATAGTAGCTTCTTTAAAATGGCAGCAGTAGTGCCAATAAAGCAGAACAGCTTGGTGACACCCTGAGTGTTGGTTGTCCCTGAATGCCTTCCTTTTTCTTCTCCTGGCCCTGTGTTGTGCCACAGCTGCCACTTCTCCTGTGGTGCTCTGGTTTTATAATTGAGCTTCTAGATGGTAAATCCCAGAGCCAAACTTCAGCTCTCCATTGCATATTCATAATACTGTCTAAGCCTAGACTTAAATATAACAGTTGTCTGGATGAGCTACTAAGTTCTCAGCATAGCCATAATGAAAAGTAATAGAAGAAACCAATAGTCATGGAGCGTCTGCTTCATACCAGGCAATGTACTAGCAATCTTCAAATAGATAATGTAGATATTATTTCATTTATGCAGAATCCAAAGCTCAGAGAGTTTAGTACTGAACCTGTGATCACACAGCACATAAATGGCAGAACCAGAACTTTCATTTGCTTTGTGCACTTCAAAAACCTAGTTGTTTTCTTCCCAGGATGCTTGTGCTTTCTCAGTGCAGTAAGTTAATATATGAGGTATGATCAAAACATACAGTGAATGTTTAAATTAAAAAAAAATTATTACCATAAAAGGCACATTACCATTTATCTTTTTCAAAATACCCTTTCTTCAAACACACTTATCCCATCATTCTTGCCACTTTCTGCAGCAGTTCTGGAAGTCCTCTTTCATGAGTATCTTTAGCTGCACTATCATGGGTGTGTTAAGGTCCTGAGTCAATCCAAAACACTTAACTTTCATGGTCATTTTGACTTTAGCCAAGAGCCAGAAATCTGGTGCCAGATCCAGTGAATAAAGTGGATGAGGGCACTGTAATATCTTTATGAGCCTGCCTCTGTAATGGACGGTATTCAGCAGCAGAATTCACTATTTTTTTAGCACATCTGGTGAAGACACAAAAGAGACACCATATTTTTAATTATACACCATATGTCTAAAGTATATTTATGTTAAATAACCAATGTATATAATATGCATTATGATTTTTCTGTTTATGCTTCCATTTAATAGCTGTTAACTCAGGTTCTCTGAGAAAAAGGTAATAAGAAATATTGGAGCCCAAATCTGGTACTCAATTTTTATCACCAATGGCTTGAAAAAGATCACTAAGGGGGGTGTGGGGAGGGGACAAGAGTAGTCATTTGGGAACAAGAGTGGCTTTTGCTAGAAAAATAACAGAAATTCAGTCCAAGTTCTGGAAATATAAAATCACTGAAATATAAGGAGTTCCATAGAGTATAAAACCAACTGAAAGGACAATAAAATATTCATCCATTTTTATGACTTCAGCATCTTTCCTACTGAAATTAAAGAATGTGGTGAAAGACCACACTCAATCTGCCTTTCTCTTTCTGGGCAAATGTGGTGCCTTCACTTTATCCACTGTGAGAAAAAGAGGTGATAATTAAGTGGGGCAGTTAGATGAAGTTATCAGCAATTTTGGCTAGGATGGAATAGCAATGAGTGAGTAATCCTCTTGGACTGATTGGACTGCAATAAACATAACCTCTTTTCCCCCTTCTCAATGACTTAAAACTAAACAAAACAAAAGTCTTTTAGAAAAAGCCTGCTCTCAGTAGTGAAGCAGTGGCCGTCAGGCCTGGGTTTCCAGGACCACTGATTGATGACCCTTTATCATCACTACTGTCTACAGCTGCTGTTAATGAACGTTGAAGGAAAATTTTATGCGATAGCACTAAATTTGTAGAATTTTTTTCTTTTTTTCCTTTGTATTTTAAAAACTGGTTGTTTTATGCACATTAAGAGGATCCTAGACCTCTGGTGAAGGCAGAGTGTCAGTGGTCTGTGAACGGCAACGTAAGTGAAGTTACCGTATGCCATGAATCATGTGGGTTTCCCCTCTCATTTCTCGTTTTCCTGCATTCATCACGTACATGTCTTGTGATTCAGAGATGGCCTGCACAGGGCACATGTGTTGGGTTGTGTGCAGCTGGCTGACTTAAGAATAACTGGGTTCTTCCTGCTCTGACCTTTGCTCTCTGCAGAGAACTTGCAGTTTTGGAGGATTTGACCTGACCAATCGCTCCCTGCACGTTGGCAGTAACAGTTCTGATCCAGTGGTGAGTAGATGCCAGAGGAAAGCAACAGATGTCAGCTTACACGCTGTGATTGACAGTAGCTTCCATTTAGTACCTTTGAGAATTAATAGTTGTTTTCCTCAGTGACCCTAAATTATATTTGGAAAGAAGTCCTTTTAAAGATGTTTTACTGTTCTGTGTGGAAGGAATGACCACCACCTCTGGCCTCCATCTTTCCTTGAAGTAGCACAATTCTTTTAGTGACTTTCCTTCTAGTTTTCTTCAAGTGACAAATCTGGATGAGTTTGGCTTCCGTGGTCTTAGTCATTTGTGTCCTCACTCCTTTTCGTCACACTAGTTGCATATATGTAGTGCAAGCAGATGGAGCCTTGTGTGGGTACCACAAGCATGTGCTAGCATCTCTAAAGACTGGTCTTCCTGTGGGCCCAGTACATGCCATGAGAGTGTCCTGGAATTAATTCAGATTCTGAAGGGCCAAGCTCACTGCCTCCTCAGGCTGCTTCTGGACTGCAGGCTGGGGCCAGCTTGTCATTGTGGTCCACGGATCTGTTCCCTGAGGTTCTCGAAGGTCTCAGGGATGTAGATGAATTTCACCTGCAGTTTTGCTCATCCTATATGTATTTTTTTTTTTTTTTGGTACTGGAGATTGAACTTGGGTCCTTGTGCTTGCGTAGCAGGTGGCGAAACCACTGAGCTAAATCCCCGGCCCACATCCTATATGTATTTTGCCATGAAACTGTATCTGTCACAATCCTGTGTCAGCTAAAATTCCCATCTGTGAGATACAGACTACTTCAGAAAATCCTGGAAGATGTAGATTATTTCATTTGGTAACAAGTTTTATTGATTCACAAACCAATAATTGCAGGTGGCTTTTTCTTTTAAAAAATGAGGACTTTTCCCCCTCCTTTCTCAGAGGAAATTTTGTTTTTAAATGCGAAATAGAATGAGAGGTGGTCATGGTCTGGCTTTTCCAGGGAAAGAAACTTTTCCACTCTTAGGAGTTGACTGCAATGAGCATCATAGTGATAAAATCCAGTCCAATGCTGGGGCTCTCCTGCCTCAGCTTCCTCCAGCGATGGTGCTGGCACTTTCCCGGGGTGACTCATTGGTATCACCCTCTCTTCTCCCCACTGCTGGGCTCAATCGAACACTGGTGCATGTAGTCACTCTTACTGATTAAGGGCAGGCCCCTTGGGTGTTGAAAACAGTGGAAAAAACATAAATGAAGAAGAATGTACTAAGATTAAAGTAAAAAGTGACTCACATCCCACTTCAGACAAACAAAAGGCCTTATAGTCAATTTTAATTTCTAATCAAAAAGATAAATGGCACAGCACTGACTTAACATAAGAAAAATGTCATGGTCCTGGGGAATGCTAATATTTTTCTGAGAGTGTGGCCGTTAATGGTTTGGATAATAAGACCTCTGTTCCTGAGCTTCATTTTCTGTGACTGAAGGTATTTACAACATTTTATTTCACAGGGAAAGGAAGGAGATTTTGTGTACAAAGAAGTCATCAAATCACCCACTGTCTCTCGCATATCTCTCGGAAGAAAGGTGAAATCAGTGAAAGAGACAATGCGGAAGAGAATGTCTAAGAAATACAATAGCTCGGTCTCTGAGCAGGTATGTGGCTGCCTATCAGAAAGCCCCTTCGGCTCCCCCCAGGAAGCGGAGGATGATCATCTGAGATTACAAATGGTGCCAAGTGTGTATATTATTAACCTACTCTAGCACCATGCTTTGTTTATATAGACAAACATTCAATTCTAGAAGCACAAATTAAGCACTGTGTTTAGTGCTGGGAATACAAAACACAGACCCTGTTTTCTGTATTCAGACAAGAGAGACAGCCATGGGAAGAAATGGTGATTCACTAGTGCAATAAGCACTGTAAGTTTGAACGCAAAGGAGTTCCTTGAATACTCTTGCTACAGACTGTCAGCAGAATCCAAGCTAAAGAAGTGCCCTTGGACAGTAGGCTTTTTGAATGTAACCTAAGTTATTTTCGAAGGACATAGCAGGTGTGAGAAGCAAATTCAGAAAGTATTTCCTGGTTACCAGACTTTGATAGCTGCCTGGTTTCCTCGGGGTTGCTTTTACTAACTGTGCCCATTAAGATATCACAGAATTCCTGTTCTATTTATTTAAAAAAATGTATTGTTAGCATCATTACCAGTTTCTGTCTTAATTGAATTGGTGGAAGGAATAAAATCACTTGGAGAATTGAGCCTTTAGATAATTTTGACCGCTGGATTTCAAAACCTTCTCCTCTGACATCCTTAGGATACTCATTTTGCAGCCTGTTTAAAATACGCGTATGTGAGCTGGCTGACTACATAAAATATGTAGGGATGCTGGTTCATGGACAAAATACTGTACAGTAAAAAGCAGGGAAAGCAGACATTTTTTCTCTGCTGCTGCCCTCTGGTGGGCATAGTGAGCTAAACACCATGCATCTTCCTGTTGGAGTCACTGTGAACACCTACCAGCCAGCCACCTGCGTTTGGGTTCAGACATAGCCTGCACATCTTTATGATGGTGGTTATCACTGTAAGACTGGGAGTTATTTGCTGTCCTATCCACCCCTGGGCAATGTTTGGGGATATTTTCAATAGTCACACTGGATTTGGTAGAGTGATGTGGGTGCTACTGGAATTTAGTTGGTAGAAGCCCAGAATGCTGTAAACATGGTAGCATTCATATGTGGCCCCACGCCAAAGTATGATGGTCCAAAATGCCCACAGTGCTGAGGCCTAGAATCCTCGGCTTATCAGACCTAAAGGGAAAGCCAGGGCTGTCTTCAATGTGTCTTCTCCATAGTTTTTACTTACTTATTCTTTTTTTTTTTTTTTTTTAAGTACTGGGGATCAAACTCAGGTCCTTGTGTGAGGCAGGCGCGGTGCCATTGAGCTAAATCCCCAGGCCCTACCCTTACTCTGTTTACTTTCTTGTCCCTGTGAGTGAGTGAGGGATTCTGTGTTTCTATCCAACAATGAGGCAAACTGCAGTCTGTCAGGGAAAGTAATGCCGCTCATTTAAAGCACTTCATTTTCTTGATCTAATCCCCAGAATTGAAACATCCACTGAAAAGCTCCTATAAGCTCATGTTCTTAGAGGTTTTCTGCTTTATGGATTGTGAGCATAGAATTTTGATGTCACTTGTAGCAGTTTCATACTATTTTGCTACCACATAGCAAACTTGTATTATAGTTCTCTGCCTTTTTTTTAGTACATGTTTGCAGTACATAATATTTACATTCCTTGTGTGGAGTTGGTACATGTACATAACACATTTTAATTTCTTTTTTCATCCCCTTTCCTTCTCTTTCTATCTCTTGATCCTCTTCCCATTTAAGAAAGATCTATCTCTGTACTTCCTATTATCTACCTTTTATTTTGCTCCTTATTTATAATTTGGATTTCTTTTCTGAGAGAAACCATGTGATATTGAAGCTTGTGTGTCTGATTTCACTTAACATTGTGGTCTCAAACTGCATCCATTTTCCTGCAAATGACTCAAGTTTAAATTTCTTCATAGCAGGGTAGTACTTTACTATGTGTAAATACCACATTTTCTTTATCCATTCATCTGTTGATGGACATATAGGCTAGTGCCAAGATTCAGCTATTGGGAATTGTGCTGCTATAAACATGGGTACACATGTATCACTGTAATATGATGGCTTTAACTCTTTCAAAAAGATACCTAGAGGAGGAGTAACTGGGTTAAATGGAATTTCTAGTTTTAATTTTTTGAGGACTCTCCATACTGTTTTCCTTAGTGGCTATACTAGTTTACTTTCTCACCAACAGTGTAGAAGGGTTCCTTTTCCCCTGCATTCTTGCCGCTCTTGTTATTTGATTTCTTGATGATAGCCATCCTTTCTGGAGTAAGATGTGTTTCTCTCATGGTAGGGATTTGGGGTTTTTCTTCTGGTATATGCCTAGCACCTAGAATGGTACCTTTTCTGGTAGATTATTCCTAAAGAGATGATGAATAAATTAGTAATTTAAAAAGCATTATTGAACATATAATACCAAGATGGACATTTAATTTTCCTGTGTTTCAAATCATATACTTTTCCAAGAAGCATTAGAAAAGATTTTTTAATTGGAAAGATCACTTGTTTTAGGATTCAGAAAGGAGGAATGAAACTCGATTCAGGAGCTGCATCGATTCACAGCTCCAATAACTTCTGTGATCATGGCAACTTGATTTCTAGTCCTTGCTCTTGAGGTGTGGTTTGCTCACTTGCCTTCCACGTAAAGCACAAGCAAGTGTCGAATCAGAACCTGCTGCTGCAGTTGTCCTTAAACATCTGAGGGGCCAGCAGAATCGTAGGAAATCCCTTCTGATGATGTGACACTGTGTAAATACCAGGTTTTGTTTAGATGGCTCTGTATTTGCATGCTCAGTGCTATGCCAGAGACTTTCTGTGGTTCCATGTAAACGCTTGCCGCTGCACACTGTGATGTTGTCCAATTGCCCCAGCCCCACTGGCCCAAGAAGTACTCTGTACAGATGGGGGAAGGAGGAGCTGCTGGGCCGATCACATTTAGCCACCCCAGAGTGAAAAGTGCTGCTGAGTTAGTTATCATACCAACAGCCTGATCCAAAGGAACTTCATAGCAACCAGGGAAAGGGAGCTCATTTTGCTAGCAGCACTGGAAAGAAGTAAAAGAAGCAGAACCATAGAGTGTCATGTGCAAATTTTGTGACAGACTGAAAAGCAATGGTTTTGCCATGTATCTGGGTCTTAAGTTGTTAATTACTTGGCCAGTGTCGATAATTTAGATAAATAGAAACATGACAGTATGGCCAATTGTTTTTTTAAGAAGTAAACTTTTTTTTTTTTTTTGATGTAAATGTTTCCCTTGAAAGTATGTTAGATATCCTCGGATAGTACTTTGGATACTGCATTAATAGTAGGTTGTACTTGACCTACATTGAAGTCCAGCTTTGTTACTGGGCTGCTGAGTATGCTGAGTTCCTAAGCCTTTAACTAAATATTTGATTTTGGTGGTAGACAGATTTTTTTTTTCCCCTCAGATTTCAAAAATATCTATCTGAACATGAAAAACAATTTCTGAGTGTTTAATAAATAATGGGCCACAGCTTTAAAATTAAAAAATTATATAGGGTATACAAGAGAATATGGGATTTAGAATCAAGTATGACTATGAAGATCAATTTGATGGATGCGGTTGACGCCCACATTACTGAGAATTGCAAAACAACGCCTGTGTACTTGTGAGACTTAATTTCCTTAACCCTTTCAGGACTCAGGCCTCGATGGAATGCCTGGCTCCCCTGCCTCTGTCCAGCCTGGCTCTGAACACATGGACAAACCCAAGCTCAAAGCTGGAGGATCTGTTGAAAGTCTTCGGAGCTCCCTGAGTGGGCAGAGCTCGATGAGTAAGTCTAGTTTGTAATTGTACATAATTTCCTTTGGGGTTAAAATCAGACATGTGTGGACAAGTTCATGATCAGTAAGACTGAGTTTCCTCAGGGTGCTATTAGAGAACCAGACCTACAAATTACCTGGACTTAGAGTCACACTTGTTTGGTAATGGCTGTAAGGAGTGGCCCAGCAGAGGGTGATTAGTTTTGACTGGGGAAGATAGGGAATGCATCTGAGAGGAAGGATGTGGAGAACAGGGGCGAATAGGCCAAAGGGAAAAGCACTTAAAGGTGAGCGATAAGATAAAGAGGGTTGAATTACAGTTGTCACTGGTAATGAGTGCTGTGCAGCTACTCCAGGTCCAGGGGTGTGGTTGGTGTTGGCCAAATAGTAAAGGAGACAAAGTCAAGTTGGCATCCACTGCTCTAAGTTCTTACCCTTGAGAAGGTTACTCAATCTTTTAAAGGGTGTTTGCTGGTCTGTGAAATGTGGTAACATCAGGGTACAAATAAGAGGTCATGACCGTGAAAGGAAAAGGCAAGTGCCTGGCACCGTGGTGTCTTCCTCAGGGACTCTCCTTGTCTCATGGATTCCTGAGTCATGAGGGTAATGTGCTGTGCCATCGGGAACTTGATTGGGAACAGCAGTTAGTGGGAAATCAGATGTGGTCCCCCTTCTGGCTCTGACACGAGGTTGTGGGGCATGGCTCCCGTTCACTGGGCTTTCCTTTCCTGAGCTGCAATCCCATCAGTCCCTTTCAGCTGTGCCATGTAGGAAATCCGTACTTACCTTCCTCCCTCCCGTATCTGCTGCACAGGTGGTCAGACAGTCAGCACTACTGATTCCTCCACCAGCAACAGGGAAAGCGTCAAGTCAGAAGACGGCGACGACGAGGAGCCGCCCTACCGGGGCCCCTTCTGTGGGCGAGCCCGAGTGCACACGGACTTCACTCCCAGTCCCTATGACACAGACTCACTCAAGCTCAAGGTGGGCCTCTCCCTGGCTCAGAGAAGACCAGCTGGGCTCTTTTGTTTCTTCCCTCCCTGCTCTTGGATGCTGAGCTGTGACTGGGCATGTTGATCCACTGGTCTCTTTAGCAAAAACAAAAGTGAGGATGGACCAGTGGTCAGGACAGAATGGTTCATGTCGCTTCCTCATCATTACCTGCACCAGGGCCCTGTCCTCTGACCCCAGCTCCCCTCCAGAACCCCTGTGCTCCCCACATCCCAGTTTCTGTGCTTTCTCCATCTGCAAATGAATGACTCCCTTCTGTGTGTGAACAGAGAAATTTATATGGGACCTAAAGATGGAGTTCCACAAAACAAATGAAGTGACCACAGAGCAGGGATTGCTGCTAACTTGTGAGTGGTAGGAAATTCTTTCTCTAGGAAGCAGGAACACTGTGGGTGATGAGAGTATTTAGAGAGCCAGGCTGGGAGACAGCACAGCACTCCTGGCCCTGAGGTGCCAGAAGGAGGGCAGCCTGTGACCTGGTCCCATGTGGCATCCAGCTCAGTCAAAACTGCCCTGTTCTGCCAGACTCCTGTCATGTCCTGCATTGATGTCTCAGAAAGGTCACTTGTGGGACCCCGATTCTGTCATTTTTCCATCTGTGTGACTCACTTTTTATGCTTCAAAATGTACCTAACGGAATGATCTGTGTTCTGGGCCACAGAAAGGAGATATTATTGACATAATCAGCAAGCCACCCATGGGGACCTGGATGGGTCTGCTGAACAACAAGGTCGGCACCTTCAAGTTTATCTATGTGGATGTGCTAAATGAGGAAGAGGAGAAGCCCAAGCGGCCCACCAGGAGGAGGAGAAAAGGAAGACCTCCCCAACCCAAGTCTGTGGAGGATCTCCTGGACCGGATTAACCTGAAAGTCAGTCCCTTCTTATCCTTGTCACACATTTCCTCACTTCCTGTTCCTCTTCCTCCTAAACTAAGCAAGGGAAGGCATTTTTAGGGTAGGCTAGGGGTTGATCTATGTCATCTAACAAGTGTGAGGCATTAGTGTGATGAGTAGCCATCCTACAGAAGAAGTTTCCAGTATTCTGATACCGCCCTTGTGCTACTCTGTGGGTGGTAGTACAAGCCTTTGATCAAAACTTGCTGTAAGAAAGGCTGTAAGTGTAAACCCTGGTGCCTTCCCCACAGCCAGCTCCACAGCGGCCATGGGATGTCTTCCCCTCGTCTCCCTCTCACCAAGACTCCATGCATCTGGGAGGTGGATCTGCAGTGGTAGATTATGTGTCTTCCTTGCAAAACTCTCTTGCTCTGAGATATTTGAGGGGCCTGCAAAGTTGGATTTTTAATACCTTTCTAATTGAAGAAAGAGCCTTCTCCCTGGTGGGCCATGTAGTGACAAAGGAATTAGTTCTTTTTTTTTTTTTTTTGGTACCAGGGATCGAACTCAGGTCCTTGCACTTGAGAAGCAGGCGGCGAAACCACTGAGCTAAATCCCCGGCAATTAGTTCATTTTGAGAGCATAGTTATGATGTGGAATCCCTCAGTCTACATTGTACATCTTCTTAACCTATGATTAATAAAACAGTTTGACTGCCTGCTAAACTGGTGGGCTGGGAGGTATAGAATACATTATGAATGATACTGATCTTCTGATTAGTATAAAAATGATGATGGAGAAAGAGCTGAGGGGTCTGAGGCTAGTGGTTGGCCGTGTATCGCATGGTGGGCCCCTAGTGCACTTTGGTCCTCTTTCTGTGTCTCACAGGAGCACATGCCCACTTTCCTATTCAATGGATATGAAGACTTGGACACCTTCAAGCTCCTGGAAGAGGAAGACTTGGATGAACTAAATATCAGAGACCCAGAGCACAGAGCTGTTCTCTTGACGGCAGTGGAGCTGTTACAGGAATATGACAGTAAGTCCCTCCACACACACGCATACAGGGTCCCTGCTACATGAGCCACAGTCTTTGGTCACCAGCAGGCCTCTCATAAACCATCAGTAGGTGCTTATATCGTTGGAGTTCCTCACGTAGTCTTGCTCCTTCCAAAGCCAAAGTCAATTCCATACTATGCCAGATAGCTCAAGGACATGAATTCCAATGCACATACTTCTGTTAACATGGAAGCAGAACAACTATTTGGTAGCTCTCACAGCTTTCCTGGCATGTTTCTAGGTAATAATTGGAAATAATGCTGTACCATTTGACTGAGAATGAGCCGCTTTTTTTTTTAAGAAGCCAGTGGACTGTATGGTTGGGACTGTTGGGCTGTGTAGTCTTCAGCAGGTCATTCGGGTCTGGGCACAAAAGGAACTGATCAACCCTTGCCCAGCTAAGGGTTATTTCTCAAAAGCGTGAGGTATTTTCTTATTGAATAGGCTGGTTCATAAGGGAAATTAATCAGTTTCCATTAAAGAAGCAGGAAATGTCTCTCTGAAGTGAGTATGTAGAGCAGAGGATTCCAAACTTAAATAGATGACAGCTTAGTTTTAACAGTGTGTGAGCAGAATTCAGAGAGCTCACAGCTTTTATGCAGTCTGTCAGAAAGGATCCTGTCCATTGCCCCATTAACCCAGTCTTGCTCTTTATTCTTCAGTCTCACATCACAAACATTCCTGAAATTATTCATCATGAAGGTAGTATTCTTTCCAGTTACTGAATTCAAATACATTTTCTTTCAAGTGCTTTGCTTCAGGAATATCAGTAGCTAATAGCATTTCTGTTGCTAAAAGACACACCAAAACGATGGTTAATGGGTAGGAAAAATAGAGTTACGCATTACAGATGATCCCCAACCTAGGATGTTTTGACTTTCTGGTGGTGTGAAAGCATACTGCAGCAGAAACCACACTTTCAATTTGGAATCCTGATCTTTTCCTGGGCTAGTGATATGCAGCCTGACACCATGCTCTCCCAGGATGTTGGGCAGGGGCAGCAGGCTGCAGTTCCTAATCACAGTCATGAGGGTGAACAAACTGTACCCCGCAGTGTCCTGTAAAACTAAGCTAGGGCGCTCAGCAGTTTGGGATATTAAATGCATTTTTATTTTATGACATTTTAAACTTTATGATGGAGTTCTGGAGGAGTATCTGAGCCTCAGGTAAATAGGTGGCCTTCAGGGATAGATTTGGAGGGAATTGTGTCTCATACTTGGTGTTGCTTATGACTAGGTTGCTAGTACTGTATTTAAGTTTCCTAAGAGACACCCTGGGGTCTGTGGCTATGTTGTGTGTAAATGACCTGGGACAGTGCCTGGTATAGCTGACCAGCTGTATTGCTATGAATTAATATTCACCTGTTTTCCTGCACCACATCTGCTCTGTAACATAGCTCATTTGCTGTTCCTCAACCATGGAAAATAGCTGATTTACATCCACTATCCACTACATTTTCCTTCATCACCCAGATGGAGGAGGAACAAAGCTAACTCCCGAGTATAGAGCAGGGATCTGGGCCTAGTCTGCTTCATGCCATACTGACCCAGACCCCTTGTCCTGGAATTACATCCTGAGATTTGTACCAGGGACATTTTGAAGGAGGGCATTTTTATTCATCGTAATGCTAAGAAGGCCAGGCATGGTGGCTCACATCTATAATCCTAATGTTCTCAGAGGCTGAGGCAGGAGGATTGCAAATTTGAGCCTAGCCTGGTAAATTAGCAACTTAGCAAGACCCTGTCTCAAAAGAAAAAAGGTCTGGGGATGTAGATCAGTACACACACACACACACACACACACACACACACACCCCTACAGAATCCTCTTTGCTTCTTCATAAATCCCATGTTGGATCTATGCATTACCACTCTTTGGACTTTTCCTGATAACCAAAGTAGTATTTCCTATTGTTTTAAAACAAAAGCTTTAAGGGGCTCAGAGGCACCACTTAGTACCAAGAGTCTGGGTCCAGACTTATCCTAGGGTTATAAAATTTTACATTCAATGCGTTAAATTCATTGGATTTCAGAAGTAATCCCTCTAAGTAACTGATAACTTGGAGGAACACAGTAACTTTCTGTCAACTAAATTTCTTTGCACTAGAGAGACAGATCTATTGAGATCTTTGACACTGTATGGAGATCTCAAAAGTTTTCTAGCTCAGCTATCCACTGAGAGGAAAAGGTCCATCTCTAGCACTGCTTGGAAGTCAGATCTGTCCAGTGTCTCCCAGTGCTTGGAGAAGGGCAGCTTCCAGAGGGGTTCTGCTGGAAAAGACTCTTCCTGTCAGACTGCTGTTGTTTATACTCGTCTAGGGCCAAGCATAAGCACCCATTCAAAAAGTTTTTAAAATTTTTAATTGTAGTAAAATACACATACCAAAAAGTTTGTCATTTTAACCATTTTTAAATGTACAGCTCAATAGAAATACATTTATGAAAATTTTAATTAAGTATAGTTCAAGTGTATAGTAAAATAGAAAAATAAATTTATACACACGCACTTCCTGAATTTGGCTAAAGTTGATATTTTATCATCTTTGTTTCAATCCCATTCATTCATTCATTTTTTCTGTAATGGGAATTGGATCCAGGGCTTCCACACTAGATGTAATCCCAGTCCCTATTTTTTTTTTTTTTTTTTTTTTTGAGACAGGGTCTTACTTAGTTGCCCAGGCTGGGCTCAGACTTGGGATCCTCCTGGCCCAGCCTCCCAGCAGTCTTCATTTTATAGCCCTGTTGAAAGTATCCAAGGTTCCCATTCCCTCCCTTTCTTCCTTCCCAAGGTACCTGCTGTTCAGATAACTGTGTGTACCCTTGTGCACTACCAGCTTAGATGTCTGAAGATGTCCTGCGTGTCCCAGCATATTTTTGCGGTGTGTGTGGATGTGTTGTGCAGTTTTGGGGATGCAGGAACCCAGGGAGAGTCACTTGGGGTTCAGCCCAGCTCATGCCAATTGGAGATTCAGCCTTTCACTCCTATTTGACTGAGAATTTGCACGCTGTAGTTCATCCTCATTCTTTTCTTTCATGCTCAGGGATTAATGCTAATAAGCTAGAAGAAGGTGATGGGCTTCATTCTGCAGCATATATGAGCATTCTGCAGCATATATGAGAGCCCTTTGCCTCATTTGTCCCTGATGAAGACAACGACTCTTGTCCTTTCCCATGTGCTCATGACTTTATGAGTTGGTTGGACTGTGGTTTTCAGGCGATGAGAGGGATCCTTTTCCTCTCCATAACAATTTAGGTGCCCTTCTAGGCCGGCTGAGGCTAGGATCCTCACAGTGCATTTCCACAGCTTCTGCTTTCTTCCCATCAGTCTGCACTCTGGAGTTGGCTTTGGCCTCTGGGGTGCACTGAACCATTGCCACCAAGGGTAGACAACACCGATTCCTCTCTGGGCTGCAGCAGAGGCTCAAAGCCCTCATTTCATAAGTACCACTTTTCTAAATAACATGCTGTGCTGGAACAGAGGCCCCTCCAAGGCCACAGGCTCTTCCACATGATGAGGACATCACTCTAGAATGTTCCAATTTTTGGCGTAGGGGTGGCAGTGTTTGTTCATGGGCTTCCAGTGTCACTTTGTCGTTCATCACTTAACAATTAGCACTCTTCATTTGTGTTTCTAATTGAAGAGCGTGTTCTGCCACGATCTCTGCAGTAGTGATCTGCGTTGCAGAAGCTTTCCCTGTGAGAAATACAAACAGGAAGTTGCAAGAGGACACCAAGAACCCACAGCTCACGTGTACCCTGGCAGCCCTCTGCCTCCCCACATGTTTATTTTGATGACCTGAGAACAGGCATCATGTTTCTGGTCTACTGGATTCTTTTTTCTTTGTGTAATTGGGGTGGGGGGCAAAGCAAAAGGAAAATAAATGAAAGCCATTTGTTGTTGCAACTAGCTATTTTATATAGAAGTGTTTTGTTGGTTTCCGTTTTATGTGACCAAGCACTTGGTCTGCATGATAGCATGGAGATGCTCTCTGTGAGCCTCTGTGCTCACATGTGGGTCCACGTGCTTTCAGTGGGCCATGCTGAGGAAGTTAAAGGCCCACAGGATTCTCCCCAAGGTTTCCTCTGGGCAGACTCCCTCTGCAGACACACCAGACACTTTTCTTGATTTCGTCTCCTCTCAGCTTTATTGAGGTCCAGTTACCAAATAATGGTGCTTCTCTTTAACAAGATTTCTCTTTCAACTCTTAGCCATCCACCTTAAGTGTATCTTCTGCTTGGTTACAAGTCACAGTGTGTATTAGTTACCTTCTTGTCTTGAGACACTTTACCTTACAGCCACAACGTAAAGGAGTAGAGGTTTAATTTGCTCAGGGTTTTTGTCCATGATTGGCTGGCTCCAAGGCAAAGAGACCTCATGGCGGAAGGGCTTGATGGAGCAAAGTTGCTTGGTTCACGGTGACCAGGAAGCAAAGCAAGAGAACAGTGCCAGAGAAGAATGAAGAGAAGAGCCAGGGACCAGAGATAGTACTCAAAGTTACTCCTCCATGACCCACCCAGACCTACCCTGTACTAACCTGCTAGTTGTTAATTAATCCAGTGAAGTTGACGTATCAGGATTAGCACCCATAGTGTCTCCTGACCATTCCCTCTCAGGTCTGTGTACAGGAAATAGAAATGCAGGCTTAAGACAAAGGGAGTAAGCAGAGAAGAAAGGAAACTCTCATGCATCTCAGACAGCAAAAACAAAAGGAAGTTTGTCACTGGCTCCTCAGTTTCAGGGACTCTGTTTCTTCTGGCCAACCTGACTCTTGCAGAGGTAATACAAGAGCTAGCATATATTACCAAGGGCTAAGAATGCTCCTAAAATCCAGGTATAGCGGCATACCTGTAATCCCAGTACTTGGAAGCCTAAGGCAGGAAGATCATGAGTTTGAGGCCAGCTTCGATTTCACAGTAATACAAGGCCAGCCTGGACTACATAGTGAAATCCTGTCTCCAAAACAAAAAGCTCTTAAATGCTAATAAAATTTGATTTTGGAAATTTTTATGTAAGCTTCCAAATTTGGAGAGGTAGTAACATAAATGACTTAAAGTACAAGTCTTACACATCTCTGAAACAACATGACCTAACCCAACCGTGGAAGGTCATTTATGCATTTATTCACTATGCTCTTAACTGATGATGTCCTCACTCAAAATGGTCTGCGATGCTGTCCCTGCTGCCAACACCTTGCGATACATTTCTCCTCTCCGCAGAGGCTTCAGTTCCTGTTTGGCTGACTTGAGAGGCATCGCCATATTCCAACTGTGTGCTCTCTTTCCAGATTTATCTTCATGCGATCGATACTTTATTTGAAATGTTCTGATCTCATTAGTTCATTTTGATCTTATTTACCTTGAAATAATTTGTTCTCTTTTAAAGTCCAAGGCTTAAAAATGTATGGCAGTAAGAGGATGAAGTCGGGAGCTGCCTGACTAGGGACCTGTGCTTCTGTACCTCTGTGATTCTACCCCATGTGTTCACCTTCACCAGGTAACAGTGACCAGTCCGGGTCGCAGGAGAAGCTGCTGGTGGACAGCCACGGCCTGAGCGGATGCTCCCCACGAGACTCAGGATGCTACGAGAGCAGTGAGAACCTGGAAAATGGTAATGTCAGCACAGGCCATCAAAAGTGTAATTGTATCCAAAAGGTTGATTGTTTTCCCACGATGAACCCAGTAATCATCTTTTCATTTCTGGCCTCTTCCCACACTGCTCTCCAGTTAGCCCCTGTGCTTATTCATCCTGGCTCCTGTGTAAGGTTAATAAATTCCATCTGAAATACCTGCAGCTATAAAACCTAAATTGTGTGTCTCCTGTGCCCTTTGCTTTATGCAGTAACAACCAACACTGGAGTGTTGAGAACTGTTAGGTCCACAAGGAAAACAATTTACCAGGTAGACTATCCATCAGGACCACAGCAGTAGCCATGTCTGAAACACCTTATGCAGGCTCAGTGCAGAAGCAGTTATTCTGGGGGAGGACAGCTGCAGGACCACTTGTCTTGTTTGTGGCTTTCCTGGCCTGGCAGTGGGGAAGTCCTCAATATGGAATTTCAGAAAGCATACTTGTCTCAAACAGAAGCAGAGTCTTATGTAGAAATGGGTCAAGCAGGCTAAATGTCACGGGGCAGTGTGCGGGGGGGCGCACTGTAGTTTGATGCTGTGACCTTAAAATTGCCATTATTGTGAGATTCAAAAACATTACCCAAGGGCTTACAGTGCTACTGTGACCTAAATCTCAGTTGAACACTTGAAGACTGTTGTGAAAAAATGCTCAGGTCTGATAGTTTTTAGCTGTCATTGAGATCCCATCTATGAGTCCATGTGTTAGCATAATCATTAGCACCCACTAAGGCAACCTTTCTTAAACTGTAGATTCCAATTCATAAGGACGGGGTAAAATCAATTTAGTGGGTCATAGGTAGCAGTTTGCTGAGAAAAATAGTGTAGGAAATATCAGTATGCATTCCGTAAGGTAAGAATCAGTATTGCTAGTGTTGTTACTTACAATCTTTCAGTGATGTATGTGTTTGGGTATGTGTGTGTGAGTGAATGTAAAATGTTTTTCTTACTATAAATCATGGTTTAAAAAATAGTGTGAAAAGGGGCCAGGGATTTAGCTCAGGGGTGCCACTGCCTGCTTTGAAAGCACAAGGTCCTGAGTTCGATCTTTGGTACCCCCCAAACAAATAATTGTGAAAGCCATTTTGGGCACCAAAGTCAGGACTGAGGTTGAGTCAAGTAGGTGCCCAGAGTGCACATCCTAATGGGGTGCTCAGTCCCTTGGAGCCTAGGTCATGATGGGGTATAAAACCTACCAAGGTCACAGTATATTCTCAGTTGCAGTAAACATCAAATCCTCATGTAGGTCCAGAAGGCTTTTCTGCCAATAACCTTTCCATAGCCAAACATTTTCAGAAAATTAGTTCCAACTGTGCTGGATTGATAAGGATTTCAAAGATAGCACTGGCAGAATTTTGAGTGCCCAAAAGAATTCAGATGCTCCTGCTGAAGAACTAGATTAAAGAAGATGACGAACCATATTTTGAATTCAAGGTAAATCCAGGGATCTTTCCAATTTAAGCAGAATGTGAAAATGGAATTTATATGGGGAGTATGATTTATATTGGGAGTTAAAGGGAAGGAAAGCCATACAGTAGTACCTTGGTTCACGAATTTAATTCTTTCCCATGATTTTGGTCGAAGTATTCATTCTGTGATTCTGGTTGCACTGTATTTCTAAAATTTACAATAAAGGAGTTTTTTGGGGTTTTTTTTGGTACCGGGGATTGAACTCTGGTCCTTGCACTTGGTCAGCAGGCAGTGGAACCACTGAGCTAAATCCCTGGCCCAGGAATTTTAAGAATTTATAGTTTCAGCCAGTTTTTAAATTTGAATGTGATATGTTTTCTGAAGAGGTATTTCGCTTTTCTGTTTATTGGGATGAGTCCTCTGTTATTAAAAGTGGGAGTATGACTAGTGTATTCAGTAATAACACTAGGCTACCAATCTCTTTTGTTGTTGTTTTGTAGCAATAAAATAATAACCTATGAAAAATGCCTGGCATGTTGGCGTGGAACATACAGGTAGGGAGGGTTTAAGGTCTCAAGTTACTATTCATAAGGGAGGACAAATGTCATTTGACCAGGTCTGTGCTCTGCTGAATGCAGAATATTTCATATGTTGATTTTTTATTTTATTAAAAAGGATGGAAGGGCTGGGGTTTTAGCTCAGTGGTTTTGTCACCTGCTGTGCAAGTGCAAGGACTCAAGTTCGATCCCTGGTACCAAAAAAAAAAAAGAAAGGATGGAATCACTAATATGAAGACTGATTGAGATGCCACTGTTCTTATCTATCAGTCTTAGGGCCTGCAGTATGCATGATGTGACACGTGGCATATTTTTAATTTGGAATTAGAGTGAGCTTGGTAAAAGTCTGTAGATCATACAGGAATCTGTTTTTTTCCCTGCTGATAATGGCCAAAGCACTTGTAATGTCAGTGCCTCAGGACTTTTCTTTCTGTTCCTTTCCCCTGGTGTATGCAGCATACTGGTAGAGATTTTTATCAGAGAATGCCTTTCATTTATCCCAGAGTACCCATTTCCTCCTTTGGGTGGGCACCACCCACCCATTCCTCTCTCCACCCGGTCACATCAGCCCATTGGCTGATTTCTCCTGCTGCTTTATACACGGAAAGGGTAAGCCTGCTTAATTGGGATATATCAAAATTCTAAATTAAAATATATAATTAAAAATGTTTACTGAAGCAACAAATTAGGAAGAAAAACCTTACTTTTAACAACACAGTGGCTCTCCAGAGATTAGAGCCAGCCATTTCTTTGAACCTTCCCAACCTGATGTAGGTTTAGTATTACTCATCTTTTCCTATAAGCCTAGAGTAATGGGATCACTTGGCTCAAATATTCTGTTATCTGGGGCAGTCCCCTCTGGGATTTGCCAATGTCAAAGCTCACAACAAACATGTTATTAACCAAAGATGAAACCAGGGACAGTTAATTAGTATGTGTTCACGTAGCACTGTGCCTGGCCCACATATAGCATGTTCTCCGTAAAGCTTTTCGAGCAGCAGGAGCAGTTAATACCAGTCAGCAGTCATCAAATAAATAAGTGACTGTGCCTGATTGGTGGCTCACTTATCACGCTGACAGTTCATTTTAGCTAGGGCTTTGCTTTGCAGGGACCTAGAACCAGAGAAGCATTTTATAGGTGGTTTCTGACAAACTACTCACTTCGGTTTGTTTACTGGTCTGTATCAAAGTTGGTTGGTTGGTTCTGGATGAATTTATTAGAAGGGAGCAGCTTGGAGGAAGGTGTGATTTTGAGTATTCATTAATCACCCTTTTGAGGCATCATTTATAGAAGCTGTTCAGAGGAATCTGTCTTCCTCTCCATTTCAACCATGACCTTGGGAAATTGTACTCGCTAAACAGAAATTCCATCTGTGTGGTTTCCAAACAGGGTTTGGATGATTGACCCTCTTCTACATTGCTTATGGGTAGAAAAAGACATTAAGTTTTGCTTTCTGCTACTTCCTAATATGGCATAATCTAATTAATTTCAGTCTCCATAAGTCTTTTAATAAGACCAAGAATTCTTTCTAAAAATAAAAATGGGATCAGAGTGGCCCTACCTCACCCATTGTCATATGTGATGATTCTGTATCCTTAGTGCAGTTCAACATGGGCATGTGGGAACTGGAGATGTCAGTTATGTTCGCACACTTTTATGCATCAATGTGATTTACTTTAAAACGTGATTGTAAAATACTCCCTTGTCTCACAGGCAAGACTCAGAAAACTGGCCTCTTACCTGGCAAGTCGTCAGCTGAGTCCAGCTTGAAGCCTTTTCACAAGAATCAGCTGGGCAGGTACCCCACCTTGCCTTTAACAAAGTCAGTGGACACACGGAAGCAGGGAGAGGAGAGCAGGCTGGGCCTTGGTGGCTCCCCAGTCGTCTCCAAGCACTGTGACCCACCTTGTGTGACTGGTTTGAGTAAAAGCCGGAGAAGCCTCCCATTTTCCATCTGTCGGAGCTGTGAGACCCTGGAGGGCCCCCAGACTGTGGAAGCATGGCCCCGATCCCATTCCCTGGATGACCTCCAAGGACAGCCTGATGCTGGAAAAGATGTGCCTCCTGAAGTGACAGAAACCTCTCCTCAGATTATACCGGAAGTGCCCCAAAAGATGTCCGCCCCCACCGAGAAGGTCCAACCTCCAGGGCGAAATTCTGCAGCCAACAATGCCTCGCTACTGACCCAAAGCCAGAGATGTCCTGACTCTCAGAAGATGACACCCAGGAAAGCTGAAGGTCCCCCAGCAGCCTCTTCCTGTGGTGTTTCACCTCCTCAGTGTTTGCCCAGAAAGTTTGAGGCTCAGCCTTCTGGAGTTAGGCACAGTTTAACAAGGACGTCTCTTGAGGGTCACAAGAAAGGACATGATTTTGAAGGAACACACCATCCCCCAGGCATAAAAGAAGGGGTAGATACAGAGCAGAGGGTCCCTGAGCCAAGGACACAGCCAAAGCACCCTTCACAGCCTCCACCTGTTCCTGCTAAAAAGAGCAGAGAACGCCTTGCCAACGGCCTCCACCTTGTTTCTGTTGTCCCTGGGGTGACCCTCCCCAGCCCAGATGCCCCATACTTGCCAGTGAAGAAGGCCAGCCCTGCTGATTGTCTCTCAGCACAGGTATCCAGGTCTCCCTCGGGGCAGGAACCTGACAGCCCATCATGCAGCAGGCCTCCGCCATGGCTCTCAGAGCTGCCTGAGAGTGCCACCCTGCAGGAGCATGGTGTGAAGCTGGGCCCAGCACTGAGCAGGAAGGTGTCCTGCAACCGGGGCGTGGACCTGGAACTGCTCACTGAGAGCAAGCTACACTCCGAAGGCATTGACCTCACAGAAGAGCCGTACTCTGATAAGGTAGCAGAGGCTTGGGCCTCCCCAACCCCTACAGTCCTTTGTTTTTATCTGTCAGGCATCCAGGGGACATGAAACCCCCACACAGCTGCCCGAGGCAGCCCTGGAGCAGGCTGTTCTGAAAGTGTGGTGAGTCATTGCCAGTGGCTTTTGCCTGTCAGACACCCAGCCCGCTGCTGACCAGGGACCACAGTCCTCAGGTTACATGTGAATGCAGCCTCACAGTTTTCTTCTGCTCCTGCTTGTTTGTTTTTAATTTTTGGCAGCTACACTTTGCAGGGAGAATGACCAGAACCAGTTTCTGAAAGGACAGTTTAGTGGGCAAGAGAAACTCAAGTCCGAGTATCTAGGTCCTACTTACACGTGTGTGTTGAGTCATGACTGTCTCCCCTCTGCATTTCCCTGTAAATCAGCTGGGCTTAAGTATCACCACCCTAATGTACCTCGTAGGTGAATTGCTGAGAGCAAATACATCTAAGTGGGGCCATACTTTGAAAACTGCAGGACGCCATTCAGATGTAATACAGTAGTTATATTGTACAATTATGTAGATAATAGGGAGGAAATGATAATATAAAGACTTCTATTGTACCAAAATCTTTTAGATGTATAATGAAAAATAATTTATTTGAAGAAAATGATAGAAAAAGATCTACCAGTACCAAAGTGACTTTGAAGACAAATCAGCACTAACAGAGCTGGTTGGAACTGCATGTGCCATTATAAAGTGTTCCTAGAAGTCCTTGTTATAAAATTCTTATGACCATGAATGCCTGTGGTAACATCCCCTCCCTTCCTTTCCTCTGTCTCCTTGGTATTTCATGAGTAACACCCTTTGAAGTGAAAGTAGGGAGAATTCTAAGACATGGCCCACTGATTGATGCTACAAGTCCTACAAATGAAGGGTAAACAGTGGAATATCCGTAGGGTAGAAGTTTGTCCTGGAGATGAGATTAGCATCAACATCATCGGAGGAATTGGACTTTGCAAAATGATCAGGTTTAGTAAGATGTAGGCGTTGGCTTAAAAAATTCAGGACAATTGTTTTTTGGCCTTCAGTAGACTTCAGAAGTTGCCCTAGAGCTCATCAGTATTTGGAACATAAAGACATAAATGTATTTCCTTGAAAGCATCCATCCCGATCACAAACAGCATATATTTATCTCAAATTAAAAATTTTGATATTATTTTATTGTAGCTAAATGTCTTGTCTTAGCTTATAGTCAATGTATCTTAGAAAAAGAAAAATAATCCATGCTGCCCTCTGTGCCCCCTTGCCTGTTCCTCCCTGCAGCACGGCCGCTGTGGGATCCCTGAAGCCCTGGTGCAGAGATATGCAGAGGACCTAGATCAGCCCGAGAAGGATGTTGCCACCAACATGGACCAGATCCGAGTGAAACTGCTGCGGAAGCAGCACCGGATGGCGGTGAGCAGCCAGCCTGTGCTTCTGGTGCCCCTCAGTAGCTTTTTTGTTGCACATTTAGTGACAGTGCTGGTGACGAGTAGCTGACAGGTGCTTGGTAGACAAGGGCTGCTAATGGCCCTGGAAAGGAGATGCCTGGAGAGGAAGCAGCATGTGATTAGCCAGGAATTGCTTGAATTTGTTTTGTTTTGTGTTGCCAGGTATTGAGTCCAGGGCCTCCTGCGTCTGGGCAAGTGTTCTCAGCTATACTCTCAGCACCTAGGTGCTTCCGTAACATACAATTTTAGAAGGAAATTAAAATGATCATAACCCTAGTACTGTGAAAACCTCTAAAAAGTTCTAACTAAGGGCCACAAATTTTCAGACAGGCAGAATAAGTTCAAGAGCTCTACACTATCACTACTGTTAATAACAATATATTAAAAATTCTTAAGGCAGTAGATTTTAACTATTCTCACCACAAAAGAACGTAAGTGAGGCAATGCATACTTTAAATAGCTTGATTTAGCTGTTCTACAATGTGTACATTTGTAGGAATATTATATATCCCAAATATATACAATGCTTATTTCCCAATATGTAAAAACTTAGCTATTTCTGTGCACACGTATAATTGTAAATGTACAGTTTTGAAACTCGATTGTTTTCAGTTGTCAGATCAGGAATTCTTTTCTGTTATCAATTTTTCAAAGTGTTCCAGTAGATAAATATCCCACATTGTCGAAACATGTAGGTTTTTTATATTAAATAATGTAGTAAAGAATATCTTTGTTAATAAATCATTGTAGACTTCCAAGGTCATTTCTCTGAAAAGCTTTTGCCTCATCCATGCTGTACAAAATCTCAAGGGTTGTCACACACGTTACATAATCACCTTCTTGAAAGATGTAGCCCAGTGGTTAAAAAAATAAAAACTTTTTTTCATGCACTGGGACTTTCCCACTGAGCTGCATTCCCAGCTCTTTCATAAGTTTTTAAATTTAGAGACAAGGTCTGGCTGAGTCTCTTAAGTTTCCAGGCTGGGCTTGAACTTGTACCCCTCCTGTCTCAGCCTCCCAGAGTGCCAGACTGTGTGCCACTGTGCCTGGCTCCTAGTCATCAAATTTCAATGTCTGCTTCCCTGTCTCAGCCAATATTTGATATTATGGTATTTCAGATTCTTTGTAACTGTACTGATTAAATACTGAATTTTCTGGTTGTTACTGAAGATTAAAATACAGTAGAAAAATCTACTTTATAAAAACCCAGCCACTGAATATCCCTTTTCACACTTTCATATACGTTTGTCTCTGCAAATCCTTAGGGATCTCTCATTGACAAGCGTAGCACAGTGAGACTAAATAGCAGGGTATAGAAATGTTTACAGTTTGAAAATTGGCACATGGTGCCAGGTGCCACTTTTGAGGAGAACTCTTTATTCTACTTTTGAATTTTGACCTGTCATAGCATTATCACTTTCTGATTATAACCTAGCAATGTTGTATCTCAGTTCTTTTTCTTATAGGCACACACTCATAATTCATAGCCTCCACTAGCCCAGGTAGTCTTTAGATTCTGCTTTCTGTGTTTATCCAGATCCCAAGTGGTGGGCTCACTGAAATCTGCAGGAAGCCCCTCTCTCCTGGATGCATCGCATCTGTGTCGGATTGGCTCATCTCCATCGGCCTCCCCATGTACACCAGCACCCTCTCTGACGCGGGGTTCAGCACACTGAGCCAAGTGCCTTCTCTGTCCCACACTTGCCTTCAAGAGGCCGGCATCACAGAGGAGCGACACATCAGGAAGCTCGTGTCCGCAGCCAGACTCTTCAAACTGCCACCCAGCCCTGAGACAATGTAGCCAAGCCCACCATGGACCTCCCTGGACCAGAGCCAGCCTTTCCCTGTGCTCATGAAGCTGATGCAGTTCTTCCATCATGGGCAGGCTGGTGGAATCCAGAAGAAAGGCCCCCATGTGGCCCCCAGAACATGAAACCAGGCACAGGACTGGACCCTCTCCTCCAAAGAAGCCCCTTGAGGAAATTGGTGTGGTTCTCTTTGACCCCCAAAGGCAGGAGAAGTGCTTATTTTTATTTTCAGAACGCAGAAGAACCAAGATGCCAAGTAGCTGCAGACCCTGTGCCTCTGTCTGTTTCTGGGCTGGCAGATGGTGGGGAGCAGGGAGGAGAGGGCTGAGAAGAGAGGAGAGAGCAGAGCACCCCGTTGTTTTTGGTTGTGCCCTTGCCCTGTGTTGGTCACCCTGCAGGATGCCTGAACCAGGTGGGGTTAGCTAGGCCAAAGTACCAGACCCGGGAATTATTCTATACTATTGACTGTGCTCACTTGTTCAGAAGTTAGAACATCTGGCTGCAGCAGGAAAAACAAAGTCCTATTCTCCTTTAGATAAACAAGAGACTTTCAAATAATTGCTTTCTAGCAATCAGCTTTTATTTGCCTTAATATCAGCTTTCAAGCAGTTATCTGTAACTAGTGTCCACAACCCTGTAACCCTAGTTCCAAATCTTCAGCCTAAGACTGCCATGTGACATGTCTGGGATGTTTTCAGCAAAAATGGCCTTTTCTAATTGTCTTATTCTAACATGGCTTATTTTGTAGGGGTGATGATCAGGCACGCATTTCATCCTGGCTTTCTGTGTTTAAACTAACTACAGCCTAGTAAAAAGCTATCTGAAACTGACAAAAGATATCTGTGTGGGTGTGGGTGTGGGAGTGTAGTAACTGCCTTTCATTTTAATCAGTTTAGTATCATACCACATTGGTCACTGTTGCAGTATTGACTTGGAATCCTGACCACGTCCATTCCAAAACTGAGTCATCAGCTAAGAGACCACGCTTGCAGAAACTCACTGTAAGGTTAAATATTTCAGAAAGCTGTTTCTAAAAAGGGAGGCAGTATATAAGATATTTTCAATTTTTTTAGTTTTATAATTAAGATATTGTTATCCTTCTTTTCTTATTTAGATGATTCTTTTTGTTCAAACGGGTTCATTAGGGAGCCAAACCACATTAGCCATGTGTTGAATATTGCATATTTTCAATTATTTTCCAACTGATTTCAGCATATTATATCCTCTTGTAGTCTCGTATCTCATTTTCTAGCAAACAGCAAATTTAGACAATATTAAGGTTTCCGTTGCTTACAAAATGATTTTCCCTTCACATTATTAATCATGAGCACTATTGGAAGCATCAAATACGATCATTTACAATAGAAACACTTTGAACATAAGACCTTGATCAAAAGTTCTCTAATGTTTCCTCTTGTATTAAATGGTTTCCCTCAGGGAAGTGGAGGAAATGATTTCATTAATTACAAAGCCATCTTTACATGCTTTATATGTCTCTGAGGAAAAGGACATTCTCAGGTGATGTATTTTCTTTTCATGCATTGGTATGCATTTTAAAAAACAATGTGTTTCTTCCATAACTTTTACCTTCTATAAATTGCCATGTGAAGAAATTGTGGCAATGCTGAATAAAAAGGCAATGCTGCCAAATTTCTGTGGGATTCTTAAAAGTTACAGCAATATTTGTCCTCTTGGGTTGTGGCACAGCCCATTTGGAAGGTGGTAGGGCTGCAGGGTCCAGAGAACTACAGCAGTCACTGGATGTCATTTGTGGTGGAGGTGGGGACCTTAAAACAGGCTTTTCTTCTTGCTTTTGAAATACCTTGGCTTGGCATTCGGACAGAGTCTGCTCCTCCTTTCAGCTGAGCCAGAAGACCACGTGAAGGTCATGTTAGAGGCAACAAAGGAGAAATCACATGGGAATTTCCCAGTTTTAATTTGTTCCCAGCCCAGAGATTTCGTTTCACTAAAACTAGCATCAGAGATTTTGAGAATGTCAAACCATATTTTTATCACTCTTTGTAAATCATTGCCTTTGCATGGAAAATTAAATTCAGGGACCATGAATAACTTTTTAGGATGAATGTCTGATTTGAGGGGGCTAGGTTGCTTTTACCTTTTTTTTTTTGGTACCATGGATCGAACTTGGGTCCTTGCGCTTGCGAGGCAAGCGGTGGAACCACTGAGCTAAACCCCTGGCCCTGTTTTTACCTTTTTTAAATTTGGGTTTTTTTTTTTTTTTTTTACTACCTTTAGTGTTTGTTTGGTCTTCTTTTGCTTTAAACTTTTAATTTGATCTGAGAAAAGCCTGAATGTTTGTGTGACCATTGACTGAGGTGGTTTGGGGCTGCCTGTGGATGCTGGAGGTGGTAGGTTTTAGCAATATCCAGTTTTTATCAGTTGCATTTGGTACAGAATTTGAGTAATGGTGAAAATTACTGTCTTTGGAAAGCACAAAAGAAACCTGGAAAGGCAGTTTGGCTCAGGTAGGTACACATGGCATTGTGTGTCATTTGTAATCTCACAGCTGTCTGGAAGGAAATGCAGCCAGTCCCAGCTACCACTTAACATTCCCAAATAACTGAAAGCAAATAGCTTTTCATGGCCTTGCCTCACGCAGAGGCACTTTTCTCTGTCCTGACCCCAGGTGTAGTTGAAATTAGAAATGATTTGTCTAGTAGAAATCAGTCCTTGACATAGCAGAGTTTGCATTCATAACTGCAGCGAGAGGTCCATTCACCAAGTCACTCCTGCATGTGCATACTAAATTATGTTCAGAAAAAAATATACTTGTCTGAGTCCAAGGTATCTTGATTTTAAATTGAGAAAACAAACTGTCAAGTTATATAACAACTAACAACATTGCACTTTCTGTATATGAAATCAATATTTAAATAACTTATTTTTCTCCATTGCTGTTCTTAAACATTGTAAGTAGCTGTAATATACCAGTACCAATATGTTCTTGCAATTGCTTCAGCCCAAGAAAGCTGTGTATTGTTTTAAGAACTGTAAAAATTATTGTGATGATTCATTTAGCAAAAGGAACGATGGACAGAAAGGTTTTCCTATGTATCAAAACTTGTCTATAATTATGTCATCTATGTACCTAGAATAAAAAGTAAATAAATTTCTTCAGTTGAATCTGCTTCTTTGGTGGTTCCTCGGTGGTTCCTCAGGTATTTCAAAGATGGGGAAATAGAAATGAAGGAGAAATTAAGAAGGGTTGTTAACAAATGAACTACACTGTGAAATTATAGTTGTTTATAGTTACCGTAGTCACATCACTACAACCCACCATCTGACAAACACCCAGGTTCTCCTTGCCAATTTGTTGCATTTTTTTTTAAAACTATGTATCACTGACTCATATAAGACCAGAAAGATTTTTGGAAGTCATCTCTTTTCTAAGCCATCATTTTCAAATAAAGAATCTGAGGCCACCTAAGTGGTTGACTTGCCCAACCCAAGTATTCTACTAAGAGAAAAAAATGAAGGTTAGGATTTCTAGAAATTAGTCAACTTGACAGTGATGTATTTTCATTGTTGATAGACCATAAGTGACACAAAGACTTTTTTATTTTTGGTTGTTCTAGGGATCATATGCAGGGCCTTGTGCTTGCTAGGCAAGTACTTTACCACTGAGCTACATCCCCAGCCCCTAAAGGCACATTTTTATTGAGGGGGATGGTTATTATAAAAAATATTAATAGATAATACATTCACTTGGGACAAAACAAAACAACTCACCTTTCCTTCTGAACTACCTTGTTCCTTTCTCTGTGGGCAGCTATCATAATAGCATTTACCTAGGTTCTTAGAAATGCTCATACATATTTACAAATCTAATTGAATACATATTTTTTCATACAGAAATGCTAGCATATTCTTAACCTGAGAATTCTTAATTCTTACCTGCTTATTTATAAATTAAAATATTTTGGAAATCCATGTTAACTCCCCTCCAATCTCTTAAAGGCTGGGTAATATTTGATTAAGCGAGTAATTTGTCTAACTTAATGAACACATAACTTTTTGCTGTTATAAAAAAAAGCTGTTACAAATATCCTTACAGATATGTCATATGGAATAGCTGCGTTAAAGTTGTGTTTTAAATTTTGATAGAATATTTTAAACCTACTGGTGGGTTTCATTAAAGGAAACTACTCTGGTAGGTTTCATCACTGTCTTCTTCTCCATATCCCCAACTCATTTTGAAAATGGGAATATTTTATATCGTAGAGTGAAATATCGTCTCAACTGTTAGAGCCTACCCTAAATTTCAATTAAGTTTATTGTAGGCTGACTCATAAGATTTAATAGTTCAATTTAAAGAAGAGACATTTTTCTTAGGATTCCTAAGAAATCTTGACCACATGCCTGCTGTTCCTACTCCCTTCATAGATGCAGACCTGTGTTGCATTCACTAGGATGTTCTATAAAATTCACATTTGATTAGGGAAAGTATAGAAGAGAAGATAATCATTTGGTAACGATTTTTCACCTGCACAACTCATTTTGGAGCCCTTAGAATTGTGACTTTCTTTATCCTTGATTATGAGGAGCTTCTCGGCAAACTGCACAGTACTTCACAGCCCAAGATTTGTATGCACGCTTGTGTGTGTGTGTGTGTGTGTGTGTGTGAGAGAGAGAGAGAGAGAGAGAGGAGAAGATGACCAGCAGGGGACCTTGGGTGACATTACTTGGAAGCTCTCCCAATTCCTCATGCAGAGCTGCTCTGACAGCACCACACTCTGGAAAGGGACTTTAGCTTTTACTTGAAGCTACGGCTTGAATGTGTCCCCAAAGCTCATTTGTTGGGAACTTAATCTTCAAATTGATGTATTAGTGATATTTGGAGATGCAGTTTTGGGGGTAGTTAGGATTAAATGAAATCATATGGCGGTGGGGACACAAAGGGATTAGTAGCTTTAGAAGGACAAAGGGAGCTGACACACTTGCTCTGTCTGGCTATTTGATGCCTTCCTCCCTGTTACGATGTGGCAAAAAGATCCTCATCAGATGCAGCGCCTCCTTCTTGGACTTGTCAGCCTTAAGAACTACAAAGAATAAATTTCTTCTTTTTTTTGGTACCGGGGATGGAACTCTGGTCCTTGCACTTGCGCAGCAGGTGGCAAAACCACTGAGCTAAATCCCTGGCCTCCTCTTTACAAATTACCCTGCCTGTAGTGTTATGTTAGAGCAACACAAAATGGACTAAGATGCCTCCTGTACACCTTAACAAACACACTTGAAGGTCCTAATCCAAGCAGGCTTGAGTCTGGTATGGAAAGACACCAGGGTAGTGGTGTGGGAGCCTTAGTCATTCAGAATACGTAATCTGAGTAGGACTTGCCATCCCCATTCATCCTCAATGAACTTTTCCTCAAAAGTTGGATCATGACTGCAGTTAGAACCATAGAAGAGAGGTGTGTGTACAAAAGTTTGTGCAAAGCAGAGAGGAAACTGAGTCTGGGGAGAGAAAAGCCCAGAAGAGGTAGTTATATGGATTATAAGCATGTATCTTGTGCTGTTAACACAAGTCCTGAAAGACAGAAGACAATAAATGAGAAAATATAACCCATGAGTCCAAAGTCCTGATGTCCCTGAGGGGATAGTCCATGCATTAACCTCCCTTTTGGATCTTTCAGCCCACTTGTAAACCCTGCAGCATCTTCAAATAGTTTTCCCTACCTCAAAAAAGGTCACTCTGTCTAATTCTTCTACTTGAACTCAGGATCCTGTTTTGGGATGCCTAAGCCATCATTATTTCCCTCACATCTCAATAGCTTCCCCTGGCACTTGTCTGCAGCAGGCCAATGCTATCTTTGCATTCCTTTGGGGAACTGCACCCTCAACATTTCAAGTGATCCTGGCACAACTTTCAGATGTGGTGTCCCTAAACTGCCTCTGAGTAGTGAGCACAACCCAGGCCACTGGGGCTCCTTCTCTTGGAATCAAGCTCTTGAGTTGAAAGTCAAGTATGTAAGAGGGCTGCAACCAAGTGCTGCCAATGGAGATGCCCCTGGTGGCAATGCCTGAAGAATCCATAAAGCCCCACAAACAAGGGACCCTCTGGCTTCCTCTACTCTCATCTGATACCTCATGCCAATGGCCACCAGACATTGTGGCTCATATACCCCTTAAAATAATATTCAAACATGAACTCTCTTGCACATGTTAAAGTTGCCCACCAAAACTTCTTAACCATAAGTTTAAGTAATTGCAAGACTGTACATTTCCATATAACTATATTGCATTTTAAAAATAAAACTGCAACATTATTTTAAAATATGTATCTATTAGAAAATAAATACTATAGCTATTTGATACCTTCCAGTTGCCCTCTGAAAGCACACAAAAGCAAGCAATTTATAAATTTTAATACGCTCCCTTTTCTCCTTGGCTTTATCTTCATTTTACTTCCACCACAGATTTTTATCCTGATGCAATAATTTAACGTGGATCTTTTTTATCATCCTATATTTTCCTATAATAAAGATGTCTGTGAACTGAAACTACATTTCCTATGATTAAATTCTCTGCAAAAATCTTCATTTTTTTTTACCCTTACCATCATCAATGTAGCAATGTAGAGCTATGTTGTCACTTTTGATAAATAATCATCAATTATGAAAATTTAAGTTGGAAATGTCCCACATAAGATGGATGGAAGGCAGAGGGCTGTTTATGGGGCCTTGATCCTAGAAGATCAACACCAATTTCGTTTGCCTGCTTGTCCAGAGCCCCAGGAATTTTTATAACCTGCCGAGTTTATAACCTGTTGAGAGGGATGCTTTTTTCCCCCTCTGGAAATGAGAGGAAAGGGGCATTTGTGAAAAAAGAGATGGAAAGGAGCACTGGCAGGCCAGGCAGGAAGGTAAGTTCAGGACTACCCTGACCTGGTAACAGACCCTATCCCAGCTGCCCGAGGCACTGTGCTGTGGAAAGCATCCCAGATTGAAGATCTTTGCAGCAAGCCCCGTGGGCTCTTCCAGAACCTTCCTCTCCCTGCTCGTGAGTCGAAGCTGTTTGTTGGTTTTACCCACTGAGATAATCCTGTCAACTAGGCCAGTGGAGACCATTCTTTCCTTTAAAATTTCTCTTTCAACCCATTTCCCTCATTCAGCAACCCTCACTTTCTCTCTTGCTTTTCCCAGCCAAATCCTGTATCGGGAAAGATCTCCTTGCTCCTGTCTCCTTGTTTATGCCCTGTAGAGCCTCAGTTTGCAGCCAGAGGTGCGGGAGCCACGTATTGCCTCCCGGTATCCTCAGCTGCCTCTTCTTCCTCTACCCAAGCTTTGACGGTTCCGGAACCTCATACTTTCATCCCAGGCCCTTTTGAATCTTAGGTATTAAAACTAGAGAGAACTTATTTTAACCTTCCATCTTGTAGGTGAGGGGCCAAAGACCCAGAAGTGACGGGAGCGGCTGAAGTCCTGCACGGATGGCTAGCGGCAGAGCAAACTGGTGAAGAGTCAGGTCCCGTCTGTTCACCAAAGGCTTACCTGGAGCACGTGCGCACCCGTGGCTTTGGAAAGCATCAGCAAACCCCAAGATCTCAGAGCTGTTTTCAGCACCAGAACCTGCACAGGGAGCAGTTACTGCAGCGGGCGGCCACCAGAGGGCAGTGATCAGCTGGATTGAAGGAGGGTGGGGTGACGACTACCGGGGGAGTGCTGAATGTGCGTACTGCGCAGCCGCGGCAGAGTGAGCGCGGGGGTACCCCAGTCTCAAAAAGGGACTGAGCTGGTGCAAGGCGGAGTAGGGTTTCCGCGACGCTTGCAGTGTCCCGTAAGCAAAACTCCTACAAAAACGCCCTAGCCCTAGGAGAATGAGAATGGGTGACTACCGGAACTCAGTCGGTTTTGAACACTGGAGCTCTTGGCTGTCCGGCTCTCTGCCTCATTTCTTCTTTACCGTAGCTGCGTGACGCGGCTCAGCTTCCTGCACTCTGGGTGTGGACGTCTCTGTGCGTTCTCAGGTGCCCGCCGGCCTGCTGTAGAGCACATGGGGGTGCGGGGCAGTGTTTAGACTATGAACGGAGTCCTAAACTTTCGATGCCAAGCTGAGAGGTGGAATCCAGGCCAGTTTTTTGTTTGGATGGCATTTTATTGCTCCAGGCCGGAATAGCCCGATGGAGAGAAATGGCCACCGCTTCGTCCAGACGCGCCCTGAACTCTTACATACTGAGCGCTCTGGACCTTCACAGGGTGCCTGGGCAGGAGACGCTGTGGTCCCCGTTTCACAGCTGCAGGAACTGCGATCACGGCAGCCAGAGGTGGATGAGATGAGATCTGACCTTGGGTTGTATCTCATGCCCTTTGGATTAATCGCTATGCTGAATAATTTCCCAGTTCTCAGCCAGGGGTGCATATTAAAATTCTGTGGTGTTATCACCAATCAGGGCTTCACAAGAGAAACAGAGCCAGTGGGAGATATATATTTAGAAATTTATTGCCCAGATTCGGTTTATTTAATTGTGGGGCTGGCTGGTGGAGTATGAAATCCACAGGGCTGGGCCACCTCGAAGGGCAGACCCGAGCTCTTGGACATGGGCTGAAACTGCTGGCCATGGCAGAATTTCCTTTTCATCAAGGAAGCCTCAGCTTCCAAGTTAGGGCCCAGATAGCCCTAAACTTACAAAGTTTAAATACATTCTAAATCATGTTCAAAAGTGTCCCAGTTGACTGAAGTTCTGTCCAATGACACTTTGCTATCTCTTATACATGCTCCTGAGTTTCCTTAAATATGACATTAATCTACAGGTCCAGTAATAGAAGCTAGAGAACACTAACAGCTTTGAGTTTGTTCCCTCTCCAAAAATAACTAACCAGTTTGATCTGCTTGACCAAGGTGAGGTTATCTTCTTCTATTTATTGCAATTGCTTCAGTCTGGAGTCCCCAAATTACAAAGTGTCCTTTATCTGTCCTTAAAACATGCTTGCAAAAAAGTTGCTGCAGAATGGCAGGCTTTTCTCAGCGCAAAGAGGCCTTTCTTGCTTGCAGTCAACAAGCTGAGATTAAAGCCAGCAGGACCGGTCAGCTCCTGACAGGATTTGCACTCAGCCCCATAGGATACCTCTGTGCCCGGGGAGTCTTAGCAGCAGCTCTGGAAGCTGTGGTGAAATAAATTATCTGCCCAAAAAAGCCCCAAGTGGACCTTCTAGGGGGAGGGTGAGCTCAGGAGACAGTCCAGACTCACCCCTCCCCTGGGGTGGGTTCTTAATTAGGGTTGCTGGGTTATTTGTCAGAACCATCTGAGTCCAAGAAGTTAGAATCATATTGCATTCTAGAAAACAGAAAGGTTAGAGGACCTCTCTTTCCAAGGTGACAACTTGGCCTATTCAAGCGTACCTACTCTATACACCAAAAGCCATAGGAGATTGAGTCTTTCTGGCCCCCGATGTCCTAGTATCACCACCAGCAACTACTTGCCTTCAAGAAGAATCACTGCAAGATGTTCCCAAAGTTATTGCGAAGGGTGACAGGTAGATCACCTAGTCAGACAATGGCTGATCCTTTTTATTTGGCAGCTTCTAAAAGTCCTGCTTGGCTAGGGTGGGAATAGCTCAGACTCTGCACTGAGAAGGGGCCCCAGCTTTCCGCTCAGTGGGGCTCTGCTCTGAATGCAGTGAAGTCAATGGGCGGTCCAGGGTCTTCTTATGGCCCTGCCTCTCCTGCAGCTCTCTTCCCTCCCTGTGGTCCCCATGGTTCTGTCTGGTGCACCTGTCTCAGAGGACAGGCTTGGGGAAGTCTCCCCTTGGGAAAACAAGACCCCTTTCTGGTGGGCTCAGGGACAGAGGCCAGAGCTGACCTGTCTCTCTCCTGGACTCAGGGAAGCCATGCCCAGGTTACCCTGGCACATCAGAAAATGAGATCACAATGGCTTCTGTCCTCTCAGATAGCTTCTGAGAGTCATTTTAGTCCTTGTTCAATCTTTTGGCTAATGCTAGTCACACTTAGCTCTGGTAAGCCCCCTCGTGGCTTCTGTCTCATGTGCCAAGTTGAAAATCTGCTCATGAGATTGTTTTTGGAGCAGCGGGAAATGGGAGTTTTGGCATGGAGACATGAAAAGTGGCCCCAGATCTAGAACCTGAGACTTGGACAAAAAGGTAACTCTTTGTTCTGGGGTCCCTGCCTCAGAATTCCTCAAGGGTCTGTTGAGGGCCTCTTGGGGACAGAGTAAGGCTTCACATCTCAGAGCATCAGCTCCCTGCAAAACTAGCAGTTGTTTGCAGAGCAGATTGAAGGCTGTCTTGATGGACACAGAGACAGTGCATGCATTTCCTCTGTCTTCCTAGGGGAGCTTTTCAGAACTTTTCCAAGAGCCTTTTCAGCTGTGGTTTAAATTCAGAGCCCTGGCACCAGGGAGGAGAACATTTGCTTTGGAACCTAGCACTTCCTGTTTGGTCCTGGCTCCAAATGTATGGAATCAGGCTTTGCAGGAAGGTGTGTAATAGTAATTGTCTGTGGAAACAGAACAAGTGGAGACTGTGTCTCTACAAGGACATCCCGTTCTTGCTGCCCAGGATGCCTCCCTTGCTGCCTTGAGACTTAGGAGAGTTCCCCACAGAAAAAAATTTGATGAGGAATTCATGTTGTTTGTATGGTGGAGGATTTACAAATTCTATACTAAAATTTTTCTTATGGATATTTTTCCTTTCAAAAATGGAAGAAAATAATATAGTGTGTGTTTGGGACATCTATTCAAAGGAAGCATGAAGAACGATTTTTCATAAATTAAGAAATTAAATGTTTTCTTGAGGCCCAGATGGGTGAGGACAAATATATGCTTGCTGCAGGATGGCTGGGTTTGCTCACACTACTCTAAAAATGTACAATTCGACAAGTAATTTGCTCTCTTATTTTTGGCAGACGAGAGAGGTGACTTGCCAGCACTCACGACTTACCACTGCCACCCCCAGACATGTGTTCATGACTTGGGTGCCATGAAGGTAAACAGTTGTGCAAGTATCTAGGCCATCAGCTCCAGCTTCTCTCCCCCACCTCCCACCTGGGGACACAGTGGGTCATCACCACCACCATAGTGGAAAAGCAATCTCTTTCAGCCTTGAGCCCTGCTTCGACCATTTTCCTGGGGACCAGGCTCTGTGCCACACTGGAGTGGGCCTTCCTTCTCTGCAGCCCCCATGGGCAGGGTGCCACGGAAGGTCTCTCAGAGACCTGAGAACCTCTCACTATTTCTGCCTTTCATCACCGGATAGTCATTTGGTTCATATCTCTTAAAGGGATGGTAACCAGAATTAGTCTTCAGGTTTAAATGATTCCTGGGATTTTCCTAGGCTGTTTTATCGTTATCTTTCACATCTTGGTGTTTTCATTGACCTTAGCAGGGGATGGGGCTGAGCAGGAAGGTGTCTTGGAATAGAGGTCACAGAATCAAGAGCTTTCTCAAGGGTGATGACCAGTATTTCAGCGCTCCTTCCTTCCCCTGGGCTTACTAGTGGCTGCTTTCACTTCGGTCTAGTGTAAAAACCCTAAAAATGGCAGTAGCTCAAAGTGTACAGGGTTTCATTGTAATAGTCTAAGTAGTAGGCAAGCTATTTTTTTAAAAGTGGACTCCTTTTTGAGTGGAGGAATAGGTCCTCCTTCCTCCCTACAGCAGGGCACACACTAGAGCCTCTGCAGACTTCCCTGGTTTACTGTGATCAGACTTAATGATTTTTCAACTTTATGGTGGCATAAAAGCACACATCTATACTCATTCTGTTTTCCACTTTCAATGTAGTACTCAATAAATCCCATGAGATACTCAGCATTTTATTATAAAATAGTCCTTATGTTAGATGGTTTTGCCCAACTATAGGTTAATAAATGAAAATGTTCTGAGTGCTTCATTTGTGTCATTGAGATAGGGTTTTGTTGAATGAATGCTAAGTACATTTGTTTACTTATATTTTCAATTTAAGATGGGTTTATCTGGAAAGAACCCCTCACAAGTTGAGGAGGATTTGTATAGTTCTCACACTACACTGTGATTATTTTCCTACTACCAGTATCTACTACCCAGGCTGAACTCTTGAAATGCAGGGACTTGGCATTCATCCTTATTTCCCCAGTGTCCAGCTCAGTGTCCAGAACATGCCAGTGCTGCATAGCACACACGAAGAAGGTGTGCAGCACTCTTTGTCTTTCTTTTTCAGGAGGCTACCCTAAGGAAAGTGGGATCGGGCAAACAAATGTGCAGCTCTGGACTCGAAGTATGTGCTCATGGCTCCGCCAGCCATGGCCCCTCTGGGTCTCTCACACACCTGCTGCTGGGACTCTGGTCACAAGCTGGGTAACAGCGAGGGAAGTCGGCTTTGTCCTTACCCTTGCCAGCCAAGTGGCCAGTGGGCCAGCTGTTCTCTCAAAGGACATCCATGAAAATCCGCAGGCGTTTCCTCTTCCACTGACTCACGGGGTGCAAAGTGGGTGGTACCACGTGACCCTGCCGCCAAAATCCTCAAGTGTGTCATTGTGAGGCCAGATGCTCTCTTCTACACACTGAAGAACGAATGTGTTTGTGTTTTGAACACTCCCTGTACTAGGCAGCAATTCTGTGGGCAAGCAACAGGACTTTTCAGTGATTCATCCAGAGGGGAACCTACAGCTTCCCACACAGCATTTTATGTTCCTAGAAAGGGCACAGAGTGGCTGACTCTTGTGTTTAGGTGGTGAGTCTCCCTGATAGGATCCTCAAAAATGCCTGCTTGATATGCAGAGGCACTGGGTTTGTCTCAGCCAACACAGGGAGTGCAGCCTGGAAGAGAATTACTTTTCTTTTTCTGCAATAACCTTTAATTAAAATGTGTTATTTTCTTCAATTATGAGTACAAGCAACAGCAACCATACTGTTTGTGATGTCACCAATGCAAACCATGGGTATCTTCATATTGCCTCATTGGACTTCAGGTATAGCCTGCAATGTCTTTTATGATGTGATACCACATTTTTTTTTTTTTTGATACCAGGGATCGAACTCGGGTCCGTGCGCTTGTGAGGCAGGTGGCGGAACCACTGAGCTAAATCCCTGGCCCTTGCAATGTCTTTTATGGTCATTGCTTCCTTGATGTCATGTAGCTCGTGGACTCACTGACAGATCTTGACTTTTAATGTGTTGGTAAAGGAGGACTTGTGTACTCTATGTATTAAGGTTCTCTAGAAAAACAAAAGCAATGCGTGTGTGTGTGCACTTGCATGCATGCATGTGTGTGAATGTGCATGGATGAGTGTGGGTGCATATATTGTTTCTTGATCTAGGGTCCAGCCTCTGGACTTTCCCAGCTATGCTTGTCATCCTGGGCCTCCCTGACCCAGTATCAGTGATGGCTCACAGGCCTGTGGAGACTGAGAAATCCATAATCTGCCACCTTCATGCTTGAGACCAAGGAACACTGATGGTATGGTTCTGAGAACCAAAGGGCTAATGGTGTATCTGCCTGCCAAGGGCAGAAGAGGGATGTAGTGGCTCATTCAGGCAGAGATGTCAAAGTCTCCCTTTCTCCTCCTTTTGTTCTACCCAGTCCCCCAGTGGATTGAATGATGTCTACCCACATTGGGTGCTCAGTCTATTAATGCTGCACTCAGTCTACTAACTCAGACATTTTTCTCATCAGGAAGCACCCACAGACACATCCAGAAATAATGGATCCAGCCACTAGGGCACCCCATGACCCAGTCAAGTTCACACTTTAAATTAATCATCACATTATATCCTGAGCTTGATATTAAAAAAGAATTTCTACTGCTGTTTCAATATATTGACAATTCTATGTACTTGAGATTATGCATTTCAAACATTATTTTGAGAAGCAAAGTAAGGCATCACCAGGTAGTCAGAGGGACTCATAGAACCAAAAAATGTTAAGAATCTCTGAGATCCACTCTGCCATGAGGCCCCCAGCTTTTGCCTGTTCACCTCTTGGGTGGAAACAAATCCTTCTCAAAATAATACCTTCTATTTTATATTCTTTACGCTTAAGGGAAGGGTGGGTGAACTAGCTGCCAATTTTTTCCCCTTCAATTCTAATTCATCTTGCATCACTTCCTCCTCTGGAGCTGGGTACTAGATATTTCCCCTTTGCATGATACTCTACCCTGTCAAGAAGGAGCAGTGGATGGACCAGAGAAGGACCTTCTCTCCCTAGCATCCAGCACACTTCCTTTGTTTTTGTGCTGCTTCTCCCTGAATGGCTAGAGAGGCTGTGTGGGCCCACTGCTGCTTCAAAGAACCCACAGTTCTTAGTGAGGTCCTTCCTGATCTGTCTTGCCTATCAGCCACAGCCCACTGACACTGGCAGTTTCAGAAGGCTGCCAGCTGCCAGTCTGAGAAGCTGGGCTGTAATAATAACTGACTGTGTCAACTGGAGTAAGAAACATCCAACTAAATTGGATCAGCATAGTTTGGTTGTGGCTGAAAGGATTTACTGAAGACAAAAATCCATCCTAGGGAGGCTTGTCACCTGGATGGTGAAAAAGGAAGTCTCGCTTCGGCTTCTTCCAGAGGAGCTCCGGTCTTAACCTTCACCTTGGACATCATCTTCTGGTTTCCAGTGAGGACTCTACAGCCTTCAGCACAGACTCTTCAGCCTTCTGCCACAGACCCTGCGGCCTCCTGATACGGACTCACACAGGACTCTACAGTGAGCTCCAGGCCTTTGACTGGATCCTTCAGATCTCCAGTATGAAGACAGCCCGTTAGCATTCTTCCATATCTGACTCCATGGGTAGCCATTTTAAGCCAATCTGGTGAATTCTTATATTTGTATGTCTTGCATTAAATCTGTTTCTCTAGTAAGCACTGATTGACATAGGGGCTGTTTTCTGCCCTATGATGGGGACCAGTTCTGACCTGGGCCAGTTCATGAAATGAATCTATTACCCACTGGGCAACTTCCCTAATGAGTCCTGAATTCCAGTTTGGGGAGGAGGCCCCTTGTAGCAGTTTTCTAGGGCTGCTATGATAAAGTATTGCAAACTGGGTGGTTGAACAACAGACATTTGTCTTGCGGTTCTGGAAACCATGTATTTAATGAAGGTGTTGTGGGTGGAGTGGGGATAAAATGATCAAGACATGATATGTATGTGTACCAATTCCCCAAGTAAATGCAATTATTATGTATTGTAAACATATACTAAAAACTTTTAAAAGATGAAGGTATAGGCAGAATTTGTTCATCTTGAGGGCTGGGAGAGAGAATTTGCTCCATGCTTGTGGTGGTTTGTGGGTAATCCTTGGCATTTCTTGGTTGCGGAAACATCACCCTGATCTCTACCTGCATCTTATATGACATCCTTTCTGTGTGCATTTTGGTGTCCCAATTTCTCTTTTCATATAGGACACCAGTTTTACTGGATTAGGGGCTGACCCTGTTCCTGCATGAACTTATCATAACTTAACAACTCACATCTGTGGAAATTTATTTCCAAATAAGTTCATCTGAGTAGGGTTTCAACATATGCTTTTTGAAGGACACAATTCAACCCACAGATCAACCTTCTTTGTAAATTTGCTTTTCTTTATTACTCTCGGTTCCACATTCTTTAGAGACGTGTTTCACCTCTTTATAGCCAACACTGTTGTTAGTAGGTTATTATTCTCTATGCATTATATTTTCATCTAATTTGGTCTTATGATCTCTCACAAGGGAGTGACCATAAACTCGAGTTCTATCCAGGATGGGGAATCAGACGATCTGATGGGGCATCATAGAGTTTACAGTGTGCTTCCACAGGATTCTTCTTCATTCTGGTGGAAGATCTAACATTTAAGTAACTGACCCATGACCAGGTGTCTTCTCACAGGAAACTTGTTTATATTGACAGGAGCCTTAACGGTTCTTGTATGATCTGTGTCCACTTTATTCCTGGACCAAGGTAGCTACTACTTTCTACAGCAGGCTAATAAGAAAGATGTTACCTTTGGGTGTGTTGGTCAGGTCACACACGGAAGAGGTGATTTGGTGGTTTATTTATATGCTTGGTTTTATTGGCATTAGCAGCTAAAGTAGCCCCCTTACAAACATGGAAATGGCAGAAGTGCATCATTAGCTGAGTTTACTAAATTATGATAACTATCAGTGGCTGAGCAGGATCATATAATCATGCCTTGGCTTCCCATACTTGCTCAGAAATGAATAAATGCATATAAAAGCAGGGTGCATTCATATGTTCAGTGTTCGGCAAATGTAAGAACATTAACTCAATACAAATTTAAAATGGAAAAATTCTCAGGTGTCTTTGCTGTTTCCCTATGGACTAGAAGCTAGGGAAACAGGAACCTTTCTACTTCCTTCACCATCACTGGTGTGATATTCTGTTCGACACAGCAGCTGACTTTCACATACAGCAAGCCAGTGATCTGAGAGGGCAAGGTGAGACCATGGTGCCTTGGGAATCCTGGCCACAGTGGTCACACACCGTCATTTGCACTGCATTCAATCTGCCACTTGGGTCAGCCCTGGTTCAAGGTGAGGACTGTACATCAGCAAGGACTTCAGGAAGCAACCACTGGAAACTCCTGAAGAATGTAGCAGGAAAATGGGAGAATAGGGCACATCAAGAGAAAATAGAAGAGCCAGGAAACAGTCCAGTAGCAGTGCAATACTCAGCTAAACGATCAAGTTCCAAGATGGACATTTGTGGCAAGTTTACAAAGCAACCAGTCGAGACTATGAGGAGGATAGGGAATACTTGGATTGAGATCTCTAAGAAAAACAAATAGACCATCTGATGTCCTCATGCTTTATATTTATTGATGTATAAACAATATGATATACAAACAAAATGAAGCCTTCAGTTTCCAGGAAGCTATAAAGAGAAAAGAAACAAGGTGATTATTATTCCAGGAAAACAAAACATTGCGCAAGAAAGAAAATAGAATGTTAGTAGATTAGTTAGGTTTTGCAGTGAATATTATTTATACAAAGATGCTAATATCGATACCTTCATTGATTCAGAAAATGGAATATAACTACTGGGAACAAGGCAAGAGAAATAGTGGGGGTAGAGAACGTAAGAAACCTCAGTCGTCATTTAGAATAACAGAAAATCAATAGGTAATATCCAAGTTTTGAAAAAATTCATATAACCGTACTCATTAGAAATCCAGAAATAAATATCAAATGAATCCATTAAAGAATTGAGAGTGATCTCTGAGAATCTCAGGAGTGGAGCAGAGCAGGGGTGAGGCAAGGGACAACTGTTTTTCTTTTGCTCTAAACCATATAATCCTGTTTAGTTTTCTTTGCCGTATAAAAAAGACTAATTCAAGCAATATGTATAAAATAGAATGTCTATGAACTGCTAACTCACATTTCTGAATTCCTATATCACGTCTCAAAATTATTATAATATTTATGGCTGCAAATATATTTAGAGAATAAACTGCCAAATAAATGTATTTGGCCCACTCTGAAGCCGTGGCTTCCACCCTGAGTTGCAGTTCCTTTCCTTCCTTCCCTTCTCTGTACTTCATGGCCCTCTTGGTCCTCACTCCCACTGCTCTCTAACTAGGGAAAAAAAGCTTCCTTTTTCTGCTCAACTCATGTGGCACTTCTGCCTTGGGTTACTTGTGTCCGTGTCTTGAGTACAAGATTTGAATCCTATTGGCATATTTATCCTACTTATGTGTTTCTAACCTTGAGGGGCTCCAGCACAAGATAAATTAATGGGATACAAAATGGAAAAAACAATGCTCTGAGTCGTGTCTTTGCTGCTCCCCCATAGACAAAACTGGGACTGCGTGTCCCCTTTGCACCCAGATGAGTATTACTTTTTAATCATTTTTTTTTCATTTGCTGAGTGGTCATAAGCAGCCAATTGCCCTTCTCAAAAAGCAGCCCATGGTTATTGTGTAATTTTAAAAAGGTGATTTAAAAATGACTACTTAAAGGTCTTTTTAAAATTACTGGGGAGCGAAGTCGAATGAACACTTTGGTCAGTAGAGGGCTCTCTTTAATGAGGAATCCAGGCCAAAATTACTCCTGTTTCATACTGAAGTGCTTCAAACATGGGTCGTCTAACAAGCAAGTCTCTACCCTGCTCTATCACTTCTCATCATATTTGACAGAGTTTGAATTAAATATGCCTAATTAAAACATGCATAGGTATAATGTCCTTAAAAGGAAAACAAAATTGCCTAAAATTTTAAGGTGGAACCAAAAAACCCCAATGAACTATAATGCTTGCTATTTATTGGACAGCCCACTTCTTTCCTTAGAGCAGGGGTCCCCAAGCTCCAAGCCACAGACCGAACAGCACTGCACCGCAGGGCATGAGAGCAAGGGTTGAGCCAGGGAAGCTTCATAGGAACCCGACTGAGAATTGCGCATGCACATGTGAGGGAGCTAGGTTGCCACACATTTGAATCGTCTCACCCCTACCTCTGGAAAAATACTCTTCCACAAAATTGGTCTCTGGTGCCCCCCCCAAAAAGATTAGAGACCACTGCTTTAGAGTATCTGATACCTCAGGAAGCGAAAGCATGGTGGTCAACCCTTGGAGGGCACACCCTGCCATCCTGAGTGGGGCTAGACAGACAAGTCACTAGAGTGAAGCATAAAAACACTAAAGCTTCTGTGTATAGTTACTCTTTATATTAAAAATAAATTATTTTCTGGGCATGGTAGCACATGCCTGTAAGCCTATCTACTATGAAGGCTGAGGCAGGAGAATCACAAATTTGAGTCTATCCGACAACTTAGTGAGACCCTGTCCCAAAATAAAAAGATAAAAAGGGCTGGAGATATAGCTGAGTATGAAGGTCCTGGGTTTAATTCCCAATATCAGAATTAAATAAATAAATTATAAATAAATCACTGGCCATTTTATATATGGGTTGTCACTGACACTATCATTAGGTCTATTGCCTCAACTCATTGAAGAAAAAGTTCTACAACATGGGGGTGGGTGTAAACGATGACAATTCTCCTTGTTTGTCCTCTGCAGTATTTCCAAGGGTTTGCTATTCCATGTTACCATGGAAATGTTTTCAAGATTATATTGCTGGATTTCACTGAAATGATCCTGACAAAATAGATGTCACTGCTAATAATGCAAGACCCATGGATAACCAACCAGAAAATGGCAAGGTGGTTCTAGAGTGATTTGTCAAACCTAGAATGATAAGGTAAAAAAAAATAATGATCACTGCATTATATCTCATACAATGTTGGTAAAAATTCCAAAATTATCAAGAATAGACTCAACATAGGGATTCATACCTATTCTCTGAAACAAGGAACCTGACCCTATATGCTTATTGTGCCTTGGGTTACTGGCTATTGGCTATGTAAAGCTGCCTAGAAGAGCCAGACTTTTTTGAGATGATTATCCAGTACATGAAATGTAAACCTCTATAATTGGTAAAGTGAAGGGGATAATATTTATTTCCAGATTTCTCAGTAGTATGCATATGAAGCAATTTTTAAACTCTGGCATTATCTATTGATTTTCTGTTATGCTAGATGAAAATTTAATACCTCTGTGTTCCCTGTTGCCACCCTTCCATAGTTATACCCCATTTTTACCTAAATCAATAGAGGTATCAACATTAGTATGTTCCTATAAATAAAATTGATTTCAAAACCCAGCTTATTCATTATTACCATGATTTCTTGCAAAATATTTTCTTTTCCAGGAGTTATCCTTGCTTTGATTTCTGTATATTGAGGAGATCTTACCATCAGATTATTCATGTATCAATTGACATTTTTGAATGGTTCAGCATATAAGATAGTACAGCAGTATTTTTTTAGTTGCCTGGAAACCGCCCTCCCAGCACCCATTATCCACACACATTTTGTTTTCTAAGCCTATTCCAGTGGCATCATGTGTTACCTGAGGCTACCTTGACAAACAGGCTGAAAGGTAGATGGAAGACCAGCAAGGGGTGAGTTTGCCACAGGGGTTTTAAGTTCATGAAATTTCCTGTGGAGAACCACAGGAAGCATCCAGATAAAATCCACGGGAGTCACTGCATCAGAGTAGGGGTGGCTTCAGGACACCCTGTCTGTCCTGAAGTTCAGGGTTGCCTGGGCTGGCTTTAGTGCCACGTTGTCCTTCTTTGGAACCTCCATCTGCACACTTAAGCTATGAAAACAATGACTTGAAATAATTAAACAAATGCAGATCCCAAATCTAACTCTGAGGCACTTAATCTCTTGTGAAAAATTAAGCATAAAGATTTTCAATGTCATTGAAATTCAAAGTTCAGGCCAATGTTCATCACTTCAGAAATCCATGTCAGAGCAAGAATTTATTCAAAATGTAAACTTTGAAGTCAAAAATAAAGATGATTGGGACCATTCAAAAGATTACAAAGACAGCTTGAATTTCAAAGGGAAGAGAGCACTAGAGAAAGATTGTTCTGATGACCACATGGCATCAGATAGAACCAAGACAGCCACCCTCGCCCCTTTCTTTGGACCCTCTCAATCTGCTTTTGTCCTCTTCTGTGCTTTGAAATTTATACTATTAAGGTTATATTATTATAAATATCTTGCCGGAGTATAGTGCTTCATAAGTGTCCAGTGCTTTCACAAAAACTCTACTAAGTTTTGACATCACTTAAGGTAGATGGATAGGGTTGGTGGTACAATTCCTATTTTTATAGGAAAGTGGCTTGGCCTAAGAAAGGCTCAGTGGCTTGCTAAGACACATTGCTTGGCGTTGGCAGCTGGAAAGAGTGGAGTGGTTCAAATGTCAACAGTGTTTAATCTTTTTCTCCCATAATGTCTTTCTTTGTAATTTCACCTCCAGTTCTTTTTTTCCCTACATCTATATAGAAATCCCCCTCATCTGAGATGGATATGTTCTAAGACCCTCTTTGGATTCCTGAAACTGCAGATGATACTGAACACTATATATACTATTTTTTTTGTATATATACATATATACATACATATGATTAAGTTTAATTTATAAATTAATCATAGGAACTGACTAAACAACTAAAGTAAAACACATATATTGTAATAAAAGTTATACAAATGTGATCTTTGCTCTGTCTTGAAAGAGTTAAGATAAATATTAGTATTTTTGAACCTTGGTAACAGAGAAATTGAAACCAAAGAAAAGAGAGGTTCAGTGTATTATTATCTATATAGTTTTATCAGAAATCTGTTGTTTTGATGTTTATAAAGTTGCATTCTGTTGTTAATCATTTAAAATAATTAAACAGGCACACCCTACCAAGGTCCTGAGTCGCATGGAAGATGCCTAATCACCCCGCTGCAGACAGGCAGGTCTGCCCATGCCCTGCCAAGGTCCTGAGTGGCACAGAACACGCCGAATCATCCCGCTGCAGACAGGCAGGTCTGTGCATGCCCTACCGAGGTCCTGAGTCGCTCGAAGACCCCGAAACACCCCGCCGCAGACAGGCAGCCACCTGATTCCATACTACAAAGACGCAGAGGACACCAGACCACCAGACCAAGGTACCGAGTCCCACTGTTCCCATCCCAGAGGTAGGGGCTTCTGAGCCGTCGTCCCACTGCTCCTGGTCCAGAGGAAGGGGCTTCCCAGTCACCATCCCTCCCGCTGCTCCCAGCCCAGAGGAAAGGGCTTTTGGGCCACCTTCTGTCCCGCTGCTCCTGGCTCAGAGGGAGGGGCTTCTGAGCCACCATCTCACTGCT
>NW_004624785.1:9513501-9530754 GCF_000247695.1 Heterocephalus glaber | reverse complement strand
GAAACTGAAAGTGTAAATAAGGATTAAAATGATTAAAATGAATAATTAATAATTTCAAATAGGAAAAGGTCCAAAGGTGTAGAGGTGGTGGGGGGGGAAGGGGAAAGGAAAGAAGGGAAAGGAAAAATTATGAGAAAAGAAAAAAAATGGAAATGAAATCTATGTAAATAGGGAAGGGTAGAGGGGGTGAAGGGCCCACAGGTAATGGGGAAAAAAATAAGAACCAAGATATATCATGTACAGGTACAAGCACCCAATGATAAATGTAAACATTGTATACCTCAAATGTACCAATAAAAGAATTAAAAAAATAAAGAAACAAAAGACCTAATAAGAAATGAGCAAGATTAGAATAGACTGTTTACCACAGAAAATTTACATGTAGCAAATAAAATCCATGAAAAAAAGAAAAAAAAAAAGTAAGGAGGGTCAAACTGGGGTCCCAGTGACACTCTTTCCTAAAAGATTCTTTGACTTACAAAAGGGTTCCCTACGGGATGTGCATCAATATCAAGCTAAGAATATTTTTAGTTCAATTCAATTGTCATAAATTCAGTGTAAGAAAATCACTTGAGTGTCCGGGCTGTGGCCACTGCTGAGCTGCCAAAGCTCAACTGCACCATGGAGCTGATGAGCTTTGGAGGACGTGAGGAGACTGTGGAGTATCGTTCCTGGGGACGGGGACAGGAAGAGGTGGTCAATCAAAGCAGCACTTATTTCCATGGAAATGAGGCAGCCACTTTGCTGGAGCTGCATCTGTTTGGGGTAGGAATGAAGACTCCCTATCTCATGAGGACCTCAGTCCCAGTGGTGAGCCGTCTCCCTGTCATCTTCATCTGTATTGGCCAATGATCACTGTTTTTCAGGGCATTCTTCCTCCTCAAACCCTACATCTCTGCACAGGGGTGAACAAATGTGATTGCTGCCGACCCTTGACATAGATCACTCTGTAGATGCCTGCATCCTCACAGAACCTAATCCCAGATCACACACTACCAGCTGAGGTCCTTCTGGCCCATACACACGTTGTGCTTGATTTGTAGGGTTTTTAAAAAAAGAGTTTAAAATAGGTATCTGTGTTTTAGATTAAGAATCTTGATTTTCCATTTCTTTTAAAAAATAAGTACATCTGGCAGCAGCGGCCCCAAATTCTTAAAGAGCAGTGGAATAAATACCACTGGACTGGGCATATGTTCCTTAGACCACCATAGGCCCCGGTGCAGCCTAGCAGATTTACATGCTTGCTCAGATACCATGGATTAGCAATACTGACTCTGTCCTAGCACCTTCCCTTCTCCACCCTGGTGTGTGCTCTGCTCTGCTCTGGAGTTTGCGCGTAGGTGCAGGGAGGAATCCACCATTTCTCTAGGCCTTGCTTTCTTCTTCCAACTTCTGGGATACAGCTGACACACCCCTAGGGTGACTTGATTTCAGCCCTGGTCTCTGAAATTGCCCCATCCTTCCTCTGTGATTCCTCGACTAAGAAGGGATCTCTCCTCTTTTTTGGGGGGGACCGGGGATAGAACTCAGGACCTTGTGCTTGCAAGGCAGGCGGCAGCACCACTGAGCTAAATCCTTGGCTCTGATCTCTCCTCTTGACATGATGAGATCATTTGAGATAAATCTGGGCCATAACCAATGGGGAAACTGAGGCCCAAAGCAGCAAAGCTGTCCTCAGTCAGCTGAGGATGACAAGTGTAAGGGATGAGATAAGCCATACTTTGGTCTGTCCCTAGCTCTCTTTCTGCCCCAGAAAACAGCTCAAGGGCTGACAAAAGGAGGGGACTGCCTGGTAAGGTCAAGGCTGAGGTAAACCTGCCTAGTTTCACACAGAAAACAAGTTAGAAGAGAATAAAACAACAGCAAAGATGGAAGGGGTGGGAGAGGTGGTAGTGACCTGTGAAATGTGGAACAAGGATGTACATAGAAGGGAGATAGGAAGGAAAAGGAAGGGAAAGCTAATTGTTTCCTATATAACCTCCTCACAGCACAGGCACAAGAAGCCTGTGCTAGATCTGTGGCTACTCTGGATATGTGGTTACTCAGAAAATGCATTTACTAAATTCACTGCATGTCATTTAGACTTCTTAGATGTGTACTTTTTCTTAAAAATTAAAGACAAGTTGAATTCTTTTTCTCTTTCTTTCTTTTTTTTTTTCCTGGTACTGGGGATTGAATTCAGGACCTTGCGCTTGCGAGGCAGGCACCGGAACCACTGAGCTAAATCCCCGGCCCTCTTTTTGTCTAAATAGAGTATATTTTCTTGTAAAAGATTAACAGTGTCTTTTTCAATAGGGGAAAAGATGGAAGTACTCACCTAACTTCTTCCTCTTCTTCATGGAAACTCAATTGGATGACATTTCCCTCGCTCTGTTGCATTTAGGTGTGATCATGTGACTGAGTTCTAGCCAATGGAATGTGAGAGGAAGCCAGCCATGCCTACATGCCTACAGACCCTATCACATTCTTCCCTTCCATGAACATTCCACGAATATGGAAGTAGGGGTAGAGCCACATGTCAGAAAGGAGCCTGATCCCCTGAATGGATTCCTTCTTGTGTAGTGTTTTACTTATTTATTTTTTTCCTTAAATTCTTTTATTGGTACATTTTAGGTATACAATATATTTACATTTATCATTGGGTGTTTGTACCTGTACATGATGTATTTTGATTCTTATTTTTTCTCCATTCCCTGTCCTCCCTTCAACCACTCCATCCTTCCCTACTTACAAAGACTTTTCTTCCATTTTTTCCTTTTCTCATAATTTTTCCTTTCCCTTCTTTCCTTTCCCCTTCCCCTCCCACTTCTCCTACCCCTTTGGACCTTTTATTCTTATTTCAAATTACCAATTATTCATCTTAATCATTTTAATCCTTATTTATACTTTCAGTTTCTCACATCAGAGAAACTATTTGGTATTTACACATGTGTATCCTATTTATTTCACTTAAGAGTATCTCCTCAATGTGCATCCACTTAGCTATAAATGTCTCTAATTTCTCATTTTTTATGGCTGAGTAGTACTCCATTCTTTTTTTAAAAAACCACATTTTCTTTATCCAGTTTCCAGTTCATGGGCACTTGGGCTGCTTCCAAGCTTTAGCTGTTACAAACTGTGCTGCTATAAACATGGGTGCACATATATCACTGTGTATCTCCATACTGATTTCCACAGTGGTTGCACCAGTCTGCACCCCCGCCAACAATGGAGAAGGGTTCCTTTCTCCCCACAACCTAGCCAACATTTGCTATTGGTTGATTTCTTGATAGCAGACATTCTCTCGGGGTGAGGTGGAATCTCAGTGTTGTTTTCATCTGCATCTCTTGAATTGTGTAGGGTTTTACAAACACATGTCCCTGCTGTGCTAATAGGGCCAAATTACTTAATTTTTCTGCTGGTCAGGTTTCATCTGTAAATTAAGCATATTGATGGTAAATATTTCTTGGGGCTATTGGAAGTATTCAATGATTTAATATTTGTAAAAACACCTAGAATAGTTCTTTGATTAGAGTAAGCACTACATAAAGGAACTGTAAATAAAATATTAAAAGTTCTATAGATGTTGTCATTATATTGGTCTTCACAGTGGCTATGGGCTGAATGTTTGTGTCCTTCCAAAATTCATGTGTGGAAGCTCTAACCCCCAACCTGACAGTATTTGGAGAAACAGGCTGTGAGGCAGTGATAAAAGTTAAATGTGACCATAAAGGTGGGTCCTCAATCCAATAGTGTGGTGGCCTTTTAAGAAAATACCAAAGCTCTCTTCTCCACACTTATGAACCAAGGTAAGGGCATGGGAGAATGGAGAAAGAACATGGTCATCTGAGATCCAGGACGAGGGCCCTCACTAGGAACCAAACTAGCTAGTGCCCATTTCTTGGACTTTTCAGTATTCACATATGTGAGAAAATAAATTGCTGTCATTTAAATCACCTAGTTTGTGATATTTTGTTATGGCAACCCAAACAGACAAACTGTTCTGAATGTTTTAAGAAATGTCTTTGAATGGTAATGAAATAACCTCAACCAATAGGTTTTCTTTTTCCTGAGAGCATAGAAGTTACAAGTTGAGGTTGAGGTGTCAGATGGGTTGGCCGAGTTCAAATCTTGGCTTTGCCACTCATTAGCTGTAAGACATAAAAAGACTGCCAAATTTCACTAAGCCTCAATTTTCTCTTTAATAGGACCACAATGCCTACTCCATAGGGTTATTGGAGAATTATTAAGATAATGCTTGTGAAAAATTGAGAGGGATGCCTGGCACAAAATAAGTGCTCATTAAGTAACATTGTTCCTAGGTAATAAGTGACAAGAGACCATGTTTCAAAAGCGCATCCAGAATATTGAAATTCATCCTTGAAACCTTGGAATGCACTCCTTTTTGTCTGGAAACTCTTCCTTCAAGCAAAATCTTAGGTAAATTCCTAACCTAACATAGATGGACGCAGTGGGGAGGATTGGGAGGAAGAGGACCCTCTCTACCCACTGGCTTCTCCTCACATCCTCTCTCCAGAGAGTCTTGGAGTCACCTCTGTGGAATTTTATGGCTCTTCAGTGCAGTTTGGTCATCTACAGGACTTGAAGTTTTCTTAAACTGTTTTGTTCCGGCTCTAGCATTTTATGGCAATGAGGACTGGCATTTGGCCATGAAATTGAAGTTGAAGTTGAGATTATGCTAGCCCAGTCTGTTGCTGATATTCTGGCCTCTCTTGGCTTAGCAAATGGCTCTGATGGTGGCCTCTACACTCCGCCCTTGGGGAGCCACCCCCTTCCCTTCCCATCTGCTTCTGCCATCCAGAGAGCAGCAGGAAGCTGATGTGATGCTCTTGTCCGGCCCTCTCAGGCTCTGACTAGGAGGAGCTAGGCTCCACACAACCAGTGGTACTGCACTAGATTTCATCTGAAATGTCAGAGGCTGTGATTCTGACAGATAAGGCCCTCAGCCAATTGCAGAGCATAGTTGTAAAACACACTAAATTATCCAGAAAAAACTGAGCTGTTTCAATACTCCAATGATTTATCCAGCCAGACGTTAAATAACTACTCAAATTCCCATCTCAAGCTCTATTTATTTGTACCAGCATAACTACACCAGAACTCTGGTCAGCTCTGACTGGTCAGCAGCAGATCCAACACCCTCATGTGTATTCAGAGAGGCTACTTTGCTGCCCAGACACTTAGGGCACTTCTGTTTCAGTGAGATTAAATTTGAAGCCTTTGCAGTAGTGTCTGGCCTCTTCTCCTAGCCTGTTCCTCCTGACTCTTGCTTTCTAGTCACATTTGCCTGCTGTGATTGCTTCAATTTATGAGGAATTTTCTGGCCCTGGGCCTTTGCACATGCTATTCTTGTAACTTTCCTCCCAGGGAGCTGTGTGGCTCTTCCCTTCATTAGCTCCCTCCTCAAAGAGGCCTTCCCTGGCCACCTTATCTGAAAAAGCTTCCCAGGTCCCTTTCTAAGCCTGTACCCTGCTTTCCATAGCTCTTCCCTTCCTCCTATGTAATGTATATATCTATATTGACTACTTCCAGTTGCTCAGGAATGTGAGCACCAGGAGAAGAGAAATATGGTCTGCTGTATTCACTGCTACATTCTCAGGCCCAGAAACAGGGCTTAGCACATAGCTACAAAACAGATTCTGTTGAATGAATGAATAAGAGCTAAGAGCCACTGGGCACTCAAGTCTCTAGGCAGTTATACTGAGAGCTAAGAGCTACTGGTATGCAAAGCTCAGAACCCCTAAGAAAAAGGGAGCTGTACTTTGCCAGTTCATGATTTCTGTCCAAACTGAGAGTTACAGTTTAGATCTAAAATGTTCCCCCAGAGTCTCATGTGTTTGGAAGGTGATTGGGTCATGGAATTCCATGCTCATCAGTGGATTCCTCCATTGATGAGTTTAGTAGCTGAATGTGCTGTTAGGAGGTGGGGCCTGGGTGGGTCACTGGGGCAGGACCTGAAAAGATGTATTCTCACCACCAGCTCCTTCTTTCTCTCTCTGCTTCCTCCTTGCCATGGGATGAGCAAGTGTCCTTTGCCAGGCCCTTCTCCCATGTTGTCTCTGTCTTGCAGCCAACAGACTTTGGACTGAGTCCACTGAAAACTTTAAGCCAAATAAACCTCGCCTCCTTTAAGTTGTGGATGTTGGGTATTTTGTCTAGTAATAAAAAAGTGACTAAGATACTTAACCAAAGAACCTTCAAGTAGTTGGTAGCATCTTTGCATTAGAATACATTTTCACAAGCCTGCAGGGCCATGCAGTGAGCATAAATTCATCCAAAGGACTCATGGAAGCTACTGGCTTTTGACTGTACTGTGTTAAGGTTTAACTAAGCCTTTTGAAAATCCATGAAGGATTAACAAAAAGGTTCAGCTAAACATGACTCACCTTAACAGGAAGCCCATGGCAGCCCAAGTTTTGTGTTGCTTAACCACAGAGTCATGCTTACACTCCTCACTTTATCCAAGAATGGTCCCCATTCTTACCTGGAGTTAGATTCTCCTTCTAGCCTATTCTTCAACTTTACCTATTGGGGTTTAACCCTTTTATGGTATAGTGGCTTTATACTCTGTCAGATAGGCTCAACTAGAACTACACTTTCTAAAATCCCCTTCCAAGTATGGTTCTGAGTTAGAGTTGGCCCAAAGAAAGTTGGTCATCTGCCCTCTGTGAAAAACTGACACCAAGATGTCAGGGACTGCTTATGTTTGTCTTCCTCTTTTCTGCACTGAGTTCAGTGACTGTGGAGCCTGCTAACCAACAGCCACCCTGTCATACCAGGTATAGGAGCATAGCTGGCCAGAGGCATCCTTACCAGCTCTCTCCTGGATTTCTCTCCAGCCTCGGCATATGCCTGACTTCTGGATTCCTTGTCGCTCTGGCTAACCTGTCTCAGTGTGGCAGGAGGGTTGATTAGGGTGGAGATTATTCCTGAACCCCCAACACAGTCCTACCTCACCATACTCAGTGTCATTCATCTTCCCTGATTGAACTTACATTCATGAAGAGTGTGCTGTACTCAGCTTTCCAGTTAAGGATTACTTCTCCAACATTATCAGCACCATTTTAAACACAGATACTTTCTGAATACTTATTGCCCCTGCCTTCTTCTACTTTATTCAATGCAGTAATCACAGTTTCAATAATAATCTAATATGTCATATATCTAATGAATAATGAAGCTATTATTTCCCAAAATATGCTCAGATGACTTTAGATGGGGATATAAACTTATGCTTTTAAAAATTATTTTAATAAATACTGTGAAGTAGAAAATATAACTAGCATTGATATTAATGATTTCAAAGGTATTATTAATCAGGATGGAACTACATTCATTGAATTGGAATAAATAAACTGGAGAGATAGTATGCAGAGGGTATGAAAATGACTGACATTTGGGGAACTCCAGACCAGCTACTGATGAGAGAGAGGCTAAGACCCAGGAGCCAGTACCCTGGTTGTGCCACCTCCCTCGGGGGGAGGGGTAGAGTTACAAGGCAGCTGCAAGAGCAAGAGCACTCGGGTCTGTCCTTTCGGATGACCCACCAGCCCCCAGCCTGACTCTGGGTTTCTGCCAACCTCTTGTGTTTCAGCCTGCATGTTCCCCAACCTCTCTACCCTTCCCCAGACACCTAACATGACTTAGACACTCATTTATCTCCACCACCGAAGCTCTCTTCCACCCACAGCTTGCATTGTCCAATTTACCTTGTCTTTTCATATCTTGGTGTTTTGAATCATATCTGGACTAACGACTAGAGAAAAATCTTTTCATACTTGTCAAAAAAGCAGGAGAAATTCAAACAATAAAATTAAAGTATAAAAGCTTATCCTTACCTATTATTTTCATTTAAATCTCATTCTTCAAGGGCAACCTTTTCTCTGGTTTGATGTAGAGTCTTTCAGGATTTGTTTTTAATTTAAGTATTTGCTTATGGTATACAAAAATAAAATAAAATGGTGGGTATTCTATATGTGTTAGTTGAGACTTTCCCTTTTGCATCAATCAATAAATCATAATATTCTTCCATGTTATATACAAGCCTCATCTTTTTTAAAACAGATGCATTGAATTTTATAGTATGTTTCTTTTAGAAAACGACTGCTAAAGTCATCGAACCACTTTCCATATGCTTCCATTGTATGGAATGAATTAACTTTCTTCTTAAGTCTGTAGGATGATATTAGTATGTAACATTCTTTGAAGAACTGAGAAATGATCATTCAAATTGTTTTCTGTGTTCTGTGGTTCAGATGAGAATCTCCATTTCAGAAAGACTAGATCTCAGACAAAGTTCTGGATGTTCTCTCCTCTCTTGCATAAGAATTTCCCCAAATCTCATGATTCTTCCTAAATCCTAAATCTTTACTTCAATAATCTTTACAATAATCCCATGCCAAAGTGGCATATTTAGGGATGGCATATTCTGACTTCCTGTGATACATACATGATAGTCTAAAGTCCTTGCTCTAATTCAATTACTACATTTTTTTTTGGTACCAGGGATAGAACTCAGGACCTGGTGCTTGCGAAGCAGGCAGTGGAACCACTGAGCTAAATCCCTGGCCCTCAATTACTACTTCAAATATTAGCACTTAATATTAATATCAATAGTATCAGTTACTACTTATTGAACACATTTTATACAGTATACAGCATGTCACATAATTTATTCTATTTCATTCTTCCAGTAACTGCATGGGAATCAAAGAAGTTAAGCAATACTGTCTGTAATCACACAAGTAGGAAATGGGAATCGACTGAGAAATTAAGTCCCCTCTACATTAATGCACACAGCTTTGAGTTCTCTGTGGTCTCACCACCACCACTGGTTGGCTAAACTCAGCCAAAAGAGGGAGTGAAATTATCTTTTCTTGTGCTTGTATTTTGCTGTGACAAGCACCTCCAAAGGCAAAAAGACTTGTGTGTTGTCCATCTTAACTTGTTAGCCCTGAGAGGTCTTTACACACAATGGGCATTTAAATTCACTTGAATGATGATTCTGCTGCCTTTATAAGCTGACAGCAGTAAGGACTGGAAGTCCAGTACTCGGTGGCTCGACAAATCCCCTGTCAGAGTGATTGCTGATGGCTTGCTTTCTTTCCTTTGCTGGACTATTTATAGAAGAATTTTTAGCACACTCCAAAATCTAATATTCTCCAGGGACACTTCTTGGACCTTGAAACTATGTCCTGCAATAAAAAAAAATTGCTAGGAATTTGGATAAGGCTGCAATATTGATTGCAAGTAACTTTCAGAGTAATCACTGATGGTTAATTGAATCCTTTGTGTCTTTTCTGTCAAATTCTATCACTACTTAAAATAAACTATTAATATATCAAATAAATTTTGTCTAAAATAAAAAAATTTAATCATTTTCACAATTTCCCAAAACAAGTTGTTGAATTATTTTAAATGTTTACAGCATTCAAGAGTCAGACAGGAAATTCAGAAATTATGTAGTTTAATGCTATTATTTTCAGAACAGGACAGAGATATAGAGGGGTCTGAATTTGTAGGCTATCACAAAGCTAATCTTTGTCTTGGTTATAAATAAACAAATCAAACTCAATGACTATAACACATGCTTTCGGATGTGGTTCTTTCATTTCTGAATTTATTGCTTACTTTTCTATCTTTAACGGCCGGCATAGGACAAGTACAACACAAGTCCTTAAGAAATGTTGACTGAGTTAATGTGTCAGAAATGTGATATACTTTCAGATAAAATATTTGCTGTTATCAGTTACTGATGCAAATGTTTTCAAAACAAGAATGCATGTCTACCATAAAATAACTATGCCAGAGTTGGAGTCAAGAAAGTCTTTATTTAAGACAATTTCAATAGGGAAGAAAGATTGGATTCAATTATGCTGAAAGAGAGCTGAGAGAGTTTTCAACACTACAGTGAACTAGTGGGAAAGTCCTGAGGATGTAGGTGGGGAGACTTGGTCAAAGCATGAGGACATCTGTATTTGCTATATGAGCTATCCAAGCCAGCCACCCATCTATTCACAGAGACTGGGAGACAGTGGAACTGTCTTCCCTGATGATTACATTTTGAAGGGACGGTTCCCAAGTCCTTGTGAAAGACTCTTCTGGGTCATAAAACTGGCAAGTGGCTGGGAGAAAACTCACATCTCAACGGATCAGGAACAACATTTTTGATTTCAATTTTCCTAAAGTAAATGCTCTAAGAGGGCAACAGAATTTGAAGTTATAAAATCGGGTTAAGAATATATTTTTATTTTGATGAAAATCCTTACTTGGAAATGAAATTCTCTCCAAAGAATTTCATTTGAATGAGAATGGTGATCCATCTTCAAAGTCCACTGAAATCAAATGAAAATCTGGGAAGGATTAGATGAGACATTCAAGTCATATTCAGAATAAACCTACTGGGAAGAGGCAAGATGAGGAACCAGAAAGCCTCTTTCCTTGGCACACTGACCATTCTGGTGCAGATGCGGATGGGTTAGGAGAGATCATCAAAAGTGACCTCTCCTAGGGGCCGAATCCTTCGCAAAAAACTCTTTGATTCCTGATATGGATGTTGAGGAAAGGGAAGGAGAAAAAGATGAAGAGGGAGATGATGAAGATGAAAAAAGGAGGAGGAGGGAGAGGGGGATTGGAAGATACTGATGAAGAAGTGGATAAAGATGAAGGTGAAGAAAGTGATGATGAAGGGAAGGAAGGAGAAGAAGATGAAGGAGAAGATGATGAATTGAGTACTAATGAATATCAAACTTCTTTCTTTTAAAAACCTTTTTCCAGTCCCTGGGAGCAAGTCATAGTTTCCCACTCTCCACCCATCTTGTGTTCAGTTGCCCTGTTCTTGAAGTCTGTTTTTTCAAACATCATGGTTCTGCACTTATTTTATTTTATTTTTTCACTACAAGCTTTGGTTCTAAATTCATTTTTATCCCTTCATGTTTCAACAAAAGCTGGCTGGAATTAACACTTCTTTGTTTTGTGGGGAAAAAAACCCCTTCTGCTCCCTTCATTCTGTTGGAAGATGGAGGGTGCTCTGCCTGCTGTGTCATAGTACACAGCATTCTAGCTATTTTCTTTTTCTGTATATTGGGCTCAGAGATTACCCTGTGTTTCTACGTTAATATGAATTTGCCAATATGTGTTTGTCTATTTTTTTTTGTATTAAAAAAAAGAAAAAAGACTCAAGTAGTAAGGGGTGGGCTTGAGATGTTTGGGTGGGTTAAGTGGGCATGTAGACAACCTGGCTTTTCCTTCGGGATGTTTAACTGTGTTGTTAAATGGACATCCTTGCAATTTATAATGATTCTTTTGAAATAAAATTCTCTCCTAATGATGAGTACTGCCATTCAATGGGAGAATCAGCAGAACCTGAAGGATCTTATTTGGAATTGACAAATTTCTATTATAATTTTTAAAATTTATTTTTAAATTTTCTCTTTTGTTGTCACTAGAAAGGAAAGATGATGCTAGGTTTTAAATGTTAAAAGTGCATAAGTTGCTTTGTTAGAATAAAACTAAATGTGTACACATAGGAAGGAAGGAAGGAGGAAGGAGGGAGAGATCAGTGGCCACAGTCTTTAAGCAGGAAGAAACCTGCTTAAAGTTTTAGTCTAGTTGAGGGAAGCATTAAGGCCATCTTGATCTGTACCTCTTGGTAACAGTGGAATACTAAACACATATATTTGCTTTCCTTCTGTCCAAAACCCCCAATAAAATGCTAGCAAAATATTTTTATTAAGGTTTAAAACCACAAGGACAAAGAGAACAGGAGTGAAGACAATAACAACATTTTGGGAACTAGAAAGTAGATAAAAGGGCAGAAACTGATTCAGTAGAGAAGGTTCATAACTGAACTGATTCTGTGGGAGCCAAGAAGCAACGCAGGTGACATTGCAAACCTCCACCCCACTGCAGCATGTTTAAGAACTGGCAACGTAAAGAATCTCTGGGTGAGGAGGGGAGAATAGGGCTAAAACAGGTGATTGATGGCTGAAGAGAAAAATTTTACTAAATTGTTGGAAGATAAATTTGTGGAAATCTAATTAAAAATAGAACAAAAAGGCAGAGATGAAAAGAGAAGAGAAGGTATAAGAAAATTAAAGAACTGTTCTCTGAAACCAATCCTATATATGTGATGTATATCTCATATACACATATATTATATATATGCATATATATGTGCATATTTATATGTAAATACCACAAAGAATATAGAGAACAGGAAATAAATAACCAAATAAGTCAAGATAATTTGTCAGTACCTTTCAGACTGCCGGTTCCACTGTGCCCCCAGCACAAAAGATAAAAATGCATCCAACTAATGTGCAGCATTGGAAAGTTTTAGAGTGTTAGGAGAAAAAAGAAGCTCTCACAAGCTTCCAGGAAGGAAAAAAATATCCTATGTATACAGAATGAGGAATCAGAATGACAGCAACATTTGAAGGTGACAAACAGTGTAGCAACGCCAAAAATTCTGGAGGATAATCCTTTGAAGAAAAATGTTTCCTAATTGAGAATTTCTACCTATCCAAATTCTTGTTTATAAGTAAAGTTAATGTGTGTCACAACAATATAGGAACAACTGTAACAGGGAGGCGTATAAAGTAGAAATAAAGAGACCCGATAGAGGAAAGGGGACAAAGTGGATAGAGCAGGTTGATTGCAAGATCACAGTATGCCTGGCTTCAGGGCAAGTTTAGAATGAGATGGAATAAAGAATTTCCAGTAGTTTTGTCACCAGACAGGGTTTGAGGAGGTCTCCCAACATGGAGATGGAGAACCTTAACTCACCCCACCGATGGGGAAAGTTGTAAGTTCAATGACTTTCATCATAGAAAAACAATTTTCAGGAGATGTTAGTAAGAAGCATGAAGGGTTTACTAGGTGGGATTTTAAAGTATACACTCAGAGAAAATAGAGTATGGGCCCTCAAGAGGGAGAGAAACACACTGTGGCCTGGAACTGGGTAAATTTATGAGGATTTTGTTGTAGAAACCTGTGGAATTTGTAAATCTATAGAAAGAGGGGTTTCAATTTACAGATGAAAGGTGATGTCCTTTCTACAGGGGAAGGGTGATGGCCCATTGATAGGTCAAAGAGCAGTAGCCCATGCATAATGAAACAAACTCATTTTACAGGCAAAAAGGGATGGCTAGGATCCATTTAGAGGTAAGAGGGAATGGCCCAAGCTTATTATGTCTTAAGAACCTTAGGAAGTTTTGAGTGGGTTTGTTTCCTGAAGCTGCTGTTTTTATTAAAAGTATAATTTTCAAATTATGACTTGTCTCCTTTATACTTATCTTTATTTGTTGTACACTACCTCAGTTTTTCTTATGAAGATTGAAGTGATAGAATCTCAGGAAGATATTTAGATATTTGATGATAATTTGTAGCTTACATTAAGAATGAATTTACAAATGAAAAATGGGCAGATCATATTAAAAAAATAGAGCTCTGACTACAAGTTCCTGCAACTAGCCCAGGAAAACAAACCATTGTCTCCACTAACCAGCCCAGGAGGCCAGCCAGCTGCTAGCCAAACTTATAGGAGGTCAGACTGCTATAAGCAACTGGTCCAGTACTCCAGGTAACAGTCACCAAAACAGCCAAGACTTGATTAGTAACTGACAATATCCCTAGTTTTGGGTCCCACTTCCAACTTAGAACTAACTAAAGAAAGCCAAGTGTGCACTGCTAAGCGATCAGAACACATCCTGATTCTCATTAGCCCATCTACAGCTGCCTGAAGCCAATAGCTCACAATCAGAGCCTACCTGAAACCTCTTTCCTCTGTTGTACAGCTTCACACTCTTCTGCCTGCTATCAAATTGCTGTCAAAATCTAAGTAATGGTGAACAACTCCATTGCAAGCTTGGAATAATGGCAAAACCAGAGAAATCTTCATTCTCTTTCAATCTAAAAAGAGCCAGGAGAGATTTTTTTTTCAGAGTACAAATGATTTCTGCATTATGGACTTTCTCTCATGTGTATTGTCTTCCCACATCTTTTGTCCTTCTTATTTTATTTGTTGAGTTTTATTTACTTTCATAAACCTAAGGAGAAAAAAGCAATTTTTAAATGCATGAAAAATAAAAAGAAATGATGATCTACTGTGTGACTTAGTTGTGAGTAGTAATTTCATATATCAAAATAATATAGGTATTAAAATGATGTAAGCATTAAATAGTAACTCAAATTTTTTCATTAAGATAGTTTTAAAATATATTTAATCTTTCCTTCTATCCAATTTAATAATCTCTTTTTTCTTTAGTTCTAGTGATAGAAACTAGGGCCTCATACACACCAGGTAAATGCTCTACCACTGAGCTACTCCCCAGCCTGATGATCTCTATCTTTTAATTAAAGAGTTTAAACAATTTATAGTAAATGTGATTGCTGAACCTTACGAAGTTTCTTCCGCACACTGCCCTCACTTTTTGTACTCCGCCTGACAAGTTCCAGCCAGCTCAATCTCCCAAACTTCAATCTGTCTTCTCAAATAAAGTTGGGGTGCCAAGATCTACTTAGGATTGCTCTCCTGATCTAAAAAATACCTACCTATAAGCAGAGAGCTGTGTCATCTCATTCATAGAGATCAGAGTCCAGTGTTGCCGTTGTCTAATATCCCAAAACTATTTCCTCATATTTTGTCCAGTTTTCAGGTTGTATGGTAGGAGAATAAATCCAGTTCCAATTAATCATGGGCAAAGTGAGTATTTCCCTCAAAATAGTTTTAAATGAATAAATTAGCTAAAGGAAACTTCACATATATGCTGCCAAATTCTGGCTATGTAAAGATATAAATTGATGTATACATCAATATTGGGCCGGGGATTTAGCTCACTGGTTTCGCCGCCTGCTGAGCAAGCGCGAGGACCCAAGTTCAATCCCCAGTACCAAAAAAACAAAACAAAACAAACAATATAATATAAAATTATATAAATCTGGCAGTATAACACTTACTTCACTACAATCTCTCATTTACTACCCATATTCTAGTACTGAATTTCTTCTCTCTGCAATGGGAATTGATCCCTCTTGTCCTTTGCACTTGAAAATCATGCTGAAGATGTGCATACTCCATGCATCCCATTTCTACATCAAGACTTTTCAATGCAACAGAAGTGATTCTTACTATCAAAGTCGGGGAAAACTTTAAAAAATCACTGTCCAGGGCTTATAGTGCCCTAACTCAGGAGATGGTTTTGTTTGAACTGTCTTTTAGGATATAACTCTCTTTTCATGCTCATGTTGTTTTAGGATTAGTGTCTTTTATAGCAAAGAGCCAGAGAGCTCTGTATTCTTGCAATATAAAAAGCCAGGAGAGATTTTTTATAGAGTACAAATGCTTTCGGTTTCATGCCCCTTAACAGACGTTACCGACTGCCCCTCATCCTCTTACACTTACACTTCCTTACCATTCTAATTTTAATAGTAATTAAAAAAATTAAACATTTGTTCAATCTTTATAATATATAACTATTATTATACACTTATAATTAATGTAAATGTTTCATAATGTAAATAATCATTAACTCCTACTATATAGAAAGTGAATTTACAGTATGTAAGTGTCATATATTTTCTCAGTGTGAGGTAGGCACTAATTAGAGAGCTAAGAATTCCATATCCCAAAGGATTTTTTCACAGTACCACAGTATCTTTTCTCCAGTCCCATTCTTAATGGTCACATTTTTTTCTCAACTAATCTTCCATCATGTTTCATGTAAGTTTAAAACAAATCTCAGAGACTTTCAACTTCCCCGGAGCCACAGAGTAATACCTCCTGTATTAAAACATTGAAAGAATCCTTTTGAAAGTAAGGTTTGAAATATAAATGTTTTTTGTTGAAACATCCATCTTGATGAACACAGAAAGATCTTAAAGCTGCTAATAAGTCCCCTTGTGCGTGAGCTCAATGCATTACTTTTGAATCCAAAAGTCTATCCATATTTGTGTAAAGTTAGATCTCTCCAGAGAACTGAGCATGCCACTGGCATTTATTGAGAATTTCTTTCTTTATTGGTCCTCTTCTTTTGCTCTCATCACTTTTCCTGCTTTACTCTTTGGGGGCATAAAAGAGTTAATAATGTTAATAAACTAACTCAAAAAACACAAGCACAATCTGGCCTACAGATGTGCATGTGTTTAGTCTACATAGAGCTTTTATAAGATGTAATTAGCTGCCAAATTAAAAAACCAAACACTTTCATTTAAAAATCAGAATTTTCGGGCCAGGGATTTAGCTCAGTGGTTTCGCTGCCTGCTGCGCAAACGCAACAACCTGAGTTCAATCCCTGGTACCAAAAAAAAAAAAAATCAGAATTTTCACGAAGTTGGAAAGTCAGAATATCTTGCAACAGTGAGCCCGCAACCCCTCCTGATAACAGTTGGCCAGGGCTGAGATTTGGCTGCACTCTGCTGTACTAAACTTCTTCTCTTCTTACATCAGACTCACTTCTTTCATTTACTTTACCTGTCTGACTACATGATTTTGGCCATAGACTGACCGACTTTAGTAGACTGACCACTACAGGGATGGTGGCTTTGGCTCTGAAAAGTCTCTCTGCCCTTCGGTAAGAATGGTTGGTTGTTGAAAGTTGTAAATAAGAAGCACCTTTATTTATGTGTTTATGTACCCATATGAATATCTAACAGCATAATTACTCCTCATGTGTCCCACATCTGCGTATCGCAATAAAGTACAGTTCACCTACTGACCTTCACAGGGCATTTGGAGACATATGAACGTGTGTACGTGTGTGTCCATCGGAAGTGGAAGCAATTTAGCAGCCTGCTTGCCTTGAAAATTCATCCCAGAGACCTGGGATCACAGGGATTTGTTCATCTTGATTTTTGGAAGAGGTCCCACATTTTGTGTACTACTGTTAAACCTGACTTCTCATCACATTGCAGACAGAGCACAGCCTTTGGAAGCAGGAAACCTTGATAACAGTGCTGTTTCTGCCATTTATTGACGGATCTGGAGCATCCTACCAAATTTCTATGATCTTTGGTTTTCTCATCTAAGAATCCAGACAAGCAGGATAACTGCAACTTAACAATGTAGTTGTGACATGGAGTATGTTAGAACCCTATCTAAAGCCTATTATACTTAGTCATGGCATATTACTCTAGAACAGAAATGGTAGAAAACGTAAGTTAGAAATGGTAGAAAACATGTCATGCTGATTTATCTAGTGCTTCAGACTGAGGGTTTGAAACATTCCGTTAATTTTGAAATTAACTTTTATTTAT
>NW_004624785.1:9463503-9508635 GCF_000247695.1 Heterocephalus glaber | reverse complement strand
TTTTTCTAGAGCCTCATTCATCTGTTTTGTTACTTCCTGTGCTATCAGTTCAGGGTATCCAGGTGGTTGATTATGGGACTTTTCCATTTCATTTCCCCCAGGATTTACCCTTGGTGGGGTGGAAGTCTGAGTTTGTACCTTTCTTAAATGTGTTCTCATTTTTGTGTTTGGTACTGTCCTTGGTTTAACTCCTGGGTTGATAGTTTGAAATTGCTTATTGTAGGTATCTTTGTTGCTTGTAATTAGAACCCTTATGGAATGATTGCTTCTCAGAGGTGTTTTCCAGATATAGCTGGTCTTTAAGTTTTGAGTCTCTAATGACTCTAAAGCTATCTCATTTTCCTTATACTAAGAAGGTTCACTGACTAGATCAATAACAACACCTTAGCCCAAGTGATACAATCAGCTGCACCAAGTGATACAATCAGCAAGTACATCTTTGAAAATGACATTTTGTGGTAGTTATTAATCTATCACCTTTAGCTGTGTGAATTAAATCAAGATCGAGGACCAACCCAACATATAGTGAATAAACTCTTCAATATAACAACTTTACCCTTGGGATGCAGAGTTAGAAGGGGTTGGGGAGGGGGGGACAGATGGGAAGAAGGCTAGGGGAAGGTTAGCAGGGAGGCCAGAGGACACAGGTGAGAAGGAAAAAGAGAATAATAGGAAAATAAAGAAGAACCCTGACTGAGGACCAGAACAGGGACAAAAAGGGAAGATGAACAATGTGGGAGGGCAAGAGTGAGTGCAAGAGAGAGAGAAAGGAAAGAGAAAAGAAACAAGAAAGGAAAAGAAAAAAAGGAGAGAAAACAAATATCTGCAAAGAGTAGGGAAAAAAATTAAAGATAAGAGGAGCAAAAGAAAAGAGAAAAGAAACAAAATAATAAAACTAATTTTGGGAATAAAAAATAACCATGAAGATGAAGGGCCTCTTTCAGGGTATGTCTCTGCTGTCACAATAGACCACGTGGGTAGCAGTGTGCAGATATAAGTCAATGAGTCTCAGCAAGCCAGTCACAGACCCGTGAGATTCAGGCAGAGTTCTGGCTGCAAGTCCCAAGTTGAGCGCCCTGTCCTCCTGTAGGGTTGAACTCTGCAGAGTTGTTTTGCAGGTTCCAGCTGCCCTTTCCCTGAAGATAGTCCTGGTCCTGATGGGAGGTGAAGATGACTCCAACTTACCCAGTACAGTGGTCTGGTGGTCCAGTGTCTGCGTCTTTGTAGTGTGGAACCAGGTGGCTGTACAGAGGAGTGTGTGTGGGGGGGTGTCCAGAGGATTGCTGCGGGGGCGGGGGCTGATTCGGCGCGTTCCGCGCTACTCGCGACGGTTGCTATGGGCTCTGTAGACCTGGCTGTCTGCAGCGGGCTGGTTCGGCGGTTCTGAGGGACTCGCGACGTTGCTATGGCGTCTGCAGACCTGCCTGTCTGCAGCGGTCTGGTTCGGCCCGTTCTGCGCGACTCCAAGTTTTTTATATTTATCAGAAGCCAATACACTTAAAGAACAGCTCGCTTATAGAGGCTTTCATATTAAAACGCCATTTGATCAAGCATGGTAGGATTATGTACACAGCTCTGTAACATCTCTCATTCCTGGACAGGTCTTCTAGGCAGAATCAAGTGGTTCTTCGTAACAGCAGTAAAACTACCTTGGGCTTCGCTCTTCTCTCACTACAGACTTTCTAGGACTCTTCAGTCATTGTCATGACTTCAGCGTCTGTCCTGCATGGGATTCTTTCTATGACCTATCACTTGAGATTTATGTACTACATTGGTTTTCTAAGAGATATTTTAATTTTCTTTATCAGCCCACAATCCATGCATTCAAAACATTTCCTTTCCCAAACAAAGTAATTTCCATAGTCTTTTCTCAGTCAATGGCACCCATGTTCTCTTAATTCTATGTAATGCAGATTCATTTTGTGGTTTCTATAGTTTGGAGTAAACCAAGACCCATTCTTAATCATTATTCCTTACATCTAGTCTTGAAAGGTCTCTTTCAAGATCAAGTATGTCTCTATTTCCTTTCTTGTTCTTATTTCTTTCTTCCTTTTTCTTTTTTTTTTTTGTACCGGGGATTGAACTCAGGTCCTTGCACTTGTGCAGCAGGTGGCGAAACCACTGAGCCAAATCCCCGGCCCAAATTTTCTTGTTCTTATTTCTTTTTTTTTTTCTCTCTCTTTTTTATTTTTCTATTTCCTTTCTTATTTCACTTACTCCAAGGTAGTCTAAAGCTTATTTCCACTTGAGTTATAACAAAAGAACTATACTTCGTCATACTTCTTATCTAGCCTATGGACTGTCAACTTCATCTCTTCATCAAAACCTTTCAGTGTTTTCCAGTGGACTACTCCATTAAGTCTGAATCTTTCTGCGTGTCTTAAGACTTTTATTTTCTAACCTTATGTATCCTCATTTTTATCTCATTTCTCACTACTCAAGGTCCTCACTCCTCCAGTACAATTTAGTGTACATGTCCCCCATATGCACTTTGCTTCAATATTTTCCCTACATGGAAACCCCTACTCTGTGTGCATTCAAGTCCAACAAAACATCAGATGTTGAGTCATTTCCCACTGCCTTTCTAAGACTTGTCTGCTCTTCCTTCCTATACTTGTTTTCCTCTTCCTAAACTTCTGTAGCAGGAGCTTCCTGTGCCACACAATCGTGATATCTGTTTGCCCATGCTCCTTTTGAACAGTCATTTATGAGTGCAGTTTTGCCTTTTCAGCTAAATTATCAACTCCTTGAAAGAAAGATCACACTGCACTGGGTCTCTGTCTCATCAAGTTCCCTGCACATGGTATATGTTGATTGAAGGAAAAATTGAATGCCTTGTTGATTTATTGGGATAAGTGGATTGAATATCAGATTCAACTAGGTTTTGACAAAGCTTAAATTACTCTTCAATACATATATCCCTCTTGGCCAGTCAACTTTCATTCTTTTATAAGCTAAGCAGAGAAAATGTGTAACTGACTTTTAAAGTAAAAATTGTGATCCAACATGATGAGTACAGAATGTACTTTAAAGGGCAATGGCACAGGATATTTGAAATCAGGCCTGTTCTAGAAAAATCTGAGGTATTTGGAAAACTATCCTTAGATCCCCTAAATTCATCCTACTTCTAATACTTAAATATCACCAGCACCTCAGAGAAGAAATCATAACAATATTGGTTGTAGAAGTTGACAGTGGAATTGATTGCCCAAAGAAAGTGACAGGAGCCTTCCACCCACACCAGTACCATGTCATTTTTCCATGAACTGGGCTTGCAGTGATTAAGTGTGTGTACTCGAGAATGCTTCCAAAGAGTTGAGCAATGCATCTGGCAAAAGCTTTCGACACTATGGGATTTGTTATTGTGGTGCTGTGCCAGCACTAAGACTTACTTAATTGCCTTAGTCATCAGGCAGCAGTACCACTAAGCTTGCATCTTCCTGAGTGGTGTCTGGCTTGGGTATTTGAAAGACCAAACAAAGCCAAACAACCACAAAATTATCCCACATCTGAGTCTGAGGTCTGGAGGTTCTGACCCCAGCTCCCAACCAGTCTTGTAATAAAATAGTAAGGGTCACCCCTATGCAAAGGAAGCATAACTGAGGACAAAATGACAAGAATTGAAGGCTTCCGAAAGGCTCTGTCTACCCAGAACACAGTTGCCCTTCTTTGTGCTAAATGACCTTAAATTACCAGCAGAGTAATTTCTGTATGTTTAAGCAATCAAAGAAGTCCTATTTTAAATACAAATATATTACCTGGGCTTAATTACCCATTAACACTAGTTCTCTGCTCACAACTCATCTGTAAGAACAAGCTAACTTCTTTAATTTGGACACTGAGGCAACTGAAGTCAAGTGGGTTGGTTTTTTGATGGGTCCAAAAATATGGATGGTCACAGGCTGTGACCATGGGACATGGGAGGTAAGTCTAGGAGGATGTGGGTTGAGAAACCAGCCATCCTAATGAGGGGGAAGAGGAGAAAACTTCCAACTTCATGATTTTGCTTTTACCTGACTTGACATTCATACCTTCATGCAGTGGATATCATCAGAGTAGAGTCCAGTCATTATACTGTGAGACCCTTAACTCTGCCAGTTGACACATTAGAAACATATTTAGTACTTCCTCCCAACTCTCTAAAAGTTCAGTCAAGAAAAACATAAATTGCAGGGCAGAAACAATAAAAAACAGACATCCTGTTTCCAAAAAAGTGAAAATATTTCTTTCTCATAAAATTTTCCCTTTCTGCAAAATATTGCCCTATCAAGGAAGATTTTGTACTTTCTCTTTAACACCTTTTAGAATTATCCTATACTCCATAGTGATATCTCTAGGATCCAATAGTCCCAGAATAATCAAAATACTTATTCCCTATGACAAGAGAACTAAGACAGCATTTAGAAGTGACTGAGCAAAGCTCACACGGGGGCTGGTACAGGGGGGCTATCTCCCATTGGAGATGGCCAAAAGCAGGCTGTGGGACCCTGGTGAGCAGCCTGAGATAGAGGAGGGGGACATACAGAAAGCCACAACAGATGACTCCCTAGAAACATCCTACCAGCCCACTATTGTGCTTGAGACCTCTGGTTTAAGAAATACGATTTCAGTATCATCAGAATATAAAGTTTTGGTTTATACTAGTGGGCGCGCAGTTATTAGTTAAAACATCAGATGGAAAATTAATCCCCATGATATCAAATAAACACTGTCATCCTCCCTGCCCCTTTCAGCTGCCACTCTTCTATCTTTCATAAAGTCCTTTGACCTATCAAGCTTCTGAGAGGAAAAACATCATTGAATATTACAAATATAATTCACATTCATAAAAATTTCTCCATAAGTGGGAATCAAGGCAAACTTCTTCATTAGTAAAAATAAAATAAAGAATTATTTTTTCACAAAAATAAACTTTTGGATGCCTGGATTCCATTAACAGCCAAAGGAGCAGGAAATAAAGAAGAGGGGGTGGACAAGGAAGAAGAAGAGAAGGAAAGAGAATTATTTTCCCAGTTTATCTCTTCTAAAAGCATCTTTTGGCTGCTGTGATGCTCTGATCTGGCATATCCACTACAGACTGGACACCTTCATCCTCTCTGCCTGGTACCAAGAGAGTAGGATAATTGCATCTGGAGCAAAATGGAGTCACAGCTTATCCAGTTAGAGCTCAGGAAAGACCTCAGTCTGGCTCTCCAAGATTTTTTTTTAACCTCAAAATGATACCACAGAGCCATCACTCTGACTGTACCAAGAAGGTCTTGAAAAGGACAGAGTTTGGAACTGTGTAAGTGCTTCCTTTGCTGTTCACTCTTGTCCTTGGCAGGCGTGAATCCTCAAGTTTAGTTCAGGACTTGCAATGACCAGGAGACTGAGATGAAGTAGATTTGGCTCCATCGGCCTGGAGTCGATTCCTGGCCCCAAAGCCAGGAGTTAAGAGTAGTTAGAGTTCCAAAATATGAAAGGAAACAGCCAGGAGAAAGGAGAAAGAATGTGTGCATGGGCGGGGGGGGGGAGGAGTGAAACTACAGGTTAGAAACTGTGCCTGGCTGCTCCCCTAGCAGTTCCTTATTCCCTGTGCTGGATGGCTCTCTTCAACCTCCTCACCTTTGTTGGCCCTGACAGGATTGCTGAGAACAGGTGAGTTAACCTGGTCAGGTGTGTACCACTTCTGCCATTAGGGATTTGTTATGGTTGCCCTCCATCTGTCAGCTATGGCTTATTGTGATTTGCCTTATTTCTTATATCCATGGTCTTTCTTCTTACTCACAAAGCTTCCACAGCTTTGATTGCATCTTTTTTTCTCTCATATTTTCTGAGTAGATGTCCCTTATCCTTTGCCATCAAGTGTCACAACCATTTTGTTGTAGCCACTTTTCCCCCACAGCTCATTGTTCCTTTCTCCATAGGTTCTCCCCTGACACATGGCTTCTGATCCCTCCAAGACGCCAAAGAATAAAACAGACTAAGAAAAAGAAGTAAAGAGTGAAGCTTTTAAGCAAGCAATTGATGTAGGGAGCCCTGAACTTGAGGAACTCCAGTCTTCCCCTGGCCTCCTAGCTATGACTTAGGGTCTGTGCTTCCCAGGGTGTTTTGGTTCACAGTGATTCCTGTGGGCTCAGCCCACACCGAATCAGGAAGATGAGGTTGATTTGGGATTCTGTATTGATTTGCCTCTGGGAACAGATGAAAAGAAAAATTAGAGCATCTCCTAGAGCAGTTGGAGACTTAGCTAAATTCTTCCAATTCTTAGAACCAACCAATCTTTTCCCAGTTCCTTGGATGGGAATATTTATGTGCATAGGTCTAGTAGCTAGAGATGCTCAGAATTTGAACTCACCATAACTGAGTCAATTCTAAATTTAGCATTGAGTTTCAGTAGTGGTCTGAGAAGTGCTCAAGCAGAGAGGAGAAAGCAGAAACCTAAAAGAGGAAGAGGAGAAAAAACAGTACATAAGAGTCCGGTGTGCTTTTTTATTGCTATGAAAGGTGTCTTTTTTAGGGACCACCTTGCTTAAAAGTAGTTTCTAGGGGGAAAATTACATCTTTTGATTTAGTTTAACTGTTGGTAGTCTGCTTTTAGGAACTTTATTCTAATGGATTTCATTAAATAATTATCCATAGTAATTGATTCGTTTCATGTTTGATTGATTATTTAAGAAATGAAGCAAGATCCAGTTATAAAGTCTACTAAGAGATTTTTATAAATATTGCAAGTTGCAGACTTTCTGGGAAATTTTGTTTTAAAATTTTTATTTCTTCTCTTTTGGCTCCATAATGACCTTAATAAAAATGACAGTACAAAAGAAATATTGACAGTATGACCAACAAGTTGGCTGGGCTTCCCAGGATCATAAATGATCATCAGAGACTGTACACTGGCACTCAAGGGAGGGGAAACCCAAGAAAGGGAACCTAAATTCGTTGGCCAGATGTTCCCTTTGTTTCCTCCAGATTCCTTTCACCATCTCACACCTGTGTCTGGCTTGCCGGAATGGGTGCATTACTTTTCACACCTAGGCAAGCAGATCTCCTTCAAAGCTGAGAGTGAAGACTATCACCTCCAGTGACAAAAGGGTTTGTTCTTTGCCTTAAAGTGAAAATTTAAACTTTGAAGTTGATTAAAAATCTTATTGCAAAAACAGTGAGTGATAAAACACAGTTCATGTCATGGTTTAAAACAGAAAAAAGAATATCGACATCTTAAACAAGAGGTAATGATAAACACATTTATCTTGTTAGTCCCTGGTGAGCTGTAAATCAAGTTCTGAAATCTCAAAGCCCCAGGGAAACCACATGAGCTCTGGCAAGGACTATCTGGAATCACACTGTGCCTGTATCACAAATTAAGCACGGACTATGGTTATTATTTACTCTCTAAGCTGCAGTTCTCTTATCTATACCAAAAAATAAGTATAATACTATAATTTCTCATGGTCATTATGGAAATTAGAATACATATTTGTTTGAAAATGCCTTCTGCAATGACTGTCAACCAGGAAGTTTAATCTTCTGTTGGAAGACAAAGTACCACAGATATGCTCATCTATCCCAGTTCACCTAAACTAGGTTTAACTGCTTGCACTACAAAATCTAAATAGTGAGTTGTCTTGTTTATGTGAATGGCTCACCGCCCTTCTCTCCTGGAGGCCATCCCACAACACCCAAATCATAATATTGGGTCTGAGCCAATGGCCCAGGAAAGGGATGATTGGATCCACCTCTGGGAATCAGGCAAGTTTTATGTTTTTCATTTCCAGTTTTTCTGGGCTACTCTGCAGTTCATTTTATTCTCTCCCAGCTTGTCTCCTTTATTTTTTCCCCTCTCCTCCTTTCTACTTAATCTGTTTATTACCCTCCAATTTCTAATCATGGCTTGTAAGCCTAAGGACATCCCTGTTTTAAAGGAAAGTTAAGAATATATACAAAGGAACCAAAGCCATCATCTTACAAATTCTCTGTACAGGCCAAATGATAATCCTTTCTGGGTAGTGACAAAAGTCTCCCTCTTTTTTTTTTTTTTGGTACTGGGGATCGAACTTGGGTCCTTGAGTTTGCGTAGCAGGCGGCAAAACCACTGGGCTAAATCCCCGGCCCTCTAGTCTCCATCTTTATTTCTCCCTTCTAGGCTCAATCTCTCTCTTTTTTCCTAATTAATAATCTTTTATCTTCAGACATCAATGTGCAAAATAAAATATTTTAAATATATAATTCCTTAAAGAACTGTTGGGTTTACCCTATTTTATTTGTTCTGCAGCTTTCAACCTTTGATTCAATTTTAAAAAAAACATAGTAACAAATAATGAAGAAGGGGAACATAAATACTACAGACACCAAGCTGGGCCATCTCAAGAAAGTCATAGTCTTGTTGGAAAGACAGCTAGTGTTAATTTAGAATGATACTAAAGTTAAAACTAGAAGTTAAAACTGAAAGGTAGTGAAGAACTAGTGAATGGAAGCTCCAGTGGATTATTGCTTTTCTCTTCTAAGGAAAAGTATTTTTTCAAACCCTCCTTTGAGATAGGTTTATGGATTGGAAACCATATGTGAAATGTGAATGGGATTTGAGAAATGTTAGATAGTTTTGTAGCTGGCTGGCTAACCGGGCCCAAAGGATATTAATGAATAGTCAGGTTAGCCTGCATAGATTTCTAGTGGTAGACCACAGGACTCTGAGGCTTTTCTTTATTCAGCTTTTATATTAGTGGTTTAAAATAAAGCTATAGAAGCCATACTCATAAATGTATGCACAGGATACACACCTGCCAAAAACAAGTGATTCAAAAGATGATGGAATTGGAATTTGTAGTGATCTCAACATGTTGAAATATTGCATCAGAATAAATCAGATCCATTTTATTTATTTATTTATTTTTATTTTATTTTTGGGGGGTACCAGGGATCGAACTCAGGACCTTGCGCTTGTGAGGCAGGCTCCAGAACCACTGAGCTAAATCTCCGGCCCAGATCCATTTTAAAAAGAAGGAAACTTTTTATGATTGCAGGTCTATATCCTTCCAGTGAATGTTCTTTTTATTTATGCTTTGTTATATGAATTTCTCTTTTTGCAACCAAGGGGTATCAGACTAAGAAAACTGATAGCATCATCTTTCCAGGGAGCCTAATCCCAGGGGAACTATGAGACTACTTAGAAAGTGGATGAAGGGAGATTTGGACTCTATGCCCTGCTCTGCTTTCACACAACATAGCAAGGGAAGTCTTGCTAATGAATTTTATTTTAGGTTGAAAGTGATGTAATCAGTGTGAAAAAAGAGAAGAGTACATGGACTAGATGTCATACTTATAAATTCCAGAGATAAACTTATTTCCAGTACAGCTGGAGTCAAGTAAGTGCCCAGTGTAAGCAGGAATCTACGTCTCATAATCTGACTTTTGGCTCCTGTGTGCTATATTCATTCTGAGACAGGTTTTCTCCTAATGGTCACCAACACAATCTTGATGTTGCTGACTTACATTCTACTAAGTTAGAAGAGCACAAGCCCCATAAGAATGGAAACTCTTTTCCATTAGTTTCAGCAGAGTCCTGAAGCGTGGCTCTCAGCCACTTAATCTAAGTATGTTCATGAACCAATCACTGTGGCCAGCATGGGGTGGGTGTCTGTAGGTCATGTGCCCACTCTTCATTTTTTGTTGTTGTTTTTTTGTTTTTTGATACTGGGGGTCAAACTCAGGACCTTGAGCTTGAGAGGTAGGTCGTGGCACTACTGAGATAAATCCCTTGACCCATGTGCCCACTCTTGGTTAGATTATTTCTAGCATCATGAGATAAATTTCCATATAAAAGAGGAATCCTATGAGCAGAAGCAGAGGAAAATGGATACTAGATATGCAAACACGACAGATATCTGCCCATGAGATAATATTCCTATTCTGTCCTAATGAGAAGATTGGATTTGGTATGGTTAGAAGGGCTAGAGATGGAAAAATGGAAGGGTGTATGACAGCTGTGTCAAAGCTTGTGAAGAATTTGCATGAATAAGAAGAAACTGACTTGATGTTTTATATTGGATGGATAGAAATAAGAGCTTTTGAGAAAAGATTCTGGGAGGCTGATTTTAGTTCAACATGTGAAAAAAAACCCTATAATAATTTAAATTGTCCAACAATTGCCCAGGCACTAGCAAGATTTCCACAGAAGGAGGGACTGGAGACAAATTCTTGGTGATGAAGAACCTCTCACTAGATGGGCCACTGAATTAGATGACCACCAAGAGATCAAACTGACTTATAAGGTCCTTCAACTTTTGATCTTTAAATGGTAAATATGGTAAGCATTCAATGCATAACCTAAACAGCCATGTTGGAATCTGTCCACTTCAAACTACCAAAGAACAAGGAAATTTGAACTCCATGACCACATTGTTCATAAGCATCTGTACACCAGCATATGTGCCAGAGTTTGTAGAAATGTAATCTATATACAAGCACTTCTTTGTACTGAAAAGGCCCCAAAATTTCTGGGGAGATGTTTTGGATTTCTTGACTTAAATTTAAGCATGGAGAAGCCTTAGAAATGCATTGTATGGCCTGATCAGGGGATTTCTATGTACAAACACTGTGATTGCATTGTGACTACAAAAAGTTAAGACTGACAATAATGATGACAACAATGATAATTATTATAACTCCAATGTATTGAGATCCTACTCCTATTAATAACTGATATTTATTGCTATTACCAAAGATATCTGATAGTATGCACCAGAAACAAATATAAATCCTTTACATGTATTATCTCAATTAATACAATACCTTCAGGAGGCAGGTACCATGATTATTGTAATATTGTAGGTGAGAAGATGGGCCACAGAGTTTAATAACTTGCCAGAGGTAATTCAGTTGTAAGTAGCATATCAGGGTGGGCTCAGAATGTTTTCATATGTGTTGTCTTTATGTTACACAGTGAGAAAGGTATAAATAGTTTGATTTCATGAATGATAAGAAAGATCATGAATTTACTTGTTACCAGGCTAGCAAGTATCAAATCAGAATTTCAATCTCACTCAAAAATGACTGTTTCACTGCTTTTCATATCTCCAAATTCAGAACATCCAGTGCAACCCTCTCTGGATTGGTCCTGCTCTTATTATGAGCTCCTCTCTTTTCTTTGGGGCAGATTCTACTACACTATAGCCTACTGACTTGGGATAGTTAGTGGCAAAGTGCTTACTAAGCTCTTCCTGGGTCCAGAGAGTGACAAGAAAATTCTCAGAGTTCTTCACCCACTCAGTAAAGTTCTTTGGATGGGCAGTGGTATGGTTTTTCAGGGACTCTCCAAGAGTTTTGCTGCCAGGAACCATTAAGAGGAGCTGATGGTCATTGCCTAAGTGACTTGTCCCATTTTTCCTGGAGCACATGTTTATGCTGGCAAGGATTTAGAGAAAGGAATAAAAGGCTGGTGATGATGACTTATTTTATTAGAGTGTCTTATGCTTGATGATAAATCTGTTATTTTTTTTGTTTGTTTATTTGATTTTGGTACCAGGGATCAAACTCAGGTCCTTGCGCTTGCAAGGCAGGCGGTGGAACCACTGAGCTAAATCTCCGGCCCAATCTGTTGTATTTTTAATTCTACTCAAAAGAATGCAAAGCATATTGCTACCCAGGGGCCTTCAGATCTCCATAGTTAATCTTTTGGTAGATCTGAGGTGCTAAACTAAATCATGTGAACCAAGAATTCAAGAAACAAAATAATACCCCTAAATATTAGCATTGTATCTCCATTAAAATGTGTTCAAAATCTCCATTTGTCTCTTGTTTATATTTATTTATGTTTTAATTGACTTTACACAATTTTTTTGCACTGGATACCTTAAAATTGGTTCTAAAAAGTTCATCACGCCCCGTGTTCCAGGTAGGAGGGTCATCACTGAAATGGCACCAGAAGATTCAGGTTCTGAAATAGCATCATCAGTGTGGAGAACTGGACCACAGTCATGACTTGGAAGGCAACAAGCCAGGGGGCAAGGAGAAAATAGAAACAGAGGATGGACTGGCATGTCAGATCCTAAGTAGGGATAAGATCCTTGACATATTTGCCAAAGACACACACCAACAGCTGCAGTTTGTTTTTGGATTTGTTTCTGTAGTATAATTTTCATCAAGAGAGAGAGAAAAAACAAAGGAAATGTGTGAGCTCTTTGAAAGTTTCTCCTTTGTGCTATCCTGACTCACATGGTGTCTTTTCCGCCCAACTCATTTTCCTGGAAAACAAATTTCTGAAGATTAAACTCAGCTCAGAACTTGCAAATGATGGAATTCACAAATGTACAAGGCAAATATGATCATTATCATATGAGTTTAAAAAAGGCTGGTCCAGGTTTTGAAGGGATTACCCATTATATTGCTTGTGAGGCGAGCCAAGAACTTCAGAGAGCATAGTGGTCGCTATTTGGTCTGTTTTGTCTAAAAAGTGTTCCCCAGAGTCATAAAGGAAAGCTCAAAGACCTGACTGCTGGTTACTTATCTACAGTCAGCTGAAAGAGCCTCATAGATCAGCGATGTTATAGAGAAGTTTGCCAAAACAGAAGAAAATAAATAATACTTTATAATTTATTCTCACCTCAAGTGACATGGCTCTCTGATCAGTATACTTTCACATATCACTTTTTCAATATGTAACTCAAATGGCCCAAATGCATTTGTTCTTTGCTTATAGGAGAGGTTCTGTATATTGGTATTATTGGTGAAATAGCATAAAAACTTGCTAATTCACATTATTCAAGACATGTAATTGTTGAGTAACATTAACCTGAAAATTCCCAGAAAGCTTCTTACTTGCCTACATTACTTATGGGAGACCTATGATGCATGAGTATTGCTACTCTCGCTGTGGCATCCCCTCGAGAACTGATTCACCTGCCTTGTCTATGATGAGGTTTAGATAAGAATGGGGTGAGGATGGAGGAGCAAATACAAAGAAATAGCTCAAGACTGCAGGAACCTATGACCGACCAGGTGGTGCTTAGAAAGTGTTTTGGGATTGGGTAAAGTGGTTCAAAGGATCTTTGGTGGATTACAGAGTAACAGTGAATGTGTTGGGGATGACAGGGGCATAAAAAGGGTAAGTGTCAAAATGTAACTTCACATGTTGGGTTCTCGGTGAAGCCAAACATAGTCAAGTGGTGCTGACTGTATGCTTAACATAGTGTTAAAATGGCAGCGAGACTACATTTCCCTAGGGAGCTTAAATGGCACACAATCCTGAATCCTCCAGATAATTCAGATTCTGTAGATCAGGGGAGCAACTCAGAAATCTGCATTTTTTACGGTATTACTTGACACTGATGTTGTTTTAGGCACCATTTTGAGTTTCCCTTCATCATGTGGGATTTGAGGCAGAAAAACCATTTTCTAATCCTATTTTTGTGTGTGCAACTTAGTAATAAAGTTTACCTTTTTAAAATAAGTGATAGCTATATATGTAGTATCATTTCTTTTATAATCATCATGAAAAATATTACCAGGTAAATCAGCTGTGAAAGCCATGGAAGATATTTTCAGTACTTTTAGACAAATTAACTAATATGAAAATGTATGTGAGAAAGATTGTGTTATGAGGGGTATTCAAGAAGCTAGAATGGGGTGAGGTGGGAAGCATCTAATGACAAGGGAACTTAATGAGCCTATGATTATACCCCAGAGAGAGGTACCAGGGGAACATATGGCAGGGGAATCAGTAACTGCCTGGGAACCAAGAGGTTCTGATTTGTTCTGAGACAAAGCAGAAATCCCAACTCAAAAAGAAAAAAATAGGAGAGAATGAGTTTCACAGTTGTTAGACTGCTGCACCGTTAGACTTTATTGGCTTGATCACAATTATGGGCGTTCTTATTCTAAGTAAAACAAAGAATTTGAGTACCTATTTACAAAGAATTTTCATATAGATTATGAAATTGTAGCCTTAAGTAGTTCTGTACAGTGAATGCCATTTCCCCATAATGTCAGAGTCTCAGTTGTAACTAGAAGTTTCCATTTAAACTTAGGTTTCTTGACTCAAAATTTGGTGTTTGGAGTTTAGCAAAGTTATGTCCCTGTGAAGCAAATGTGTGTTAATTATTTAGATTAATTGATTTAAAAAATTAACATGATACACAGAAAGTCATTCTTAGAGATTGGCAAGAGTCATTTTAAAGTTTATTTGCAACAGAAACTGCTAATAATTTTATAAATGGAATTAATTAAGCCATTTGGATAGTACTAAAAAGTATTCACCTAAACATGTTTTAAAACTTCATTTCCTGGAATCCAAGTGTTTAAATAACTTCATTTTGGTAAACATACGAATGTAATTTGGCTAAGGAGTTTATTTTGGACAGCAGTCATCAGATTAGTTAATTAGTAAAAGGATGATGTAGTCCCTGAGGAGAAAGTATTTATATATGACATTTGAAAACTTTTAAAACATTACTGTTAAGTCTTTAAAATATTTAGAGAGAAAAGTTGTAGAATTGTAACACTGGAGAACTTGTATAAGTTTATCTGTCTGAGTTCAAAATAATTAACATGTAATTGCTATAATTCATGAAGCTCTGAAATAAAATAATTAGTATGAAATAAATACAGGGACTATGATAAATACAAAAATTCCCTCTAGAGCAAAAAAGTTTACCTTGAAAGCGTTTTAGTTGCACCATTCACTACAATAAAGATAATAAAAAATTTTTTTTGAAATTATGAGGCTCTGACTTTTCTCCTTTATGGAACACACCTGTCAAATAATACTAAAAGTGCTGGAGTGTGGCTCAGTGGTAGACACTTGCTGTAATGGTTACTTTCTTATTGCTGAGACAAAATACTTGACACCCAAAGTTAGAGAAGTCAAGTGTTTTTTAGCTCACAATTTGTAGAGGTTTCAGGCCATAGTTGGCTTGCTCCAAGGCATGATGACGTGGCAGAAAGGCATCGCAAAGGAGAAACAGTCCATGGTGTGGCAGGTAGATGATGGCAAGAAACAAGCAGCAATAGCTGGTCTGCCTTCTTTCTGTTCCTTTATATTCCGTCCAGGCTACATATGCCTATTGATCGACGCCACCCACAACCAGACTGGAGCGTCCAATATCCACACCCAGAACTATACCAATTTCAATCAGTGGACTAATTCAGTACCACACACCCTAAATTCAGCCAGTTCCAAAAAGCCCCACCTATGAGCATGTGAGGCTTTGGGGGTACATCTAGATATAAGCCATAACACTTGCCTAGCATGCCCAAGGTCCTGGGTTCCATCTTTAGTACCACCCTCCCCCAAGACAATGAACAAAGTTTACTGAGACTTTCCAATATCTTTTTATTTTTTAAAAATCCCTTCCAGGGCCAGGGATTTAGCTCAGTGGTTCTACCACCTGCCTTGCAAGCACAAGGTCCCGAGTTAGATCCCTGGTACCAAAAAAAAAATCCCTTCCAATCATTGGTCATGAAAACACAGTGAAAAAAGCCTGAGATTACTGTAATAACTGAGCAAAGGTAAAATGCACTTGGAAGCTTCTGGTATGAAATTCTTCATCAAGCTGGAAAAAATGTATTTCTTTGGGAACTTTACTTTCAAAAATTATAAAATCTAGTTAGTTTCAAACTTTCACCAAATATACATTTGTGTCCTTATGTATTTGCAGATACCCTGAAATGACATGCTATTTTCCCACAGCAGCATAGTTCATTTGTCAGTGATTAACTGTAAGCTTTGTTTATTTTATCTTCATTAGCAAGAGTTGACAAGAGACCCAGTTTTCTTAGCCACCGGAGGAGTCAGTTTTGATTAACTTGTAGTATTTATTTCAAATTCATTTAAATAGTGACCTGAAGAAAAAGACATCTCATGAATCAATGAGACTTCTAAATTTACATTGAGGCCATAACTAGATTGCCTGTTACTTCATTCTCAGAGACAAGAAGGTCAGGAATTCTGTGTGTACAGACCCTTGAGCTTTGTCACAACACTGCAGAATGAGAAAGGAAGTCTATGTTTCAATTAAAAAATAAGAACTGATGACAAGTTTACTTGTTTCTATGTCTTTATCAAAGATTATGTTAGTTATCATTTAAGAAGTCTGTTTAAAGTACAAATAAACATGCTCAAATGTGTATTGAAAAGAGAAATAATTCCTTATGAGCAGAAAAGAAATCATAGCCAGTTTTCTTCTTATCTCTGTGATGGACTTGTGACCTTTATTGAATCATTAGTGCTCCAGTCCACTATATCAAATGAATAACCATGATTAACATCTAAATAGCTCTAGGATTTCTGCAAATTTCTTAATGTAAAAAAAATATTAACAGAGGGTTGGAAAAGCAAAAATGTTTATCCTTCTAATTTTAGTCTTGTAAAAGCTATGTGTAAAGTTTAACTCTTTATAGTACATCCATCCATTTACTCACCCATCCATAATAGTACTAGATACAGTAGGGAAGTTGAGAGAAAAAATTTTCAAGGAATTTGGAGATATCAGACATGAAAAATGAGAGTTCATTCATGTTCAAATAAAGCAAACTAAATTTTAATTCCATCCAGGGTCTCCTTACTGGTTGTGTCCCATTCCAGAGGTGAACTTCTCTTACACCCCAGTATCTTAACCAAAGTGGAATCAATGACCCTGATCCCATCTATAATATCAGAATAAGGACCAATCGAAAATTGTGCATGAGTTTTGTGTCAATGAGAATCCTTTTTTTCCCCCAGTACCTGGGATTGAACCCAAAGTCTTTGCACTGAGCTACATCCACAGCCATTTTTATTTTTTATTTTGAGACAGATTCTCACTAAGTCACTAAATTGGCCAATTCTGAGCTTAACCTCCTGACTCAGTCTCCCACAGTACTGAGATTATGGATGCGTGCCAACACACTTGGCTAAAGTAAGACTTCACATAGGGGGAGCATTACACATTAAGGATACTATGTGGGGTAGGCTTTGTATTAGTTTTGCAGTTAAAAAATTTACTTCCAGAGATTCTGATATAGAGAAAGGTATGGTGTTTTTTCACTGTGTGAAGACTGTGTCTTCTAACAGCAAATAGTAAGAAGATTTTTTTCTGTTTAAATTAAAAAGAATCAATTCTATTTCAAATTACATCTGAGATCCTGATGTGCTCCCTTTTGACCATGTGAAATAGTGACAGCTGAAGATTTAAGGGCAGCCTTCTAGAGGAGCAGGCACATAAACTGGTACCAGAAGAGGAGAAGAAAGAGAATGGTTTTCCAGAAGAAGGTGACAGTACAAGCAAAACCAAAGAGACGGGAAGACCAGAGTGTGTAGGGAAATTTAGCTGTGAAAATATCTTAAGATGGTTTAAAAATATAACTCAAAAGATAATTTAACATTTAAAAGTTGTTCTTTCTGGGAAGTCAGTTCAATAAAGACTTTTGCTCATGAAGAGTATTTTGTTTTAGTTTTTATCTTTCTGAAGAACATTCTTTAATCAAATCTACTATCTTGAAGACCAACCTCAGAATCAAATGACCACACAGAAAATCCTTTGTAAGAATCTGTTCTTAACAGAAGGTAACCTTAATCTGGCTAAACATAATGGTAACTTTTTTATTCTTTTCAATAAGAACTTTGGATGAAAAAGTTTTTTTTTTAAATTAAATTCTTTTATTGATACATTATAGGTATACAACATACTTACATTTCTCATTGGGAATTGTACCTTTACATAATGCATCTTGGTTCTTATTTTTTCCCCATTCCTAGCCCTCCCTTCACCCCCTCCACCCTTCCTTATTTACAAAGACTTTATTTCCATTTTTTCCATTTGGATGAAAAAGGTTACTCATCTCTTCTTTTGAAATATGCCTTAGCCAAACTTTTAGTATCAAATGAATGTGAGCTTTTTAGATACCAGAAGCCAAATAATTCATGAAGGTATCCAGCTCTATTTTAGCAGTGAACCAAAAAAGATGTACTTCAACAGAGTCCATTTTTAAGTTGATAAAAAGAAAGGACAATAAGATGCGTTCCTTCACTGCTTCCTGCACAGCAAATCTGTCACTCTGCCAGGTTTGATAACATGAGATGGTCTGAGCCCTTCTAGTGACATTTGCTATATAAACTTATTACCACATACATGCATGGTATCCTTTATATTTCCGTGTTCAATATAAATGCTAAATGTGCTCTTCTTCCTCTCTGGAAGTCTCTAGGAGTGCCTGGCAACCAGAGGCTGCTGAACGGAGTTCAGAACCAAGCTAATCAACTCTTCCAAGTCAAAACAGTGCCTGAATGATGAGTCCCCAGGCAGATTTCCGGAAAGTAGACCATTTGGTGAGTTTGCATGTGCACCAGGAGACTTTTGTTTGCTTCACTGGTGAAACCAAAGCTAACAATTTCCCAGGAAGCCAGCAACCCTTGGTCAACTCTTTGAGGAGTCCTCTTCCCCTTACTCTCTCACAAATGCACACGTAACAGATTCCTACTACTGTGTGGAGTAGGTGTGGTGAGGCCTGAGAAGACAGATAAGTGTGGCACCCAAATCAGTATCCTAGCATCCTAGCATCCTTTAATTTGTATGAGAGACAGGCATATGTGCAAATAGAAATAATAAAAGTTTTTAGAAAACAATGACACGATGCACATTCAATCAATACATTTTATTGATCATCTAATGTTGGCTGTATGGTCTTTCTTGTCAAGAGTTGAGACTTCATTTATGGAGACTGTAAATCAGCTGTTTAAACAGGACAGCAGAACAAGATAGCTTTAGAGGGCCCTGTCTGTCATCAAATGGCAAGACTGGACTCAGTTCAGCACAATAGAAGTTGTTTCACTAGTCAGGGCAAGAGATTATGGGCCTGCACTGAAGCAAGAGGAGTAGAAGTGGGAGAATGCAGCAGGTGGAGGGAAGTACTATTGGAAACGTTGGCCATTGCTTAGATGAGGGGAAGGGACAGAAGAGGGAAAAACCCTATGGCAGGGACCTCACAGAAGAAGGGATGTGGGATTATGTTTGCAGGAGATCTGAACATAACACTGAGAAATAAACTAAGGTTCTGGTTCTATTAAGGCAAGATACGGTGGGAACTTTCAGTGAGAATTTTAAGGATCTGGGGGAGTTTGCTTACAATACAATTAGACAATGTTTTGTGAATGGATCATGACTGATTAAAAGGCCAAGAAATCAATTTAGTGGTTTATGGCCAGCATTGTTTTAAATTTTTAATGCAGCTTTGTTGAGGAATAATTTGCATACTGTAATGTTCACTCATCACAAAGGTATAGCTCAATGGTTTTTAGTAAATGTAGTTATAAAATCATTTCCACAATCCATTATTATGACATTTTAAACAGCCCCAAATTTCCTTTTGCCCAATTGCAGTTCATCTCTGTTTCCTTCCTCAGCCCTAGGCAATCACTTATCTACTGTTTCCTTGAATTGCCTTTCTGGAAATGTTACTGGAATCTGAAGCCAGAGGTGTGACTCTATGAGGCCCCCATAAGACCAGGTTCTGCCATCTGCTACCTTGAGAGTCCAATCAGGGACACAAGGGGTGATGAAACAGGAAAGTAATCTATTCCATTGTGGACACAATGGGAAGCAGGGACTGGTGTTTTAAGCCTTGTCTTTAAGGGTATTGACAAGATCTTCAGGATTGTGTAAAGAAAGGAACCAAAGCAGGGAGCAAGAAGTATGCATAATTAAGCAGTCTTGGGCAAACTGGTCCTGTTGATCATCATCTCAGGTCTGGTTCTGTGAGGTCCCATTGGCTATAAAGATGTTATCATCACTTGAGTGGTTAATGCAGTTCCCTGATGTGAGACGATTGTTTCTAAGTAGGAGAGCGGGTTCGGTTCCATGAGGTAATTGGTATTGTTGAGTGGGGCAGTCCCTTCCATGTTCCTGGAAATCTAGAAAATATTTTAGTTACTTTTTGTTTGTTTCTTTGCTTGTTTTTAGTACCAGGGATCAAACTTGGGCCTTGCTATTGCGAGGCAGGTGTGGCTCCACTGAGCTAAATCCCTGGGCCTAGTTACTCTTATCTTGGTGTTTTCAGTCTTGAAGGAGGATAAGAGAAGTTAGATAAATTTAGGACTAATCAGTCTTGTATGACTAGCTTTTAGATCAACACTCCTGAAATAACTAACATATCTACATGCAGAGTTCAGCAGGAATCTTACCCAAAGTTTAAGGTAGCAAAGCTGACACAAAATGAAGGCAGAGATGCCAAGCATTTACCCTGCTTTTGGTTATATATTGGATATCTGCAAGCCCAAATGAGGAGTCAGTGCTTTTTAGCAAAAGTAGGCTTTCTAAGGTCTTGTTACAGATGTTTTTATAAATAGAATCATATAGTTTGTAATATTTTATGTTGGGCTTCTTTCACTTAACATGATATTTTTCAGGTTCATCCATGGTGAGCAGCTACTTGTTCCTTGTAAGTGCTGAATACTCCATTGTATGAGTATACTGTATGTATCACGTTAGCTAACCGCAAATTGATGAACATAGGGATTATTTCCAGTTTGGGGCTGATATGAATAATACTGCCACAAATACTTATATTTTCTTTTGGATATACACCTACAATATATTTGCTGTGTCATATGAGCAGTTAATGTTTGACTTTTTAAAAAATTGCTAGGTTATTTTTCAAAGTGCTTGTAACATTTTGCATTTCCAGCAGTAGCATATTGGTATTTCATTTGCTGCACATCTTCTGTTTGGTAATGTTAGTCCTCCTGATTATAGCTTTCAGATGAGTGTATGGTGGAATCTCATTGTAGTTCTATTTTTCCTCATGACTATTTTCATATACTTAGTGACCATATATCTTTAAATCTTTTGCACATTTTGTAATTTGCACAAAACCACACTTGTAATTACAAATTGCACATTTGTAATTTGGTTATCACTTAATTATGAAAATCCTTGATATGATTCTTTATTTAGCAAATATTATACAAATGGCCAAGAGAATATGAAAAAAATACTAATCATTAGGAAAACACAAATCAAAACCACAATGAAATATCATCTCATACCAGTTAGAATGGATATTATAAAAAAGACCAAAAAGTATAAGTGCTGGTGAGAATGCAGAGAAAGGGAGACTTTAATACACTGTTAGTGGAAATGTAAATTATTATATCCATTAGGGAAAACATTAAAGAGGTTGCACAAAAAAAGAAACTAGAAATGGAACTATCATATGATCCAGCAATCCTGCTGATGAGTATCTATCCAAAGGAACTGAAACCAGTATATGAAGACATATCTGCACTCCCAGCTTTATTGAAGCACCATTCACAAAAGTCAAGCTATGAAGTCAAGCTAAATGTCCACTGAGAGATGAATGGATAAAGAAAATTGTCATATATACATAAATGAATATTATTCAACCAAAAAAAGAAGGTAATTCTGTCATTTACAGTGACATGAGTGAAACTGAGGAATATTATGTTAAGTGAAATGCCAGGCTCAGAAAGACAACTATCACATCTTACTTTTGTGTGGAAGCTAAAAAATTGATCTCAAGGAAGTCCAGAGTTGTATAATGGTAACCAGAGCCTAGGAAAGATGGGAAGAAGAGAAGGAGAGAGGGAGAGAAGGACAGAGGGAGAGGAGGGGAAGAGAGAGAGAGAGAGAATGGTTAATGAGTACAGAGGTACAGTTAGATGGGATGGATAGCTTTAATGTTTCATAGCACAGTAAGATAACTATGGTTGATCAACAATAAATTATTTCAAAATAGCTAGGAAAAAGAAATTTGAATGTTCCCAGCACAAGGTAATGATCTATGTCTAAGATGATAGATAAGACAATTACGCTGATCTGACCTGTATAATACACATATTGTATTAATGGATATCCCATTTAATATGTATAATTAGCACTTGTCAATTTAAAATAAAAATATAATTAAAAATTATAATAAATGCTGTATATGGTATGATATATGTAAAGTAAGGCTATAATTTCATTTATTTTGCATGTGGACATGCAGTTGTTTTAGTTATCTTTCCATTTCCAAATACCTGATGTAAATCAACAAGGAGAAGAGGCTCGTTTTGGTTCTCAGTTTTGAAGATTTCAGTCCATGTCTGGGTAGCTTTGTTGCTTTTGGGCCTGCGATGAGGCAGCACATCATGGCAGCACATGTGGCAAACTGTTTACCTCAAGGCTGGGGTGAAGGAGGAAGAGAAAATGGCTGGTGTCCCCATATTAACCTTAAGAGCACACTCCCATTGACCTAAGACTTCTCACTAGGCTCCATCTCTGAAAGGTTCCACCATCTTCCAATAGCGGCAAGAGGACTAAACCTTTAGCACACTGACATTTGAGGAACACTTATCCAAACCATAGCACCAATTGTCTATAACAGTTACACTTGAGAAAAAAGAGAGACTAGATTATACCAGAATGCACTATACACTGCTTTACCACACACACAAACACACAATTTGTTTTCAAAATTGTGAAAAAGAAAAGAACATGTTTTGTAGGCTCATGATTAAAATACTGTATCTTTAAAGTCATGGCAGTATGGCTTTCACAGTGTATAGTGCAAAGATTCAGGAAGGAAGAAAAGAAGAGGTTGAGAAGCAATTGAAAACAATGATCAATGATCATGATCACAAGGGGACCCCAGAGTCAGGTTTTACCTCGAGCACAGTGACCAAGCATAGAGCAGCATGAGCTAGTAAAGGTCCTATAACATTGAGGGCTTTGGGCTCTAGATAAAATGCAGATACAAGTGGGAAAAACTTGTTAGAGTGCAATGAAGAGTATCTAATGGGGGATTAAGCCCCCAAAGGACTGAACGTTTCAGTTGGACTTGAAGGATGAATAGACTTTGTCTAAAATCCTAGGGGGGAAGCATGTTACTGGAGGAAAGACCAGAGGTATGTAAATAAATAGATCAAAAGGAAAGAAAAGAGCCACTAGCTCCCTGCAGTGTGAGAGGAAGGAAAGTCACTCAACTGGGATGAAAATTCCATTAATGAAGACAGCTGTGGTCCGAGGGTTTTAAAACCAAAACTTTACTTGGGTCTCACCATCTAAATAAGGGCTAGTGTTTATGTTTTTCCATCATCTTTTATCTAAAAGCTAAAATAATAAAAAAGCTAAATAAATAAGGTAAAAGATAAAATAATCAAATTAATGATTGTTTTATATACTTCTAGAAAAGCTTTATTCACTATTCACTCATTAAAAATTTGTAGTGTTTAATCCTTTGAGGCTTACTTTTTCCCAATTGATAAGCATTTTTTTTTTTTTTGGTACCAGGGATCAAACTCTGAAGCTTGCACTTACAAGGCAGGGGGCAGAACCACTGAGCTAAATCCCCAGCCCTTGATAAGCAATTTTTATGATTGTCTGTAATCACAGCCTATCTGGCCCTTTTCTTCTACTCTTTTTTTCCCCATTAAGTTTATTGGTACAGTTTAGGTGTACAATACAGTTACATTCATCATTGGGATCTTGTAACTTTACATGATGTATCTTGGTCCTTATTTTTTACCCTTCCCCTGCCCTCCCTTCACCCCCTCCACTCTTCCCTATTTACAAAGACTTTGTTTCCATTTTTTCCCTTTTCTCATATTTTTTCTTTTCCTTTCTTTCCTTTCCCCTACCCCTCCCACTTCCTCTACTCTTTTAGACCTTTTCTTCCTATTTCATGATATCAATTATACATTTTGATCCTTATTTACACTTTTAGTTTTTCACATCAGAGAAATGATTCGGTATTTACACATGTGTCCTATTTATTTCACTTAAGAGTATTCTAGCCCTTTTTTAATGAAAAGAAAATCTATAACATCAGGGGAAATTAGAATGGCAGGCCAGTCCCTTTCTATTGTCTTTCCTCCTCTAATCCACTAATCCACCTCAATATACAACTTCTTTTAGTACTAAAATTTTCCTCACACAGTTAGGCTAAGTAGGAGCTCTACTATAGGTACTATTTGAATTGTTTTTTAATGTTAATTTCAAGTATAGAGACTGGAAAAATCAGGGGTTGTACATTTTTCATTGCTCACAAATTTTTAAGAAAAAATCCCTATTAGGCTTCTACAGTAATAAAGATGTCTGCCACTACCTTGGTTTTTAATCTTGAACAAATATAACTTCCCAGATCTTGATTGCCCTAATTGTATACTGAGAAACTTGCACTATTCTAAGTTTCTTTTCCTACATTAGAAACATGACCATTTCAGGTATTCTGTGGACATCCTCATTGTCAGTTATATTCTCTGATACAACCCAATGTCCATGCACCACAAATAAATCCACTAACTGGATAGAAAAGTGTGATTCAGAGGAATAGAGGCCATTCACACACATATACAAGAAATACACATTTTCTCTTATATTAAACTTTATATCTTAAGTATATTGTATTTTCTTTTACAATTAGTTTCTAATTTTTGCCTCAGACAGTGTGCACTTAATCGTTTATTTATCCAATAGATATTTCTGTACTGCATATTCCTCACAAAGCCCTGCCCTTGGTCCTGAATGGACACAAACGCCTGAAAATGGTCATCTTTGATCTAATAAGAGAGATAGGCAGGAACCCAAATAAGGATGATAATAGTGATCAGTGAGGCAAAGAAGTCACAGATACTAACAACTGAAGTAGAAGGGAGGGAACAATCATTTCCTAATGTTATGGGAAAGACCCCAGAAGTCAGGATTTGAGGACAGCCCACAGCATCCCAGTGGGTACCTGCTCCCTGGAATAACGCACATCATCTGAATGAGGTCAACCTAGCAGACAAGCAGCAGCATCATTCGTGTGGGTGTGAGTCCAGGAGCCAACACAGATGGACTTTGGGTCCAGAATCCTTGACAGAGCTCCTCAGAAGGTTTCTGGGTGTTTTCTGTAAATGACCCTGATCTTGGTACTGCATCTATCACCTAATATTTTCTTTCTCGGCTGTTAAGTTTAGACTCAGAACTACATCATAGAAATACAGGAACTGCACACAGAGGCAGAGAAATATTTACTGTTAATTGGAATATGCCTTAGGAAATAGGTGATATTTCAGTATGCCATTTGAAATATCACATTTTCTCTTTTTTAAATCCTAATTTGTTTGGATGTCTTCAAAGATTAAAACATAACTTTCTCTTGACTTCTTTTTCTCTTAAAAATCAAGCTTCTTTTTAATCCTTTTTTTTGTTTTGTTTTGTTTTGGGGGAGGTACCAGGAATCAAACTTGGGACCTTGCACTTAAGACGCAAGTGACAGAACCACTGAGCTAAATCCCTGGGCCCTGATGTTGTTGTTTTTGAGACAAGGTCTCACTATGTGGTTCAGGCTGGCCTTGAACTCAAGGAGATTCTCCTGCCTCAGCCTCCTGAATTCTGGGATTACAGGCATGTGTCACCATACCTGGTTTTTAGTACAATTTTGAAAGCAGATAGAAATATTTATAAAAACCACATGTATGAATTTACACAGTGAGTCACAGCATATAGTAGAAAATAGTGTTGTAAGAAGCCAGGGCTCAGAGTTAACAACCAGTTCTGTTGTTAACTACTTGTGAAGGTTTGGATGAATTAATAATTTTACTAAACTTGAGTTTTCTCAGTTTTGTAATTTCTTCACATAACCAGGAAATTGAAATAAATGAACTCTGTGTCCCCTTTCAGTTCTAATAATTTTTGTTAATGTTTATAATTTGTTCTGTGTAGCAGCAAAGTCCCAAGACTTACAGATTAATATCAAGTCTATTATACAAATATGAAGTCTTTTCACACAGAAGCAGGGCTGCCTGGGAGGACGGCCTGCCTAAACAGATAGGGGGGAAATGTGTGTGTGTTTGTCTGCACAACTGAAGGCTGAAGTCCACTAACTTGGCTTTGGCTTTTGTGTCAGTATCAATATTAATTGAATAATTAAACTGGTTCTGAACCCTTTGCAAAATCCACCTAACTCATTTGTAGCTGGGGAAATTCTAGGGAAGCAGTTTCTTGGGATTTGTTTTTGAGAGAGAAATAGAGTATGAGTTAATTACTCAGTAATACAAAAACTTTAATCTCACAATAACACAATGGGAAATTTAAGCAGTTTAAAAGAAAAATGAATCCTACAAAGCACAAAGGTGGCATCAAATGAAAGACAAAATTCTTCGACTAAAGACATTTTCTTGGGTGTGCTGAAATTATCTGACAAGTAGCTGTTGCCTCTGCCTCCTCTGTTCAAATCTGATCTTATTATGAATTATGTTGCTAAAACACAGGCATGCATGTATCACTGTAATATGATGCCTTTAACTCTACCTAAAGGGGGAATAGCTGGGTCAAATGGAATTTCTGATTTCCTTTCTTTGAGGAATCTTCATGTTGATTTCCATAGTGGTTGTACTAGTTTGCATTCCCATCTACCCTGTAGAAGTGTTCCTTTCCCCCTTTGTAGCCCCATCAGGATTTGTTATTATTTGACTTCTTGGTGATGGCCATAAAGAAAAATAAACTTGAGTCATTTGTAGGAAGATGGATATATCTTGAGACTACAATGTTAAGTGAACTAAATCAGGCACACAAGCTTAAATATTTCATGGCTTCTCTTATATGAGAAATGCAAAATATAAATAAAGAGCAAAATAAAAGATAGATAACAGGAAGTAGGGTGGTAGACCTTTCTCCAAGAGGAAGGGGATCGAGAGATGGATGGAAGAGGAAGGGGGAAGGGAAAGGGGGTGAAGAAATAATTAAGATGTGTTATGTACACGTACCAACTCTACACAAGAAATCTAAACATTATGTACTACAAACATGTACTAAAAAATAAATTTTTAAAAAAGACTGGTCCTATAGGTAAGGTTCAAAAGAGGCAATGCAAAAATGTCATCAATGATTTTAGCACTGAATAGCCTTGCTACAGATTTATTTTGCCATGTGTCCTAGTTGAAGGGTTGTGCTAAGATGGAGGAAGGATTCCTAGGAAGCAATGCCTAAAGATAACAGAGGGCATATGAGTTCTCTCTGTAAGGAGAGAAATTTAACATCCAGAAGCAGTTGTGGCTGGCAGATAACAGTATATTAGGGAGACCTCAACTCATGCCAAACCATTTGTTGTGTACTTTGTGAAGGAAAAATATTGTGAATGTTAAGTAGTCAATAACAAAATCCTGCGAAGTTGTGATCTCTGATAAAACATAAACTTTACCTTATAAATTAGATAACATAAAAAATTTAATGATGGGAGTATTAAGCCATTAATACATGAAACCAGACATTATCAGAATTATATACTAAAAAATTGATATCTAATGTTAATAAGGGTAATCTTAGGTAGCTTAGAAATTCAGTTGTGTTCGTTTAATAAAATCTTTCAATTTAAAGTGCACAGACATGATGAGGGGGTCCTCTTTTATTGAGGCTAAATCACTGAAAACCCTCATTAACCTTACCGCTATCTGGGGCAGGGTGGGGGGAACAAGGTAAATAAGATGCACAAGGAATGCTCTTAACAACATATCTTTCCATCAAAGTCACTCAGTGTTAGATATTAAAATGCCTTTGCAGCATTCCAAAGGATCAGAAATGAGCTTTGGAAATCTATGCGCTTTCTTGTAAATTTGACCAAGTAGATCATATTACAGAAATTGAAGTCCACTTTATTTTAATAATTGTGAGTTGAGTCTAGAATGCAAACTCACTTCTCAGTGGGCACAGATCGCCTCCAGTGCATGCCATCCTCATTGCCTCGAACCTGAATTTAGGAGAATGCTGGTCACTGAGATTAAGCCAATCTTAGTATTTCGTCACTAGGAAAATAGGGCACAAACTGAAAATCAATGACTTAGATCTTTCAGCAGATAGAGGTCAGAGGGTAAGCCACCTCCACACAAGATCGTCTAGTGAGACATGTAAATAATGACAATCAGAAACGAGGTCAGATTACAAGAAGCAGAAGATGCTGAAGTCAGTAACTAAGAAAAATACTTAAATAGTAATTTTGACAAATTTCTGGTGGCTGAGTGTAGTTTAGTTTGAGTGCGAAAAACTCTCAGGAGCCCAGTCTTAGAGGAGCTCCACACTTTCATGGGCTTTACTTACAGGAGACCCAACAAGCTCTTTGTGGAAGATCAGAGAAAAGTATCCTGTTTTGGGAAAGAAAAGGGAAAAGAAGGGCCGGGGATCTAGATCAGTGGTGCCACCGCCTGCCTCGCAGGCACAAGGTCCCGAGTTGGATCCCCGGTACCAAAAACAAAAAACAAAAAACAAAAAAGAGAGAGAGAGAGAAAAGGGAAAAGAAAACAATCCTTTTGAAATATGCCACAAGGAAAATAGTCATTGTGAAATAAATTCAGGGTGTGGTCCATGAGAAGGCTTGATCTGATGGGGTTGGGTAGACAATATAGGCAACCCTAGCCCCCTCCAGTCTTCCGGACATCTAAGGACAGAAAAAAATTGCCTAAGGAACACTTCGAGGTCAAGACCCAGAAACTCACACTTCTTAAATGATTGGGATTTGATTAAAGGAAAACCTCTGATGTTATAGCTACTGCAAACATCAAACACAGTTCAGATCTCATTCAGGTTAACATAGAACCTCACACCAAAATCCTAGTGACCTCAGTTTCCACTACCCAATACAGCACGTCTATTTTGCAACAACAGCAATAACTAAAAATTGCAAGTCACACTGAACAACAAGAAAAAATATTATTTGAAAAGAAAAATCAAGTATCAGAACCAGACTTAGATATTGCATAAATTTTGGTATCATCAAATACAGAATTTAAAGTAAATATAATTAATATTTTAAGCGTTCTAATGGGAAAGGTTGACAACATGCAAAAACAAATGGATAGTATAATCAGAGATGGAAACTCAGTCTATGAGGGCAGACTCACCCTTATGATAAAACTAGATAAAATACACAAGAAAATAATAGACCAACAGCTCTCATGAACATAGATGAACAAATTCTTATATAAGCAACTAGAGTCCAACATAGACTTAATTGTTAAGTGTGAAAAATATAAGACCTCTAGAAGATAACGTAGAAGAAATACTAGATGACACTGGATTTGGTGATGAATTTTTAGGTACAACATCAAAAACACATGAAAGAAAACACTGATAAGTTGAGTTTTAACTAAATTTAAAACTTCCAGATCATGAAAGGCACTGCCATGAGAATGAAAAGACAAGACACAAATTAGAAGAAAATACAGTATTTTCAAAGCATATATCTGACAAAAGATTTTAATCTAAAATATGCAAAAAATTCTTTAAATGTGTTATGAAAACAAAAAAATCAAATTTACAAATAGGAAAAAGTCTGAATAGGTATATCACCAAAAAGATGTGTAAATGACAAGTGAGTATATGAAAAGATGCTCACATTCATTTTCATCAAAGAATTACAAATTAAATCAACAATAAGATGCCACTATGCACCTAGTAGAATGGCTTAAATCCAAATCATTAACACCAAATGCTGACAAAGATGTAGAATAACAGGAGCTCTCATTCACTGCTAGTGGTACAGCCACTTTGAAAGACATTTTGCCAATTTTTTTTACATAAAGCTAAACATATTTTTTATCATATAGTCCAGCAATCATACTCCTAGATATTTTTACAGTGGAGTTAAAAACTTAAGTATACCAAAATATCTGCACATGTATCTTTAGATCAGCTTCATTTATAATCACAAAAGCTGGAAGCAACCAAGATGTCCTTCAACAAACAAATGGATGAATATGAAATACATATAGACAATGAAATATTATTCAGTAATAAAAGAAATAAAGGGACATGGAGGAATCTTAAATGCTTATTGGTAAGTGAAAGAAGCCAGTTTGAAAAAAAAGCCTCCATTCACTATGATTCCAATTATGTGACATTCTGGAGAAGACAAAACTATGAGACAATAAAAATATTTCTGATTATCATGGGTTCAGGAAAAAGGTAGAAGGAATGAATAGAAAAAAAAAAGGGATTTTTAGGGCAACCAAACTGTTCTGTATGATACTTTTTTTTTTTTGGTACCGGGGATCAAACTCCGGTCCTTCCACTTGCGAGGCAGGTGGCGGAACCACAGAGCTAAATCCCTGGCCCCTGTATGATACTTTAGTGATGGATAGAAGACTTCATTTTTTTTTTTGCCAAAACTCATAAAACTATACTAAACCAGAAGTAAACCTCAATGTAAACAATGACCTTTGGTTAATAATAATGTATTAGTATTTGTTCATTAAGTATAACAAATATAGCATAATAATGCAAGATGTTAATAAAAGGGAATGTTGTTAATGGGGGTTCTATTGGAACTACTGTGCTATCTACTCAATTTTTTTTATAAATCTAAATTGCTCTAAAATATAAAATCTATTAAAGAGAGAAAGAAAAAAGGGGAATGGAAGGAAGATAACATGTGTAAGAAAGGGAACCCTTGTATACTGTTGGTAGGAATGTAAATTTGGACAGCCATCATGGAAAATTGCATGGGTGTTCCTCAAAAAATTAAAAATAGATCTAGTATATGTGGCAGCAGTCCCACTACTGGATATATATGCAAAAGAAACGCAATCAATATGTCAGTACTCCTATGCTCGTTGCAGCATTATTCACAATAACCAAAATATGCCGTCAAACTAGTTATCAAGAGATGAATTGGTAAAGAAAATGTGGTATATGTATTCAAGGAGATACTATTCAGCCTATGATAAGAAAGAAATTTTATCATTTATGACAACATGAGTAAACCTGGTGAATATTATATTAAGAGACACAAACATCACACAATCTCATTTATATGTGGAATTTAAAAGTAGAATCCAGCTCATAGAAATGTAGAAAGTAGAATGATGGTTACTAGGGATTGGTGGTGTGTGTGTTTGGTGAGGGGGGTGGTTATTGGGTGATATTGGTCAAAGAATACAAAATTTCAGTTATTGTGACAGTTAACTGATTGTGTCAATATGAGTAAGAAATGTCCACTTAAATTGGATCACAATAGTTCTAGGTGTGGCTGAAGGGATTTATCTAAAACAGAAGACCCATCCTGGGTGTGAGTGGCAACAATAGGTTTGTCTCCTGAATGGAATAAGAGGAAAATGAAGAAGGAAGGCTCACTTCTGTTTTTTTCAGAGGAGCTCCAGTCTTTACTTTCACTTTGGACGTCATCTCCTCATACTCTTCAACCCTCAGCAAAGCCCCTTTTGACTCCTGATACAGACTTGCATGGGGACTCTACAGTGAGCTCCAGGCCTTGAAACTTGGGCTGTGTCCTTTGTATCTCTAGCACTCAGATGGCCCTTTTGCACTCTTTCACTCTTGATCCCACAGGTAGCCATTGCAATCCTACCTTGTAAATCCTTATATATTTATTTATCTTGAGTTAAATCTGTTTCTCTAGTGAGCACTGACTGATACAGTTGCATAGGAAGAATTAGTTCAGAGATCTATTGTACAGTATGGGGACTACGGTTAATAAAAATGTGTTTTATTCTTTAGAATTGCTAAAAGTAGATTTTAAGTATTCTATCATCAAATGATAAGTATGTGAATTTATATGTATATAAGTATATATAATGCATATATTAATTGAGCCATTTCACAATGTATGCATAGTTCAAAAAATGTTTTGTAGTGACAAATATATACAATTTTTGTCAATTAACAATTTTAAAATTAAATTAAATTAAAAATTTAAAATTAAATTAAAATGCATATTTTAAAATTAAAATTTTAAATTTTAAACATAAAATTTAAATTTAAAAATAAATGGCTGAAAATTCCTCAAATTTGACAAGAAATGGTATTCTGCATATTCATTAAGCTCCACAAATTTTAGGAAAAATGTGGTGAGACCATATAGATATATCATAGTCTGAAATATGAAAGTCAAAGATAAAGAAAAACTCCTGGAAGGAGCAAGAGAAAGTGACTTACTATGCACAAAGGAGCTCTCATCTGATTAATAGTTGACTTTTCACTGAAACAATGGAGGCCAGGAAACACTGGGATAACACATTCAACTTGCTGAAAGTAAAAACTGTCAACCAAGAATCTCTTATTCAGATGAACTATTTTCAGAAATGAAGGTAAAATGATATTTCCCAATAAACAAAATCTTGCAGATGTGCTCGTAAGAAATACCAAAAGGTAGTTCTTTAAATTGAGAGCAAAGATACTAATAGTAATTTAGATCCATATAAATAATCAAGGAGTGCCAGTAAGATAATTATGTAGGTAATTATAAAGACAAAATAATTCCATATTTCTTCTCCTTGTCCTTTCAACTGATTTAAAAGTAATTGCTTACAACAATATGTATATAATTATATTGTAGGGCTTTTAACATAGAGAAACGTAATATTATTTGACAATAGCAGAACAAAAGAGACAGGTGGGAATGTAGCTTTATTGCAGTAAGGAAATGATACCAGATGGTAATTTGAATCTACAAGAGCAAAAGGAAGAGAATTATAAATGGTAAATATGAAGCTTTATATAGCAAACTGTATAAATAAACAATTTCAGCTTCAAGCAGAAATAATTAAAGAGCAAAATAAAAAATAGATAGGGCTGGGGATTTAGCTCAGTGGTTCCGGCGCCTGCCTCGCAAGCGCAAGGTACTGAGTTCGATCCCCGGTACCAAAAAAAAGAAAAAAAAAGATAGATAATAGGAAATAGAGAGACAGATCTTTTGCCAAAGGGAAGGGGACCAAAAGATGAAGAAGGGCAGGGATGGGAGGAGAAGAAGGGAGGAAAAGAGGGTGGAAAAAAGAATTAAGATGTGGTATGTACTGTACCAACTGCCCACAAGGAATGTAATCATTATGCACTACAAACATGTACCAACAAACATAAAATATTTATTTAAAATACTTATGACTCTATAAAGTAATAATTATAGAAATAGAGCATCACATTTGCAACAAATATACCCGCCTATTTAAACTATTGATACTTTTAAAAGGTGGTGAGGTATTAAAGTTACATAGGAGTGAGTTTCTACATTTCCCTGCAACTAAAATTAGATATGATGTAGATTTTGATAAATTATATTATAGAACTAGGGATGTGACTCAGTGGTACAGTGAGTGCTTGTCTAGTATGTCATGTATAAGACCCTGGCCTCAATCCCTAGAGTGCACGCACATGCGCGCACACACACACACACACACACACACAGATTGTAAGTCCTACATAGAAAGAAAAAATATGTAATACATAAATACATAGTTAAAAATTATTAACGGAATTACAATGTTACACAAGAAAATATCCATTCAGTATAAAAGAAGGCAGTATAAAATGGAACAGAGGAACTAAAAGCATATGAGACATATAAAAAACAAAAATCAGTCCTACTTTATCAGCAATCACATGTAATGTAAAAGATTAAACAATCCAATCAGGAGACAGCAATTATCAGCTTGGATAAGAACAAAAACACAACTATCCTGTCTAGAACACAACTTCACACCTAAATACAGTACACAAGTGGACTGAAAGTGAAAGGGGGAAAGTTATAAACTATGCAAACAATTGTCATGAGAAAGCTGCAACAGGAATTTAAAGCAAAAATAATGCTAGAGTCAAAGAGGGACATTTTATAATGATGCCAATACATCAGAAAAATACTATGATCATAGATATTTATGCAATCCGAAAACATAGCCCCCAAATTCAAGATCTAATAGCTAACAAACTGAAGGAAGAAACAGGCAGTGGAACAGTAATAGTTGGAGACTTCCACACTCCAATTTTAATCACTAGAATAACCTAGGTAGACTATAGTAAGGAAATGGAAGGCTTCAACAACCGTTTAACCAACCAGACAAGAGAACATTTCATCTAAGAACAGCAGAATATATATTCTTCTCAAGTGTGAAGAGAATATTCTCCAAGGTGGAAACATGGAGATATAACTCAACACTGGATCATAAAACAGGTCTCAGTAGATTTTAAAGGATTGAAATGCTACAAAATGTATTACATTATCATTATGAGAAATGGTGATCTGTAGGCTTGTTTTTTATAATGTCTTTTTGAGGGAAGGCAGGTATTTGCTATAAAGGAAATGCAGTACCATGACTCGAGAGGTTTTTCCTTCCTAAGTTTTCTGGCATTATGTCTTCCTGAAATTGATATAAACCAAGGCACAAGCTGTCATGCAGAGTGGCTGAGGCATCACCTTAAAGAAAACGGAAGTGCTTACCTTGAACCAGTGGGCCATTTCTTGAGCCCCAAAGAGTTTATGGGAATCTAGAGATTCAAAAAGTGTGGCCTTGATGTCCCGATCCCATTTTAAAGGTCCCACTCCTTCTTCAGAAGTCACTGACCTTGGCATAACTTGCACAGGTTGAGAATTCAGCCTGCTTTGGAGTGTTGCTACTTGTTTTAGTTTCTTTTCTCTCACTGCTGAGACAAAACACTAGACACCCAAAGTTAAAGGAGGAAAGGTTTATTTGGCTTACAGTTTGCAGTGGTTTCAGTCCATAATCGGCTGGCTCCAAGTTAGGGTGGATTGGCAGAGGAGAAACAGTTTATTGTGGCCAGAAGGTAGCAAAGCAACTATGGACCTTAACAGTGTCTTCCTGCTCCTTTTTATCTTATTCAGACTACTTAGGGTGGGCAGTACTCACACCTTAGTCTTAGTGCTTTCTGGCCTAGCACTGTGCCAGGAAGCACACATTCTAGATTCAGCCACCTCCAAAATAGCCCCACCTCATTCGAATGGGGCTTTGTGGTGGTGGGGCATCCAAACATAAGCCATAACATTGCTCTTATAATCAATGCTCACCTCATTCTGTCCTCTGGCTGCAGGAAAAAATACACACACATATTGTATGTATACACATACAGTATGTTCTATTATCATTATGAGGAATATTGCTCTATATACCATATGTAAATACAACAGCCAAGGATGCTCTGTTTCTTGCATTGAGCCCTTAACTACTAATTAATTTATTTCAGCCTTTCATTTTCTGCCTCCAAAACATCAATGCCCCTAACAACAGCCTTCCTATTCCAGGCCCCTTATTCTTTTCCCCTCTCAAATGTCTCAATACTGCACTTGCCAGGACTTCATCACAGTACATTGCTTTCCAGTTATATGCTGCTATTTGCCAGGATCGACCGTAACTCACCGGAGTGATGAGACCTTCATCTCCAGCTGTCTACAAGTGGTCCAGCTCCAAAATCTCATTTTAGAGCCTGTGCTCTCAGACCACTTCTGGCTCCCAGACACGTAACTGTTGCTAACTAGTTTCCTCAAATACTCTGATAAGAGACTTGCTAACAAGAAGTGCATCCTAGAGTGCTCTCAGGAGGGAAGAAAATAGGATTTGGACAGAGAGAAAAGTTAAACCAGGATCCAATCAATGAAGATCTCATCCTCACTCATGGGACATTCTGGAGCCACGATGGCCCTGCAGAGTTTTCTCACATTGGGGCAAGATGGATAGATGGGGTTTTATATCCCTTCACTGACCTGTTGGATGAGGGCTGTTCCAAGGAAGAGGGCCTGACATTAGACAGTGGTGGCCTCTCTATTTGAGGGCAAGAGATCAGGGAGAGATCAGCTTACACCAGTCAGTTGCCAGCACTCCCAGAAGCAGGGAGCCTGATGCATTCATCCTGCAGGTGGGTATATGGGCATCTTATCATGCCACCCACTGTATCTGATGCCAGAATCCAAGCATTTTCTATTTTGTTGCTCTGCCTTCCACAACATACAGCTTCTACCCCCAGGTCCAACATGGCCCTTGAGAGGAGAGGTGATGGTTCTTTAATTCTAACAGCAGGAAATGTAGAGAAACTGATGCAGGTGCAGGTGAGGCTGTTGCTCTGATGATAAGAACATAAAGAAGTTCAGTTCTGATGTCTCTCTTTTTAAAGAGGCATATGAGGCAAGGTGGCTGGCTGAGAGTTGGGGAAGGAGAACTACAGAAACGGACAGCATGAAATCCTCATTCAGACAGTGGCAGACTGATTGGCACAGTGGCAGTGGGACTGTAAAAGATTGCTGAGCATCACTAAGAGATTCTTTGGGATTTGTGGCTGTGGATTTGAAGAAGAAAACCTATGTGTGTGTGTGTGTGTGTGTGTGTGTACATGCGTGTGTGCACTCACACAGAAGAAACCCCTTCTGGCTATCTTGAGAGAACACAATTTTTATTGGAAAGATCAGCAAGAACTAATAGGTCCACATACAACAGTTTTCATTGAATCATGTGTTCACAGCACCCAGTGGGTTTGCGAGAGTCCAGAAAATATTCAGAGCTCAGGACAGGGCATCTTCTTGGTAGAGCTGGGTCCCTTCAGGAGGGGATAGAGCAGCTCTGGCAGGAGAAACACTCCTATTTCCCAACAAGGCTGTACAAATGGGTGATTCCCCCAAGGGCAGGACCTAGTACTACTGATTGGTAACAGAGATGGGGAGCTGAGGTGCAGAGAGCTAAAATACCAATTGCCCACAACGAGCTCCCAGAAATAAGTCTTTATCCATTGTAGCCAGGCTTCTCCCTAATTTACTCTTCTATTTTAACATGTCGAAGAAGAAAAATGAGGATGTTAGACACAGCAATAGATGATCACTAGTGCAGATTTTTTGTTTAGGGACATTCATATCCATCATACAGACAGCATGCTGGAAGGAATTCAACAATATATGTCAAAAGCCATGAAACTACATACCATTTGACATAACTGCCTAAAAGTGCACAGAGGTGGTAATACTGTGTTGTATTTTCACAGTTTCTTTCAGGATTGGTCACATCTATTTTGAACTTTGAAGATTTTTTAAATGAAGTTGAGAATGAAAATATTTTTGGTAGGCCTCACAGTAAGACAATCAGCTTTAGCAGTGAGCTGTGGAAATAGGACAGTGATGCTGCATGCTAATTCATTTTTATTTTTAAACAGCAGAATTTTCTCTAGGAGGTACTTTCCTTTTGGCAGATCTGTTCTTGGGAATCCCACCATGTGATCTGGAGTTTGTCATTCTAGCCACCGTATAAGTGAATATTCTATGGTTATTTGTCCTGAGCTGATAAGAATGTGTATATTCTGGAGACTGTTCAAGGAATGACCCAAGAAAAAGAACACACTGAGAAACATGGTTAGATATAATTTGTATTTATATTTTCTTTCATTTCACCATTTTCCAGCATCTACTTTATGTTCTTACTGGTTCAGGGAAAGTGGGGGATGCAAACATGACATAGATACAGTCTCTATTCTAAGGACTTGCAATTTAGTGGAAAAGGCCTGTTCTTTTTAGTGTGGCCCCAGCTCTTGGGCTGAGCTTTCCTTCTTTTTAAGCCTTTTCTCCAGATGCCTAGTGCTACAGTAGCCATGTTGTAATAACGATGTAGTGGGCATGAAGACTGAAAGCCACAAGATGAGAATGGCAGAGTAGGTCTAGAGCAAAAGTCTGGCTCCCTGATGACATACCAAAGTCACTGACCTTTCAGGAGAACAACAAATGTCACTGTGACTAAGAAAAAGTCTTTGCTTACAGCTAAAAATGCTTCTCACTATCACAAATAAAATACCAGGAAGCTAGAATCTTTGATCCTGAGGCTACAGTTCACTTTTTTACATTAAGTTTAACTTTCTGAAGAGTAATTTGCAAAATTTTAAACATTTTACATGCCTCCCTCTCCCAGGTACCACTTTTGGGACAGAAAGCCTTTTCTAATTTGGGTATATGGTTTCTAAAAAGATACTGATCCTGGTGCTTTTCCTCCACTGAGTAAACTAGACATTGCAGTAAGGGTACAACAAATCTTGCCAGAGACAACTTTAAAAAATGTTCCCCCTGTTATGAAGTAGAGATATTTTTAGCATCATCCTTAGAATAAACTAATGAAAAGGTTATGCTAAATATTTCCAAGACTTGTTCTAAAATAACTCCAGTGGTTCTTTTTGTTTGCTTCTCTGAAGCTTTCTGGTGCATTTTATTTATTTATTTATTTATTAATTTATTATTTTTTTTAATAAGCAAACTTTATTTATTTATTTATTTATTTTTGGTACTGGGGATCGAACTCGGGACCTTGCACTTGCAAGGCAGGCGGCAGAAACACTGAACTAAATCCCCAGCCCTCTGGTGCATTTTAGAAACTTAAATGGAGAACATTTTACAGTTTTCCAGAGTTTCATGCTACTCTGCTTCCACAGCTGCCACTTGAAGGGCAGAAGAGAGGTAGACCAAGACCACAATTCTCAGCTGGCCCTTGTGGCATGCACCTGTAGTTCCAGCCATTGGGAGGCTGTAGTAGGAGACTGCTTGGGTCTGTGAGTCTGAGGCCAGCATGAGGAACATAGATTCTGTCTTTAAAAAAAAGATTCATGTCTTCAATTTCATTTCCTCCTTTTCTTTTTCAAATTAACAAACTGTATACAGTGAGGCCAGGTCAGTGACTTCCTTCATTGTTTGGTATTTCAGGCTTACCTGCATCAGGGGACAGCCTGGGGTCTGCATCATTTTCCATTCATGATTTAGTTTGACCCGAGTGAACTTCACCTCAGGTTCACATCCATGGTGGCTTCTGCTTGGAATGACTTTAAATTTTCTTCAAAACTAGAGATCACAGTGGGCACTGTTACTGAAACATCTGTAGGAATATGAAGTGATGGACCTGCTAATGTGCTTGATGGCCTTAATAGCTTTGGAAACTAATGCGTTTAATGCTTATTTCATTCATATTTGTTATTACTGTTGTGGATGGCAAGACCATACATTATGCAGAGGCAAAAAATGGCCCAAATGCTCCTGTGAATGTACAGTAGGAGAATGCAAGAGAAATATTATCACCACGCTATAAAATTCCAGCTCAAATCCATCTTCATAGAAGAGAATTATGTTACATGTTACATGAGAAAGGAGCCAGCCAGCTCAGAGACTGTTGCTGGCTTAAAGGAATTGAGCTCATTTGTTGAAACAGAAAAATCCTGAAATGTGCTGAGTGAATGGTCCTGAAATAATAGGTAGAGAAGCTCCTGAGAAACAGGAATTCAGAAGACTCCTGCTTTTCTTTTATAGGCTCTTCCCAAACCTGTGGTTACAGGGTTTTCTCTCACATTATAGGCTATGTTCCAGAACTTTCCAGCCCTTCCCTTCTTTGCTCTGTATGACATTTCTTAGGGAACTATTCCTGGAGGTAATTGGATTAATTCATCCAGATCACAACATCATGAATTAGCCCCACATGAGGAGATATTTTCACAGATGCTCTCTGGAGACAAGCCCCCAGGGCCATCAGCAGCTGTGGATCTTGGGCACCATGGTAGGCCCTGGCAAGGCCCTGAGGTCATTTAGGCAACAGCCAGCTGGATATGGGGAGGGCACTGAAGAGATGGTAAGTGCTAGTATGTTAAAGAACAAAGACAAAATTCTGAGACTCCAACCCCTTAACTTTCAAGGAGCCCTGGGGGAGGAGGATCTGCTTTACCTCTCCTTCAGGGACCCAAACTCTTCCTGAGGTTGAGGTGCTGCAGAGTGCTAAAGAAGAGTAACAGGAGGTTCTCAGAATTAGAAGCAAACCATAAGACACCATTAGACCTTTCTTTATTGATAACAGATGTCAGTGTGGATACAAGTAGGTCACCAGCTGGGTCTAAAGATGTGGGCTTGCCTCTCAGGAGGGACAGCCAGCATGGCCACACCAAACTCCTATACCCCCTTTATGCTCCTACTCAGTTTCCAGGGTCCTACCTCTTAGTAAAATTGCTGAGTGACCTTTCCCATCAAGTCAGGCAGGGAGTTGTGATATTTACTTCAAAGGAGAACTTTAAATTTTTCTTTTGAATAAATAGTAGCAATGCAACCACTGGGGTGTGAAAATTTCAGGAGTAAGTCAAGGCATACTGGGTGTGATGGTTCACTTCTCCCTATTGTCATCCCGATTTTAATTTGGCCATAGCTTCTTTTCCTGCACTAAGGATCTGTGGTTACCAAGAACTGCCCATTCCCATGTCTTAAAGTATTCTGTGTTGGTCCATGTACCCAAGGTCCCCTGCCACTTCACTGAGTTACAGACAATTCAGATATTTTTAAAAATAGGGAATAAAGAAAATGTTCTATCTTTTTAGTGATTATGGTTGTGAATAAAACTAAAGAGTCTAGTTACCAAAACTTCCTAAAACTCAGATATTTTATTGTCCTGCCTCACCTCAATAATTGATTTTATAACATATCTGATGTCATCATATTTGAGCTTTTCCTTTGTAATAAGTTCATAAGGTTCATTCCTTGATGAAAATAAAATTTTATTTAGTAATTTTTATCTTCTAAATGGTTTATTGATATACTTTACTCATCTTTCAATTTTGAGGAAAAGGGAGAGGAAGATATAAATTAGAGGATGAATAGTATTTTTTTTATCAGCAACTAAGAGGAAATCTATTTTGCTGACATGGAATGATAATTTAGCAATATTCTCCTTGTTCTTGAAATAAAGGAACAGCTCAAACTTGACCTAATAATGCCTATTTTTCAGTACTGTTGTTACTAAGCCAGATGTTTCAGATTGTATTTGTTGTGATCAAACATTCAGGGTTTGTCCATGACCCAAAATATGTAATTTAGCAGAAGATGGCTGAGCTCTGTTAGGAACAATAACCTTTCTTTAGGTACCAAACCTGAGTTACAAGGCCACAATTAAACAAAGTAGATAAACTGAAAAGATGAATGGATAAGATTATTACCAGTGAAATCTCATTTCTTTTTGTAATCTTTAAAAAAGTCAGTGAAAAAGTATTATATGCCCCGTGTTTTACTGTGTTACTGTCTGTGAATCTCTTGATTTCTGTATGAAATAAGCATTGTGAATTCTATTTTACGGATAAGCAAACAAAGCTCAGAGTGCTTGAGTGACCTTCTCAAGGATACAGTTGTGAATGGCAGGGCTGAGGTTCTAGCTCAAGATGATTAATCTTCCATAGACAAATCAACCAAAGCAATGTCCCTTTGACATGTACATGTTGTTAAATAAATATGCATTTTTACATTTTTATCTTTTCTTAAATTTTTAAATTGACAAAATTTTATATGTGTGTATATACATATATGATATATAATACACAATGTGATATTTTGAGATACACAGACCTTGTGAAATGGCTACATCAAGCTATTTAACATATGTATTACATCACATGATCACTTGTGGGTGGGGAAAACAAAATCTGCTCTCAGCAATTTTCGAGTTCACAACATATTGTTATTAACTATAGTCCCTGTGTTCTACAATAGATCTCTTGAACTTATTTACCTTAACTGAAATTTTGTAATCTTTGGCCAACATCTCCCTCATCCCCCTCTAATTTTTTAAATTAAAAAGATATCTTTAACAAGGAAAAATAAACCAGTGTCATGTAAGATTATTTTGAGAAAATCCACTGGCTATACAAGCCCAACTTGTAAACATCTCCAAATGTCAACAATCGGATGACTGTAGCTGTCATCACTTATGTGATTTAATTTCCTTCAGGGTCTTTGAATGTACCTCCATGTGTCTTATGGGGACATGTGACCAAGGCTAGGCTCTCATTTCCTAGACATTGAGGGCTCTTGCTCAGTCTTCCTGGCACCAACCTCTCTACACTTCAGCCTTCATCTGCCTCCAAGGCTCCCCCAGGACAAGAATGGTTTAACTTTGTTTTTTTCCTGCTTTCAATTCTTAGGTCAGATTACCTTCAACAAACACACACACACACACACACACACACACACACACACACACACACCCCTCTTATTACAAAACAAACATACTGCAAAGCTTAGAGAAAAAATAGATGAAGCAAAGGCTGAAAACAATGTCATATTTAATCTCATCACCCAGAGAGCCCTTTATGTATTTCCTTCCACTGCTTTGCCTGTTCATGTGTTTGTCTGTGTGTGCATGTTAACAAATAACAAACCACACTGAATTGTAAGTTTTAAAACTCTCAATTTAAAATACAGTGATTCAGATATGGTTTTGTTATACTATGACTGCTTTGAAGATGATCTCTTTACATTTACCTGACTCTCCAGTAGTTCACATAAAATATACAAAACTGATCTTGTCTCTTAGCTTCAGTCCTTTAAAAGAGGGACATTTTTCCCTTTGAAGTCTTTTAAATGTCTAAAATAAGACTTCCATCTTTCCAGTAATGAGTCCGTCATCTCCAGCTCACATTGGCAAGAAAGCTTTTCAATCCTTTCAACCTGTTCACTAGCCCCTCTCTGTGGAAGAAGGAGTGGACTTCCATGGCTGGAGAGATGGGAGAGTCCAACAAGCTTTGAACAGAGCCAGTGCAGCCATGGAGACAACATGAGAGAGAAGCTCGTGTCTCTCTGTCCTCTTGGTTCCTCCTTCCTGTGTGGTGAGGTCAGCTGGAAGGGAAGCTGCTGTCTGAAGTTCCCCAGCTGTACTGCCTGTGACTGCCTAGGAGGCCAAATGTTTTCAGGCAGGGGAAGGAAGCCACACTGTCTCTCCTAACTGCTGCACTCTGTGACCTCCCATTGGTTAGAACCCAGAGGGGAGCAAGAGTACAATTAGTCAGTGTCCCAAATGCCAAGAGTGGTCTCTGCAGAACACACTCTATATTTTATAATGTGCATGTATAAGGCTTGTGGTTGTATGTGTGTGTGTTACATAAGTACATATTATTTCTCAGAATTTGAATTATAAGTAGATTTTTTTTAAGTTGCAGAGATGTTTCAACTTCTTGTAAGGCCCTATAATTAATCTTCCTGGGATAACTCAGACAGAAAATTTGCAAATCTGCTAAAAGTAACCTATACGTTTAGTATAAAATTGAGCAAAACGTAAGTTGGATCATGAACCATTCAGCTATATGTACTTTAACCACCAGCTGGCGCTCTCTGAAATGAGAGCACCAGGATAAGATTCATTTCCTTAGATTTAGTTTAGTTTTTGGAGTTTGGAGACTGACCCAAGTTCTTTAGTTCCCTCTGCCTTCTTCAATTCTCTGTGAGATGCTCCACATGTGCCACTGACCAAGAACATGCCATCCCATGCGAAGTCCCAAATGGAGTGTATTTTTTTAAAAAAGTCAAAGAGGTCTCTCCTGAGATAGAGTTGTGGCCACTCCTGGAATTCAGCCTCCGCAGCCATGTCTGGGGAAGAGAAAGGCTGGGATCATCAAGGTCCGCTTGCAGAGATGGAAGCACTTCCTAGAAGCTAATTCATCCTAAGGGAAGAAGAAGCCAAACACCATCATCTTGATATTGTCACAAAGCCTTCATCACCAGTGGGAGAAGTAATTCAGAACACGATTTTGTGCCAGCCTCTCAGATGTGCCAACAACACCCAGGAATTTATGTCTAAGTCTTAGAAATAGAAAGGGCTGCAGTAATAATTGGATCTTTTGAATAAACTTGGGGTATGTTAGCTTTGCTTGGTACCTCCCCATACAATATGACATGAGAGAAATAGGGAAGGAGACATTGGCCACTATATTATTTTGAAACCTCAAAATATTCAGGCATGCATTATTGGCAAGAGCCAGGTGTCTCCAAGGCCATGGGCATGGTCCAAGGCAGGTGTCAGTGGGAACAGAAGCTTTGTCCAGCAGTACACACTCAGGTCCACAGGGTGGGATGGACTCTACAGAATCTGGTTGGGGCTTTCCCAAGGCAGCATCTGCATGGTGCCCTGCAGAGGAAGGTCAGGTGCTGGGGCTGGGGGATGCAATGCTTCCTGGTCATAGCCTCAGCCTACATTTCTGGGTCCAAACTGGCAGAGGACCAGGAAGGATGGAAAGATAAGAAATATTCAGAATTAAAGAAAAATGGGGCTCCTGAACCTCTTTCCCAACCCAGGCATCAATGTAGATAGAAGGGAAATGGTTGAAATGTGACCAGACAGGTTTCTAAGCTCACGTGAGAGTCAGATGAGAAATTGGCAGCAAGGGGGCACTCATTGCACGAAAGCAAGAATTACATCAGGGCTGTTCAACATGAACACATAAACATCTAAACTAGCCTAGGCAGAGTGAAGGGAAGAGAGGGAGAGAGAAACTGTCAAGGATTAATGTGTGCAATCTCACAATGCATTTTACAGCAGAGTAAATATATGTTCCCCTCCATGTAATTTAATGTGTTTAGTTTAACTATGATAAAGGGTATTGGGGTAGGAGATTAATAGGATTGTTACTCAAGATATTTTCAAATAGAAGAAATTAATTTCTTTTCACCCTCTCTGAAGGTATTTTATTTTCCTAGGATCCACTGAGTTCATCCCAGTGGTACATTTTGGACAGAATAGGTGTGTGTGTTGTGGTAGACTGCAGATGGGCTCTACAGCATCAGCAAGAATTGTAGTTTGTTTTTGCACTGCTTATATCTAGAAATTAAAAAATAATATCTAAAACTCCAGCTGCCCTGTAGCACTGATTACATTAAATTTAAGCATTAATAAATAAAGACATCACATTATTTTTACAGAAAGTAATTTAAAGCTTCATATGTGTAGCTATATCCATCTATGATATAGATTTCAGCCAAGGTTCCTCCTGTAGCTTCTTTATTTCAGGGGAGCCCGAAGCTCTTTACAAATAAGAATGGCAACTTCATGGTCTAAAAGTATTCTATGTCTAGAATATATTGTGAAAAATGCCTCAATGTTAATTTTTTCTCTGAATTTTTGTTTAAATGTAAATTTTAATTTAATATTATGAGTGTAATATAATATTTAGGTTACTGAGAGTACATTTTTTCTTGTATTTATTAGATCCCAGGTAGATCTTGTAGAATGTGATTGTCATCTCTAACTTGTAGAGTCATTATGTGGAGATGAGGACAGGTAGAGATGGAAAGAAATATAGGGAAATATGTGTATTAAAAAATGTTTTATATGTGCACCCATGTTTATAGTGGCACAGTTTGTAATAGCTTGGAATAGTTTGTAATAGTTTGGAAACAGCCCAACTGCCCATCAGCTGGAGACTGGATAAGATGTGTTTTTTTTATAAAATGGAGTACTGCTCATCCACAAAGAATGAGAAACTAGAGTCATTTATAGCTAAATGGATGCACATTGAGGCCATACTCTTTTTATTGAATTTTTATTTTTTGGGTACATTTTAGGTATACAATATAATGACATTCATCATTGGAAATTTGCACCTTTCCATAATCTCTCTTGGTTCTTATTTTTCCCCCTTCCCCTGCCCTCCCTTC
>NW_004624785.1:9443751-9462247 GCF_000247695.1 Heterocephalus glaber | reverse complement strand
GGCATCTTCTAATCTGTTCCACTGATCCTCAGGTCTGTTTCTTTGCCAGTACCATGCTGTTTGTAATCACAGTAGCTTTGTAGTATAGCTTCAAGTTGAGGTTTGTGATACCCTCTGCCATGTCTCTGTTACCTAGAATTGCTTTTGCTATTCTAGGTCTCTTCTTGTTCCAAATGAATTTTTGGACTGCTTTCTCAAGGTCCATGAAGTATGGTGCTGGGATTTCAATTGGGATTGCATTGAATCCATATAGCAGTTTTGGAAGTATAGAGGCCATACTTTTAAGTGAAATAAATAGGACACACGTGAAAATACTGAATAGTTTTTCTGGTGTGAGAAACTGAAAGTGTAAATAAGAATCAAAATGTATAATAGATAGTGTGAAACAGGAAGAAGATGTCTAAAGGGGAAGAGGAAGTGGAAAGAGTAGGGGAAGGGAAATAAGAAAAAGGAAAAAATATGAGAAAAGGAAAAAATGGAAACAAAGGTTTTGTAAATAGGAAGGGGTGGAGGGATTGAAGGAAGGGAAGGGGAATGGGGAAAAAATAAGCACCAAGATATATAATGTAAAGGTACAAATTCCCAATGATAAATGTCATCATATTGTATACCTAAGATGTACCAATAAACTTAATGAAAAAATTTTTTTACCGAGATATAGATGATCTTCAACAAATACCTGCACCTCAGTGTATTCAATTTGATGAGTTTGGACATATCTACACACCCATCATACCATTAGTATAATCAAGATGATAGTCATTGTCAAAAGTTTCCTATGACTCTTTGTGTGTTTCTTTTTTTTTCCTTTGCTTTTTGTTTTTCTTGTGTGTGTGTCAGGTGTGGGTTTTAATGTTAAGAACACAGACAAACTAAATTTTAAATCCAAGGATCCAGAGGCCAGTACGTATAAACTAGTAGTAACAAATTATTCAAAATGCTAAGAATAATTCCTAATATTCATTCTTTTAAAAAATTTTCCTCATTTTCCTCCTCCTATGTGCTCCACTCTGGTTGGTTATTTCCTTTTCCTTATCATGTTTTTCTTTTTCATTCTTCCATCTTACTTTTGCTGATCTGAATAGGCTACGTTAAAGCATGACATCACAGGCTTTAAAATTGTCTGATTTAAAAGAGCTAAATATTAAAACAGAAACACTTGGGCTGGGGATTTAGCTTAGTGGGGCTGCCACCTGCCTCGCAAGAGCAACATCTTGAGTTCGATCCCCGGAATGAAAAACAAAGCAAAACAAAACAAAACCAGAAACACTTAATCTGCTGCAAGACAGAATAGGTAAAACTCTTGTAGACATAGGTTTAGGCAAAGGCTTAATGAAAACAACCCCAATCACACAGGAAATGTTACAAAGAATCAACAACTGGGATCACATTTTATTAAAAATTTTTTGCACAGCCAAAGAAACCACCTACCAAGAGAAGAGATAACTCACAGCATGGGGAAAAAATTTTACCAGTTACTCCTCGACAAAGGACTAATATCTAGAATATATAAAGAACTAAAAATACTCAGATCCCCTCAAATTTAAATTCAGACCCAATCCAACAATGAGCATCTGAAATGAATTTACATTTCTCAGATGAAGAAGGACAAATAGAAAATAAATATATGGAAAAATACTCAACATCACCTGTCATTCAAAAAATGCAAATTAAAGCAATACTGAGACTCTATCTCACTTCAGAAAGAATGGGTACTATCAAGAAATTAACCAAAAACAAAAGCTAGCAAGGCTGTGGGGAAAAAGGAAACCTTCTCCATTGTTGGTGGGAGTGTAAATTGGTACAACTATTATGGAAATCAGTATGGAGATTTCTCAAAAAACTAAGACTAGAGGTTCCATTTGACCCAGGTATTTCTCTTCTGGGTATCTTCTCAAAAGAAATAGCACTGGGGCTATAGCTAAACAGTGATGCATCAGCCTGGCAAGTGCAAAGTTCTGAGTTCAATCTCTGGTACTGAAAGAAAAAAAGAGTTATATAGCATCATAGTGGTATATGCATAAACATGTTTATAGCAGGACAATTTACAATAGCTAAATATTGGAAACAGCCCATATACTCATAAACAGATGAGTGCATAAAGAATATGTGGTATTTATATACAGTGGATTTATATACTGCCATAAAAAAGGATTAACTTGAGACATTTTTAGGTAAATGGATACACTCCAGGACCATAATTTTAAGTGAAATAAATCAGACGCACAAGTTTAAATATCACATTGTTTCTCTTGTATGAGAAACCCAAAGGGTAAATAAGGAGTAAAGTGGAGGACAGATATTGGCAAGTAGAAAGAATTTGTTCAAAAGGGAAGAGGAACAAGGGAGGTGGTAAGGGGAAGGGAAGGAAAGAAAAGGGGATTTTTTTTTTTAAATACCAGGGATCGAATTGAGGACCTTGTACTTGCTAGGCAGGTGTGACAGAAAAAGGGATTTTTAATTTTTTTTAATTTTTTTTTTTATGAAAAGAGACTGGAAGGAAAAAGATGGGAACAAAGCTTTTGTAAAAGAGGAGGAAAAGAAGCATTGAAGGGAGTGGAGGGGGATGGGAAGAAAAGAAGAATTAAGAAATAAAATGTAGGGCCGGGGATTTAGCTCAGTGGTTCCGCCGCCTGCTGCGCAAGCCAAGGACCTGAGTTCGATCCCCGGTACCAAAAAAAAAAAAAAAAATTAAATAGGATGTACAGGTAAAAATTCCCTATGATGAATATGATCATTATGTATGAACATAATAAAAAGGTAAAGTAAATAAATAAATAATTGTATGATCCCACTTTCAGGAGAGCTGTTTCACAATACCATTAGATGCGTCATGACTATTTAGTCTTTGAACTAGCAATTCTAGCTCTAGAAATTTATGCTAGGGAAATAATCATAGGTGACAACAAATAATACTTTTAAGTTCATATTATGGGCCAGACACTGGCTTTACAAAGGTCAATTTATTTAATCTTGACAACAACCTGTGATGTATCACAGGCTGCACATGACGAAACTAGAGAACAGAAAGATCAAGTTACTTTCTCAATAGCACACAGCTGGGACCTGAACAAAATCTAGCTTTGAAGCCAGTACTCTTAACCAGGGCTGTCCTTAAGGTGTGCAACTTCTAAGCTAATAATTTTTGTAGGGTCCCTAGCTATACAAACAATTTTATTTAAGATGTATGAGAAAATTAATGGGCCCATACAAAAGGTGCAGTGATTATCAAGGACGAATCCAAATAATGAGGAGAGAGAAAGTATTTGCATATTTCTTTATTGTCCAATCTGTCTAACCAGAAGACAATTCCTCATAAGGTCCAGGTATTGTGCAGCCCTAGAAATCATCTTTCCACATTTTATTGTCAAATATTCCATCCCAGACTACTTTCTTATCTTTCTCCACAAGAGGAAAGGAGCAATGTAGTATTACTCACAATGTGATGGCTGTTTGGTTGGAAACAAGAAGATCATGTTGCCTCTGCAGGGCCCTAATACAGTCTAGTTAATGCTGGTTACCTCATTAGCTAGGACACTGCAAGATCATCCAAGCACTGCCCATGAAAACGGGCTTCCAATGTCTCTCAGAGGCTGTTCCTGGGCTTCATGGGAGGGAGGTGACTTTGGTGACAACAGAGTTAGGGAGCCCTGCCACTAAGGTGCTGCCCTTGGGTGCTATAGAATAGCAGTGACTCTATGGTTGGGACACTCACAAGAACAACCAGTGCACACGGTGCTCCACACACATTCGGTTCCAAGGGCAGATGGTGGATCTGCAGTGACCACAGAAGCCCAGAGCCCTGAACGACCTGTCTCTGAAGTGAGTAAGAGAAAGCCCATTCTTGGAGAGTTATTAGCTGCTTATTGGTTATGCTACAAACACATATAGGTCCTGCGGATTTTTTAAAGTGGGAGTTTTCATAACTTTTGTGTACTTCAATTAAACTTGCCAGAGATGTTGTGCAGGTTAATATAAAGCTGCTAGAAGGCTGCGGAGGAATATTTTCCACCTTGTCCTGATGCTACAGTTGCTTTGGTAGATAATGGCATGTGCTATTTGCACACTTGTAGGTTTATTTTAAAAATTATTTGTGTACTTACTATATGTCATCACCATTTAATCATTTTGCAGATAAGCATTCATTTAATTTTCACAATAACCCTGTTTAATGGGTATTATTATTATTATTCCTGTTTATTGTTAAGTAACCTGCTCAAGATCACACAGCTTTCAGGGGTAGAGTTGTAGCCCAGACCTGAGAATACATGTATTTAACCTCTATCCTAGCTGTGTCTATAGATTATAAACAATACAGTCTCCCCAGATGGACTCTCAAAGTCCTTGCCACATGAAGCAAGGACTTTCTACCCTATAGGTACAATGCTGAGGAGAAATGCTGATGTCCTCCAATTTTTAAACATTTTTTTACATTTATACATTTAAAATTAGAGGTTGTTTTCTCAACAGTTTTAAAATTTGCTATATGAGTAGCCACAACGGTGCTTTTGAAAAGAAATATCCAAATACATTTTGTTATTGAACAGGCTGACCCCGTCAGGGAATACAGAAAAGAGTTTCCTTTCCATCTTGTTGGTTGAATTCTTTGATATTGTGAACAACAGCACAGTGAGAGGACCTAACAGAGAAAGCTGCTCACATTATGGCAGCTAGGAAGCAGAAAGGGAGGAGCTGGGGAGAGAGATATCCTTCCAGGTCACACCCACCCTCGGTGGCCTGCTGCCAACCAGGCTCCAGCCCCTGACAGCACATTTAACACATTCAATATAGCACCCTTGTGAACCAATCACTGTCTAAAAGGCCTATCTCTGAGTGCATGTGAGTTTTGGGGATCGTTCTTGATGTAAACCGTAACAGTGGATTTATCTACTAATGAAGTTAAAGCCTTCATGATCTCATCACTTCTAAGCATTGCTGCATTGAGGATCAAGACCAAATACATGAGTCTTTGGGGACACATCGTATTTAAAGTATAACATGTCACAAGCTGAAAAATTCTAACAATAAACTAGCCTCATTTACAAGAGTTCTCACTTAAACAGTCTTTAGCCATGCTTCAAAATATTTGGTTATTTCAATGCTAGTGATGGTTTTGTTTTTGAACAGTCTATAATACAATGTAAATTAATTCAAAAGAAAAATTGTATATCTTGCCACATATGCAGGACTTCATAAAGTCACTGTAAAGAATGAAAAGAAATGTACCACTCACTTAGGAAGCCACTGTAAGACAAGGATTTGGCAGGGTTAGATCAGTTGACAATTGAAGAAGAGAAATTTGACAAGGGTGATGAAACTTGGAAAAGAATGATTTTAGTATAAAAGTATTAAAAAAAGACCTTGTGAAATATGAGAAAATTCTTGGATATATTTGCAAAGAAAAATGAGTCTCTTTCTAGTTTGCAATGAAAGTCAAATGTGAAAAATGTCAAGCTGTACTATTAGTTAACTTTGGTGGAAAAATTATAATCCCCCAAAAGCAATTAATATTTAATTCCTGTTTTATCCTAAGAAGGATCACAGTACATGCAATTATAGCCTAAAATTCTAAATGCAAAATAAAACTCATTTTCATAACATTTGCTTCACTTCAAGATAAGATCAGAATCAAATTTTCTTTTTTTTTCTATTTACTATAAAATATTGGTTCCCATTTTGTGCAGACTCACTGTTAAGTGGATCTTTCCTAGAACCAATTATTCTTGGATAATGAGGACTTTCTGTACTTTATGCTGATAGAGCAAAGGCTGAAGGAGGTTAGCAAGCTAGATCGCATGCTCATCTTCAACTTCACTTCAGTAAAAAAATGATTCTAAGGCACCAAAGATTGGAATACAATGAGTTGAATTACTGTCTACCTTGCTTCATATTTAAGATTTATCTCCTCATGACCAGTTTGGATGAAAGCCTTTCATTAGTGTAGAAATATGTTGATGCTGACATTCTTTTATTTGGGAGAAACTCAGAAAAGACTCAGTTGTCCAGAATAACCCTGGTGAAGTTGAGGCTTTGGCTAGAAATATACTTTCCTTAGAAAATTCTTAAATTAAATACTTGCATTGCCACATACAGAGAAGTATTAATTAAGCAAAGGCTTGAATAAACATCCTCTTTTTCTTTGTCCCACAAATACTCCTATTAAGTTCTTGCATATCATGGGTATTACAGAAAATAACGGTGATGTGGTCTCTTGACATAAATTAGATATTTTACTTACTTATGGATGGGTCATGATGTTATTTTTCTTGCAAATGACTCAATAAGGCCAATTATTTTTTAAATGTGTCTTAGAAATGATTTATTATAAATATATTCAGTTTCCAAAAAACACTGTGTTTCTTTCAAAAACTAACCCTTCCTGTAGGTTTTATTTTTTTGGTCCTGTACAAACTGTACAATGACCTTAGCAGATGAGGAAGTATAAGAAAAGTGACTAATGCTAAAGGTTAATCCTTAATTCAGATATTTTCTTACTTGGATGGAGCCCCGTTGAAATGGAGCAAACATATCTAAGAAAGAGCAAAGATTATATTTACATATTCAACACAAGAATGTGAAAGCTCTTTCATATGGGCATGGGCAGCTTTTTTCTGTTGTTGTTTCCCCTCTTGGCTGCTAAGGTGAAATGTGACTAACATATCAGTAGCACTTTTCTTAAAAGGTTATAGCCAAAAATATAATCTTTGTTTCTGCTGAGCATGAGCAGTTTGAGTTACATAATGGCAAGTCATGCCACCTTGACATCTGTCCAAAGAACCAAAGTTTGTTTCTTCAGTGTCAGAATCTTTTTTTTCATGTTGAACAGTTACATCAGAGAGACTGGAGACAAGGTTACTTAAAACAATATCATCTAAAAGGAATCCTTAATTTAGAAGACAAAGACTTAAACAAAATGAAACAAAAACAAGTATCATTCAGAAGTAGTGCAATGTCGAAATTGTCACTTGTTCCCACTGAAATATTAGTAATACAGCACTAAAGTATCTTAATATCAACCTCCTCCCAATAATTTCAATGTTGGTTTGCCAATCTGCCCATTTTCTTGTTCTGTTGCCAATCTGTCATAGCCTTGGTTTTCCTTCTTCCTTAACCTATGGCCCATTAGAACATCCACTAGAAGAAGGATAGAGCAATGGGAAGCAAAACTTGAATTTGTCAATCTCAATAGTTGTTTGCAACTCTAATTTAAAAAGCTGAATTTAAAATGTTGGTAGATTTAGGGATGTTTTTATGCATTTCAATTATTTGTATCATTCCAGTTGAATTTCCTTTTTGTGTGATTAATACGTATCCTCCTGTTCCCAGGATTAAGAAGAAAATATACCATTAACTTTGGTGTTTTTTTAGAAAATTGAATTAAATCTAACTCTGATAGAAAACTTACTAGTAATCATTACTGGGATTTGATTTTCTATTTCTCACAATGATTCCCAACTGGTAGCCAAGCTGCTTTGAGAGCTTCTGTGGGCTTAGACAGACTAGAGTATTGGGGAAGATCCACTGCACTGTGGCCACTGTTGATAATATAATTATCTAAGACCTCATGAGCCCTGGAAGCTGCTTCACTGTTTTGGTGATGTCCTTGGTCAGGGGATGTGGCGCACTGGACCAGCCATCTGAGGTGGACCCTCACTCTTCCTCTGCTGATCTACACCCTCCCTCCATTGCCAAAAGGAAAAATCTAACTACAGTCTTTTCTCGTTAATCATTCTCTCATGTCCCTGATCTTCTTCCCTGCTCCCAAACTGGGTACCTGTCTATCTTTTCTCTGTCAAAATCTCTCAATTACTTTATTTTCAAAAGCAAAGCCAGAAAGACAGATTGCCCACAGGAAACGTCCACTAGATTTTGAAACATAAAGTGCCCTGAGAAAAATCCTGAAGCCAATCTCTCTTCTTAAAACTTCAAGATAAATTGCAATAAGTAGGAAGATGAATGAAGAATGTAAAATTGAAGTGGAAAAAAGCTGTCAATCATTCAAAATTAAGTTGTTTTGAGGAAACTGGCCTCAGATTGTTGAAAAAGATTGTTTGTGTTAACATGAGTTTTGTATTTCTCCATCTCCTACTCAAAAAAGAATCTCTAGCTTTGATATATTTTGGCCTCAAAATCAATTTCACCAACATTCAATGTTCTTTCAAGGATGAGCCAATAGAATATGTGTTCTGCCAAAATGATGGAATGCAGATCACTGGACCCTTTTCAATATTGCTCTCTGCAATATTGGTGACTTTTCATGGTTTAGTAGTTCACCCACCCAGGAGCACTACATGACCTAGTCAACAGAAAGTATTTGTCCCATCAATTGCTAGTTAAAAATTCCATCCCTCTCAACCTTTTCTCTTCTTTCTCAAGCTCCACCACATCCCATTCTCTCTGGGTCTCCTCATTTCTGGGAGGGCCAGTGAGTTGTGTACCTGATTGGCCCCTGACTGGCCCCAGATTATCTTTCAATGACTATTTATTGCTAAAAGAATCACTCTATCATAGTCCTTTCCTGGGTAAGTCTGAATCCTGGAAGAAATACAAATAAATTTGGAGTTCTTATCCTTAGATGTTTAGTCTAGTTTGCCTAATTCACTTTGGGCTACACAGGTATTGTAGTCCATTTTGTGGACTAGGAATACCACACACTGGATAATTTATAAAGAAATGAAATCTATTCCTTAAGTTCTAGAGGCTGGGAAGTCCAAGGTGCAAGTCCAAGACTAAGACCTTCATGAGCCTCATTTCATGGCAGAATACTTGAAAGGTAGAGGAATGTGAGAGAGGGGCATGAACTCACTTTTATAACAGCCCGTTCTTGTGATAACTAATGCACTCTCTTGCTAATAACATTAATATATTCTCCGAAGGCAGAGCCCTCATGACCTAATCACCTGCCCCCAGGCCCCTTCTCCTAATATTGTTGCATTGGGGATAAAGTTTCCAACCCATAAACTCTGGAGAACACAGTCAAGCCATAGCACTAAGTGAAGGTCTTCTCTAGTTTTCCATCAGGAGACATCACACTTCTGTTTCTCATTTTCCTGACTGAGGGCTCATCTCTACTCTGTACCCTACTTCTCAATGGCTTAGCTTCTTTTGTGTATTTAGGATTATTTGTTATTAGCAGTATAAACCTGTATATCAGCTACTGGAAACCCCAGAAAGACCATTTTAATCAAGCAAGTTATAACCAGGGTGACCTTACAAATCCTCCAACTGGAATCCTGTTGAGGGTGAAAGAGGTGCTATGGTTGATACCAGGACAAGAATGAGGCAGAGCCACCATGGGCAGCTTGAACTGATGGTCACCTTAGTGATGACAAACATTCTGAGAACTACTGCAGTGGCCAGTTTTTCTTTAGTTTTTAAAGTTTGATCTCAATTTTTCTTTTTGGCTCTATTTCTGCTCATGACTGAAAAAACCCTTAATTTTACCATTTGAGAATAGTTTGATTGAGATTTACAACTTAGTCCTGTCTCTAGAGGCGAATACTCAGAGTGACTCTTAGTGCCCATCTCTTCTTCTCCCCTTTGGGTAACACTGGGGATCAAGGCAGGTGGAGGCACAAAGGCTGGAGTCTTTTCCTGAAGACAGTGCACTAAGTGTGGATCATTTTACCTGAGGCTAGCTTGGCAGTCCCTGCTGTCCCTGTTTTTGGTTGATAGGCCACTCAATCCTTTAGTCCTTTGCTGTGAAACTCTGTCCTACCCGATAGCCACAGTGGAATATCTCCTCATCTGTTTTCAGCATTGTAATGGTGCCATAGTCAGCTCTCCTGTTGCTTCGGCCCATCCTGGGTCACCAAGTACTGCAGTTCCTCTGAGGCTCACCCTTACTTAGAATCAGGTTGACTCAAGAGAGTTCACCTCTAACTCATCCTTCCAGTCCACTTGACTTCTTCAGGAATCAAATCTACTGGCAAATTTACTGTCTACGTCTGCATACCCTGCTAGGGGATGAGAGAATGTCTGAACTTCTTAGGCATACCCATGGACTCTGGGTGGAAGGGGTACATGGAGTGGTGTTGCCTCTTGAATTGGTAAATCCGTGATACACTACTCTTTTTGCCCTATCAATTACCTAGTTTACTGTTCTATAGAATTTACCTTATTTAATTGTAATCCTCACAGTAACCTTATAGAGTAGGTGCTGTTAACACCCTCAGGTTTTAGATGAAGAAAAAGACATAGAAAATAATTAATTTGTCCAAAGTCACCCATTAAATGAGGAACAGAGCTAGGATTTGTTTCAGACAGACTGGTTCTGGGTCTTTACTCTAAGCCCCTATGCAGAGAGAAAGTTCTTAACTTTGAGATTAGACTGCTAAAATGTGGTTATTCAGCAAGAACTTTCTCTTTTAAATAAATCATTTAGGTGTTAAAAATTCTTCTGATATGAACTCTTGACATTCAATAATTTAGAGAATATATATGACATCCTTTACTTTCTGAATTTAGTTCTTTAGAATAATTAAAATAACAATGACAATAAATCCATTATTATAATGCTTTTATACCCTACAAATATAATATAATAAATAAATATTAGTTCTTCAAAATTAAACTGCTGACTTCTACTGTCTCCTCCTTTCATGGGTTCAATTAATTGGATGTTAGTAAATATTGGAAAAGTTTTTAGTGCTTAATTATATATTTTTAAAATGAAAAATGTCTCAAAAAACTTGTTTTTACCCTCTCTTTTGTCTTTTCCTTCCTTAACAAAGTGCTTATTTATTTCAGATACAGAGAAATTACTCACTCTGTTCTCAATGTTCCCTTTACATCCGTAATTTAATTCCAAAGAATAATTGTGCAATTTTGGGCTTTTCTGAAAAATACATCTCATTTATTCTTAAAGCCTTGCAAACAATATTTCTCCATAATGTTCCCTTTTCTAGGCCCTTTTTCCTTCTTTTAAAATTATCTTTCTGCTTTTGATCCAAAGTTAGTCCCTCTCCTAAACCTCTATATTTTTTTTAAAAAATTGGTCTTATTTTCAAATGATTGGGTGAGTTTTATTTCTATCATTTTTCTCTCCTTTTTTTTTCTTGGGTTGTTTTGGTGATTCAATTGCTGGCTCCAAATGTATAGTTGCCAGAGTTTTACTGCTATTGACCATAAAATTCTACCCAGTCACTGGGCTGTGAAAAAAGCAGATGCAAAATTGCTCCTACTGCCTGCTGCCCAGCTGTATAGCACAACAGCCAGAGGCAGAGGAGGCAGACTTTGGCCATGTTCCTTAGATTTAGGAGCTTGTTCAATCATCCATGGGACAATTACATAATTACAAAGCAATAGCCACCTAGTGCCTCTTTGTTAAATAAAACTAGTTTCATTTTCATTCTTTTTGAACTTTCACATTGCTACTAAGCATTGTTAAGAGCATAGAGAATGTTTTACTTTTTAATAGATTTTTGGCTATTTAAAATTAATAGTTTATAAATTAAGATAAATAATTTTATTAATTACAATTTAGAAGACAATTATGATTAATTTTCCTGATTAAATTTACTAATTTAATTAAGATGAAATTAATTGTTACACTGACCTCACAGGCACAATGATGCCTACAGGCCTTGTTGTGCTAGGTACATAGCAGTTGCTTTCCTTTTAAAACAAGTTACATCAACATGCTGATCCCTGGCTGGAATTTGGAGATCTGGGGCAATGAACAGGAGAAGCATTATATGAAAAGAAGCAAGTGATATAAAAGGCAGCATCTTGGGTAGGAAAATAAAAAGTTGCCTATCTTGTCCAACAGAGTTGACATCCAAGGGGGTCTGTTACAGTTAAGATCTAAAATGTCCCCCAAAACTTTCAAGTATCTGGTCAGAAGTGGCAGATTACTGGGAGCATGGCCAAGAAGACCACATTCTTGTTCCTAGCTCCTCTATCCTTCCTTTTCCCTTCTCTTTCTGCTCCCTGGCTGCCATGGTTTGAGCAGATTTTCTTCACCAAGCCCTTTCACCTTGCTATTTCTGCCTTAGAGAAAACTGACCATGGACTGAACCTACTGGACACTATTGGCCAAATAAACCTTTCCTACTTTAAATTGTGGTGTTGGGTATTTTGTCCCAGCAATGGGAAACTGACTAGTACAGGGGCCAAACAGAGAATTTGTGTGGTAAATGTGTTTTGTGCTGCTGTAGAAGAATGCTATAGACTGGAGAGTATATGATGCACAGAAATGTATTTATTGATGGTACTTGCTGACATGTAGTGAGGGCCTTCTTGCTGGCACAGGAGGGAACAATCCATTCCTATTGTAACAACAATAGTCTGCTCTGCTCTGCTCATGTGGAGTTCTCATGACCTAAACATCTCTGAAAGTTCCCTTCTCCAAATACTGTCAAATGGCAATTAAGTTTCAATAGGAGTTCTCAAAGAGACAAACATTTCAATCATAGCAGTATGTAATGGAGTAGAGTTCATATGATACTAACAGCTAGCACACACATTTATTTTTTCATTCAATTCACAAGTCTCACCTCAAGAAAAAGCAGAGCTGGAACTTGACTCATACAGGATAAACATAGATCCTGCACCCCAAATCTGTGCTCACCTGCCCTGGCTTATAGAAATCAGGAGGTCTTTACCTGCTCTGGGTCATCCACTGTGCTAGGGGAAACTAGACTTTCAGCATGCTCTGACTCCACAGTCCTCTATGTCAGGGGTCTCTAACTCCTAGGCCAAGGACCAGTACCAGTTTGCGGCCTGTTAGAAACTGGGCCACAGAGCAGGAGGTGAGGGGAAAGCAGGCAAAGCTTCCTCTGTATTTACAGTTACCCCTCCTTGTTCATCTCACCACCTGAGCTCCATCTACTGTCGTATCAGCAGCGGTACTAGATTCTCATAGGAGCACAAGACCTACTGCAAACTGCACCAGCCAGGGATCTACCTTGCACCGTCCTCTGAATCATCTCAGAACTACCTTCCCAACTTTGTCCATAGAAAAATTGTCTTCCCTGGAATCAGTCCCTGGTGCCCAAAAGGTTGCAAGAGATCTACTGAGATTGAGACAAAAATGCACGGAAAAGGGCTGCTGTTGTTAATGTTCACAGAACCTCTGTAGAGTAGGTTATTGCCTTAGCTTCTATCTATAGTTTCAATGAAGATGATTTTTAAAAGAGTTATTTGTATTTTTGCTTTTGTCAGGACACTTTAGAATCTCATTTTATTGCATTGTAGTTGCTATTTTCTTTTGAATGTATATGTTATTTTTCTTCCTGACTAGTTATTTTCCTGCTTTTTATGTTTTTGGTCAAATTTATTACAAGATATAGATGTTCTTAGTATCTTTTCCATGTTTTTAGGCCCCATTGTTTATCTTCATGAATTCAATGCCCAAGACTCCTTTTTCTTTTCCAAGTTAAAAGTATTTTATTTTTCATTAATTAATTTATTATTTTATTAATTGTACAGAACAATGGGCTTCTCTGTGGCATTTTTATACATACATACATATATACATACACATATGGCACTTTGGTCATAAGCATATAATTCCAGTAGCTTCCTCTGACCCCTTTCCTCATCTCTAATATTCTTCCTTCTACTTTCAAGTCATTTTTCCCCCTAAATTTCACATATAAAAGAAAATATGCAATTCTTATCTTTCTGAGTCTGGTTTATGTTAACTTAACATGATGATCTCAGTTCTATCCATTTTATTGCAAATGACAAAATTTCATCATCTTTACAGATGACTAATACTCCATAGCACGTGCACATGTATCTTATTTTCTTTATCCATGTATCTGTTGATAAGCATGTAGGCTGGTTCCATATCTTGGCTGTTGTGAATAATGCTACAGTAAATATGGGTATACAGATATGCTGCCCTTAATTACTGAGGGTATACACCATGGAATGACATAACTGGGTTCTATTCTTAGTTATTTCATTTATTTATTTATTTTGTACCAGGGATCAAACTCAGGACCTTGCACTTGCAAGGCAGGCGTTGGCACCATTGAGCTAAATCCCCCGTCCTATTCTTAGTTTTTTGAAGAACCTCCATGTTGATTTCCATATTGGTTGCACTAATTTACTGTTCTACCAGCTGTGTAGAAGGGTTCCTTTCCCCTTGCGTTCTTGGCAGCATTTATCATTTTTTGTATTCTTGATGAGAGTCTTTCTGACTAGGGTGAGATGGAATATCAAAGTAGTTTTGGTCTGTATTTCCCTGATGGCTAAAGAAGTTGACTATTTCTTCATATATACTTATTAGCCATTTGTACTTTTTCTTTTGAGAAACATTTGTACAGTTCACTTACACATTTATTGATTGGGTGTTAAGTTTAAAAATTCTTTATATATTTAGATTTAATCCTCTATTTGAAGTGTAGCCTCCAGAGATTTCTCTCCCATTCTGTAGGCTGTCTCTTCACTCTGTTAATTGTTTCTTTTGTGGTGCAAAGACTTTTAAAATTGAAGCAATCCCACTTGTCAATTCTTACTACTTCCTTAGCTATTGAAGTCCCCCTATTCAAGAATTCATTGCCTATGCATATATAAATGAAGTGTGGCCACTAAGTTTTCTTCTCAGTTTGAAAATTTAAGTCTTACCCTTAGGTCTTTGATCCATTTTGAGTTGGTTGGTGTCCATGTGATGAGTAATCTAGTTTCAGTCATCTACATGTGATATATACATATGGATATCCTGTTTTCCCAGCACCATTTGTTAAAGAGCCTATCTTTTCTTCAAAATATGCTTTTGTCTCTTTGTCAAGAATCAGATAGTTGTAGCTGCATAGGTTTATTTCTTTGTACTTATTCTATTCCATTGGGCTATGTGTCTATTTTTCTAAAAGTTTCATGCCATTTTTATTATATAGCTTTCTGTTTCCATGGAATATCTCTCCACTTATGTGTATATTCCTTGATTTCATTCATCAAGTTGTAGCTTTGCTCATATAAGTTTCATACATGTTTCTTAGCTGTTCATTAAAATGTTTTATTTTTAGTATTAATGACATTATATTTTAATTTTAAATTCCAATTGTTCATTGCTAGCACATAAAGTAATTAACAGAGACTACGAGACATCTAAATTTGCACAGCAGAGGTGCCGGGGGAACATAAAGGCCATGGTTACGAGTCCCAGAAGATGGAGCAGAAGTGAACAACAGAGAAGGCCTTTCTGATGCTCTTCAATGAAAACTGGAGCCCACTGGGAAAGTGAAGAAAAACTCTTCAATAAAAGCACACTGGACCATTGTGGTTGGTAAGTTGGTGAGATCAGCACCTCTCATAGAAACCCAGACTCGCATGGGGGGAGGACAGCTTGAACCTGCACTAGAACCTTGCAGAGTTTAATCCTGCAGGAGGTCAGGGACCTCAACTTGGACCTTGCAGCCAGAAATCAGTCTGAATCTCAGTAGACTACCTCTGGCTTGATGAGACTAATTGACTTAGACCTACACACTGCTGCCCACATTGCCTACCAGGACAGCAGAGACATATCCTGAAGGAGAGCTTTGTTTGTTTGTTTTGTTTTATATATATATATATTTTTTTTTTCTTTTCTTTTCTTTTCTTTTTCTCTCTCTCTATACCTTCTGGCTCTATATTTCTCTTCTTCTTTGTTCCTGTTTCTGCCTCATTCTGAATTTTTTTTCTCTCTCTCTGTCCTCTCGACTGTCACCTTTATAGGAAGGTGAATACAATTTCTAGCTTCCCTATTGTTGTCAGTTTGTTCTGTACTTGTCTCTATTCTTTCTCTCTGTCTTCTCCTCCTGTCTTCAGCAGATCCTCACAATTTGCGTGATCTTCCTGTGTCCTCTAGCCTCACCTCTTACCTTTCTCTCTCCCTCTATCTCTCTACCCCTCCCTCCCCAACCCCTGCTAAATCCTTATCCGGGGTAAATTTGCCATATTGAAGGGTTTACTTACTACAAACATATTTGGGCTGGCCCTAGATTTTTATCTAGCTCTCATGGTTAAAGGTGACAGATTAACTGCTACCAAAAATTGTTACTTTCTGAGCTGTGTTTGATGCTGATTGTGTCAATGGGGTTAAGGTGTTGTGATTGATCTAATCAGTTGTCCTCCCTGGTAAACTGAAAAGGAGATTGCCTAAGAGTTATTAGAGACTCAAGCCCTAAAAAGTCCAGCTATAACTGGAAGATATCTCTGAGAAGCAATCACTCCATAGGGGCTCTAAATAACAGCAATAAAGATACTCAAAATAAGAAATATTGAAGTATCAGCCCAGGAATTAAAGCAAAAAAAGCACTGAAAATAGAATTAAAAATGAAAAGACACCTTGGCAGGACACAAACACAGACTTCCAGCTCACCAAAGGCAAATAATGGGGGAAATGAGGTGGAAAAATAGGACAGTCAACCACCTGGACACCCTGAACTGATAGCACAGGAAATAACACAACAGATGAATGAGGCTCTAGAAAAATTCAAAACAGAAATAATTTCCCAGATAACTAAAAAGATGGTGAGCAGAGTGAAAGACATGATTAGAGGCTCTAGAACAGAAACAGATAAAAAAGTAGATGAGCCAGAACCATGCTGGAAGCCAAGAATGCTCAGCATAAGAAAGAAATGGAAATCATGATTGCTCAACATAGGAAAGAAATGGAATCCATGAAACAAATTCAAACAGATATCCAGGAGATTAAAAACTCCACTGAAAGTATTCACAGCAGATTGAGTGAGTGTGAAGCTAGAATATCAGATATAGAAGACAGAATTGCAGTTAGTGACCATGAAAACAGAGATTTCTTAGAAATAGTAAGGGACCATGAGAAATCAATCCAGCAACTGCTAGATGATGCAAAGAAGAATAACATAAGACTGATAGGAGTCCACAAAAAAACAGGAGAAAGTACAAATGACATAAAAAAACTTCACAGAATAATAGTAGAAAACTTCCCAGACAGAGGTAGAGAATTTGACATACAGATAAGTGAGGCATATAGAACTCCAACTAGCCAGGGTCAAAGAAAAGCTACACTTAGACGTATTAATAGTCAAGATCCCAGAAACCCAACAGAAAAACAAAATCCTACAAGCAGTTAGAGAAAAGAAGCAAATCACATACAAAGGAAAGCTCATCAAAATCACAGCAGACTTCTTAACACAAACTCTCAAGTTAAGGAGAGCCTGAAGTGAAGTATTTTAAGCCCTAAAAGAAAATAGCTTCCAACCTAGACTGTTGTATTCTGCAAAATTATCTTTCAAAATCGATGGGGAAATTAGATACTTCCACAACAAACAACACCTGAGAAATTTCATGAACACCAAACCAGCACTCCAAACACTTCTAAACAATGTCCTAGAAAAAGGCAATGAAGGTCACAAGTCCATGAGGCCCAACAGAGGGAAGCCACCAAGCAAGGCAAGAAACTAAAGGGAAAGGGGGGAAAAACGAAAAATAAAAGAGCCAACAACAGTAAAACATCATGGTAAGGAATGAGTCAGTATTTATCAATTATAAACATCAATGTTAATGGCCTCAATTCACAAATCGAAATAGACTGGCAGAATGGATTAAAAAGCAAAATCCGACACTATGCTCTATATAAGAAACACCTAATTCAAAAAGACATTCATAGACTGAAAGTAAAAGGATGGAAAACAGTTCTCCATGCTACAGGAACCCAGAAAAAAGCAGGGGTAGAAATCTTATTTGCAGACAAAATAAATTTCAAACCAAAACTAATTAAGAGAGACAAAGATGGTTACTACATTCTTGGGAACAATCCAAGAGGAAGAGATGACAATCATAAATATATATCCACTAAATACGAATGCCCCCAACTATACAAAATAAATATGAATGGACATGAAAAACCAAATAAGCACTAATACAATTGTAGTGGGGGACCTCAATACCCCACTGTCACAAACAGACAGATCATCTAGACAAAAAAATCAACAACAAAATTCTAGAACAGAACCAAGCTTTTGAACAAATGGACTTAATAGATGTCTACAGAGTGCTCCACCCCACAAAATCAGAATATACATTCTTTTTGGCTGCACATGGGTCATTCTCCAAAATAGACCACATGCTAGCTCATAGGGCATGTTTAAGTAAATGCAAAAGAATTGAAGTTACCCCTTGTATATTATCAGACCACAGTGCAATAAAATTGGAGATCAATAGCATAAGAAACCACAAAACCCCCACAAACACATGAAAATTGAATAACACTCTCCTGAACAACCAGTGGGTCACAGAGGAAATTAAAGAAGAAATTAGTTTCTACAAGTAAATGATAATGTCAGTACAACATACAGGAATCTATGGGACACAATGAAAGCAATTCTACGCGGAAAATTCATAGCAGCGAATGCCCATATTAGGAAAATGGAGAGAGATCAAATAAACAACCTAATGCTGAACCTCAAGCTCCTAGAAAAAGAAGAGCAGGACAAACCCAAAGCTCGTACAAGACAGGAAGTTATAAAGATCATCGCAGTAATCAATGCAATGGAGACTAAGAAAGAGATACAAAAAAAAAAAA
>NW_004624785.1:9397267-9414315 GCF_000247695.1 Heterocephalus glaber | reverse complement strand
TTTGCAAATAGGGAAGGGTGGAGGGGGTGAAGGGAGGGCAAGGGAAGGGGAAAAAAATAAGAACCAAGATACTCATGTAATGGTACAAGATCCCAAAGATGAACGTAACTGTATTTTATACCGAAAATGCACCAATAAACTTAATGGGGAAAAAAAAGAAGTGGTAAGTAAGATTTCCTCACAATTTTCATATATTGCTCTAGTGACGTAAAAAGAATAGTTGGCTGAAAGGGAAAAATGAGGTCAGCTATTCAGGAAATCAGTCTTCATTTTCAATATGCTCTCTCTCTTTTCTTTGTCATCTGTTACATAAATAAATAATAACTTCTGCTTTTGGATAAGTAGGGGGTAAAGCTAAGCTAACCTTTTATTTCTGAAGTAAGATCAGGATCATTTTATAACTCTTTGCCTTCTTTTCAGTGCCTTCTATGTACAATGTATGTGCCCAACTGAGGATAATACAAAAATGTCTCAACACAGCTTCTGCCCTTATGGGGCTCACAGGAAGCTGAGGAAAATGCCAACTTCAAGGAAAATCTCAGATCAATCACGAAAAAAAATGAGCATTTACTTATAATGAACAAAAAAGATGATATTTAAAATTTCAAATTATTATCTGTCTTTCCTCTTGTTCATTTCCTCTTTTATCTCCTCCCTCCATTCTAGCTTTCTCAATGTTAGGGTGCTATCTAACCAAAAGACTCATTGTATTGAAGCTTTGTGCCCTTTGAGGGGAACTGATTGAATCATAAAGTCTCTAACTTCATCAAAGGGATTAACCCATTGATGATTTCACAAGCTGAGTGGACTAACAGAAGGTAAAGCCTAGTTGGAGGAAGTAGGTCACTGGAGGAGCATGTTTGAAAGACATAACTTGTCCCTGGCCCCTTCCTTTCTGGCTCACCCCGTCTGCTTCTTGGCTGTCCTGACCTGAGCTGTTCCCCTACCATGACTTTCCACCATGAAGTTCTGCCTCACCTCAGGCCCACAGCAATGAAACCAGCCAACCATGGACTGAAACCTCTTAGATCATGAGCTAAAATAAACCTTTCCTATCTACATTGACTTTTGAGTATATTGTCATAGCGATGGAAAGCTGACTAACATATCCTATCTCTTATTGCTGCCTTCAAAACTTTTATAAAAAGAAATCTGAATACTAAGAATATCAGACGGGACAATAGTTGATCAAAACTCAAACACAAATCCTTTAAATATAGTTTGTGTTGAGAGAAAATGCAGGGTGTGTATGGGGGGGGGGACCTGGGGAAACTTGAAAATATTTTGTTCTATCTGTGTACTCAGTCACTTAAATTTTAAAAATATCACAGCAAGTATTTTAAATTTTCAAACCCCTGTGTATTTCAGTGTAAATTAAATTTGTCTGCTTTTAAATCATTTAAATCCCATTTATAGCTTTGTAAAACTTAGCTCATATCCAAGGAAAAAATTCATTTTATAAACTATTAGCACTGAATTACAGGGAGTTGAATTCACATTTTGGAAAACTAACCCTGGAAGGATTTTTTTGGATCAAGTTTTAAATTTGAAACCACAAAATTAAAGTGTGTTAAAAACTTAAGGAAAAGTCTGCTAATTTGTAAACCATGTCAGTAGCTTTTCAAACATCTATTTGAAAGCAAACCCTCAATATATTAAACCCTGCTATGTCACATTCCACAGAGTGGTGAATCTTGGATGCATATGCAAGTAGAATCTAAATTTGGCCTATAAGGTGTAGTCTTAGTAGTGCTCACTTGCCAGGAATGTGTAAAGTGCTATGGTCACAGGAGTTGCAGAAAGGTATGGACACAAAGAACCAAGGGTCACAGTGTGAAGGGTATATGACCCCATGATAGTCCAAGAGGCAAGACTTTTAAGATCCTCTCTACTCCTGGAAAACCAGGGACCATTTTATCTTTGCATATAATAGGTCAGGTGGGCAGGGCTCACCTTGAAGAAGAATGCAGAGAAAATATTTAGGAATGTGAGGAGGATCTGTTGAGTATGCTTTGATATTAATGACAGTTCTGTTCCTTTTTGAATCAAGGCTAGAGTCCTAGGTAGCCTGTTAGCAAAGAGCAAGTGAAATAAAGCTGATATTTCCAGTTTCTCTGTGGAATGCAAAGGACATTGGACATCAGTACTTTCTGTTCTTCATTACCACTAGACTTTTGCAACATTTCCTTCCCACCAGTAAGAAGAAATATGTCTGTGAAGTAAGTGGGGTAGAACTGATTAAGGAATCTGCATATATTTCACTTTGCAAGAAGTTTTCACTGATTTTTAAAAATTATTTTTATGTTTAATACTTAAAAGATCACATATTGTATATATTAATGGGCACCATGAACTATCTTGATACATGTATACATTGTGTAATAAAGTTAAACATATGTATCTCTTCAAATATTTATGATTTCTTGAAGCTGATTTTTTTTTTTTTTTTTTTTTGGTACTGGGGATCGAACTCGGGTCCTTGTGCTTGTGCAGCAGGCGGCAAAACCACTGAGCTAAATCCCCAGCCCTTATGATTTCTTTATGGTGAAAACATTCAAGTCTTTTCTTGCAGCTTATTGAGATACACCATACAAAATCACTAACTGTAGTCACCCTACTGTGCAACACTGCACCAGAACTCCTAACTCCTACTAACTACAACTTGCTTTTACAACTTACTTTTACAACTTACTTTTCCTACTACTACAACTTACTTCTAACTCCTACTAACTACAACATGCTTTTCCCCATCCCTTTCTCCTTCCTATTCTCCCCAGCCTCCAGTGACATCTATTCTACTCTTTCATGAGATCAACATGTGATACATGTCTTTTTGTGCCTCTTTTTTCTCATTAACACATTGGTTTCCAGTTCCATCTATGTTGTCACAAAGAATTTCATTCTTTTTATGACTGAATAGTATCCTATTGCATATGGGCCACATTTTCTTTATCCCTTCACCAGTTTGTGGACAGTTGGGTTTTTGTGCAGTTTGACTATTGTGAACATATGAGTGCAAATATCTCTTTGACATACTGGTTTCATTTCCTTTAGATATATACCTAGAAATGGGATTGCTAGATCATATAGTAATTTCATTTTTAATTTTTCAAGGGATCTCTATAGTGTCTGTACTACTTTACATTCTCACCAACAGTGTAAAAGTGTTCCCTTTTCTGTATATTCTCAGAAGCATTTTGTATCATAACCATTCTAACTGGAGTGAGATACATGATTGTGATAATATCTGATTATGGTTTTGATTTGTATTTCTTTAATCATTAGTGATGTTCAGCATTATTTTATTTATATGTTGGCCATTTGTATATCTTCTTTTCAGAAATGCCTAGTTAGATCTAGTCTTCATTTTTAACTGGGCTTGTTTCTTTGAGATTAGTGTTTGGAGTTCCTTATGTATTCTGGATATTAACTCTGATACTCTGTCAGATATATAGTTTGCAAATATTTTCTCCCATTCTGTAGATTGTCTTTTCAGTCTGATTATTTCCTTTGCTGTGCAGAATTGGCATTTTTTCTTTTAATTAATTTTATCAGTACATTTTAGATATACATAATGATAACATTCATCATAGGGAATTTGTACCTGTCCATGATATAACTTGCTTCTTCTTTTTTCTCATTCCTCTCCCCTACCTTCAACCCTTCTTCACCTCCTTATTTACAAAAGCTTTGTTTCCTTTTTTCCTTTTATTCTCTTTTTTCTCTTTTTGCTTCCTTCCTTTCTCCCTCCTCCTTCTCTAGTTCTCCTTCTCATTTGAACATTTTCTTCCTATTTCACAGTATCTATTATTGCATTTTGGTCCCTGGTATTTAAAAAAAAAAAACATTTCCCAGGATACTGATGCAGCTGAGAAACTGAAGAACCACTGTGTTAAGAGTCACCTTACAAAGTCATGACTTTTAATTCTTTTCAAGTTTATATTTAAATAACTTGGAGGAGAAAATACAGCTTCATGACACCTTAGTACAGTGAATGTACTTATTGTGTTCCTGAGCAGAACAGGAAATAAGACCCAAGAAGAAAGTCAAATGTGAGGAGGAAGCTTGACCACATAATCACTGACTTCTTACCCAGCCCATAGTCACAGAACTAATTGCCTAGGACAAAGAATAATAAAGAGAAGAGCTTAGGAGCAGAGGGAAGCTGAACAGCATAGGCCAAGAACATGAGTTGAATCACCAAAGCAGATTCAACTTTCTGGGATGGAAACTCCTACAGCTGTAGCCTCAGAGACTTTCACTCTGAACAACCCAGGAATTCTTTTGCTTTCACTGCTTCTCCAGTGCTTCTGCTCTGCAGCTCTGGGTTTTCTGGAAAGCAAGCTGTCTTCTTTTTCTTGTATAGTCCACATGGAATATGTAAGTGGGGGAGCAGGATCACACAATTTTACTCAACATAACTTATGTACAGAAAAACTAAGATTTTTTTCCATGGTTTTTAATGAATGCAGTCTTCCTTGTAAGCTCCAACTGGTTAGCAGTAAAAAAGGAATAAAATGAAAGCTTAGTCCAATATTTTATGTTGGCTATTAAATAAAATACTTCTGTTGCTTATATAGACTTCCTCTCCCTTGCTTTTCTCCCTAAGATAATATAAGGGCATGAGCAGGGTACTTGAGTCAAGTTTCTCTGTCATGTCCTCTCCCTTTGACTGTGGGGTACCCCGCTGGCCTCTCTAGCTGGTGACTGCAGCTGTTGAGCACAGGATCTGTCCTTCAGCTGGAGATGTTCCTAGCACCACTCCCAGGGGTGACTCAGCCTTGCTTTGGCTCCTGCTGGCTGCACACTCTCTAGCTATTTCCATGGTCTCCAGCCAGCCAGCTGACCTGGCCATCCAGTCTCTACTGCAGGGTCACCTTGCCTTGTCCCTTGCTGGCCCATTTGGTGTCTACAAAACAGATTTGCTTCTTCCCATTCATGCTGCAATATTCCATAGTTACTTAATATTATACATGCTGTTATTAGTAGTTACCCACACATGTTAATATGATTTAAATGTTTACTTTTCTATCAATATTTATAATTATCCATGAGCTATATTCTCTTTCTTCACCCCAAAACGCCAAGACTCCACATTGTTAGTGTGCTTTTCTTCTGTCCTTCTCCTGGATTACACTTTTCCTCAAATATTTCAGGTCCTCTGGCTTATTCTCCCATCCAAGTACTATCCAGGCCTGACTCTGTTTAGCTTCCGAGATCAGACGAGATTGGGCATGTTAAGGGTGGTATGGCTATATACTGGCTTGTTCTGACTTGTGATATACTAGATCTCTCTACAGTTGATTTAGAAATAAATGTGTTAAAGGGGCAAAGATATCAGAGGTGTCATGGCATAGACAATTCCCAGCTTGAGTACAGTGAAGTAACTAAAATAAGAAGAACAACTTGGTAAAATAAAACAGTATATTATCTGCAATATCCAGTTTCCAATTTTAAAATTGCTGGACATTTAATGACAGAAGAAACATACAGTTTAATAAAAGTGCTGGTGAAAACTGACAAAGTAGACTGAGATGTTGGATTTTAAAACAAAGACTTCAAAGTAAATATGCTCAAAGAGCTCATGGAAAATATGTTATCAATGGATCAAAAATAGGAATTCTTATTAGAAAAATAGAAGCTACAAGAAAGACTAAATGGAAAACTGGGAGCTTAAAAGGTACAATGACTAAAACTTAAAATTCATTAGATGAATTCAACTTTAGATTTTAGATATCAAAAGAAATCGTGAATTTGAACACAGTATATATCAATAGATTATCCAACCTGTGGAGAGGGAAAAAATTTAAAAAGGAAGAGATGAAAGAAAAACAATCAGTATCACACATATGTGGGGCAATTCCAAGTATTTCAACATGTCTATAAAAAGAGGTTCAGGTGGAAAAGAGAAAGAGAAAAGGGATAGAAAATGTTTTGAAATAAACCAATAATTCCAAACTTACCAAACGTAGTGAAAATATTAACTTGTAAATCAAGAAGCTCAAAGAATACCAAGTTGCTAAACTCAAAGAAAACCACATGAAGAAATATTATAGCCAAATTGTGGAAAGATAAGGAGAAAATCTTGAAGTAGCAAAAGAAAAAATATAGATAAGACACGGAATAACAAGACAAGTAATAGCTGTCTTTGCATTAGAAACAATGAAGGTCAGAAAATAGTAGAATGATGTATTTAAACTGTTAAAGAAAAAAAGGGATTTTTCAAAACTTCTATATCCACCAAAGACTTATTCAAATGTGAAGAGAAAATGCATTTTCAGAGAAGCAAAAACTTACATAACACATTGCTAGCAGAAAATGTGCTACAGGAAATATTAAAGGAATTTCTTTAGGCTGAAAGAAATTTACACCAGATGCTAACTTGGCTCTATAGAAATAAGTGAAAAACAACACAAAGTATAGATATGTATGCATGTGATAGAGATTTTCATTAATATATGAAAAATATATACTTAAAATATGTTCATGGCAAAAGTTATGACACATTGTACATTTTATTAATTCTTTCTAAGCTGCTAGAATAGAAAATTAGTAGAGAAACAGAAAATGTGAATAATACTGTCACCTAACTTGAATAAATTGGCATATAAATATTACATTCCATTCCAAAACAGCACAATATTCATTATTTTCAATTGTATATTGAATATTCATCAGGATTAATTGTATGATGGGGCATAAAACTCATTTCAATAAATTTTTAAAAGGTGGAAATTATTAAAAAGATACATTTTCAGATAATGATCAAATTGTGGAGAAATTCTCAAATATGTAGAATTTAACACATTTTTAAGTAGCTCATGTGTCAAAAAAAGTAATCAAAAGAAAAAAATTTAAAATATCTGGAGCTAGATGAAAATAAAAACACAGTATATGAAAATTGTTAGGTGTAGCTAAAAGAGTGCTAGAGGAAAATTATAAATTTACACGAGTATACTAGAATAGAAGAAGATCTGAAAACATAATCTAAGATTTCACTTTAAACAACTAGAAAAGAGCAATAAAACAGAAAGTAAGTATAAGAAATTTTTAAAAATATTAGAGTGGAAACTACTAAAATAGAAAGTAAGAAAAATCAATGAATGTTGAGTCAATAAATAGTTTCTTAAAAACAAAATTATTAATATCTGCTTAATCTGATCAAGAAAAAAGATATAAATTATCAATATCAATAATAAAAAAGGAACATTTCTACAACTCTCTCAAAAATGAATAGGATACTAAAAATTATGAATAATTTTACACCGATATTTCCTGCAATTTACTGGAAATGTACAAATTCTTATAAGACAAAAAGTAATCAAAATTCATTCAGAAAGAAATAGAAAATCTGAAAAGATCTAGTGAAGAAATTCAATTACTACTCAGAGATAAATCCACTCTTGAATCCTATAAAACTGCTAAATAAATACTAATCTCACAAAAAATTACCCCAGAAAATAGAGAATGAGGAAAATTCCTAGTTCATTTTATGAGTTCAAGATTTCCCTAAAACTGTCAGAGTAGGATATCGTAAGAAAAATCACAAACTACAGAGCAATATACTTAATAAACATAGATGCAAAAATGCTTAACAAAATATGAATGATTTGAAACTCATACAAAAAGGATATAGGTTATGAACAAGTAGAGTTTATCACAGGCATGCAAGGTTGGGATAACGTCCAAAAATCAATTTAACACTATACATCACATTAATAGTATGATATCGAAGGTCTTAATAAATAAAGAGAAAGCATTTAAGAAATTCCAATAACATTTAGAATTTTTTTAAAAAATAGGTTTCAACAAAATAAAAGTGGAAACGTTTTTTATCCCATGAAGATCATCAATGAGGAAATTACAACTATCATCACACTTAATGGTAACAGACTGAATATTTTCTTAAAAAGTGTGAGAAACAAAACAAAGATATTTATTCTCATCACTTCTGTTTAACATTAAACTGATAATTCTAGATAGTGAAATAACACAATAAAAAATATAAAGCATCTAGTTTTAAAAGGAAAAAACTTTACCCATGAAAAATAAGATTTGATCTCAAAATATCATGTGGAATTTACAAAACACTATTATAAATCAGAAATTAATTTAGGAGGTCTATATACTAGTGACAAATAATCTAAAATTAAATTTTAAGATTCCCATTCATAGCTGCATTTCAAATGCTTACAAATAAATTTAAAGAAATATTTCAAAGTATACTTACTGAAAACAAAACAAACCAAAAAACATTGCTAAGAGAAATTAAACATGACCTAAATAAATGAAGACACCATGTTAATGGACTGAAAGACTCAATATTATTAAGATTATAATTCTTCTCAAATTGATGTATAGATTCACTGCAATCCCAATTAAAAAAGGAGCAGACTTGTTTTGTGTGCAGAAATTGGTAAGCTGATTCAATAATTTCTATAAACACAAAGGACTTAATATAGTCCAAACAAATTTCCCAAAAAAAAGAGAGAGAGAGAAAAGTTTAAGGGCATGCAATACTTACCGTTTAAGACATGCTATAAAAATTAGCAATCAATACTCTATGGTATTGGCATAGAAATAGATATACAGAACAATGGTACTCTAATGAGAATCCAGAAAGAACTCCATGCATGTATGATAAATTTGCCTATGTAATACAATGGCAGAAAGGATAGGTTTTTTTCTTCAATAAATAGAACTAGAATAACAGAATGTCATTATGAGGAAAAGTGAATGATCCATCCTCATTCCATAGACAAAAATTAATTCATAATGAATGATGGTCTATATGGCCTAAAGCTATACAACTTCTAGGAGAAAACAAAATATCTTTGTGACTTTTTGGGTTAGATAAAATTTTTTTAGATAAGACATAGCATGAATTATAAAAGAAAAATTATGATAAATTGGACAGCTCGCCAAAGTTAAAATATATGCTTGTCAAAAAAAAATGGTTAAGAAAATGAAAAGACAAGGAATAGACTATCAGAGAATGTTTGTAAAACATACAGTTGAAAAAGAATATAAAAAGAACTGTTACAAATCATTAAGAAGATTAAAACCTTAATTATAAAGTGGGAAAAAGATTTAAATAAATACTTCATGGTGGAAGATATATAAGAAGCCAAAGCAAACATAAGGAAATATATTCTGTACCACTGTATATTTAAGGAAATGCAAATTAAATCTATAACGAGATACCTTTACACACCCACTAGAATAAAAAAAAATTAAGCTGTATGGTGGTTCTCGTTAAACATAGAATTACCATATGATACAGCAATTCTCTTCCCATGGATACACCAAAAAAATTAAAATCAGGTACTCAACAGTAATGCTCATAGAGCATTATTCACACTAGCCAAAAGGCAGAAACAACTCAAATGCCTATTAGTAGATGAGTGGATAAATGAAATGTAGTACATCCATACAGTGGAATACTACTAAGCCTTAAAAAGAAATGAAATTCTGAGACATGCTAAAACATGGGTGAATGTTGATGACATTTTGCTAAGTGAAATATGCCATATATAGAAGGCTAAATATGCATGATTACACTCATAGGAAGTAAGAGGAGGTAAATTCACAGAGGCAAAAAGTGAAATAGTCTTTGCTGTGGGTTGAGGGAAAGAAGAATGGGAAGTTAATGTTTTATGAGTACGGATTTCCATTGGGTAAAATGGAAAAGTTGTGGAAATGGGTTATAGTGATGGTTGTATAGCATTGTGAGTGTACTTAGTACCACAGAATTGTATATTTAAAAATAGTTAAAATGGCAAGTTTCACATTAAGTACATGTGCCACAATTTTTTGGTACTTTTTGGAAACTTATTGGTGGAAATAAAGAAAGTCTCTTTGTTGTGGTATCTAGCTTATCAGTGAAATATGAGGCAGCTGAGAATGAAGTCATGGGTAATAGCAGAGGTAGAGGCCTGAATAAGGAGAAGGTGCTGTGGCATAATTATTTCAGAGAATAAAAAACATGTGCAGAATGTCAGAAAGGACTCAGAAAGTTCAGAGAGGATTGCTGGACGATATTTAACCTGTTGGAGCCTGGTGGTTCTATTTATTAATTACCCTATTAGAAAACCATCCATTTGGGGCACTGATGAAATATGAGAGAAAATGTGTGTATTTTGATAGTAGAACTGCATCTTCAAAGACAAGACCAATAAGACAGTAAAACCATGTCAGGAACAGCACAGGCCAGAAAATAAATCGTATTGTACAAATTAACTAGCTCTAAATGAAAACCTTTATCATATGATTTTGTACTGTTAGTTGCAAGGGAAGTAAAATTACTCATTAAATAGAAATTTGAGGAGAATTTTTTCACTTTGAAAATTTAAATCTATTAAGATCAATCATTATTTAAATAGGATATTTATTTGGATTGGTTGCCTTGGACAAGTAAATTTCTGCCTTGGGGGTCTCTATTTTCTGTTCACTCTGCCTGTTGTACCTTTCCCCAGGATTTTAATTCTCATATATTCAATTCAGCTCAGGAGCAATCCCCTCTGAAATGCTTCCCCTGCCTACTCTCCTTAAACAGTACCTTCTAGCCAACTTTCTGAACCTTATTTTCCTGGTGACACATGCTACCATATGGTCCTTATATTTATCTACTTGTTTATCTGCTCACTTTCTATGTCCTCCACTAGAATACAAGTTCTGTGAGGACAAGACTTCTGTCTCCTATTCTCTACTATATTCCAGGGCTGAGCACAATGCATGGCACATGGTAAAAACTCAGTAAATATTTTTAGTGAAAGAAAGCATGAATGGATTAGCTCTTCATCTAGCCCTCTCAGGTTTCTGATTTAGTCATTCCACCGAAATTGTCAGTCACCAATCAGCACTATGTGGCTTCTCTGTTCATATTTCTTGATATGTGAATTAATTATGATATAGGTTATAATGCTAAAAGGGACCCCTGGATGCAGTGACTCTAGAAAGAAGTTCATTTCTTTTTAAGCTTGTCTGGAGAGTGTTAGGCAATCCACTAAGATGGGCAGCTCCACTCATGAAAACCTTCAGGCATGCCTGTTGCCTGTTCCTTTCATCGGTGTCTCATATTCCTCAGAGTACTATTCTCAAGTGCATGACTGAAGCTCTGCCATGGCCGTGTCCACATGCCAGCTTAGGGGAGGCAGGGAAAGATATTGGGAATGCACACTGAATATTTTAAAGCCACATCTAGCAGATGTATAAATCCCTTTTTTCTCATAACCCACTGACTGGTACACCAGCCACAAGCCCACACCTATCTGCAAAGGAGCTTGGGAAATGTAGTCTACCTAAGTGGCTGCGTGTCCAGCCTGAACTTGGTGGTTTCTATTACTAAAAGAAAAATGAAGAAAATGGGTACAGGGGGCAGTTAGCAGTCTCTCCTAAGCATCACAGGTGCATTTACCACAGTTTATCATCATCTCCTTCTTGAAATCCTTTTGTTCTCTTCTGGTTTTCCTGCCACCTCTCTGCCTGCACTTTCTTGGGTGCTTTTGCTGAACTTAGCTCTTCTCTTAAACCTCACCATGTGGGATTTCTCCAAAAACGTTGTCCTGGACCATACTCTATTCTCTCTATTTGGTTTTATTTATGATTTGATATATGACAGAGATGGAATCTTTAAATTGCTGTCACTAGCCATGACCTTTCCCTAGAGCTCCAAACCTACATATTGTCTTGAGCCTAATTCCTCTGTTCACTTCCTCTCATCTTATCCATTGACAAAGCCTATGCCCTGAAACTTCCCCCAAACACGTTCCAAATCTGTTAACTTTTCTCTATAGCTATCATTACTACCCTGAGCAAAGCCAGCATTTTCCCTTTGCTGAACTATTCATCTTCCTTTTTCCACTTTTGCTCCCCAGAAAACCAATCCACACAGCAGCCTAAGAGCTCTTTTAAAATATGAACCAAAATAAATACAAAAATAAATAAAATATGAACCAGATCATGTCAGCTGCCCAACCCCTTCAGTGTTTCCCATCACCCAGAGAATCAAACTCAAACCTTTTGTTCAGGGACTGGCACCACCTACCTTTCCAGCCTCATCTCATGCCACCTGCCTTCTTGGTAAGCCCACACCCATCATGGAGCCACACAACAAGTTCACTTCCGTTTTAGGGACTTTGTAGATGTTGTGTTCACTTCGTGGATCACTATGCTCCAGACCTTCCCCAGGAGCTCCATCTCATCCTTTAGGTCATATTTCAAGTGTCAACCCCTCAGAAGAGTCTTCCTTGTCCACACAGCCATCAGCAGATTCTCTCTCAGCCATCACATTTTTGTCATATCCCTCTTACTTTTTCAAGGATACTTAGCACAGCCTTGAACGACATATTTATCTATTGTCCATCTCTCCTTCCAGTGAAGGTAAATTACACAACAGTAGTTTGTCTTGGTCCCCAGTGTAAGCCCAGGTCCAGAGACACATTGGGTCCCTGGTGAATGTATTGGATCTGTTGAATGTATGCCTGAATACGGCTCCAGTTTGGGAGTACATTTAGCATCACAGAAATAATAAGAAAATGTTTTCATTTGTAGTGTTACTCCAAGGCTTACTTCACTTTAGTACCATAAAAATCTGCCCTTTTATTCCAACATGAGAGTGAAAATCTTATTTTCATTTGGCATATCCTGGCACATTCAGCCATATCCTGGAAATTATAATACAGGGGACCTTAATCTAAGTCCATGGTGCTCTAGGAGGCCCAAGGATGGCTGAAATTACTTGTAAAAAGTGTGTACATTTTTCTGGGAGGTTGGTTCATAGATTTGTCAGATTCTCAGGGGCTTAAGTAGCCCAAATAAAATTCTCTGAATTTTAGAAAAAGTATTAGAGGTCAATTTACAAGACCTGTAAGTGGGTTCTCGTGTTGTCAGTTACAAATAATGTCCATTTGTGCAAATTATGTGACTTATTTTGATTCTAGTTTCCTTACTGCAAAGTAATCTTTTCTATTTTGACTTACACGAACACATACTTTAAAAATATTTGTAATCATTTTTCCCCACATCCTTGCCAGCATTGATTATTGGTTGATTTCTTCATGAAAGCCATTCTTTCTGGAGAGAGATGGAATCTCAGCGTTGTTTCAATTTGTATCTCTCAAATGACCAGGGATGTTGAACATTTTTTCATATATTTGTTTGTGTTTCTACTTCTTCATCTGAGAAGGGCGTATTCATCTCAGATTCCCAGTTTTGGATTGGGTCTTTAAATTTGGGGTATGATTTTTTTGAGTTCTTCATAAATTGTAGATGTTAGTCCTTTTTCTGAGGAACAGCTGGTAAAAAATTTTTCCTGCTCTGTGGATTGTCTCATCACTCTGTGGATGATTTCTTTTGCTGTGCAAAAGCTTTTTTTTCCATTTAGTTTATTGTACATTTTAGGTATACAATACAGTTTCATTCATCACTGGGATCTTGTACCTTTATATGATGTATCTTGGTTCTTATTTTTTCCCCATTCCCCTGAAAAAGCTTTTTAATGAGATATCAATTGTTCATTCTTTGTAATATTTCTTGTACAATTAGGGTTTTGTTTATAAAGTCTTTGCTACACCTATGTCTTCAAGAATTCTACCTAATCTCTCTTCCAGAAGATTTAGTGTTTCTATGTGATATTAGGTCTTTGATCTATTTTGATTTTAGTTTAGTGCATGGTGCAACCAATAAGTTAATCAGTGTGAAGATTCCTCAAAAAACTAAAACTAGAGCTTCCATTTGATTCAGCTATTTTCCTTCTTGGTATCTTCCCAAAGAATTAAAAACATCACACCACAGCAATATATGCACTCCCATATGTATAGCACACTTTGTAATAGCTAAATATTGGAAACAGTCCAAATGTCCATCAACTGATGAATAGATAAAGAAGATGTGGTTTTTTTTTATATACAATGGAGTACTACTCAGCCATAAAGAAGGATAAACTTGGGAAATTTCTAAGTAAATGGATGCACCTTGAGATCAGATTCTTAAGTGAAATAAATTGAACACACATGTGTAAATATCACATGGTTTCTCTGGTATGAGAAACTAAAAGTATAAATAAGGACCAAAATGTATACTAGATATTATGAAATAGAAAAATCCTCAAATGAGAAGGGGAACTAGAGACAGAAGAGGGGAAAAGGAAGGAAAGAAAAAGAGAAAAATGAGAAAAGAAGGAAAGAATGGAAACAAAGAGAGGGGTTGAAGGGAGAGTAGGAGAATGGGAAAAAAAGAGGAACTAAGATACATCATGTACAGGTACAAATTCCCTATAATGAATGTGATCATTATGTATATCTTTAGATATGTAATCACCACTGGATATTAGGTGCTATATTACATCTCATGGCAATGACAATGACACTGCACTTTGGAATGCTCAAGGAACTTGCCCAAGATCATATTGTACCCAGATATATTCTGGATCAAGATCCATGTTTCTTCCACCCTTCAAACGGTCTCCTCTAGAGTTTGCACTGCCATTACTCTCAGCCCATTTTCCCCGGGTAGGGTAATTTTCTTGGATCACTTCACTGCAAGTACCATAAGGAAAAGCAACTAGCTGGTTAAGTATTTCTCCTGCCAGATAAAGTCTCATTCTGCATCAGGCATGAGCCCTGTGAGCCAGAAGTGTGAGTCATATTATTCATTTTTGATAGAAGTGAAAACTGAAGTGCAAAGAGGTCAGTGGTTGAACCTTAGGTCAGAAGGCTAGTAATTTTCGGAGCTAGAACATTATACCTCAACTGTAATATTTTCCTAAATTTTCAATTAGGATGACATTGACAATCTTTGTTTTACTAAGGCTTTTGACCACAGTGCTGACTCTCATCTTCATAGCTCAGTATTTGGCTGTTATTCAAATAGTCATTTTAAAGTACTTTTCAAACCTTAAGTAATATTTTTCTTTAAGAGGACATGAAGTGATGTGACATGCCCATTGAACAAGGACTAATGCCATTGTTAGGAAGGAAGGAAAAGGATATCACCTCTACAATGACTTCAGCATATATGCATTAACAGCAGATGATGACCTCTAAAATGAGAAGAGCTCAGCTTAACATTGTAAATTGACAAAGATTTTGTAAATGAGGAATTAAAGTCAGTCAGAGATTCAATTCTATAGGTTCATGGCTTAGTAATAAAGTGACATGAAAGCAATTAGTATTTGGTTTAAAAAACTTATGTCCAGGCTGCTTATCCCAACGGTCTGTTGCACTTGATAAAAAATGGAGACAATATTGAGACAATTTCCAATAGAGCCTTTTAGGTGGCCAGTAATATCACACTGGCCAGTCTTAGGGACCAACTATGAGTGCAAATTTTCAATGAAAATGCATTGAGTTAAAAGCTACATTTTCAAAAGTTGTGTTATTGTATGGGTATTTAAATATATATATTTATAAATATATTTATATTATTTAATATCTTATCATAGGTTACGAGTGTTTGGCTTTTATTGTCTTCCCATCCAAGTGTAATTCTAGATTGGGTACTCTAGTCAGGTATGCTTTCAAGAGACTGTTCAGGAAGGGCCAAGAACTACAGGCACAGAGCAATTCTCCAATTGCTTTCTGCTTTGGTTTGCACATGGTTTGTTTCCTTCCAAACTCATGGTAAAATTGAGTTGTCACCATAGAAGAGTTAGAACAATTAGGAGCTGATCAGATTGTTAAGGATTAATGCCATTCTCTTGGGAGTAAGTTCTCATTCTCCAGGGACTGGATTAGTTACAATGAGAGCAGATTGTCTCTTTTCCTTTTGCATTCTCTTCCTCTTTTTTTTTTAAGAGTAGGAAGAATTTAGTGACAGAAAGCGAGCTTCTGTGTAAAAGAGACTCAAGGAGGTCTGGAAAGTGGGTTGCCCTTTTCCTCTTTTCTAACAGTAACTTCATTTGTTGACCAAATAGCTCATCTACTTTATCCAATGGAGTTTCCATGGAATAATTTTGGCAGTCTAAAAATCAAATCAATCTTCAAAGGATGAAGATATAGTCCTTTTAAGGAACTGCCAACACTAAAGGAAATTCAGAAACCAAAATTCTGAAGGTACATACTGAAGTTAATTTAGTTTGAACTATTTTACAAGATCTTCTAGTTTCTCTGTAGATCTTTCGCCAACACTGACAAAGAAAGCACTTTTAGGTTTTAGGGTCTGAACTGGAGGACAGAGAGAGAGAAAATGGTTAGTTGTGATATACATAAGTTTTTTACTTTCCCACTCCAGGTCCCAATCTTGTACAGGGGAGTTTGAAACCATAATTTGTGGGCTCCAAAGGGCTAAATATTTATGTCTCTCCCCAATGTATATGTTAAAATCATGTGATGATATAAGGAAGTGAGGTCTTTGAGAGGTAATTAGGTTATGAGGGTGGAGACCTCACTCATTGTGTCAGTGTCCTTTTAAGAAGAGAACAGTACAGCTTGTTTTCCCTCTGCCATGTGAGGATATAAAGCAATTCTTTACCTTATATGAGATCTACCACAACCTCCGTCTTGGACTTTCCACCATCCAGAACTGTGAGAAAAATATCCTTGCTATGTAAGCCACTCAGTCTATGGTAATTTTGTCCTAATAGCCTGATCTGACTATAACAGGGGCATCCCCATCACAGTGGGATGTTTGCACTTCCTTGGAACAGATGGGGGATTTTTAAGCCCCCTGGGGAATCACTGAATTAATCTAGTGCCAACCAGCCAGAGGTTAGAAGTGGTTCAAGAAAGGTTCTGAGCAGAAAAGGCCTGAGACAGTTGGCCTTGGGCAAGCAGAGCCACTAAGATCCAGAAATATCTTGGGCCTCCAAAGGTAGGGCAGGGAGCTTGGAAGGTGGCTTATGGAGAGCTAGCCATGGCTTTCTGTTGGTTGAGATGATTTTTCTACAGAGGCTGTCAAGCAAATGACCCTAACTAAAGAGCCACATCATACCAGAGAGAGCCAGAGAGCAAAAGCAGGGTGTCATCAGCTGTGGACAGGACAGCAGGACTCTGTGTGTGTGTGTGTGTGTGTGTGTGTGTGTGAGAGAGAGAGAGAGAGAGAGAGAGAGA
>NW_004624785.1:9376141-9397167 GCF_000247695.1 Heterocephalus glaber | reverse complement strand
GAGAGAGAGAGAGAGAGAGAGAGAGAGAGAGAAATTGTGGGGATGAGCCAATGAGCTGCAGCGCCCTCACCTGTCTTAGACAGATACTTAAATTTCCTTTGCAATGAACCCTCTTGGGCAGGGGTATGAGGCACCACCCAGCAGGGAGTTTGTACCTTGAGTTTGACTGAATAGTGACCCCAAAGAGACTAAGTGTATCCTGAAAGAGATTGTTTCCAGTTGGAGATACTAAGCTAGATGAATTCTAGCCACCTCTAATCCCCTCCATGAGAGGGCATGGACTCTGGAATAAGTATGATTAGTTACAAGAATAAGAAAAGTTTCATATTTTAAGTAAGGGCCTTGGGATTGAAACAAATTTCCACAATTTGAAGGGAAAAGCACCCATTTAGATTAATTTTTTAAACCCCATCCAGTTACTTTATTTTCATATCTTTTAGCCAAGGTGGATTAGTAAATCAAATCGCTCATCTAATAGGAGCAAAAAAATCTTGTGATAAATGAATATATTGGAATTATAATACTGTGCCTAGCTGCATGAAAAACACTAAATATGTATCATAATAGAACAGTAATACCCCATTACATGAAGTCTGTGTGGGAAAAGATTTCTTCAGTGACTTATTGGAAATCATATCTGTAGAGGCCCATATGGATTCCCACTTTCCCAGACTTTTCTTGACCCCTGAAGCTGACCTCTTGTTCCCTGAGACCTTACTGTGCATCTACACAGTCAACACAGAGGCCACACAAGCAAATATTTATTATGACTTCAGAGTCGTACCAATCCAGGCTGAAAATAATTCCCTATTTCATTATTTACTTTATTCAAAATATTTTTTAACTGAGTGAAACATGCTTATAGTCCTAGCACCCATGAGGCTGAGGCAGAAAGATTGGTTGAGCCCAGGAGTTTGAGGCCAGCCAGGGAAATACAGAATAAAACCTTAAAATATTACTCTCAAATCCCAAAATCACCTTCATTCCTAAAGGACAAAAGCTTTTAAGACAATTGTTTTAATTGAAGAAAAATTATTCCTTTTGTAAATAATTTCAGCATCTCTAAAGATTTGAATGACTTCTGTATTTATAGTATATAATAAACAATGTGGTCTTTAATTGTATACTACTTGTATTAGTCACTTTCCTGTCCCTGGGACAAAATACCCCACACCTGCAACTTAAAGGAGGACAGATTTCTTTTGGCTGACAGTTTTCAGAAGAGTAAGTCCATGGTTGGCTGGCTCCAAGGCAGAAAGGGCACAGTGGAAGGGGGCAGCAGAGGAGAGCTGCTCACTCTATGGCAGACAGGAAGCAGAGAGAGGGTCAGGGGACAGGAGTCGGGGATAAGAATACACTCTTCCAGGTTACCCCACCCCCACCCCATGACCTGCCTCTCCCAACCAGGCTCCATCTCTGAACACAGGAGACTTTGGGGGAGGGGGTACATTTTACATCTAAACCATAAACTACCTTACATTATTGTCAGATATTTTTACTTAAAACAATTCTATCTCCTTGGAAAAATTTGCCTTTCTTGAAGGCTAAACAGGTTCCTTTATACTTTTCTGTTTGGCACAGTGATAAGCACCTAATAGTGCTAAATATTCATTTACTACAAGATGTAAAGGAGCACATTGACTTTATATTAATAGAAATTAAGAGCTTACAAAAACTTTTTATAAGAAAAATATTAGGAAAATTAGATTCAATTTAGAACCACTTACAAATGTGGCAAAACCAAATGATCCACTCTAAACTAATTATTTGTATTTCTAGAGATTTAAGAATATTACTCAAACAGTAATCTGTACTGTTAAAAGGATATAATTCTGATGTATTAAGATAAAAAAATTATATTTCTGGGGATATCTATGTTTCCTGAAGGATTGGCATGTTGGACAGAAAATGAAGATACCCCCAGAAATATGCTTTACTAATATCTTAGGTGTTTCCCAATCCAATTAAAGTGACAGCCAAGATGAACCATTACAACATTCAACACTTGGGCATATTAGGAAGGTTTTTATTTTTTAAAGTTACTCCCTAAATTAATTTACAAATTAATTTTTTAGACTTTTTCAGTAGACTAAATTCTAAGTCACGTCTATCCCTTGTGTACTTCCTAAAGGAAAACTTTTTTTTGCAGGATCGATTTGATCAAAAAAGAATGGAAAATTCTGTGAGCCACTTGCTGTATTAGTCCATTTTCTGTTTCTATAACAAAATGCCTGGATACTTTATAAAGAAAAAAGATTTACTTAGCTCACTGTTTTGGAGGCTGGGATTCAGCCTCTGGGAAAGGCCTCTTCAGCTGAGTCACATCCTGGCAGATGATGTCATGGTGGTTGTCTGTGCAAGAGGGAGAGAATACATGGTGAGACAGGAAGGCAGAGACATTCAGGGCCAGGATCACTCTTTTATAACAACACTCTCTCACAGCAACTAACTCACTCCCTGAGACCCACTCTCTTCCAAGGGCAGAGCCCCCAGTGACTTCATTACCTTGGGCAGAGCACCACCTTGAATGTTCCACTACTGCTTAATATCACCACATTGTGAACCAAGTTTCCAACACATGGACTTCTGGGAGGTGAACCACATCCAAACCATAGCACTTGTCTAAGAGCTAAGGGGTCTGTGAGCCTGCCACAGAAGGGAGACTCTAAAGAACCTTTGGACAAAACTCTATTTGTTTCCTGTGATCGGGGTCCCTCATCCTTGGCAGTGGTGCCGCTGTACAAATCTCTACCCTCTTCCTTTGACAGGGCCCTTATTATCCCTTAAACACATCTCTTTTTTTCCTCATCTTTGCACCCTTTCTTAATCAGTTTTCACTCCTTGCTTGCCCTGTGGGCTATGTCCCAACTATCAGTCCTACCCATCCTTTCTGAGAAGCCTGTCCAGAACAGGAGTTTCGCAGGGAGCTCTCGTTCAGCAGGTATCCGTTACTCTTATTGCCTGTTTCCTCATCTGTGTAATGAGGAAATAACAGCAAGAGTTTGTCATGTCCTCATAATTTATTTAATATATGTCCAATGAGCAGAAAATGCTAGCAACCTACTGACATAATTTAGCTGTTATTATTACACACAAAACATTTGAGACTTTAAAGACCTTTTTGTTTAATGCTTTATCTGCTTGCTTGTATCTAGATTCCTCAAGATGGAGGAAGAGAAACTGGCGCACCTGGGAAGAGAGACCTTCCCATTCTTTATGTGTGGTACTATGGGCACATGGCTGTCTGCACACTGGGGAGCACACAGAGAATCTAACCCAGTCCCCACAGATGCATGGACCAAGGGCCACATTACAGGCAAGCAGCCAGGCTTTTGTTTTATTATTACAACCTCATACTCAATTCTAAGGCAGAGAAACAACTCAGGCTGCCTTCTAATTTGCCACTATTGTACTGTAGCATTAGCATTCCAACTCAGAAACTTTCCTGAAACAGCCTTACTTTCAGAGGAACAATGGAAGAAGAGAGTCTAAAAACAAGCACAGTGATCTTCCAAAGCCACATCTCAGAGAGCTTAGTTTTCTAAGAGGTTGACTGCTCCAGTCCCAGAAATAGCAACAGTCCTTGACATAAGCAGCATTTCTGCCAAGAGGAATGGTCACAGCAGGCAAAGCCTCATGGACTCTTATTCCTTTTGCAATTCCATAAGGCATTCATAATCACAGGGACACGCTAAATGGCTAATTAGTGTAGCAGTCATGGAGATTCTTTCACTTAACAAATATATTTCTAACTTCAAATAATTCCTTTGGTGGTCATTTAAAAGTTCTAGGAAGATGGGGACTTGCTTTTAATGACTCCCACCTCTCATCTCCATTTGGAAGAATTCTAAGGTATAATGACATTTGATCTACTGAGCTTGAGACCTTTATATTAAAATCTATTTTTTTCATTCAACAAATATTTATCGAGTAATTACTACCTGTCAGTAGTCTTCTAAATGTTAAATATACAGCATTAAACAAATGAGATAAAATCATTGTCCTCATTGAGCATAGTGGCACACGCCTGTAATCTCAGCTACTTGGGAGGCTGAGGCAGGAGGATTGTGAGTTCAAGGCCAGACCGAACAACTTAGCAAGACCCTGTCTCAAAAATACAAATGGCTGGGGATCTTGTGATGGATAGACAGGGGAGGAAGGGAGCAGAAGGGCAAACACAAAGAATTAAGATATGTTATGTACACGTACCTACTCCCCACAGTGAATGTAATCAATATCTATGGACTACAAAAATGTACTAATAAAAGAAATTTTTCAAAAAATGACTGGGGATATAGCTCACTGGTAGAGCACCTCTGGGTTCCATTCTTGGTATGAGGGTGAGGGGTGGGGAGGAGACTAAGGAAGGACGAAGGAGACGAGTTAGAAGGAATAACACAAACTGATGGACATCACCAAAGAACCATCTGCTTCTTCCTTTTTTAAACAATAGACCTTGGATTTTCTTTACCTCTTCTTCCTCTTTTCTTCTTCCTTTTACTCCCCCACCCCTCTTCTTCTTTCTTCTCCCCCTCTGCCTCTTCCTCCTCTTCCTCCTCTTCCTCTTCTTATTCCTCTTCTTTCTCTTCTTCTCTCACTCCTGAACTTTTTTTTTTTTCATGTGCCCAGCTAAAATCTGGATTTCCTAGCTCCTGTTCCCCATTACAACTAGACATAGTCCTGGCCAGTAAACAATAAGATGAAGTTTTAGTACTTTTTGTAGCACAACTTACAAAGAACCTATTGTATTTAGAGGGGGTCTTTACATTCCCCCTACTGCCAGTGTGGAACATAAACATAACAGGTCCTCCAGTGATCATCTCAGATCATAAAGCCACCTTTAGGATGGAAAATGCATGCTGAGGATAGTGGAACAGAAAACTCAGATAGGTCTCTGATGATAGCATGTCAAAACCATGACAACTCTGGACTACCTGTTTGTGGACTCATTTCACAAGATGGAGAAATGAACATTCAGTGGCTTAAGCCACTGACATTTTGGATTTTTAGTTATATACAGCCAAACCCAAAGGTAACTGACAGCAACAATCCAGACGAGAGAAGATGGTGTCAAAAGTGGTTGGATTCTGATATTTTTTAAGGTAGGGCCTATAGAGCCAGGGTTGTAGCTCAGTGGCACAGCATCTGTCTGGCAAGTGTGAGGTCCTAAATTTGATCCCTCGTACAGAGAAAAAAAAAAAGGCCTATAGAATTTGCAGCTGGTTTAGATACAGGAGTGAAGGAAAAGGAAAACAAAGGAAGACTGTTAAGTTGGGGGCCCAAGTGGCTTGTAGTGCTATTCTTTAGGGAGATGCAGAAAGCTGGGGGGGCATAAGGTTGGCATTGGTTAGAAACAAGGCCTAGTGTCTAAGTGGCAGAGTTACCCTTGACTAGAGCAAAGACACAGTGAGACTGGAAAACAAGGCAGAAAACCTGGGCATAGGCTGACAGGGAGCCGAATGAGCTGCTGTTCTACTGCTTCTGATCCTCAATACTCTATGTAGCAAAGCCAGCAGTGGGGACTGAAGGGATGAATATCGAGGGTGGGTATGAAGAGAGAAAAGCTGTGAAAAAAGTCTTTTTAGAGAGTGGGGTTTCCAGGCAGGTTTGAGTGTGCCCTTTAAAGGGAAGCCAGTTCACAACGCTGTGTGTTTTTGTATGATCCAGTCCAGTTGCAGAGTTGGGTTTAACAGAGCCCAAATTTCACCAGGCAAATACACAAGGATGTAAGACAAGAGAAATAAGGGAATGAATAGAAGAAGACATCAGAATGATGTATCTGCAATCAAAACTGGATAAAGAAGGAAGCCAACACATTAGATGGTCAAAGGATGAAAGAACTGAAGATTCTTGAAAAGGCTGAAAAGTTGCTGGAGTGAGGGCCCTAGAGATGCTAAGCAGAGGGGTATGATGGTGGTGTAAGGGTTGGACAGTTGAAAAGCAGACTTTGGAGGAGATGTGGTTTGTCATCAGTGTCAAGTAAGTTCCTGAGGACAGGACTGAGTGGGTCAGGTGAGAAGGGGAAAACGTCACTGGGAAGAGAAAGAACTGAGAAGTCTAAGATATTGGATGGAGGTCAAGGTATTACACAAATCATATTAAATAAGACTAATAATAAAAGCTACTCACAAATTCCTATAATTAATAGATTTATTAACTGGTTCCATTTATTAGTATAAATATTTTAAACTAAAAAGAACAAAAGGGACATTTATGGGGCTTTAAGAAACAAAGCTTTCCCCAAGCATCTGTTTGGGTTGGGTGAAAATACAAAGCACTGCTTTCCCCAAGTGAAACTTCTTTGTATTTTGATATCTTTTCTTTTTCCTTCTGTGAAGTTTTTCTAGGCAACTAATCTATTAACATACTCTTTTAAAAATTAATCTTTTCTCCCTTTTAAAATTCCTCACATCACAGCTTGCTTCTTCTGAGCTGGTCTTTGCATTTTTCACTGTACTGTAAAACTTTTATTCTCATATTAATTTATTTTCTCAGATGTTTGTTTCTTTTTTTCCAGCTCCAGTGCGCCGTTCCTCAGATCTCTTTCCTTAGGAGAAAGAATGGGGCATTTCCCAGAGTACATGGAGAAGTGTCTCGGGTGGGACCTGCGAACACTGAAGGCCTTGCATACCTGCACCTTTCTTTCCACCCTGTGAGCATTCAGATTTCAGAGCCAGGCCTCAGAAACAGGCCCAGTTTGTCAAAGGTGGTCTCTAAAACATGATGAAAATTGGCACTTCCCATAGCCCAGTCCCTTTTCATAAACTCAGAAGTTATTAATTGGGAGTCTGTTCTGGTCTCCTCATTGCACTGATTAAAGTAATTCACGTTAATGGGCAATGACTGATTGGCTTAATTCTCTCAGGGGCATTCACTTTACTAAAATGTGTGCACTAATCCAGATAAATCTCTGATTTGGGAAATAAACGTGAACTCATTAATGCTATTCATGATTTTTGTGACAGAATAAAGGGGCCTTCCTTCTTTTGGGTCCCAAAGAGGCCTTCTTGTCCTCAGAAAGCCGGCCAGGAATACACAACGTCGGGAGCTTCTATGTGCAGTTGTGAGTGTGGGTGTGTGCCAAGTTGCCCACTTCATTTATGACCACGTCCAGCTGGTGACCTATATGTCTTCTTCACGCATGTTCCAAATCAAGAAACAGAGACTTCATTCAGAGCTCACAATTAAGCCAGGTTGTTTAATGGTAAAGTCTTGATCTCACGATCCTGTTCTCTGATTTTCATAGAAAATTCTTCAAATAGCCAAATTTATGCAGGTTTTTAGGACCAAAGTCTTAGAATCAGAGATTATGAGGCTCCTTTTTCTTTAAATCTGGTTGTTCGTTACTGGAAAATGCAGAACGAGTTGGGAGCCAGAGAAGAGAGGCACCAAAAATTGACCTTTCAGTTTCTCCAAGTGAGCTGGGTTAAGCCGGTGGGAAGGCATCTTCCAACTGTATGCAAATGGGCTCTGGCCTGGAGACAGCACGTGCAATGGTTAGTGTAGTGGGCTGGGGCATCAAACTGCGCCTCCCAATCTGACTCCTACCAACTCTGTGATCTTGGGCAAGTCACAGAAGCCTCAGGTGACACAGCTTTTACTCACGGAGGTAAATTTTTCTCAACTTAAGTTGTGGCTGATGAGGGCAGCCCTCCGGCGAATATCTCACCGCACCAGAGGTTGTGAGTCTGGGAAGCTCAGCTGGTTCTCAGTTCCAGAAATCTGGGAGGGACGAGAGGTAGTGATGACGTAGGTATGTACGGGGACAGGGCTCTTTCCCCCTTCCAGTCTGCTAGAGAAAGGACCCAGCGTTGGCTGTGTGCTCCACCTGGCCTCCCGGGTCGCTGAGTGTAGTTCAGGACCAGGAAGAAGAAAGCGTCCTCTGCTTTCTCCCAGCGAGTCGGGGCGCTGAGCCTGGCCTTGCGGGGCATGTTCAGTCAGGCATCTCCCCGGACTTGTTCTTTACCATCTCAGCTAAGTCTTGGACCTATTCCTAGGGCCCTTTATCGGCTTTTCGTAAACAGCTCGCTCGGGCTACAGAAGGATAACCAAGTTTCTGAAATGAAAACACAAATACAGTAAACTGGTGCCTCTCCCTGCCGGCGACTGTTGACAAGAGGGAAGCCAGAGGGCCCCAAGAGGTCGCTGGTGGCGCAGGAACCGGAGCCAGATGGTAGAGAAAGGGGGAAGGAAGAAGGAGAAGGAGAAGAAGAAGAAGAAGGAAAAAACACCCAGAAACTTTCTTCCTTGTTGCGAATAATCGCCCCCTCCCGCCCCCGCCGAAGCAGTAACGTGACACCGAGCGCGACGCGGGGACCCGCGGGGAGAGGGAGGGCGCAGCGGGAGAGAGGGCTGCGGAGCGCTGGAGGAGGAGGAGGAGGAGGAGGAGGAGGAGAATCCCTGTCCAGGAGGTGGAGCGAGGGGACGGTGACCGCCTCCCGTTCCTCCCTGCCGTTTTTTCGGAGGAGCCCGAGCCGGGACACAACAATCCGAGAGGGACGCGCACAAAGCCGTGGGTGCGCGCTGGCGCCGGGGCGAGCACGGGGCGTGGCGGGGCGCGGGGGTGCTAGCGGGCGCGGAGCGGCGGGGATCATGCCCGGCGAAGTCTCCTGAGCGCGGCCCGCGGGCCTCCCCGCCCCCACCGGCTGCCCTCGGCGCGGCCCTCCCTCCCCATGTGCAGCCGGCCGGCCGCGCTCCCCTCGCGGCGGAGGGTGACCTCTTCCTGGCCCGGGCCGACTGTGCAAGGCGGCGGAGCAGGCGATGAAGAAGAAGCAGCAGCAGCATCCCGGCGGCGGAGCGGATTCCTGGCCCCATGCGGCCCCGGCCGGGGGCGCCCCGGCGGGCCTGGGCGGCTGGAAGCGCCGGGTGTCCCTGCTGCCCCTCCTGCGCTTCTCCCTCCGGGACTACGGTTTCTGCATGGCCACCCTGCTGGTCTTTTGCTTGGGCTCCCTCTTCTACCAGCTCAGCGGGGGACCCCCTCGCTTCCTGCTGGACCTGCGACAGTATTTGGGTAAGGACCGGCAGCAGGCGCGAGCGGAGCGGGGCGGGCTGTGCAAAGTTGTGCCCAGGGGAAGAGCGGACGCACCGGCCGTCCCGGGGCTCCCGCCCCAGGTGTGATGCAGCCTGGCTGGCTCAGCGCTTCTTCCTCCGGCGCGCCCGGCTGCTGGCGACCGGTGACCCGGGTTAGGGGCCAGGCAGGTACCTGGGGTGGAGCCGCACACCTACCTGCCCCTGCTTGGCCACCACTTCGGTGCGCAGGTGCTTGTGAGTGCACGGGAGTGAGTATTCTGGCCTGGGGAGAGGCAGCGGGAAGGGACAGTCCCTCCGTGGCAACCTTCATAGCTGCAGTACCGTCCTGTCCCGCGCTCTGAGGCGTGCAGGTGGGTTTACCGCATCTTTCCCCCAGATCAATTCTACGAACTCTGCCCCGCGAATCCCTCTCGTGTCGCTGGGCCAAGGTGTCTATACGCGGTCCCAGGCTGCCTTGTGCCTTGACAGCTCCTGCCCGCCCTGCCGGCCGCAGCGCTGCGCCCAGGGGTCTGGGGCTTTCCGAAAATTTAAGTCGTCCTGGCCAACAGTGTTCCCCCTCTCCTGACCGGGTGATCCTCAGTGATCTGTGCGTCGCAACTCCGAACTTCTTTCCTTGCTTTGCCTTTGTTTTGATGAGAACAAGGCTGCCTATCTGTAGCAGAGATAAGGAAGAGATTGTAAGGGGCCAGAAAAGAGGAACCGCGCTGGCTAAGGGAGGATGCAAATCTCTCACAAGTCTGTGGCCAGAAGAGGTCGTGCAGGGGTTTGGGGAGAAGCTGGGAGCGCTCCAGTTTCTTGGGAACTTCCGAGGTGATAAACCTGAGCTTGAGTGGCAAACCTCCAGCCTCTGCGGAGAAAACCAGGTGCAGAAAAGCTATACGGAAAGTGCTGCAAGCAAAATGGGCCGAATGAGCCAGGCCGGCTGTAGACTTGTCACATTCATCCCAAGTACCCTTTCATCGAAGAAGCCGCAGGTTTAGGTAGCAGAACTTTTGGAAGGAAAAACAAACAAACAAATAAACCATATCAGCAAAGTGAGAAATACGTTAGGGCATTTGGAAATAGAACACAGATAATATATCATTTTTCCGTGTAAAGGAGCTCAGACTTTAAACTTTACACTTTTATTCCAGTAAAAACTTTGGGCATTATGGCTTTGCAAGATATTTTAGGGAAAATTGAAGGAAAATGTTGCCCATAACTAAAGTGTTATCCTTAGTATCTGGTTTTATAGAAGATTTAGGGTAAGGGAGTCAAATCTCTCGAGTGTTTCCTGAGCTCTCTATTTTGGACTCCATCTTTCTCAGCTTTCAGACACCTGCTAGAGCCTCAAATAAAACTTGTCAGCATCAACAATAATCACTTAATGAACATTGTGATGCAAAAGTTGAAGCTCATGGGGTCTTTCTCCATAAAATCTGATAAAAAATTGTTTGCAGATGCTCCTTTTGAGCAAATGTGGAGGCCAGTGATGTAGGGGAATGTATGCGAGATGGGGCTAGAAGACATCTGTCCCGGCTGTCATCAAGAGCTCTTGGCTTTGGGTAGGACATTCAGACTTTGTGGCCTTTGTTTTTCATGGTAAAATTGGGGATTGGACTAAATATCTCTAAAACGTCTACCAAGCAACTAAAATTCTGTGATTATGATAACATTTTTGGGAGAAGGAAAAACCTAGAAGGAAGGAGCAAGGGCACTATGAAGAGTAAAATCAAGACATTTCAATGCATGCCACATTTCCCTTTTCACTGTACATTTCAGAAAATGAGGCCTGATACCTTTGGGTGGTCAGTTGGTAGAAGAGTGAATTGGTAACATTTACCTGGGGTATAGGAAGACCCAGAAGAGGCACTCTGCTCCTGTTTGTTCCTAACTGATCATTAGGTTTCTGAGTGACACATTTGGTTAAAAATAAGGTCAGTGTGCGCTGGAAATAGGATACTCTCAGCCAAATTTATTCTTTGTTGTTTCGTCACATAAATAAAATGATGATTTTGGGGAAAAGTGGGCGTTTGTTCTCTGGGATGGTCTAAAATACACCCTGAATGGTACCAGGCCACGATATCTGCAGAATTGTGCCCCCGCTTTGCATTCTGTTATTTTAGTGTCTATCCAAACAAAATTTGTGGTTAGTAAGCACAACCTCTCAGTTTCTTTAGTTAGCCAGTTATGGAGGCAAATGTTTTCCTTAAATGTAAATTCGGAATTTTCCAAATGAAAATATTTATATCAAACTTTTTCTTTACAGGGTATAATTTCAATATATTTGGGGAGTATTATATGTTTGACACATGGCAGCTACTCTACAATATTTCTTTATATGATCCATAATTATTGGTCAAATTAATGACTACCAAGTAGGTAATAAGATATTTATTATATTGAATAGTCTCGTGGGAAATCCAGAAGACATGGGCATTTATGATAAAAACTAGCCTTTGCTGTATAGGAACCAGTCAGAGCACATTCAGCGCTGTCAGCCATGCACCGAAATCTTTAATAAGGCTGTGAGCCAAAATAAAACTCTCTTTATAAGTTAATTCATCTCAGGTATTTGTTGCAAGAACAAAAAGCTTACTAACACAGGTAGACACAAGCAAGTAAGGCAGGATTTAAACCCTGTCTGATTTCAGTGCCAATTGCAAAATGCTATGGGCAGTTTAAAACAGAAAACAATATAGCTAAGATGTGAATGGGAACCTAAAGAGCTAATTGGCTAAAAGAGCATAATATTTACTTCCATAATTTCACTTTCCCTTTCTTCATACTTTTACTCTGACTGTGTTGAAGGACCAGGAGTGAAGTGAAATAATTCAAGCAGCTGCTGTGTTCAAATGTTGCCTACCTGTATTGAAACCCACCATGCTGCCTCCCCTGTATTAGAGAACCAGACTCTGCCTGAGGCACTCAGCAGTGAGGCGATGTTCACTGGAACTGCAACTTCCCTGGGCTTTCTCTTTCTTTGACAATTTTTCTGTGTCTAAGGAGTAGTTCTACACGTGGGTTGGAGAATTGCATCACCTGGGAATTTGCTGCAAATGCAAATTCTAAGGTCTCTTCCTAGACCTGCTGAATGAGTCTGGGCGTGAGGTCCAGCAGTCTGTGATGCAAGCAAGACCCTCAGGTGATCCTGATGCAGTTCATGTTGGAGAACCATTGTTCTGGAGCCTTGCTTTCTGGAGGCTTCCCTAGTATTTGAGAGAAGGTGAGGGGTGGATAATTAGGAAAGTTATAAAGGTTTAAACATTAGTTTAAAGGTTGTACCCATGGTTTTATTTTTTAATTTCAACTTCTAAACTTGCACCTACTTTTCTGCTTACGCACCATTGTTTCAGGGAAGGACCAGCCAGCAGCTGCAGCCCCAGCTGGCCTTCGACTCTGTGAGGTTAGGAAGGGCACGGAAGGGGGTGAAGTGGGGCAACCAGAAAGCAGAATGTGGGAAAGGAAGAGACAGGAGACAGTGGTGATGCTTTCTCTTCCCCACAGGAACCAGCACATCAAATTGGGGAAGGGCATAGTCAGTTTGGGGAAAGGCAGGGTATGTTCTAAAGAACTTTCTCCTGCAACAAATTTGAAAAGAGGAAGAGAGGTAGGGGGAGGCAAATGAGGCAAGGATAGTTGTTGTTTTGATCCCCCCACTCCCAAAATTGGTGGAGGGAGAACACAGTCAATGAAGTCAAGGGATAAATATAGTAAAGGCTGTACTTAAACATCGGAGACCATCATCTTTCCAATTCACTGGAAATTCTTTTTTTGAAGCAGCATTCAAACTTTGATTTGCTATGGAAAACAAACAAAAATCAAATATCCCCCCTGAAATTAGGCTGTGATGCAGGCTCACTGCCAGCAGTCTCATTACTTATGAGCTGTGGAAATATCAAAAACTTGGAATAACACTCATTAGACTGATATAAACAGAATAAGCCAGATGGCTCACTACTGATGGAGTACAACTGGCAGATTCTAATGATTCATCATCAAGCCTTAGATATGTGACTTAGTCTTTATGGGAACTAAATTCACAGGATTGATCTTCACTAGATATGCTTGCCTTTCCATATTTAATTTATGGTATTTTAAATGGAATAGAGTGCTTTCGCTCTCTGAATTGCCTATTTTTCTGTCATCTATCTATCATCATCTATCATCCTGGAGACTTGGACTCAAAAAATAAAAGACACATGCTATTTTATTGAATTTGATATTCTCCAAGTTTAAATAAATTTAAAGAAAAATGTGAAAATAGAGGTCCAGATCTGTTACAAAAAACATTTTCTCTAAATCTTACAGCCAAATTTCATTTTTCTTCTGCCCATCACATACAGATAAAATATAGTACTGTTGGCTGCACACAAGTATGTAGGAAACGAATGCTTAAAATAAGATATTATCAATACAAATTGTTGACATAGAAAAAATGACATTTTTGTTCATAGCTGCAAATTTATCTTGTGAGTTGGTTGGGGATGCACAGTAGCACTGTATTGCAGGAAAGACAGAGAATGGCATTTAACTCTGGCAGTCTGTTCTGTAAACAGCATGAATGGTGAAAAGCACTCTGCCTTGTAAACTATTTAAAATGTAGAGTAGTCTCACTCTGAATTGTTTAAAAATACATATAAATATGACTTATCTGCATACTGTCTTCCTTCAAATTTCCTGTCATGGATCCAGGTTTAAGACAGTAGTTGGTTTGTTTTGGAGAAACTAGAAATAAAGTGGTCAAGCATTTTGAGTCCCAAGAGAAACAGTATCTTTTGCTTCCCCAGAGGGAGTCTGAGGGAGCAGAAACAGTAGCTTGCCTTGCAGCTGTACTGTGTATCAGTGATGGATAGAAAAAGCATCTTATTTGATAGATTGAAGCTGCTAGAATTATTGGGAGTTATTGTTTACTTGCCTCCACCCTCTGGCTGGTGGTGAAGGGAAGGAATGGCCATAAATGCATTTTGTCTCATCTATGTTTATTTGTATTATAGAAACTCACATCTAGATGCGCTTTTGTTTATCACAGATAGAGATAGAATCACTAACATTTCATTAAATTTTCTTATTTGCAAAAGTCAAAAGGACGTAGCAATTATTCTGCAAGACAACTCCAAATGATATACTTTTCAGTATTTGACATTTAGGGAGATATCATTCACATACCATATCATTCATTCATTTAAGGTTTTAATAGTTTAATAGTTTTTATCATATTCCTAGATATGTGTAACCATTATCACAGTCAATTTTAGAACATTTTTTGTCATCACAAGGAAAAGCTCTATGCCCTATATCTCATTAGTGTCCCAGTCACCCCTGACCGAAGCAACCACTAATCTACTTTCTGACTATATAGATTTGCCTATTCTGCACTTTTCACAGAAATAGAATCATATAATGTGTAGAATTTTTTGATTGGGTTCTTTCCCTTGGCATAATGTTTTCAAGGTTCATTCTTTTTTTTTTTTTTTTTTTTTTTTGGTTCCAGGGATTGAACTCCGGTCTTTGCGCTTGGTTCATTCTTATGACAGTATATATCAACACTTCTTTTTAGGGCTGGATAATATTCCAGAATAATAGTTTTTATATGGAATGATACAGTCCAGAGTATTGTATGCTATACCACATTTTGTTTATCCATTTGTGTCTTAATGGGCATTCAAATTGTTTCCACCCTTTGGTAACACTGAATGATGTTATTATGAATGTTTGTGTACACATTTTTGTTGGAAGACTGTTTTCTGCTCTTTTGGGCATGTACCTGTTCTTTTGTGTGTGACTCAACGATTGGTGGATCATATGGTAACTCTATGTTTAACTTACTGAGGAACAGCCAAACTATTTCCACAGTGGCTTTGTCCCTCTCATCCCTACTAGCAATGAATGAGAATTCCAGTTTCACAGTATTCTTATCAACATTTCTTATTTTCCGTTCTAATGGGTATGAAGTAGTGTATCATTTTGGTTATGTTTTCATTTTTCCCAGTGGTTAATGATGTTGAATATTTTCCACATGCTAACTAGGTCATTTGCATATATTCTTTGGAAACATATCTAGTCAAAGCTTTTGCTCACTTTTGAATTGGGCTGTATGATTTTTTGTGTTGTCATTGGGTTGTAAACATTTTTTGTATATCCTAGATGCTGAAGTCTTATCAGACGTTATTTTGCTATTAATTGTGGGATTGGGAAAGGTAATATTGACTTAAATATAATACTGTTATGTATTGTTCTCTATATCATACATATACACCTTTTCAAGAAATTGGTTTTATAATTTAGCCATTTTGCTTAGCATATGCGTATATTGAAAAAGCTAAATGAATTCCTAATAATTAAGTGAAAACAAAAACCTCCCTAAAGTTTTTCATGATATGGTAATGGATAACTTTGAATAATAAACACTGATTTTTTACATTTAGTTTTAATATATGATAATTCATGAATAGTTAGCACTAACCTATTTTTGAGATGTCTCAAACATTTACTTTAACTTGCATGAGGAATATAAATGTAGCCAATTTTGAATAGCAGATTATATAGTACAATGGATTGAATATTTTATCTTTGCATTTATTCATTAGAATGGAGCTTGGTAGGATAAAATTTTTATACATTATGCTTCTTATACAATGTGCCATGAGACTACCAAGGAAATCTTGAGCGTTCTTGTAAAAATGTAATTCATATGCAGTTAATTCATTTTGTATTCACATTGGGCTGTAATATGCAGGACAAATATGTTGTTGCCATATTTGCTGTACATTTAGAAATTTTAATTTTTTCAAGAGAAATATTCATTTCTACAAGTATTAGAATTTTTAGTAGGTTTCAAAATATAAATTATCAAAATAAGCTTTAAAATGCATACAACTAGATGCTGCCTCGTAGAACTTTAGTTTAAATAATTTGTACCATTCATATGAAAATTAATAGGGAACAAAATATAGCTGCAGTGTTGAAGCTTTTAATGCTTCTTGTTCTGTCACAGGTTTTATATTAGTTGTCTATAATTTTCCTAAGATAGCCACTAATTCATTTGTCATTTCATTTTTCTTGTCTCACTGCCTACCTTTTCTGCTAATGCTTCTGTGCTGATTGTTTTGGAAACTAAAAATGCATTAGAAACTCCCTCAGTATTGTTCCACCATCTCTTGTGATGTTTTGGTATTCTACCTTGTATTCTGTTCATTTGTGGGCAAGCTTCTTGAAGGAATGTGGCTTATTCAGGATCTGCCACCTTTTCTTTCACACCTGCTCTGGGTACTCTGCACAGGCCTCCAGGAAGAAGCTGTTAATTCAATGTATTTGCTACTCAGACCATCCTTTTCTTAGGATTCCAATGTAAGAGGATCCAACATGTACAGACTTGTTTGGTTTCTATATTAAGGAGAGAATTTGGGAGGGATGCCAGGAAAGACTAGCTCAGTTGATGTCTTCAGCCTTTTTATTTCTTGCTATTTGAAGCCAGCACACCTAAGCAAATTTAATAAAACCATATATGACATAGAACTCTACAAACATTCCTTTTGGTGCTCAGGGATAATACTCTACCTCCCACCTTTGGGAACTGGGAATTACATTTTTAGAGCTCCCTATAATTAAAAATACCTGAGGACAATCTAGAGACTTGGCCATATAGAACTAGAATACAGACATCTTGTTTCTTGTCATTTTAATGAATTATGGACCAGTCATTCTGGGAGTTTGTGGAATAGTGGTTTATTTCTGTGTCTAGGTCAATGTCTTTCTTGCTTAGGTAGCAATTTGTGTTAAATTAGCCCGAACATTTCAAGCATGACTTGAGGTCTTTAAGGGTTTGGGAGACCATGGAATGATGTGATTTTTTTTGAATTGGTGACTAAATTGAGTAGATTTTAGCCTAGAACCACAAAATGATCAGACTGTAAAAGTAGGACCCAGTGCACCAATACTTTTATCCTTGTTTGGTGCAGAATATTGAAATTACATTAGGTTATAGATTTAAGTTACTTTTGGTTCATTTATTGATATAGTATTAGCTTTTTGGCTTGTTTTTGATTTTGTATTGCTGAGGACTGACCCTAGGCCTCCATGCTAAGCCTGCACTCAACTACAGAGCTACAATAGAGCAGCTACAGAGATATAATAATCAATTACATTTAACCATACTGCATTTCTGGAACACTACTGATTTGTTTTTCGTTCAATGAGTAAAACTCATGATTTTTGTGACCAGAAAAATGAAACTATTTTTTTTTGGTACTGGGGATCGAACTTGGGTCCTTGCGCTTGTGGGGCAGGCAATGGAACCACTGAGCTAGATCCCCAGCCCAAAATGAAACTATTTTGAGACATATAAATCCCAATGTTCAGTTGTTCAGCAGATACTCGTTGAAGGCCTTCTGTGTGTCAGAACCATTAGGCCTAGAAATAATATAGGTTTTGGAGCAGAGATCTGGATGTGAATCACTGTGTTACCACTTATTAGCTGGGGGAACATGAACAATGTTCTTAACTTCTCTGAAGCCCTGGTGTTTTGATACAGTGGGATTAATTGCTGTTTTATGGGCTACTTCCTCTTTAGCTTATTCTTTGCTCCCCTCTGACTCCTTCTTCATTTAGCACATATAAACATGTGCACATAAACACCCACACATGTGCATGAGTACTCACACAAACACTCATACTAGTAAAAGTATGCAAATTCTCATATGATTTGGCTTCCAAATGAAGGAACCAATCTAACTCAGAAATGTGAAATTACATAACTAGTATTTTTGTGGTTTATCTTGTCACCCTTAATTGGCAAGGACTCTTTAGCAGCTGATGAGTTCCAGGCATTTGCCTTGTTAATTATATACATATGAACCTTTCTATTGGCTAGAAACAGTCTTTAAAGAACATATTCTTTGCACAGCCTGCCTTCTGTTTTGAATTTATCCACAGTATCGGTTCTCTTTCCTTGCCCTCAGTGTCCGTATGTCACAAGTCAGATGAGAGCAACATACCCCCAGAAGCAGAAGATATCTTTACCAAGTGACTGGTAGACTTGTTTCTGCTTCCAGTTTTCAGCATCTTTGCCTTGCCTTGACCTGATCTACCATCCTTTCATGGGTTTGGGGGCAGGTCAGAGTCATCATCTGGTGTAGCTCATCCCCCACCTCCTTGAGCAGTTGAAAGCCAATACTTATTTACATTATTTGATTAAAAAGTTAAATTTAGTTTAGGGGACTTGGAAACCATGACCTTGCCACTCCAGAACAGATCTTCCTGCATGGACACAAAGGCTGTTGGACATGGCGGCTTTCATATTGGAAAAGCCAGATGCTGTGTTAAAGCCATGCAGGGGGATGGGAGAGGTGCCAGGCCTGAGTTGAGAACTGACCAAGAATAGTTCAGTGGTCAATATCCTCTAGTCACGAAGGCTTCCTAAACTTTAGTTTTTTCATCTCTAGAGCAAGGGGGTTTATTAGACCCATGGTTCTCACTGAGACCCGCATCAGTAGCACTGTTTTCTTATTGACTTCTCAGGGTAGGAATATGTTCCAGTGACCAGGAAAGGGAGATGGGACATGGTTTTAGAGGGGTTTTTTGTTTGTTTGTTTTTGTTTTTAGGAAAATCGTCTAGATGTGTTTATATGCAACCCCAGGGAAAAGCACTTTTTTTTCTCTTTAGAATCAAGAAGTAAATATGTTCTGAGATCACTTATATTTTTAAAATCATGTGTTAAAAGAGGCAAAAAGTCATTTAATTGTAGCGACTGAAAAAGAAAAATAGAAGGCTATTTTCCTTGGATCCAAATACTTATTTAAGACTGCAAGAGTCAAGTGGCTGTAGCAAGTAGGATACAAGGAAGACATTTTAGGCCATTGCCTTCTAAGTCTTAATCATTTTTAAAAATTCTTTTGATTAAAATTAGCAGCACTTTCCCCAACTCTACCAGTTTGCCCAAGCCTACTTGGATAATAATAAGGTAGAATCTTGCTCCAGAAATTGTGCGAAACAGAATATTCCTAGGAAGGCAGAGAAAACAAGCAGAGTAAGACATGGATTTCAGAATTAAGAGGTACAATGTCATAGAAAGAAAAGGGGAAACAAGTAGGGCTAAGAAAACTGTTATTCAAAGAGGATTCTCATCCTCTCTACCCATCCCCTTCTGTTGTTGATAGCTGTAGTGGCCAGAAGGATTTGTACAATGTGCCAGGTTCCTCCATATGGCTTGCACGTATTTCCTCTCCTTCTGGGAACTACATAGAATAACCTATTGGACTTTGGTCTTTTAAATAATTGAAGATAAGAGATGACTGTCTGCTTCCACTTCCAACATATATATATATTTGGTACTGGTGATTGAACCCAGAGCCTTTCACACTGAGCTACACTCCTAATCTTTTTTATTTTAGTTTATTTTATTTATTTTGTTTTGAACAAGGTCTTTCTAAGCCACTAAATTGCCCAGGCTGGGTTTCAACTTGCAGTCCTCCTGCCTCAGCCTCTCAGAGTTCTGGTATTACAGTTGTGCACCACTGCATGGAGCTACATAAATCTTATCTAGAAAACTTCCAGTAGTTTCTCTTCTGAAGTTATTTTCAGACACAGAAAAACAAAGGGAAAAACAACATTAAAGCAAAACCTTCTGAACAATAACACTCCATAAAAACAAAGCAAAAATCCAGATTGGGGACAGATGTTTCCCTAGGAAATATCACTAATATGAAGATATTAAAATTGATAAGAAAAGGTAACATGAGATAAATGGCAAAGCATATGAGCAGGCAATTCACGACTGGCCGCTAGTGAGCAGATGAAAAGATGAAATGGTTTTAATTTCCTCACGCATCTTAGCCACTTTCTTCTTTATGTGACCCTTCCCTGGGCTGTAGAACTGAGGAAGATTCCAGTTGCTTTGGTGTGTGAGCTGAGGACTGTCACATTCAACCCTCCTCTAATCTGTCTTTGAGGATGACTATACCACATCCACCACTGTTCTGCTTGTCTGTGAGCAGAGTCTGGCTTAGCCGGCCAGAGTCTCTTAGGTCCTTCTATCAAGTGTGGCTGAGTTATTGGAGCCACTGTTGTGCTGGATGATCTGTCCTCTGAGATGACCACTGCAAACTCTGAGGCCTGGCCAGATACAAGGATCACCCTGCATTCTGCTCCATGTCCCTCTGCTGTGGACTTGGCTGAGTATGACAAGCATGGGATAGAAGGAACTGGAGCTATGGTTTGAATGCAGCATCTTGCCTGGAAGTATTTTCTCACTATCCGAGAAAACAGTGGAAGTGACTCATCTGGTTAGCGTTTCACAGAAATGTGATTGTGGATCTCTAGCGATTTCATTCTGCTTTCGTGTCAGAATTCATCCAATGATGTGCCAAAAGAATGTGTGTAAAATCACACACAGATTTAGACACTTCAAGAGGAAGTTATTTTTACCACAGTGGGGGAGAAACCAGAAAGTGACGAACGGTGGGGAAGACAAGGCAGGGCTGAGTGTGGAGGGCAGTCTCTGGTCAGCTGGGCCTGGCTGGCTTGTCCTGCAGCCTTGCCAGACCGGCCTGGGCTTGTGGTGTGGCCGTCTCTGGGGGTCAAGTGAGGAGTCCTTGTGCAGAAGATCTGCCCGAAGGAGAAGAATGTTGACATAATCTCTGGGTGTGAAGCCAACTGAAGCAGTGTGGGGTTAACGCTGGCTGCTCCTGGAAATGTGTGGTGGGGTTTCCGGAGCATCTCAGAGAAGCAGCTCCCTGAACAAACAACTGCATAGGGTGTGGAGGTAAAGATGGGGGAAAGGATGCCAGAAAGCTATGCAAACAGAAAACCCAAATGGCGCAGTGTCTGTACTTTGTGTTAGCAGATGACAGGATGCTTTTCTTGACTCAGAACACTGTTCTCGTTTGCCTGCTGAGCAGAGATCCAAGGCCTTCTGGAGCCTGAAATGTTTGTGGTTATGTTCTTCTAGTCATGCTGTGAGAGGAAGAGGTTCCCAGGAAGCAGAGGAAAGGGAAGGCAGTATTGTTAGTAGCCTTAG
>NW_004624785.1:9347818-9376041 GCF_000247695.1 Heterocephalus glaber | reverse complement strand
TTTTTTTTTTTTTTTTTTTTTTTTTTTTTGGTACCAGGGATTGAACTCCGGTCTTTGCGCTTGGTTCATTCTTATGACAGTATATATCAACACTTCTTTTTAGGGCTGGATAATATTCCAGAATAATAGTTTTTATATGGAATGATACAGTCCAGAGTATTGTATGCTATACCACATTTTGTTTATCCATTTGTGTCTTAATGGGCATTCAAATTGTTTCCACCCTTTGGTAACACTGAATGATGTTATTATGAATGTTTGTGTACACATTTTTGTTGGAAGACTGTTTTCTGCTCTTTTGGGCATGTACCTGTTCTTTTGTGTGTGACTCAACGATTGGTGGATCATATGGTAACTCTATGTTTAACTTACTGAGGAACAGCCAAACTATTTCCACAGTGGCTTTGTCCCTCTCATCCCTACTAGCAATGAATGAGAATTCCAGTTTCACAGTATTCTTATCAACATTTCTTATTTTCCGTTCTAATGGGTATGAAGTAGTGTATCATTTTGGTTATGTTTTCATTTTTCCCAGTGGTTAATGATGTTGAATATTTTCCACATGCTAACTAGGTCATTTGCATATATTCTTTGGAAACATATCTAGTCAAAGCTTTTGCTCACTTTTGAATTGGGCTGTATGATTTTTTGTGTTGTCATTGGGTTGTAAACATTTTTTGTATATCCTAGATGCTGAAGTCTTATCAGACGTTATTTTGCTATTAATTGTGGGATTGGGAAAGGTAATATTGACTTAAATATAATACTGTTATGTATTGTTCTCTATATCATACATATACACCTTTTCAAGAAATTGGTTTTATAATTTAGCCATTTTGCTTAGCATATGCGTATATTGAAAAAGCTAAATGAATTCCTAATAATTAAGTGAAAACAAAAACCTCCCTAAAGTTTTTCATGATATGGTAATGGATAACTTTGAATAATAAACACTGATTTTTTACATTTAGTTTTAATATATGATAATTCATGAATAGTTAGCACTAACCTATTTTTGAGATGTCTCAAACATTTACTTTAACTTGCATGAGGAATATAAATGTAGCCAATTTTGAATAGCAGATTATATAGTACAATGGATTGAATATTTTATCTTTGCATTTATTCATTAGAATGGAGCTTGGTAGGATAAAATTTTTATACATTATGCTTCTTATACAATGTGCCATGAGACTACCAAGGAAATCTTGAGCGTTCTTGTAAAAATGTAATTCATATGCAGTTAATTCATTTTGTATTCACATTGGGCTGTAATATGCAGGACAAATATGTTGTTGCCATATTTGCTGTACATTTAGAAATTTTAATTTTTTCAAGAGAAATATTCATTTCTACAAGTATTAGAATTTTTAGTAGGTTTCAAAATATAAATTATCAAAATAAGCTTTAAAATGCATACAACTAGATGCTGCCTCGTAGAACTTTAGTTTAAATAATTTGTACCATTCATATGAAAATTAATAGGGAACAAAATATAGCTGCAGTGTTGAAGCTTTTAATGCTTCTTGTTCTGTCACAGGTTTTATATTAGTTGTCTATAATTTTCCTAAGATAGCCACTAATTCATTTGTCATTTCATTTTTCTTGTCTCACTGCCTACCTTTTCTGCTAATGCTTCTGTGCTGATTGTTTTGGAAACTAAAAATGCATTAGAAACTCCCTCAGTATTGTTCCACCATCTCTTGTGATGTTTTGGTATTCTACCTTGTATTCTGTTCATTTGTGGGCAAGCTTCTTGAAGGAATGTGGCTTATTCAGGATCTGCCACCTTTTCTTTCACACCTGCTCTGGGTACTCTGCACAGGCCTCCAGGAAGAAGCTGTTAATTCAATGTATTTGCTACTCAGACCATCCTTTTCTTAGGATTCCAATGTAAGAGGATCCAACATGTACAGACTTGTTTGGTTTCTATATTAAGGAGAGAATTTGGGAGGGATGCCAGGAAAGACTAGCTCAGTTGATGTCTTCAGCCTTTTTATTTCTTGCTATTTGAAGCCAGCACACCTAAGCAAATTTAATAAAACCATATATGACATAGAACTCTACAAACATTCCTTTTGGTGCTCAGGGATAATACTCTACCTCCCACCTTTGGGAACTGGGAATTACATTTTTAGAGCTCCCTATAATTAAAAATACCTGAGGACAATCTAGAGACTTGGCCATATAGAACTAGAATACAGACATCTTGTTTCTTGTCATTTTAATGAATTATGGACCAGTCATTCTGGGAGTTTGTGGAATAGTGGTTTATTTCTGTGTCTAGGTCAATGTCTTTCTTGCTTAGGTAGCAATTTGTGTTAAATTAGCCCGAACATTTCAAGCATGACTTGAGGTCTTTAAGGGTTTGGGAGACCATGGAATGATGTGATTTTTTTTGAATTGGTGACTAAATTGAGTAGATTTTAGCCTAGAACCACAAAATGATCAGACTGTAAAAGTAGGACCCAGTGCACCAATACTTTTATCCTTGTTTGGTGCAGAATATTGAAATTACATTAGGTTATAGATTTAAGTTACTTTTGGTTCATTTATTGATATAGTATTAGCTTTTTGGCTTGTTTTTGATTTTGTATTGCTGAGGACTGACCCTAGGCCTCCATGCTAAGCCTGCACTCAACTACAGAGCTACAATAGAGCAGCTACAGAGATATAATAATCAATTACATTTAACCATACTGCATTTCTGGAACACTACTGATTTGTTTTTCGTTCAATGAGTAAAACTCATGATTTTTGTGACCAGAAAAATGAAACTATTTTTTTTTGGTACTGGGGATCGAACTTGGGTCCTTGCGCTTGTGGGGCAGGCAATGGAACCACTGAGCTAGATCCCCAGCCCAAAATGAAACTATTTTGAGACATATAAATCCCAATGTTCAGTTGTTCAGCAGATACTCGTTGAAGGCCTTCTGTGTGTCAGAACCATTAGGCCTAGAAATAATATAGGTTTTGGAGCAGAGATCTGGATGTGAATCACTGTGTTACCACTTATTAGCTGGGGGAACATGAACAATGTTCTTAACTTCTCTGAAGCCCTGGTGTTTTGATACAGTGGGATTAATTGCTGTTTTATGGGCTACTTCCTCTTTAGCTTATTCTTTGCTCCCCTCTGACTCCTTCTTCATTTAGCACATATAAACATGTGCACATAAACACCCACACATGTGCATGAGTACTCACACAAACACTCATACTAGTAAAAGTATGCAAATTCTCATATGATTTGGCTTCCAAATGAAGGAACCAATCTAACTCAGAAATGTGAAATTACATAACTAGTATTTTTGTGGTTTATCTTGTCACCCTTAATTGGCAAGGACTCTTTAGCAGCTGATGAGTTCCAGGCATTTGCCTTGTTAATTATATACATATGAACCTTTCTATTGGCTAGAAACAGTCTTTAAAGAACATATTCTTTGCACAGCCTGCCTTCTGTTTTGAATTTATCCACAGTATCGGTTCTCTTTCCTTGCCCTCAGTGTCCGTATGTCACAAGTCAGATGAGAGCAACATACCCCCAGAAGCAGAAGATATCTTTACCAAGTGACTGGTAGACTTGTTTCTGCTTCCAGTTTTCAGCATCTTTGCCTTGCCTTGACCTGATCTACCATCCTTTCATGGGTTTGGGGGCAGGTCAGAGTCATCATCTGGTGTAGCTCATCCCCCACCTCCTTGAGCAGTTGAAAGCCAATACTTATTTACATTATTTGATTAAAAAGTTAAATTTAGTTTAGGGGACTTGGAAACCATGACCTTGCCACTCCAGAACAGATCTTCCTGCATGGACACAAAGGCTGTTGGACATGGCGGCTTTCATATTGGAAAAGCCAGATGCTGTGTTAAAGCCATGCAGGGGGATGGGAGAGGTGCCAGGCCTGAGTTGAGAACTGACCAAGAATAGTTCAGTGGTCAATATCCTCTAGTCACGAAGGCTTCCTAAACTTTAGTTTTTTCATCTCTAGAGCAAGGGGGTTTATTAGACCCATGGTTCTCACTGAGACCCGCATCAGTAGCACTGTTTTCTTATTGACTTCTCAGGGTAGGAATATGTTCCAGTGACCAGGAAAGGGAGATGGGACATGGTTTTAGAGGGGTTTTTTGTTTGTTTGTTTTTGTTTTTAGGAAAATCGTCTAGATGTGTTTATATGCAACCCCAGGGAAAAGCACTTTTTTTTCTCTTTAGAATCAAGAAGTAAATATGTTCTGAGATCACTTATATTTTTAAAATCATGTGTTAAAAGAGGCAAAAAGTCATTTAATTGTAGCGACTGAAAAAGAAAAATAGAAGGCTATTTTCCTTGGATCCAAATACTTATTTAAGACTGCAAGAGTCAAGTGGCTGTAGCAAGTAGGATACAAGGAAGACATTTTAGGCCATTGCCTTCTAAGTCTTAATCATTTTTAAAAATTCTTTTGATTAAAATTAGCAGCACTTTCCCCAACTCTACCAGTTTGCCCAAGCCTACTTGGATAATAATAAGGTAGAATCTTGCTCCAGAAATTGTGCGAAACAGAATATTCCTAGGAAGGCAGAGAAAACAAGCAGAGTAAGACATGGATTTCAGAATTAAGAGGTACAATGTCATAGAAAGAAAAGGGGAAACAAGTAGGGCTAAGAAAACTGTTATTCAAAGAGGATTCTCATCCTCTCTACCCATCCCCTTCTGTTGTTGATAGCTGTAGTGGCCAGAAGGATTTGTACAATGTGCCAGGTTCCTCCATATGGCTTGCACGTATTTCCTCTCCTTCTGGGAACTACATAGAATAACCTATTGGACTTTGGTCTTTTAAATAATTGAAGATAAGAGATGACTGTCTGCTTCCACTTCCAACATATATATATATTTGGTACTGGTGATTGAACCCAGAGCCTTTCACACTGAGCTACACTCCTAATCTTTTTTATTTTAGTTTATTTTATTTATTTTGTTTTGAACAAGGTCTTTCTAAGCCACTAAATTGCCCAGGCTGGGTTTCAACTTGCAGTCCTCCTGCCTCAGCCTCTCAGAGTTCTGGTATTACAGTTGTGCACCACTGCATGGAGCTACATAAATCTTATCTAGAAAACTTCCAGTAGTTTCTCTTCTGAAGTTATTTTCAGACACAGAAAAACAAAGGGAAAAACAACATTAAAGCAAAACCTTCTGAACAATAACACTCCATAAAAACAAAGCAAAAATCCAGATTGGGGACAGATGTTTCCCTAGGAAATATCACTAATATGAAGATATTAAAATTGATAAGAAAAGGTAACATGAGATAAATGGCAAAGCATATGAGCAGGCAATTCACGACTGGCCGCTAGTGAGCAGATGAAAAGATGAAATGGTTTTAATTTCCTCACGCATCTTAGCCACTTTCTTCTTTATGTGACCCTTCCCTGGGCTGTAGAACTGAGGAAGATTCCAGTTGCTTTGGTGTGTGAGCTGAGGACTGTCACATTCAACCCTCCTCTAATCTGTCTTTGAGGATGACTATACCACATCCACCACTGTTCTGCTTGTCTGTGAGCAGAGTCTGGCTTAGCCGGCCAGAGTCTCTTAGGTCCTTCTATCAAGTGTGGCTGAGTTATTGGAGCCACTGTTGTGCTGGATGATCTGTCCTCTGAGATGACCACTGCAAACTCTGAGGCCTGGCCAGATACAAGGATCACCCTGCATTCTGCTCCATGTCCCTCTGCTGTGGACTTGGCTGAGTATGACAAGCATGGGATAGAAGGAACTGGAGCTATGGTTTGAATGCAGCATCTTGCCTGGAAGTATTTTCTCACTATCCGAGAAAACAGTGGAAGTGACTCATCTGGTTAGCGTTTCACAGAAATGTGATTGTGGATCTCTAGCGATTTCATTCTGCTTTCGTGTCAGAATTCATCCAATGATGTGCCAAAAGAATGTGTGTAAAATCACACACAGATTTAGACACTTCAAGAGGAAGTTATTTTTACCACAGTGGGGGAGAAACCAGAAAGTGACGAACGGTGGGGAAGACAAGGCAGGGCTGAGTGTGGAGGGCAGTCTCTGGTCAGCTGGGCCTGGCTGGCTTGTCCTGCAGCCTTGCCAGACCGGCCTGGGCTTGTGGTGTGGCCGTCTCTGGGGGTCAAGTGAGGAGTCCTTGTGCAGAAGATCTGCCCGAAGGAGAAGAATGTTGACATAATCTCTGGGTGTGAAGCCAACTGAAGCAGTGTGGGGTTAACGCTGGCTGCTCCTGGAAATGTGTGGTGGGGTTTCCGGAGCATCTCAGAGAAGCAGCTCCCTGAACAAACAACTGCATAGGGTGTGGAGGTAAAGATGGGGGAAAGGATGCCAGAAAGCTATGCAAACAGAAAACCCAAATGGCGCAGTGTCTGTACTTTGTGTTAGCAGATGACAGGATGCTTTTCTTGACTCAGAACACTGTTCTCGTTTGCCTGCTGAGCAGAGATCCAAGGCCTTCTGGAGCCTGAAATGTTTGTGGTTATGTTCTTCTAGTCATGCTGTGAGAGGAAGAGGTTCCCAGGAAGCAGAGGAAAGGGAAGGCAGTATTGTTAGTAGCCTTAGGCTGCACCTCTTGTTTGTCCCTGTCACCTGGGCAAGGCCTATCTAGAGCTACCATGGGATGATAATATTTGAGTCTCACAAGTTTGCAGCACAAGAGTGACCTTTCCAAGTGCATTTGGCAGATACTTTAGGCAGATGTCCTTATATCCTGCCCCCGGCTCCTCATGACTGGGGAGAAGTGTGCAGTTTCCATGTGTCTGTCTTGAGATGCATGCACTTGGTGGCAGACTGGACTAGGGTACATGTTTAGACCTGTGGTCAGGGGAGCAGCTTAGCTTGGTGGGGAGAACCTCCAAAACATCCTCGGGTTACTGTGCAGGCTTCTGTCTTTGTTCCTCATTTTGTTTTATGTCATAATGCATTCAGGTGCCAAAATATACTCCTCATTACCAGATTTTTTTTCTTGTCCACACTGTTGGAACAAGAGGTGACTTCTTTGTTAATTTCAGAATAAATCTTTCTCAGAGGCTTATGCTTCATTGAAGTCTCACATCAATGAGACTTAAAGGATCGGAGACATGTGTTTTCCTATCGCTTTCATATGTCTGCCCTCCTTCACATTTGGCTTGGCAGCCTTCCTCTCTTTCATCTGTCATCTCCTCCATCCATGTACTTTCATTGCTTCCACAAATGCTCATCAGGCACCAGTGATGTGCTGGGTGCTGGAGATTGAGAGACTAATAACTGTTCTTAACCATATGGGACTGCACTGTACTTGGGATGACAGAGGACTTAGGAAACTGGGTGATGCATGAGGAACAGGCAAAGTGATGGAGGAGAGGAGAAATAGGGATTGCTTGTCCCTGCCTGTGGTTAGACTGATGATCTCTTCATTTAAGATTCTGGTTATGTCTGCAGGTCAGGGTTTCTCAAGCCTGACTGTGTGATCAAATAACCTGGAGAGCTTTGGAAAATACTGATTTTCATTGCTTTAGTCAGGGGCAGCAAACCTGAGCATCTGTACCTGTTATAAGATCCCTCATGTAATTCTAACATGCAAGCAAGGTAGAGAGCCACTGTAGTAGGTAAAGGGCCAGAGTTGTGTGTGTGCAGTAAGTCCTCTCACAGTACTGTCTGGGCTGCTTTAGCTTAATCTGTGTGACTTGTAACACATTAGCTTGCAGTTTATCTACACCAGTATTTCTTAAACTTCAATCTGTGTTCAGATCACCTGGGCATTTGTTAAACTGCAGATTCTGATGAAGCATTTTGCAATGGGGTCTGAGATCCTGCATTTCCAACAAAGTCCCAGGTGTTGCCGGTCCACGGACCACACTCACATTAGCAGGGGTCCATACTATAACAGTTGTGGGAAACAGTTAATACTTGTAAACAAACAAATGAGACAGGGTTCAGAATAGCTCACTAGAGTTCTGTGCTCTTCGTGTTAAACATTTTACAAATAACTTTTCAATTGAATTTTCATTCACCAGTACGGTTGTTTGGATTGAAGAACATTAGATTTTTCTGAAGTGAGAATTACACACTTGAATGATTCCAGGTTCAAGTGCCTGTTTTCTTTCATTCATCTCTGTAATCCTCAGAAGGCTGTTTTGAGCTTTGTGAATTTAGAGATTTTGATCTCATGTCAAGTTCATTGGTAAACTAGCATGTAAAGTAACTAGTCTTAAGTACAAAGTGTCTTCAAATAGTTACTGCAGATTATTGTGCTGTTTTAAGTTTTAGTGCTGAGGCAATTTGCATCAGAATTCATCCCTAACATCCAGATAGTGCAGGTAGTTTTCTTTATGGCCAGAGCAAATAACTAGATGCAAATATGTACAGCAAATAATTAGAATGACTCAGTGTAATGCTTATGAAAGACAATTTTAAGAAATAATTAAAACCATTAATATATGCTTACTGTAGAAAATTGAGAAGTGGGGAGAAGGGCAAAGTAGAAAATCAGAAACAAGTTAAATCCTTTACTCGTAGCTACTTAGGTCTTTTACATGCTTCTTCCATTCCACAATGTCACAGATGTCACTTCCTATCTTTACGTATTTTTCTACAACATTAATTTTCATGGCGGTAATACATCCAGTGAGTGTACTAAATTCCTTTAACTGGGCTTTTTGATATTTAGCTTGCTTTCCATGTTTTTCATGGTTGTAGATAAAACTGTGGTGAACATCATTACATTTTTGCAGACTGCTCTGTTTCTCTTGGGATACATTCTTCAATTTGGAATCGCCGGGTAGGGTGTGTACCCATTTCAAAATTGATTTTAATACAAATTGTCACATTATTACAGACATGTATATTTCATTAGCACTTTATAACATGTTTTGCCCATAACCTTATAAACACTAGATCTAATTTTTTAAAAACTCCTTACCTACTTGATTGGTGAAAAATGATATTCTTATGCTTCAATTTGTATTTGTTTGAGTATTAGTGAAACAGTTTAGCTGTGTTTGTAGGATATCTTCTTTTCAGGGTTAGAATTTAAACGTCTTTCTTATTTTTCTCACTATAGATGTGTTCTTCTTTCTCTTGTCAGTTTTAAGATTTTTTTAGACATGAAGGGATCAGACCTTCACCAAATGTGTAGATATAATTTGGTGTTTTTCACTTGCCCTTTAGTTTTCAAAGTAGATTTCTCTTATTTTTCCTGTGCACAAATCATTTTTTGGCCATCATTATTTTTGTTTTGCTTTTGTGCTCAAAAAGGGCTTACATCCTGATTTCAAATACATATTCTCTATTTTTCTTATACTTCTATTATTTTGCTTTTGCATTTACTTTTAAATCCCTTTGCTGTTCATTTTAGTGTAAAAGTGAATGAACTCAATGATTTTTCAAGTCTACCTGGGGACAGATATCCCTGAATGCTATTGTTCTTTAATGGTAAATTCATTTTGCACGCATTTGGATGAATTAGCATGACTCCAAGTTGAGGACTGAAAGCCCTGTTTGCTGTCTGCTTGTGGGATTGGGGGCGTGGAGGATAGGGAATGGGTGTGCATTGCAGCCATCTTTCTCCTTTCTGGATCCTCATCTATTCCTGGGTCCTCTCTGCTGCCTCCTAGCTGTGCCTCCCCCAGTGCAGATTTTTGGCTCTCTTACCCCAGCAGCCTTTGTTTCTGGAAAGAGCTCGGTGCCCACATCAGTGGGTCCCACAGGCACGGGGTCCAGGCAGACATGACTGCTTTCTTTGCCTGCTTGGCCCGAGCTGCCTGAGTGGAGGGCTGGGGAGATTTATAGGTCACAGTCTCTTGGATTCCTGTGGGGTCTTTCGTGAAAACCGGGCCCTGGGCATCTTCTTGGAGCCTTGGTCCTGCACCCCCGGGTGAGATTGATGACAGCTCTGGGGGACATCTTGGAACAGGGGCAGCACTCATTTTAACACTTTTTTATAAGCAACTAGATGATTGTCCTTGTGTGTCTTTATTCTTTTGAATGTTTATAAAATTCAAGGGATTACAATTTGGAAACGTGGACCTTTAAAGGCCAACATGGTAGACTAGTAGAGCTACATTTTCTTTTTAGCGATTGACGTTCTCTTCTGTGAATCAGCCTTTAACAGGCTGTTTAATATTACAGGAGGCAGCGTAATGTTCACGGTGCATTGGGCTTCAAATCAGAAGTCCTCTGTTTGAGTCCTGGCATTGCCACCATGCAGCTGTGTGACCTTGGGCAATTCACTTAACCTCTCTGAGTCTCCATTGGGACGTTAGAGGGACGCTTTCTGTTCAAGAACAACTGCCATCAGAGTATAAAGAGAGTGCTATCTGGCACTCTCCTGCCTGGGATACTGTGAAAGTTTGCATTTATAATATCAGCTAATACACATCTCCAGTTTAATCATCCACACAGAAGTCTGACGAGAGCAGGTGGCAGACGTGAGTGTAGGAATGTAGGAACCAGTGTGTAGCTTTCCCCCTCCCCTTCTTCCTCTCCCAAAGACTAAATAAAGATATTCTGTATATCCTAAAACCTCTGGCTGCTTTACTTTAAATTGCAAAGGATAGTTTAATAATTAAAAGTTCTAAAACATTTACCCTGTCATCATTTAAGGTTTAACTTTAAATGTAAGGATATTTTTCAAAATGGAAAGAGTTGGTAATAGAAATTTCTCTACATGCCATGGGGAACACAGAGGAGTGAGCAAATTGCAGACAAAGAGAAAGAGTGACTCTTGGGCTGGGTGTTGAAGCATAAATAGGAGTTTTCCAGGTAGAGAGTTGAGAAAAGGCACTCAAGATGGGAGGAACAACCCATGTGAAAGTGAGTCAGTGGCCAAAGTTTTGGCCCTTTGGAATCCATTGAGCAGTACAGGGTGGTCAGCAGGAAAACTTGGGATGCAGCAGGGAAAGGAGGCTCCTAAGATCAAAGGGTAGATCGTGAAGGAACGTGCATGCATGTGTTATCCTAGCTGGAACCCAGTGGGGAAACCACTGAACATGTTTAGACCACAGAGTGATTGTGGATTTGTTATTCATAAACAAAGCTCTGAAAACAATGGGAAAACTGGAGCTGGGGGAGCCTTCATCCTCAGATTTGAAGGGCGCTTTCCGGTTTGTGGACACCTTGCATCTGTCACCCCTGTGTTCCTTCACTCTCCCAGTGGCAGGTGTTAGCTCCCTTCTCAGCTGAGGCACCTGCGTCCCCCCGTGTGCTGGGCCTGAGCTCTCACCTGTGGGGGTCAGCCGCAGGGGGGATCTCACCTGCCCCCTCCTCTCAGGCCAGAGTGGTCATTTTTTTGGAAGCGAACTTTTTCAAAAGTTCTGAGTGTTTTTCTAACTCGTTTAATGAGAACTAACTTTCAAAGTGGCTTTAATCTTGATAAAGACAGTTTGACAGAATCAACCACGCTTATCCTACAGGTATTTATTTAGCATAAAAGAGTCATGTGTTTGCCTCACTGCTGATGATTTTGTGTTATGATAGCATTTTAAAAGCTGATGGTTTATTTTTTCTGATTAGCTAAAGTGGAAAGAAAATCCTCACTGCCTTTTGATTAGGTTAGGATGTAACGTATCTTGAACATGTTTTGATCATGGCCTTAATTTTGATCAGTCTACTTTGTCATGGATTAGGTTGGTATGGAGGCGTTACCTTCTTGCTGTGTAAAAATGACTGTACACTGATATGACGAGTTTATTTTCTCCATGTCATTCTTGAAGATTCTTTACAAGTGGCTTCAGTCATGTCTTACCCCAAGTCCCATATGCTAGGGCTGTCACCATTGCATCTGAGCACAGCTTCTGTGAAGCTACTTGCAGCCCCTGCTGGAGGACTCACTGCTGTTGCACCCTGTGCTGCCACCTGCTCTGATGAGGTCTGAAACAAAATTCTCCAATTGTTTTTGTTTTTCATCTTTGAAATCACAAACATGTTTGCAAATCTTCAATTCTGATAAAGCACAGTTGGGAATAGTGAGTCTGGGTCAGTCACAGAAAATTGAACTGATGTAGGAGGTGGGTGGATAGTCCTTGAAATAATTACTACACTTTATGAATTTAAAGGGATCTATCTTTTTTCCCCCTTGTGGTACTGAGAACTGAGCTGAGCCCAGGGCCTTTGCATTGACCTGCATCCCCAGCCATTTTTAAGCTTTTTATTTAGGCACAGGGTCTTGCTTGCTAAGTTGCCCAGGATGGTCTTGAACTTACAATCTTCCCGCCTCAGCCTTAGAGAGTGCTGGAATTACAGGTGTGTGCCACCACCCCTGGCTAAAGGCATCTATTATTTTACACATGAGATGAATCAGAGAAGAGCTCAAATGGATGCTCCATGCCCCACGTGAGTCTGTCTGAAATTGCACAAATTTATTGGGTGATACATGTATATCAAAGCAGTTATAACATTTGTCTGAAGTGCGAGCATTTTTGCAGCTACACATTAAATTTATATCTTAATTTTTTAAGATACAGTTTGCTGGAGACCAAAGCAAAAGAGAAAGAAACTATGCCCTGTTACCATGTTACCATGGTTTAATCTAAGAAACATACTAGCTAATGGGGAACAAGCAGCTTCTCTTTTCCTACCTTAACAAGGGCGGATGTTCAACAGTTCTAACAGTATTACAATGAACCGCATCTTCTACAGTAATCTTTCCCCAGAAAAATGAAGGCATGTTCTTCATGAGACTGTGCCAGACATGGCCCTTGGTGAAAATGAAGAGCATAATAACCCGAAGCCTTAGCAGTGGTCTTTGTTGGGGAGCTGAGCTGGACAGGAAGGTGTCTGGCTTCTTAGTGGTTTAATATGCTAGAAAAAGACAGAGCAGTGGCATTGGGCCTGACACTGACAGATTGTTTTGCTTACCTATCAGTTTCTCGAGCTTTACTCCTGGCAGAAGCAGGAGAGCAGTGAGCTGAGTGGTATTAAATGCCTGAAGGATAGAAAGTTGATGGGAATCACACTTCAAGGTGGTGGATGATTAAGCAGCCATGAACTGGTCCCTTCTCTTTCCCCTCTGGAGGCCCTTTGAGGTCTGCTCTCCCCGGACAGCCTCATCCTGGGGTGAGGCTTCTGGCTGCTCACAGTTGTCTGGGTCACCAGCATCCTCAGGAGTTCTGAGATAATCCTGTTGGGATTGTGTCAACATCTGCTCCATCAGACGCCTTTCTTTTTCATAGAGATTGTACAACCGCTTTTGTAGCAGTTGTCCTGGAGAGAATGGAATTCATTTTACTGATGTTTCTTCTCCACCTTTATTAAATGTATTTTTCATTTTTCACAAAATGTTCTTTTCATTGCTCTTTTTCCAGCTCAGCCAACTTTCATAAATCTTGTTATATTTTGGGCACTCTTCAGTTCATGATCTCCCAAAAATGAGGAATTTTTTTTTTTTTTGGTACTGGGGATCGAACTCGGGTCCTTGCACTTGCAAAGCAGGTGGCGGAATCACTGAACTAAATTCCCGGCCCCTAATTTTTTAAAAAGTTATAAGAAATAGGGTCTGTTGTGTGATTAGTCATAAAGTGAACTATAACATGAGGCTTAATTTTCTTTTCATCTTTTTTCTCCATTTAATTAGTACATGTTTGTAATACATAACAAATGCATTCATTGTGGGTAGTTGCTATGTGTACACCACACATCTTAATTCTTTCTACATCCCCTTCCCCTCCCCCTTTTCCGTCTTCAAATTTCAAAGATACTTTGAATATGAATTTGAAAGTGGTGATTTTTTTCTTGTTTGGAATAAGATGACATATACATAAAGAGTCTAAATTATTTTTCAAGTGTAAATGAGATGAATGGGACTACCAGAAAACTGTTTTACATCCACATACACCCCCATCATATTTGTTAGTATGCTATAAGAAAAGGTGAATTTTCAAGTCCTTTCCATCGGGTGATATTTTGTTGAAATATTTTTATAGAACATCCATATCTTTCTGTTTTTTACCTTCATAAAGGGGCAGCTCAAGGGACAATGAAAGAATAAATGTATGAAACTGCACCAAATGACAGGTGTGATTCCTAATCAGAGTAGGGTTTTGTGGACCCAGAGGCGCCGGGCACACAGACTTTCCAGAGGAATTGTCTGGGAGGGATCAAATTCCCAATTGTCAGCTGCCAGATTATTCTTTCTAAAATTGATCTCCCTGAAACCTTGGCCTGCTGCCCTCTTTTTCCCCAGCTTCCCCCAGCACCCAGTACCCACTTTCTAAAAAGGTTTATTCCAACTCTGACTCTACTGGTTGCTACGGAAAGATGTTGGGAAAGACAATGGCCGATGGATGACTGTAGCCAACCTCTTTGCAAGTCAGATGATTTCCATTCTTTGCTTTCAACCACAATAAAAGAGGATCTAATCAAGTTCTCTCTTTAGGCAGACCACCCTCAGATCATGATGGGCTTTAGACGTTAGACTGTGAATGACATTGTTGTAATACAGCTTTCATTTCTATCAATTGATGTGAGTGAGGTTTCTCAGAGGTCCCATTTATTAAAGTGAAAAATAGAAATAAAACTGAGATAAGTAAAATTCAGCTATGCAAACATTCACCATGTGAACAACACAACCCTATTCATTTAATAGTGCAGTTCTGTCACATTTTACTTCTGATTTTTAAGTATTTGTTGCTTTGATCAATTGTGAATCAATGGTAATATTGATAATAATCCATAATATGTATTTTAAATACTTCAGAGCATTCTGATCAACAGGAAGAAATTAAAATAAATTTCAATTTACATAATATATTTGTATAGATGTAGCGTGATAATGATATTTGCAAAAAAATATATATTGTTAGTATAAAAATCTGTGGAGGGAAATACAAGCTGTGAATTTCATAGAAAAATGAAGGAATGAAAGAAAAGCTTGTTATTCCTTTCTTTTCTTCATAATGCCCTCACCTCTGACGAGGGCTTCCCAATACAGTACTGAGAATCAAGTAAATGTGTCTCTGTTACCTTCTCCTGTCCCTCTCCTGGTCTATGTCTACCTGAGAAAACTCGTATTCTCTATCTTGTATTTTATTCTCAGCCAAGTTTTGCAGGGCTTGCCTATTACACTGATTTGAGAGCTTTTTCTGGGAAAAGGAATGACAAGTTACAAGTCAAAAATGCTCACTCCAGTGCACCGTCAGCCACGCCATCTGAGAAGTTGTACAAGGAAGGGGCAGTTATAGCAGAGAGAGACTGGTCCCAAACAGTAAGTAGTTTATCTGTGAAGATTTTACAAAAACATATGACCAGGTGAATTTATTGTTAAAATCTCTCCTCAGATTTCGGAAAGAGCATACACAAGCAAAGTTTCCTGAAGATTATGGTTAAGCTTCAGCAATTTCACTGACAAACTGTGTGTGTTTATGCGTTTGATATGATGATACACATACAAACATCCCTGAAAAGTACTGTGTGCTGGTTTTAGTTGATTTTAAGTTTATATGAAATACATTTTTGTTCATAACAACGGATATATCACTGGTATGTGTGTGTATTTTGTGGGATACATGTATAAACTGTGTATTTGATGCAGTTGTTTTTTTTAATGTTGATATATGTAAAATCACAACTCTTTGGGTTTAAACATATAATGAAGAATTCTGGATGCTGACTTGGAATGTGCTAGGGCATATAGAGTTTCTCAAAATTTGTCCAGGGTTATACAAACACAGAATTTTGGAGGGATACCATGGTGTAGACCAGTCTTCGTTGTCTTAAACACTGAACTCTGTAGAGAGGGCACACAACTGACTCCCAGAGGAGGACATGAGTCCTATGGGGTGTTCACATGTTTCTGGGGGACAGAAACTGACCTGGTCACCAGAGGCATAACAAGTCTTGGTACCTGAGAGCCTCGCTCTCTCAGGATTGAGAAACATCCTGCTTTTACCTTTGCTTGCCTGAGAGGCTTGGAAAATGCTTCCTACACCCTTCTCCACCTCCTTTCCCTCATGCTTCTGCATCCTCTCCTCCTTCAGCCTTGCACTGTCTGACTTACACCCTTGATTAAGGACAAAAAAAATTAACTCCTGCAGATTTCTGTATGCAGCATTGTTTGATCCCATTTAGAACATTTGAGCCCTTCTAAACTGGACATTTCCCCACCCATCCTCACTCAGCAAATAGAAGTCCTTTAGTGGCCAATTTCTCAAGGGCAAGAGGGATGACACAGGACATGTCATTTCTTTGCTTATTGTTGTAGTAAAAATCACCTCCCAGTTTGGTGGTGGTGATGGCAGGCAGAACGTAATTCGATCCTGCCAACCCGATTGGCTGCTGCTTAGCTATACTGTCTGCCTCATTTCATTTCAATTGTTTGTAAACTCTTTGATGATGGAGTAGGGATTGTGTCTCACACATCTTTTTTTTTTTTTAATTGTCACAGCACCTGGGTACTTAGCAAGGAAAATGGAATTGAAATAAAATAAAATTTTATTGATTCTAAATTATATTGATGTGTTCAATTATGACAAATATTTATTGAGTACCTATTTGTGCCAAGGGACTTCAAAGGCCTAATGGTCTAATAGAAAGCAAAACAAAATAAAACAAATGTTTATTGATTGCTTACTCTGGATTCAGTCCCTGTGTCACTTCTTTCATTTGGTTTTCAAAAAATCTTAGGGGTTATTAGTACTCCCATTTTACTGATGGACAAGCTGAGGCAGGAATTTGCTGGATAAGCAAAGTAGCAGGACTTGGACCCAAGGATTCTTATTGCAGACCACACGCTCTTGACTGCTTCAGTGACAGTCCCTGGGAGGAATGGAATTTGGCCATGGTTTTGACTTACTTGGAAAGGGACTCTAAATATTGGAACTATCTGTCTGATTTCACAATTATCTATTCTTGATAAAATAGGAATTTTATAGTTGAGACTCAAGTAGGATAAGACATATATCTTTTGTTGTGGTTTTTAACTTGGAACTCAGAGCTAAAAAGTTTGTTACTTTATGTTTTGCATTTTTAAAAAGGTATATGAACTTCAGAGAACTGTTCTTTATTTTGACTGAATTAACACAGTAAATTTACTTCTTCTGAAAAAAAAAAAAAGGACAAATGGAAAAGATAGATCTTCCTTTTGCTTAGCAGCATAATGCTGTTCTGGGTTGGGACCGCTGGGAAGCTGCCCTCAGGCCTGGAGCCCTGTTTCCAGCAGAGGCAGGCTGGTTCTCACTCGGGCACTTCAGGAACCTTCCAAGTTTGTTTTTTTTTTTTAATATGACCGTTAGCTTACATTTTCCAATGTGTTCAACCCTTTTCTCAGCAGAAGTGTTTGTGGTGGATTTTTGAGGGTGAGAATGTGGTCAGTGACGTAACAGAATTTCAGGGACTTGGAAATAAAGCCGTTTTATTGTGACTACCGGTTTTTTGCATAATCATTATAATTCTTCTGTGCACGCGGATAATGTTGAAGTGTCATGGTTTAGTGAAATACAGTAAAACCTTGATTTGGGAGCATAATCCTTCCAGAAACGTGCTTGTAATCTAAAATACTTGTAAATCTAAACAAATTTTATCATAAGAAATAATGGAAATGCAGGTGACACAACCCCAAAATATTCATATAAAAGTGATTACAATAGTGTAATATAATACAAGATAAGAAAGAAAATACAAAATATAAAGAAAGATAAACAAATTAACCTGCAGTTACCTTTGGAAAACCTTCGAGGCTAGTGTGAGAGAGACGAGAGAGGAAGGTTGTTATGTAGGATGACTTTCACTATCACTAATGGAATCACTGCTGTCTATTGGCTCAATGGAATCTTTCTCTTCATGCAGCTTTAAAAAGGAGCCTATCCAGTGATGTTTGCTTTTGCCTCCTTTTGAGGATTTTGCAGATATGTAACATTGCATTGCCATTACACAGATGACACTGCTACAGCCTTATTCGGGTAGTGCTTTTCTACAAAACTTTGTAGTTTCTCACATTTTACTCATCTCCCTAATCTCATTTGAAGTGAGGGATTCCTCTGTCTTTTTCTCCGCCTCTTTTGTAGATGAGATCTCCATGACCTCTTCTGTTGAGAGAGAATCACCTACAATCGCACAATCCCTCAGAGGGGGGTGGGGGGTGGGGAGAGAGGAACCAGTGTCTCTGTTGTGATCACGTGACACTCGGCATCCCTTACTACTTGTTTTGCAAGATGTCACTTGTCCATCAAGTTAAAATTTATGAGAAATGTTGGCTTGTCTTGCAGAACACTCGCAGAACAAGTTAATTGCAATCCAAGGTTTTACCACCGTGAAGCTGTTGGACTTGGTCATTTTGAGAACAATGCAGAAACACAATTGTAAAAAAAAAATTGTGCAAAACCCTAGTTGTTTGGAATATGAGGCAGTGAAGAGCTCAAAATGATGAAGTTTTCTAGAAATTGAAACTTTTATTCCTTAGCCATCATGCTTCCCTTTTCTTTAACCATTTTGTTGGACATCTCTTTAAAATATTTTGTGCATTTTCTGCTTCTCAAATGGAACTATATTATTGTTTGATTTTTAATGGCTCATAATCTCTACTAAGGCATCATTATGGACTGGGGGTACAACAAGTGCTATTCCCTGGATCTATCAGAACAGTGGGGCTCACTGCCCTGGGGATGCTCAGTCTTGGGAACTCTCGAGTCTCCTGTAGATTGCTGTCTCTGTCTTTCCTTTGGGACTTTTCCTTGCTCTCAGGCAGCAGGTAGTAGCAGCTCTTCTCCTTCTTGCTCACTGCTGCTTCTAACAAGCAGTGAATTCAGACAACAAGTAACTGTATACTGGAGTTGTTTGTAAAGCAAGAGAGAATAGCTCTCAGCAGAGCACTAGAGGCAAGACTGATGTTTGGACCCTGGGCCTGTCCTGTTGTTCTCCACACACAGTGCCAGGTTTTTTACTACCCTTGATATTGACTATATTGGATGAATACTTGGACAGCTCTTCAGAAGAATCTCTGCCTTTTTTTTCCTGCTCAGCTACTATTTCAACCTTACTGATTGATTGGTTGATTGATGGGTTGATTGATTGTAGTACTGGGAATTGAACCCAGGGCCTTTGCACTGAGCTACATTCCCAGCCTTTTTAAAGTTTGAGACAGCATTTCCCTAAGTCACTAAATTCCCCAGGCCAGGCTCACACTTGGCAGTCCTCCTGCCTCGGTCTTCTAGAAGCCTGGGATTATAGATGTACAGTATTATATTTGGCCCCAGCTATATTTTAGGTAGATGAACCCAATGGATAACTCTGAGTAAATAATTAAGATTTAATTGAATTATACAACTTTTATAGATACCAAATCAAAGAAATGTGAAGCCAAACAAATGTAAGTTTCATTTTTCTAAAATAAAGCACAATGTGAATGTTTTAAATTTCTTTATTATTTACATATCAGCAGATTAAAATGTAAAACATAAATACAATACAATAACTGCAATGATAATTTGAACTGGCACTTAGTTTTCACTTCAGAAAGAGGAATAGAGGGCTAGTCTCCTTTCCATAAGAATTTCCTGGAGTACAGAGTTCTAGTCCTCAATTTTTTTCTTTTCGGGTAACTCAGGAAAAGTTGTTGAACTTCTTTGTTTTCTTTTCAACAATACTTTCAAAAGTAAGGAAAGTAGATTTTGCCAATGGAGATATTTTTGTCTTGTTTTCTTTTACATCAAAGGATTTGACTAAAGGATTTAAAGTCTTGAGGATCCAGGCCTCAGCCAGCCCTGTAGATCCATGGGAAATAGAAAAGACACTTCTGGGAGTAATGATACAGTGGTGGCTCTTCTTTGGAGAGGATGCAGGTACTGTGGCCACTGTGTGGACCATGGTCCTGGAAGGTCTCTGTGTCAGGTTAGGGCATGGTAGGAGACTCACATATTCCAGTTAGTCTGGAGGTTCTCAGAGTCCATCTGGGGCACCTGTCAGCTACAAAATAGGGCATTGTCACTAACAGTGTGTTGACTTCAGAGCTGAAACCCAGGGCCTCCCGGTGATTTTTTGAGGATTATGAGGCCAGTGTAGGTGAGGTGGGGCATCAGCCAGAGCTGTGGTCTTCTCAGGCCCTGTCCAAGGCCTGTCCCCTTGGTCCTGTCAGAAATTCATTGGCCACAGCATATCTCCCACTCTCTTCCCTCTGCCCTCCATCTCTGGGAAGGGACAGCCCGGTATCCCTGCTCCCTGGCCCCTCTGACATTTTCTGCAAGGCCCACCACAGGACCCTGGTCTGAGGACCCCAGCACCAGCTGTCCTCACAGCTGTGGGCACCCAGGTGGATTTCTCTCTTTTTCTTCAGAATGACTAAGCTTTTACTTTATCAAAGAATGTCCCTTGTGGAACTTCTTTTTTTTTTTTCAACCAGAAAATGCTACCTAAAACTTCCTGGAAAATTCATTATTTCAGCAGCATCTCTGTGGTTGCATTGACTCAGAACTTTTGACACATTTTCAAGTGTGGATGTCAGGCCTTTGTCATTTCTATGAGGAAATAAAGACTTCAGGAGAAGCACTGAGTAATATTAAATTTCACAGGGCTGGGGATTTAGCTCAGTGGCACTGCACCTGCCTCGGAAGTGCAAGGCCCTGAGTTCAATCCCTGGTACTGAAAAAAAAAAAATTAAAAAATTTCATCACAACTCTCTTAAAGAATATTTTTAGAGTTCCTTGGTATTTTCAGGGAAATTGGATGCTAATGTCTGGACAGGGAAGTAGAGGTGATAAAATTCAGTCCTGGCTTCTGCCCCATTGCTGGGAAATTAGAATTCTCCCTCAGCCCACTCTGTACAACATGAAGAGGATGGAATGAGATGCAATACAAGTGAACACATTTGGAAAATTCACTAAAGGGGCTTTAGAAATGTAGGCATCTTCATTACTGGAAAGACTAACAAGAGCTTTGAGATAAATGAGAACCTTTAGCTATGTTTAGGAAATAATGATTTGTTCTCTCCTTGGGTAATTTCAATACACTTTAACATATTAAAATCTCCCAAGTCCTGCAGGAAAGAGATCTTATTCAATCCTATATAAGTTAGTCTTTCTCAATGCTTTTCTGTCTCTCTTCCTAGCTACTCTGTGAACCACTGTGAGTGAAATTTTGGAGGGCACAGGGACTCTCGGGGAAAGACTTTGTGATATTTCTTTTGGCTTCTTATTTATTTACTGATTTTTGGGTTTATTCCAGATACAAGGGATGTCCAGATACTGATTTATAGATCAGTGAGGTATTATTGTATTTTATTACCGACATATATGTATACACGTACAGATACACGTGCACATGTACACACATAGATTTTGGTAAATCATATTTTCATTGCCTAACAGAGCTCACATTTTCTTTAACTTTTAAAAAATTATGTTAATTTTTTATTGGTACATGTTTTTGGTACATAATAATTACATTTATTGTGGGGAGTTTGTACATATATGTAACACATCTAAATTCTTTTTTCCTTCCTTTCCTCTCCCATTCTTCCATGCTCCCTCCAACTCTTCTTTCCCTTCCTCTGCAAAAACTCTATTTCCACTTCTTTTCTTCAATTTTCTTTTTTAATCTCTTTTCCCTTCCTTCCCTCCCCCTTCCTCCATCTTTTATTCCCCTTCCTCTTTGAAAAAGCTCTCTCTACTTCTTTTTATCTTTTCTTTTGCTCGTTATTCATATTTTGGGTTCCTCACATAAGAGGAACCATTTGATATTTAAACTTGTGCATCGGATTTATTTCACTTAACATTATGTTCTCAAAGTGCATCCATTTACCAAAAAAACTACATTTTCTGTATCCATTCATCTGTTGATGAGCATATAGGCTATTTCCAAGAGTAAGCTATTATAAATTGAGCTGCTATAAACCTGAGTATACATGTATCACTGTAATATGATGACTTTAACTCTTTCGGGAAGACACCTAGAAGGGGAATCCTGGGTCAAGTTTAATTTCTATTTTTAGTTTTTTCGAGGAGTCGCCATACTGATTTCCATAGTGATTGTACTAGTTTACATTCCCACTGTCTTAGTTACTTTTCTCGTTACTGAGACAAAATACCTGACACTCCAAGTTAAAAGAGGAAAGGTTTTCTTGGCTCACAGTTTGTAGAGGTTTCAGTCCACAGTTGCCTGGCTTCAAGACAGAGTGGCATGGCAGAAGGCATCACAGAGGAGAAACAATTCATGACAGGCAGAAGGTAGCAAAGCAGTGAAATAGTGAAGCAGCAGCAGTAGTAGCACCAAGCAATGAAAGCAGCCCTCTTTTTGTCCCTTATATTCTATCCAGGATACATGCCTTAAGGCAGGTAGTACTCACACCTAGGGTGGGCCTTCCCATTATCCACACCCCAGAAGTATGCCAAAGCAATCAGTGGACTATTTAGTAATCACACACCCTTTATTCCAGCATCACATACTCTAGATCCAGCCACCTCTGAAAAGCCCCACATATGATGACATGAGGCTTTGGGGGTGACATCTAGACACAAGCCATAACAGCTATCAACAATGTAGGTGCTTCCCCATATAGCATCACCAGCATTTGTTATTCTTTGATTTCTTGATGATAGTCATTCTTTCTGGAGTAAGATTATATCTCAGTGTTGTTTTAATTTGCATTTCTCTAAAGGCCAGAAGAGTTGAACATTTTTTCCATGTGTTTACTAGCCATATGCACTTCCTCTTCTGAGAAGTGTCTATTCATTTCAGTTGCCCATTTTTTGATTGTATCTTTTGTTTTGGGCGCTCTAATTTTTTTGAGTTCTTTATATATTCTAAGTGTTCGTCCTCTGTCTGAAGAATAGCTGGCAAAACTTTTTTCCCATTCTTTAGGTTGTCTCGTCACTCTGTTGGCTGTTTCCTTTGATGTGCAGAAGCTTTTTAATTTGATATGGGCCCATTTGTTGATTCTTGATATTATTTCTTGTGACACTGGGGTTCTGTTCAGAAGAGTCCTTGCTTATGCCTATGTCTTTGTGAATTTTACCTACTGCAGCTTCCAGCAGATTGTTTCTGTTTTAAACTTTAGATCTTTGATCTGCTTTGATTTTAGTTTAGTACATGGTGAGCTATATAGGTCTGGACTAAATCTTGGAATATGAATATACAGTTTCCATACACCATTTATTAAACAGGCCACCATTCCTCTAGTGCATGTTTCTGGCCCCTTTGTCAAAGATCAAATAATTAAATGTTTATGGGGTTGTTTCTGCTTCCTCTATTCTATTCTATTGATCCACATGTCTGTTTTTGTGCTGGTACCATGCTATTTTTATCACTGTAGCTTTTTAGTGTAACTTCAAATCTGGGATTGTGATGCTTTCTTCTTTGCTATTATTATTCTGGATCTCTTCTGATTCTGTATGAATTTTTGGATTCTTTTCTCTAGATCTGTGGGGAATGCTATAGATATTTTTATTGGGATTGCATTAAATATATATTTTAGTTCTGTATGCATAACTATTTTGATTATATTGATTCTGCCTATCTAGGAACATGGAATATCTTTCCATTTTCTGATGTTCTCTTCAATCTCTTTTTTCAGAGTGATGTAATTTTTGTTGTAGAGATCTTTCACTTCCTTGGTTAGGCTAATTCCCAAGTATTTAATTTTCCTTGATGTTACTGTTGTGGTATTGTTTTCCTAATTGCTTTGTAAGCAACTTCATAATTTATATATAGCAACGCTACTGATTTTTATGGGTTGATTTTGTATCCCACTACATTGCCCAATTTGGTTATTAAATCTCGGAGGAGTCTTTAAATGAAATTTTTTTGATCTTGTAAGTGGAGGATCATGTCACTTGCAAATAATACTTCGACTTCTTCCTTTCCTATACATATTCTTTTTATTTCTTTCTCTTCCCTGATTGCAGAGCTCAAGTTTTAACCACTTTGCAGCAAATATTTTTCTACTAGAGTCTTGCTTACACCTTTTTATTTTATTTATTTATTTATTTACTTGGTACCAGGGATTGAACTCAGGACCTTGCATTTGCAAGGCAGGTGCAGATGCCACTGAGCCAAATCCCCAGCCCTACCACCTTTTTACCTAAAATAGTAGAACTATCATATCTTAAATAATTCTTTCTTCTTACTGAAAATCATGGCTATATTTTCTTCTCACAGAAAATGTCATTGCTCTAACGTTTATATATAAAATCAGAGCTTAGAGTTTTAAGGCTGGAGAAGGCTTTAGAGATGATTTTATTTGGTGTCTCAACTCCCAAGCATGTTCTTAGCCTGATGAAGTGAATACACTTGGGAGCGGAAGCCTAGAGAACTTGAAAAACTTACACATGACCTTCTAATCTAGTTACTAGTCCACTAGCATTGTAGTAGTAAAGTCCATCTTCCACAAGGGAGTGTGCACTACAGATCTCAAAGCCCACATTTTACAGATGCGGAAGATAAGGCTATGAGGTTTAATGCTATTTTCAAAGTCTTACAACCTGACTTAGAAGCAGGCTGCTGGTTATTAATTCCACTGCATTTCCCCCTAAAGTCAGCAATTTCTGTATCACCGCAATTTATTCCACATCAATACTCCCATCTACCATCATATGCTTCATATTTTTAAAAATAGACTGGCTTTTATATATAAATCATTTATAAAAGAAACTTTATATCCCTATTGCATATGGAAATTTAACACCAGTTTCACTTGCTATGAGAAAAAGGTAACTCTAAAAATAAATGTAATAAAAAGATATGTTAAATTTTAACTAGAGTTGCTGTAAAAGTTTGAGACTAAAGATTTCTCACTGCTAAAAATAAGAGATTATCAAGTTATTAGAAATTTAAAAATTGTATTAGCCCCAAACTATGACATTGTTTTTTGTGTAACAGAATGATTAAGAGAGAATTGTGAAGGTGATAACATCCTCCTGATGTAAGTCCAGGCAGTGTTTGCCTTCCACATACCATCTAAAATCCCATCAAGTTCCACCAGTGGGTAATCTGTGTCCCATACATTAGGATCTGTCTCCCCAAATGGAAGACCACATCAGGCAGTTACACCTTAGTTTGAATCCTGGCTGGTTATAGGATCATGTAGATTTATTTGATTGCAATCTGAATAGAGCATTGGAAAGAAGATCAAGTGGGAAGTTGTATGTATATTGACTGTTTACACAATTAACCCTCTGCATTTGGTAGAAGCCCACTCAATATTTGTGAAGAGAGTGAGTGAATGAGTGAGTGAATGAATGAATGAATGAATGATAAATGGTAGTCAGTAGACAGGAAATAGCAAGTTACTGCATTTTGTTTGAAGCACTTTGAAATATCTTAGCTGTGAAGTGTTGAAGACCTGATAACAGCCAGTGTGGTCATGGAATATTTAATTTATTATGAAGAGCACAGATACATTTGCACAGTAGGAAGCCATTGATCATTGTGCATGTGTGTGTGTGTGTGTGTGTGAGTGTGTGTGTGTGCGTGTATGCATGTGTATGGTATTGAGGATTGAAGCCAGTGGCCCGTGCATGGTAAGCAACTACTGTACTCTACCATTGGGCTACTTACATACCATTTTTAGTTTTTGAGACAGGGTCTTACTGAGTTGCTCAGCTTGGCCTGAAACTTTTTTTGGTACCAGGGATCAAACTCAGGACCTTGCGCTTGCAAAGCAGGTGGTGGAACCACTGAGCTACATCCAAGCCTGGCCTGGAACTTTTGAGACAGGATCTTGCTGTGTTGTTCAGACTGGCCTTGAAGTGGTGGTGATCCTCCTGCCTCAGCTTCCCAAGTGCTGGGATTACAGGCATGTGCCACCACATCTGGCTAGACTGTTGTCTTTTATATCCTGTGTCACATGTCACCTTGTGCCTCAAGAAGAGAATAGCAGTGAAGACCAAGATTTAAATCCTAGTTTTCCTGACCAATAGCTAGGTGATTTGCAGAGAACACATCATCTTTTGGGGACTTTTTAGATTCCAAAACTGAAAACCATACTAATAGTGTATATTTCAGAGGCTGTTGTGAGGGTTAACTAAGGCAATGCATAACAGAATCACTGTAGATGGACTAAAGTCCTATGTTCAGTTATTTTCATTGAAATTATACTATTAAGATAATAAACAGCCTTTCTATAGAATGGTAGGGAATATGGCATTCTGATTATTTGAATTTTTGAATGTTAGTAGTATAGTAAGTGTCCTTCTAGTAAAAAAAAATTACACTAAAATATCCTTGAAAAATCAAAGCTATACTAACATAAGATGTGATTTCAAGATGTTGCTGTATATTTCATAACCAGCATTTGAACACTTGAATAATATTAGAGATGTAGAAAAACTTAGGAAAAATACTGACTCTAACAAGATGCCCTAAACCACAAACTTTAAAAAATAGTTCCTTAAAACACACATACTGGGCGGATGCCCTACGGAGGTAGCGAGTCACGTGGAACACGCCGAATCAGCCCACGCCCCAGCAGCAATCTACTGGACCACTCGCCCCCACTCCTCTGGCCTCTAATCTGTATAGCCACCTGGTTCCACACTACAAAGACGCAGACACTGGACCACCAGACCACTGTACTGGGTAAGTTGGAGTCATCTTCATCTCCCATCAGGACCAGGTCTATCTTTAGGGGAAGGGCAGCTGGAACCTGCAATACAACTCTGCAGAGTTCAACCCTACAGGAGGACAGGGAGCTCAACTTGGGACTTGCAGCCAGAAATCTGCCTGAATCTCATGAGTCTGCAACTAGCTTGCTGAGACTCATTGACTTATATTTGCACACTGCTACCCATGTTGTCCATTGTGACAGCAGAGACATACCCTGAAAGAGGCACTACATCTTCATTGTTTTATTTTTATTCCCAAAATTAATATTATTAGTTGTTTTTTCTCTTTTCTTTTGCTCCTCTTATCTTTAATTTTTTTCCTACTCTTTGCAAGTATTTATTTTTCTCTCCTTTTTTTTCTTTTCTTTTCTCTTTCCTTTCTCTCCCGTGCTCTCCCGCATTGTTCATCTTCCCTTTTCGCCCCTGTTTTGGTCCTCATTCGGAGTTCTTCTTTATTTTACTGTTATTCTCTTCTTCCCTCTCACCTGTGTCCTCTGGCCACACTGCTAACCTTCCCCTATCCTTCTTCCCATCTGTCCCTCCCTTGCCAACTCCTTCTAACTCCCCATCCCAAAGGGTAAAGTTGTTATATTGAAAAGTTTATTCACTATATGTTGGGTTAGTCCTCAATCTTGATTTAATTCACACAGCTAAAGGTGATAAATTAATAACTACCACAAAATGTCATTTTCGAAGATGTACTTGATGCAGTGGTTTTGCTGATTATATCACTTGGGCTAAGGTGTTGTTATTGATCTAGACAATGAACCTTCCTAGTATAAGGAAAATGAGATAGCCTTAGAGTCATTAGGGACTCAAAACATAAAGAGCAGCTATATGTGGAAGACACCTCTGAGAAGCAATCATTCCATAAGGGTTCTAATTACAAGCAACAAAGATACCTACAATAAGCAATTTCAAACTATCAACCCAGGAGTTAAACCAAGGACAATACCAAAAACAAAAATGAGAAGACACTTAAGGAAGGCATAAACTCAGACTTCCACCCCACCAAGGGTAAATCCTGGGGGAAATGAGATGGAAATGTCCCATAATTAACCACCTGGATACCCTGAACTGATAGCACAGAAAGTAACAAAACAGATGAATGAGGCTCTAGAGAAATTCAAAGCAGAAATAATCTCCCAGATATCTACAGAGATAGTGAGCAGAGTGAAAAACATGATTAGAGGATCTAGAACAGAAACAGATAAAAAAATAGATGAGCTCAGAAACATGCTGGAAGCCATGAATACCCAGCATAAGAAATGGAAACTATGATCACCCAACATAAGAAAGAAATGGAATCCATGAAACAGATTCAAACAGATATTCAGAAGATCAAAAACTCCATTGAAAGTATCCACAGCAGATTAAGGGAATCTGAAGATAGAATATCAGATACAGAAGACAGGATTATGGTTAGAGACCATGAAAATAGAGATTTCTTAAAAATAGTAAGGGACCATGAGAAATCAATCCAAAGAAGAATAACATGAGACTGATAGGAGTCCATGAAAAAACAGGAGAAAGCACAATTGACTTAAAGAAAACTGTTCACAGAAGTAGTAGTGGAAAACTTCCCAGACAGAGGTAGAGAATTGGACATACAGATAAGTGAGGAATATAGAACTCCAACTAGCCATGATCAAAAAAAAAACTACATCTAGACATATAATAGTCAAGATCCTAGAAACCCAACAGAAAAACAAAATCCTACAAG
>NW_004624785.1:9315269-9343723 GCF_000247695.1 Heterocephalus glaber | reverse complement strand
AAAGGAAAAACTATGAGAAAAGAAAAAAAAAGGAAATTAAATCTATGTAAATAGGGAAGGGCGGAGGGGGTGAAGGGCACACAGGTAATGGGGGAAAAAATAAGAACCAAGATACATCATGTACAGGTACAAGCACCCAATGATAAATGTAAACCAATTGTATACCTAAAATGTACCAATAAAATGTACCAATAAAATTAATTTAAAAATTAAAGAAAAACAACACACATACTCCTTTTCATTTCCTTGATTATAAAAACAGTATGAATCAAGGAACTAAAATGGAATGTAGGGCAGTAGAATTATAGAATTTGCTTTTTATGGGGACATAATTTAATAAGAAATATTTTATTTTGTCTTGCTTGGACAAAAAATTATGCCACCTTTTAAAAATAATATACCACAATTAGAACTCAATCTTAATATTTTTTTTGCCTAATGTAAATTCTACCATCACAAATCTTGACAATTAAAGTAGTGACAGTGTTATTTTAAAAAGTTGCAGCCAAAGCTGCTAATATTACATTGTAAATCTTTGTGAATATTCTTCCTATTACATCATTTTTTATAACTTACCTTCCTGGATTTTAGACAAGTTTCAAAAAAAAAAGACACATACACACTCTTAATGAGTTATTTATTAAGATAAAGTTAATTGAGGGGTTTAAACAACACAGATATGAGTGACTTTGAGACAGGGTTATCCATGAAAAGATCATTAAAATACATTAGAAATTTCTTTAAAAAATACCGTTATTGTGCCTTTACCCATTTCATAAAGCTCTGCTTTTGTCCATAAAATTGAACCCTTTCCATAGAGGACTCTTCATCTCATACAGTCATTTTCTGACACATCCAATGTGAATGATTATGGAAAGAAAGATGATCCAAGATGTTGATTTATAATATGTCTTAAGAGCTCTTTAAAAAAAGAAAGATAAAATCCTTGAATGATGCCAGACATCTAGCATAAAACTGTCAAGAGAAACTGAACTACATTTGGCTCAGTCTGTCTGATTTAACGTCAACTATTATTCCTTTATTAACCATCAGTAACCATCTCATCAACATGATGTCTACAGAAAATTATTTTTTCTTAAAAGCTCAGCTCTAACATTTGAAGTGAGTGGTTGTGAATGCCAGTTCAGTTCAGGAAAATCCTGTGGTTGAGGGCTGGCCTATTTTCACACGGAATCAGATTATTCAGGTCCTGTTTTGTGGTGTTTATGTTGTAAATAATACAGCCAAAGTCCATGTAGCTGCCTATCCCTGCCAGTTAGTGGTACCTACTGCGTGTTGTCTCAGATCCAGAGGCTCAGTGTTTGAATGCTGAAGGAAGTGTCTTTTTCGCTGCAAGTTTTGTTTAGTGTTCGCTGTGCCGCTGAGACAGCAGAATTTAAACCACCAGATCCTTGGTACAATATTGTTTCTACATTTCTTTTTTCTTTCCTATATACTTCATTATTTCTCCACTTGAATTTTACTAAGTGGTTGAGCTGAATGATCCAGGAACTCACTACTCAACATGGGATCTGTGAATTAGTAGTGTGGTGTGCGCTTCACTTGTAAAGTCATTAGAAATACAGAATTGCAGGCCACTCCCAACCTATTGAATTGGAATTGGAAGCTAATGGAATCTGTTTATGGAGTATACCATCAGGTCATTCTTTTGGGTAGCAAGGATCTAGAACTCTTTTACAGATCTCTCTCTCTCTCTCTCTCTCTCTCTCTCACACACACACACACACACACACGCACACACACACACACACAAATTAGCCAGTTGCTGTATCTGGTCTAGGATCTGTTTTAATCAAGTGTTTTTTTCCAACTTCACTACCCTGACTCCCTCGATGCAGTGATTCTCAACTGGGGCCATGTTGTTCTCCAGAGGACAGTTGGCAAAGTCTGGAGATTGGGGATTATTACTGGCATCACATGTGCAGATGCCAGGGATGCTGCTAACTGTCCTGCAGTCCACAGGACATTCCCTACAACAAAAAGTTATCTAGCCCCAAATCTCAGTAGGGCTGAAGTTGAGAAATCCTGCTCAATGGATGAGTACGCATTGGTTGCAGAGTTGGAGGTGAAGTAAGGATTAAATATTGCACATCCATCATATTTTCCTAGGATGTGGATTCAATGTTTTAAACAATTTTCCATATTAAAACTATCATGTGGTTACATGTATTTTTGTTACATTTATGTTTACAAAAATCTCACTCATAAGAAGTGTGTAGGACTGAGTCAAAGTCAGTATTTCCACTTATTTGCTTTCTGGGGAAAAATGGGTTCGACTTGCTGTAATCCTAAGGTTGGTGGCAGTACTGATCACTAGGCACTATGGAGAAACAGTCAAATACTCTTCTTGTCCCAGGTCTCATGAGTACTTGTTCTGAATTTTCTGTTTTTCTTGGGTTGGGCATAGTAAATCCTTCCTTTTGCCTCTTTCTGTCTAGATTAACAAAAAGGGGAAAATGTGAATCCACGGATCTCATACTAGGATCCTGCAGATATGTTTTCTGTGTTTTTCTTGACAGTCTCATGTGTTAAATGAGGATCTGTATCTATTAGTAGAAAGCTCAATGAAAGATTGTTGGAAGAATAAGTAAGCTCCCAAACATCCTCAACACCGTCTATAATGCTATATACCTTAGTCTGATTTACTCCAGAATGTTTGAATGGAAATATTCTCAAATAGTTAATCTAATCACTTTTGCTGATGAAAAGAGGACCCAGGACAAAACAGCTTACAGACTCCTCAAAGGAAAGAGACAAAAGTGCCTGAGAAAGATGACAAGAGCCCGCAGAGTCAGCAGGAAGCTAAAAGGAGAAGATGAGTGTCTTGGTCTGCTTTTTTCAAATCTTACAGAATTTTAGGATGTTGGGATTAATTGTTGCTGATGACCTAGAGAATACTGTTTCCCATTTAAAAGAAAATTTTTCTACCCTTAATAAATTATCCATAGCATTATGCCAACCAAAATATTTTCAGGTTGTTTATGTTTCATAAACTATAAAATGCAGGAGACTGTCACGTTGTTCATGCTGATCCCAGGCTGCCAGGAGGACTCAAGTCTTCCTGCTCTGCTATGCCAAACCTGGCCTTCTGTGGTCATCAAATCCCAGGAGTTCCCCGGGCCTGTGCAATGTGCACACCACTCAGCCTCCCAGATATCTCTGACTGGGGGGCCAAGACATCTTTGAAAAAGCCTCCAAAAAGGAAAATGTGAGGACCATTTGGCCATATTCTGCCTCCCATATGACACTTTTTTGTGCCAGCCTGTGATTCAAGGCGTCCACATCTGCTGGAGCTCATATTCCAGGGTAAAGCTTGTGTCTCATACAGCGGGGCTTTTCTTTCTTTTTTTCTCAATTTAAATAATTAGAATATGTTGTACATTCCTTGTAGGGAATTGGTATACATACTGCATCTGGAGATCCCTTTTACTTCCTTCTGCCCTCTCCTCTCTCTCTTCTTCCCGCATCCTCAGATCTCTTTCTATCCTTTCAAAGAACCAGTTCTTTGATTCATTGCTGCTTTGTGTTGCTTTTTTTTTTTTGGTCTCATCTTCATTAATTTATGCTAGATCTTTACAATTTCTTTCCTTCTATTAGTTTCAGATTTGGATTTCTCTTGTCTTTCTAGGACAAGAGGTTTTTATTTTAATATATTTTTAGGTTTTGTTTTAGGTTATTTATTTAGGATTGCTCTGTTCTAGGCTTTTCAATCTTATGGGAAACTTTATAGTTTGAATTTTTGGGGCCGGGTATTTAGCTCAGTGGTTCCGGTGCCTGCCTTGCAAGCCCAAGGTCCTGAGTTTGATCTCCGGTACCAAAACAAACAAAGAAACAAACAAACAAACAAAACCAAATTATTTCTTTATTCATTTTTCTGAAATCTGTTTTAAAAATTCTATTTGTGAGAAAGAGAAAAAAAAAACCCTGTGTGTGATGCAGCATTGCTTATCTTTTGCTGTACTCTTCAAAAATTAATCTCATATGAATAAAAACTCTTAAACACATTTGTTGGAAACATAAATTAGCAACATTCCTTCCTGGAGGTGATTTCTTATACACCTTTTGATACAGACAACCTTAGTGTTTTTTTTTTTTTCTTTTTTCCCTTTCTTTCTCCTTCCCACAGTATTTTGTTATGTAGTTTGGATTGACCTTGAGCTCATTATGTAGCCCAGACTGGCTTTAAATTTGTGATCCTCCTGATGGCTGGAATTATAGGCATGAACCACCACATTTGGCTTTGGTACTAATGCTCTTTAGGGAATTTATCTTAAGAAAATAATCATTTGATGTGGTTAAAGATGTAACTGTGGATATGTTTCTTACGCATTGATTATAATAATGACTAAGTATAAACAACTAAATGTATAGCAAAGCAAGTGTTGGTTAAATAACTCATTGTACATGTATGTTACGGGTTGTGATAGAGCAGTTAGTAGAAATAAAATTATGGTGATGGAGAATGATCCCTGTATAGTTACTCTGCAAATATAGGAAGTGGTTATCTCTGGGTAATAGGATTGCAAGCAGGCAATTTTTTCTTATTTGTATTTTCTATACTACATTGAATAGTGTTTTTATAATAATTTTAAAAGGTTACTGAACTGAAGATAGTGTAGGCAAAACACATATATTGGGATGCACAATTCATGTAACAGCTTCATGAGTCTTCACAAAGTAAAAGCACTGATTTAGCCAGCACACAGCTCAAACAATATGTAAAGTATGATAAAAAACATATAGTGAATGTTTAAATTTAAAAACTTTATTATAGCCATAGACACATGGCTATTAATCCCCCTCAAAATACTCACCCTGGCTTTAAGTGCACTTAACCCATCATTCTTGACACTTTCTGAAACAGTTCTGGAAGTCCTCTGTCATGAGTATCTTTAGTTCCATTATCGTGGCAGCCTTGATGTCCTGAATGGATTGAAGATGTTTACCTTTTAAGGTCATTTTGACTTTGGGGAAGAGCTAGAAGTTGCACAATGTCAGAGCCAGTGAATAAGGTGGATGAGGACACACCATAAAGGTTTTTTTTTTTTTTTTTGGTACTGGGGATCAAACACCATAAAGTTTTTATAAGTGTGAATTTCCATTGACTGGCACGTGGCTGCAACTGTATTTTGATCATGTCCATGAAGCCACTCACAAAAGAGGATTTCCAGGACTACTTCAGAAAATGGTGAGAACAATGGGATAAGTGTGTTCAAAGCGAGAACAGAGGGTCTTCTGAAGGGGGTTAATGGCAATGTGTCTTTACCACCATATTAATTTTAATTTAAACTTTCAAAGCTCCTTCAGGTGCTGTCTAGTCACTAACACCCCTTTCCCCTCTCCTGTCTCTAACGGCAGAGGTTAGTGCTTTTAAAACTATATAATGGGAGTCATACAAGTCTATGTCCTTTGGCATTCATAGCTTCTTCTGTTCGAGACTCTATTTGTGAACCATTCAGCCTACTGTGCATATTCATTTTCATGTCTGTGTAGTAGGCCATCATATACATGAATCACTTTGTTCATCCATTTTACTGCAGAAGACAGTATGGTTGTTTCCTGTTTGTGGTGTTTCTGGATAGTGCTGCTGTAAGCCCTGCTTCAGCTGTCATTGTGCATACTGCTGTTAGGGAACACATAGGGCTGGAAGTACTGGCTCACAGAGTAGGTTCCTCTTCAGTTTTCCAAAGTGGTTGCACCAACTCACCCACCCAACTTTGTATTTTTTCTTTGGTGTGTTTTAAATACTCCTCACAAGATTTTCCCCAGATGCTTTGAACTCTCCTGGATTATTTGATGCTGTCATGTTTGAAATTTTCTTTTTACCTCTGTTATGGTTAAAGCTATGGATTGAATATCAAATAGATATTCAAGAAAATTCTGAGTCATTGTCAACATGGGGGTGGTAATATTTAATGGTGCTGGACGAACCTCCTTCCTCAGAACAGTTTTAATTTCTTAGACCTCTTGTGATTAAAAACAAGGGACAAAATTTTTCCCCTAATAAATGCATTATCTGAATTGTGAGAGTATCATATTTTTTATTTCAATGAACAGAAATTTACTTATAAGGGTTTTTTGAGTAAAAACTGTAAGAGGGGTATGATGAAAAATACAAAATCCTCTTACAGTTACTGCCAGTCATAGATAAGAGATTTGAAGATCTTATGGATAACTTTTTTTAAAGTCAGCATTGCACATTTAGAAGTGAGGAGAGTTGAACTGCTGGAAGGCCAGCAAGGCCCACGGGCAGAATATTCTGTTTTCTCAGACCTAGAATTCAAGCTCTTCTCACAGAAGAATCTCATAGACATGGCTGCTGGTACAGAACATCAGGACATCTGATGAGCTAACCAAAGCTTTCAGTGGAAGGTCTTTCATTTGAGGAAAATTAATAAAAAACGGAGGTTGTTTCTACCAAGTTGTCCTCCCTGCTCTGTTTCATTTGTCCTTTTAAAGGTCCTTTCTCTCTTTTAAAGTATTCACTCAGGGCCACAGCTGTCTTGGAAGGCCGCCGTGTCTTTTCCACATCCTAAGGAAAGGCCGTCAGTCATCCTAAATACAGGCCTGACTCACACTGCTTCTAAATATTCAAGGATACCGATGTGGATGCGAAGCCTGGCCAACCTGCAGTTTCTTGACTTCTGTTTCTGGTCAAATTGCTACAAATCGTTCCTTTGATTTTCTGTAATATAATTTGTAAATGTTTTGTAAAGGAAAAATAAATTTCAAAACTTTACAAAGCCATAGTAAGACTGCTGGAGCACGTTGGGTGGAGAGGGAGGTGAGGGCTGAATGGGGAAGACAGGAGGCTGCTCCCACCAGTGATGTGAAGCAGAGTAGGGGGAGGGGCTCAGTCTTTGGACTCTGGAAGCCCTCAGATCTCAGACCGCCCTCTCTGACACAGTTAACTCTTCCTGGCTGGTTAATTTTGAAAGCTGCCTCTCATTCTGCTCATGACCACACATGGATTATGGATGTGCTTCTGATTTATGACACAAAGTGGCCCCTTGTTTGACTTCTTGGACTTGATGTGAACATGTTTTCTTTAAAAAGTGGGTTTTGGACAGGGCTCAGAGCTCTGTACTAGGTCTTAAAAAGTTTTTCTCTACCAGAGATGGAAAAAAAAAAAAAGAAAGAAAGAACAACCTCGCAGGACCTGTTATTCTTTACCAAGAGACTTTTGGGAAAACTATATCTTTAGGTAAAATAACTTCTTCAGGTGGGTTATGGAATGGGTACAGATCTGGAATCTGTGGTTTGTTCTGCTGTACAACATTCCATCTTTGCTCAGATTATATGTTTTTGCATTCTAACAGAGCTAGAAAACCATGCCCTGGGCTTGATTTGTGTAACTATTATGTCAGGTGTGATAAATGCTAATGTAATAATATTGATTCATTCTTTCTGCCAAATCATTGTGGGCTGGTTAAAGTGATAAACAGCCATTAATTTTGTTTTACTTGCAGAGATAATTTATTATAAGCAAAACAGAAGGTCAACTCTTAACTATACCTGCAAATACTATCATGAAAATATTTATGGTTCAGACAATCTTGTAAGCCTAAAGTAGCTGTGATTGAATCACTCAACAAACAAGACAGAACAACATGGTAGATAATTGTATGAATATTCCCACTGAGCTGCAGGGCCAAATTTGGAGTTTTCACAATCCAAGACACTGAACCAGTGGTTTGAAAACACCTTATGCAGGATGAGGATTGAGATAAGAATCTACATGGGACTTCGTACTTTTCTTTGGTAATATCCATCCACACATCTAGAAGGGAGGCAGGTTTTGCTTTAACAAAACAGAAACATTTCTTTGATAATTGTATATTAGTTGAAGTTTTATTAATCAAATTATAGATGAGCTGGAAGGGAGGGAGTGAAGCATACTATAATATCCTCCTGAGCTGTGGAGTGGCACTCAAGACTCTTGTTTCTGTGCAGAGTTGCTGCTGGAAAATCAGAGTTATTGGACTCCTCCTTCATGCTCTGATGAGTAGACAGTGAGATAAGTGTGTGCTCAAAACACAGTGTGATAAGGTGTATGACGGCGAATGGATGTGGTGAGGCAAACCTCCAGGTTGGAACTCAGCACAGAAGGCTACTCTGGTAATGGTGGAGAGGATCTAATTGGGACCCCTAGGGCAGGAGGGCCAGCCATACCCCCAGCACCACTGCGGTGTTATCTCCTATTGAAGTTTCTTTGATTTCCAGCTACCTTCCTTCTGCTCCAGCTAGGAGCTACATCTCCTTCCTGATGGACCATGATACCTAACCTGTACTGGCATTGTGACATTTGCCACCTCCCATCTTGTGCTAGAATTATTTGTTTACAAGTCAGTCTCTCCTTCCCGCCATTGACCCTCAGCTCTCTGATAGCCAGGGCAGTCATGTGCTCCCTGTAGTCTGTCAATCATGTGGCATGGCTGTTAACCCAGAGTGGGCAGGAATAGATCCCAGGAAGTTGGTGGTATATGTAAAACCCAATTTATGATTCTTCCTTGTTCAAGGGAAGAATTTGCATCTCTCTTTACTAAAGTCATTCCAGAAAAGATTTGTTTTAATTGACCTCTTTTATCTGTACTTTATGCCTCCCTCACCCCTTCTCCATTTCTCTTACTTCTCCATTTTCCCTTGCTTTTTACCTGACCCCTTCCCTACCCTGTCTTCATTTCCTTCCCTTCTCTCTCTTCACAGTTTCTTTTCTTTTTCTTTCTTCTTACTGCACTTACTGTTTGTATTCTCATTCTTTTTAGAAACTACCCAGAAATCCATAAAGCTCATACTCAATCCCTTACTTTGCCTATGTGTAGAATGTAGTTGGCATCCTTTTGATGGGTAGTAGTGTTCATTTGAGATATTTTGCATCTCACTTTGGCCTACATGTGAACTTGAATTAAGAGGTAGCAGGGTGTTTCTGTCTGTCTGTCTTTGTTGGCTGCCAATATAAAATACATTTGAATCAAAACTGGCCCCAAGGTGAAGATGAGAGCCCTCTGCCCTCTGAAGAAGAAGGTTCTTTTCTTTCCCAGCTTCCACGAAACTTTGACTCAAATATGGATTTTAGGAACAAGGTCTCCTGAAAATGCTGGGCTTTGGCATCAGAAACATTCAGACAAGGCTCTGATGCTTAGCAGCTTGTGTAGTTTTCTCATCTGAAAATCTGCTTTGGAAGCCAGCGTCATAAGGATTTGTGAGGAGTCAGCAAAACGCCATTACTGCACTGCCTGACACGGGCTTGTATTAACATCAGCTCAGAAGGGGCCTTCTTTTTTACTCTACATTCAACTTCAGTTTTCTTTCTCTCCCACTGTTTGCCCTTGACTAGAGCAAAATATTGCAGATCTGTCCAATAATTTCTTTATTGAAAAAGAAACACCTCCCTTTCTTCTTATAGATTTGGCCTTGATTCCAAGTTAGAAAAGGGCCTGGACCTCAGCACCTGCTTACCACTCAGTTTCCTCTTCCTTTTTGTCCTCTGTAAGCATATCTCTACAGAGACATTTTGTATTTGCTTCTGGCTGATGATCCAGAAGGTTCTGATCTGAGACCGCTTATGTTAATCCTTTATCAAGGGGGTTCTTGCACTCAGTGGTAGTGTAGATTTTACTTTGAAACCCAGATGGAAGTCAGATCTCAATTATGAAATCACTGATAGACCTTTTTTTTTTTTTATTTCCACCTAGAACTCATCCTGAGAAAGCATCCTCATGACATTAGACTTTGGGTTATCATCTGCCGCATGCATTAATGGTACGAGGAATGAGTATATGTTTGTTTACAACAGGCCACTTTGGATTTCTTCAAAGGATATTTATGTCTTCTCTGATTCATATCAGAGAGACTGCCAAATACAAAAGAGTTGGGTTTTTCTAGTCTCCTTAACTGTTTGTTTTGGCAAACAGTGCAGCTTCCTCTCCCATCCTCTTCTGATTACATCCAATGATTACATAACTTTTCAGATCAGAGGTGGATTTTTATTCTTTATTTTTGAAAGGTTGAGACACGTGGCTCTAAAGACATCCTCATGAACTCCTAAAACCAGAAGGGAATTCAAGAAGAAAACTATTCCACTTGCTTTCTTCCAGTGAGGTCTACATTTAAATTATGCGAGAAACATATTTGTAAGTTGTTTAGTTCTTACAAATTAGAAGTCCACGTTCATTGTTTCCTTTAAGACCAAGCCCAAACAGAAACATTCTGAATGACTGAATAGACCTTTTAGTGTAATTCAGTGGAACATGGCTTGCATTGCTGTGAATACAGTGGATCAGGAATGAAGCTGCCTTACCTGCTTTGTTTCCTGGAAATGAAGCAGTAGAAAGAACACTTGGATTTTGAAAGCATGTGGATCTGGCTTTGCGATGTATTGTGTGTATGGATCTGTGGTGGATTTCTTCCCTCTCAGGTATTTTGTAGTTTTGATTTGTGGACTCATCTTCAGTGGACTGTATTAGTGAAATTCCTTGCTGTCTGGATAAAGATGTTTCTCTACAGAGAGGTTTTGTGTTTTCTTCTGTTTGGTGCTCCAGATGTCTTTGATATGAGACCATTTGTGTGAATCCCTTATTGAGGGGGTTCTTACTTAAATGATGGTGTAGATTTTACCTTGAAACAAAATGCAATTCAGACCCCAGTTATGAATTCCCTGAGTGACTATTTTATTTGCACCTAGAGCCCACAGTGAGACACACATCCTTGAACATGGTGCATGATCAGCCTGTGAAGGGCTCTGTTTTACTTGGTGCTGTGTTTTTAATATTTCCCCCCAAAAATGTATTGGAAACTTAATCCTCAGTGCAACACTGTTGGGAGGTGGGGCCTAATGGGAGATGTTTAGATCATGAAGGGCCCAGCCTCATGAATGGACTAATCCAGTTACAAAGGGCTTGAGGCTGCAGTTTCCATCACTTGCTTTTCTTTCACTCTCATGTTCTTCTGTCTTCCACCATGTCTTCATGATGCAGCAAGAAGGCCCTCACCAGGCGTGTTCCCTGGCCTTGCACTTTCCAGCCTCATGAACTATGAGCCAAAGTATTATAGCTTATAAATTACCCAGCCTGTGGTATTCTGTTACAGTAGAATGTGTTATAGAGCACAATATGGCTTGAGATGTATGGGGTACTCTATTCTGATCCCTCAGCATGTTTGGATCTCATATTGAACCTTCAGCCATCTTCGGCTATTAAAATCCAAACTCCTAGATTTCACAGCTTTATCTTTGTGGGCTGTCTGAGCCTCAGCACCTGCTCACCACTTAGTCTCCTATCCCTTTTTGGCCTCTGGGAATATCCCTTTCTCTCTCTGAGCACAAACAAGCTTGTAAAATGATGTTTACTGCATTTTATCCAACATTTGTAGATATTTTATGTTGGGAAAGTTTCTAGGCTGTCAGGTTGAATATATCTGTCAGGTTGAAGAAATGGAAGCTAAGTTCAAAAGTTTTTGTTAAAGTATCAGTTCCTCTAATTGTTTCTCTGTATTTGTATGAATGATTCCAATTCTGCATGTTTTAGCTTCTCCTCTGTTATGAGAGAGAAGGCATAAGTACCCTCACAGGATACTTCACATACTTAAAGTTCATAAGAAAGCATATTCACATTGTAAAAATGGCTGCTGTGTATGCTCTTGATGCCCTGCCCTTGTGTCCTGTTTGGCAGTGCCGCCTTCTCCAGCTCATGTGAGTGTAGACTGCCAAGGCTCACAGCTGCCTCTTCTCTGGAGAACTGTGTCCAGATTCTCATCTCAGACTGCTTCTCTGGAACTGTGTTTGCTTTCCATTTCTGTGGCAAAATATTTGTGATAAATCAGCTTAAAGAGAAAAGCTTTATTGTGGTTCATGGTTTCTGGTGCTTCAGATCATGGTTGCTTGGCCCCAATCACTCTGGGCCTGTGGCAAGGCAGAACGTTATGGCAGGAATAAAGCTGCACCTGGTGGCTGGGAATGTTGGAGAGGAGGAGGCTTCTGGGAACAAAATATAGCCTTCAAAGGCATGCCCCAGTGACCTACTTCTTCTAACTAGGCTCCACTTCCTAAAGTTTCCACCACCTTTCTTTTTTTGGTACCAGGGATCAAACTCAAGACCTTGTGCTTGCGAGGCAAGCGGTGGCACCACTGAGCTAAATCTCCAGCCCTCCACCACCTTTCAGTAGCTCATTAAGCTATGAATTCATCGATGGATGAGTCCATTGATGAGATTTGAACCTTCATAGTCCACTTACCTCCCCAAGTTCCACTTTTAAACCCTGCTTCACGGGGTACCAAGTCTTCAGTATATGAGCTTTTGAAGGACATTTAAGATCCAAACTATTAACAGGAACCTAAACAAGATATCAATACAGTGTTGTTTTACCCAGCAATCAAAGTTCTTACAAACAAAAATTACTTCAAAAGCTTAGAATTTAATAAACTAGCAAATGACAAATGAACCTCCTGTCATATTTTTAGAATTATCTAATTTTTTAGTATTTTAATTTTTTACCTATGATAACACAATGTATATATGAGTTTATTTAAAGTTCAGTGGAACTGTGTTTTGGTGGATCTGGGCATAAAATTATGGGTAGGAATGATTATGGGGACCAACTCAATTGGAAATTAAAGATTAAGGACTTTAGAGATCACTTTAATATATACACAGTGATATTCTCTCTGCATCATCTGAGTTACAGAGAATTTTACATACTTCTTCTTGGCTCTAAACTACAGCTAGATTTGTACATGCTGAGTATTAAGGGTGAGGATAGGAGGACATGCTGATATGTTGTCTCAGGTTTTGTGTTTGGGAAGCATGAAGAAATTCAATGACATCAGGGTATTCTCAGGAATTAAGATGTTCCTTGACTCAAATAAGCAAGAACAATTGTAGAAATGAAATTATGAAAGGGATCTTAGAATTCTGAGCAGAATCATGAACCCAAAAAGAAATTGTTTCGGATTCTTGTGAGAATAGATTCTAATTCAACCTCTCTGAGCTTTATTAGCCTCATCTATTACAAGGTAATTTTTGTGTAGGGATTATGCATGCCTGTTGCATTTTCTGCAACAAGGCTCCCAATAAGTGGTCATTATTTTATATTATTGATGATGATGATGGTAGAGAATTTTCATTGTTATCATAATTTTCATCAACATTAGGGCCTGTAATTTGGGTTTTAGAATTCTGTGGAATATGATAACCCATAGACTTTAAATTATTGATTTTTCTAGCTATAGGATTTTATGCCAGAGAAGTTTAGTGCTTTGTAGATTCATAAATAAGAAAAAAAAATCTCCTTCCTATTTTCTCTCTTCTCCATCCATTTCTACTCCCCTTTTTGGAAAAGGGAGAAACTTTGGGTATGGTACCAAACTGTGTACAGAATCTGGTTTCCTGTTTTTGATAGCATACTAAGAAGGTCTGAAGACTGGTTCTCTCTCTCCTGATTGGCCAGAGTCCGATTCATGTGAGGCATCACTCCTAACAAAGATGTATACACAGTCTGTCATTCATCCTATTGATCTGACTTCTTAAATACCTCACCTTCAGGTTTATTACTTTTATCCAACTCCACTGTTGACACATAATATAAACTGCAGTATTCTCTCCCCCAGGCTACTGTAGTAGTCTTATAACCAGCCTACCTATATCTACTCTTGTTTCTGGCTATTCTCCACTCAGGGGTTTGAATGAATTTTTAAAAATATGAATCAGTTCAAGGATTCCAGACCTCCCATCTCTCCCATTCTGCTCTCAGACCCTCAGTGATTCCCATAACTCCTGGAACTTTTTAGCATGACAGAAGAGACCCTGCCTGCCTCTCCTGTTTCTTCATCATCCCGCACTTTGGTGTCCTGGCTCTGGCCACACTGACCTGCTTGATTTTCCCCCGCTCTGTCCTGCCATGGGTCCTCTGAACGTGCAGAACCTGCTGTAGGAAGGTCCTATTATGTTACTTGGTCCCTACTTATCCTTCACCTCTCCAGAGAGTATTCCATGAATCTTGGCTGAATCAAATTATCCTATTAAATCTTTCATAGCATCCCATCACCCCTCACCCCTTGATTATATGCTTAATGAGGCCAAAGATTTTGGCCTTCATTGTATTTTATAAAAGCCTGGGACATAAGGACTCTGTCAATGTTTGTTGAATGAATAAATTAAAGAAATGAGGGAAATGCAAGAACTGAAGCCAGGCCAACTGCCCCCAATGGGTGTATTCTTCATACAACTTCATAGAAGTTTTCTCAGCCATTGTGACATCAGAAGGAATCAGGTGGAATGGATGATACAGAGCTTTACACATGATCATGTCCCAGTCTGAGATGGAGGGAGAGATACTCTTTCATTATGTCCCTGAAAGATGGTCTCTGCAAAATATCCCACTTTAACACTCAGCTTTGAGTCTTCTGTTATTCTTTCTGCACTGTGTGTGTGTGTGTTTGTGTGTGTGTGTTTGTCACTTTCTGTTGCTAGGTGGAACAAAATACCTCACATCCTCAGCTTAAAGGAAAAGTGATTTATTTTGGCTTCTGGTTTCAGAGGGTTCAGTCCATGGCCAGCTAGCTCTAAGCTAGAGATGCCATGGTGGAAAGGCATGTTGGAGAAAAGCTATTTACCCCATGGGAGATGGAAGGCTGATAGAGTACATCTTTCTAGATCATCTTTTTCTAGTAACTCACCTACAACCAGGCCCCAGCTCCTAACAGCATGTTTAGCTATTGAACATACAGCCCCTGTGGTCCAATGACTTTCCAAAAGCCCCACCTTTGAACACAGGAGACTTTTGAAGGGACATTTTAGGTCTAAACCATAACATTGTGTGTGTTTGTGTTTGTGTGTGTATGTTGGTTGTTAGCCCTTCCTGTTCCACTTAATTCTGGTCATCTCTGGTGACTACAGCACTATACACAAGGATGAAGTGGCCCGGTGCTGCTCTGCTCTTTGCTAGGCTCAGTTAATAAATACTCCATGTAAATAATGTATAAAATGCTTGTGACATTATTTCATTGCATTCCTAAATAGGTGGTACTTTCTGAAAATGGGTTTCAGAGAGGAAAGTCACAGCTGAAACTCTATCATTTATTTTTTGACGAATGTAATAGTACTTGTTATTAAGAATTTATGAGTATAATAGGCAAGAAATATGGTGATTTCATGTTGTTTTGAAATCTGAGTTCAGATTTGTAAAACATATTTAATAAGAAATACATGAAAATTTAATTTGCTTTATTTCAGTTTGGTGTTTATATGTACATTTATATCTTTATGGTTTCTAAAATGAAAATATACTTGCAAATAAATGAAATTGTAGTTTTTGTGCGTAGTATTTTTTTCTGGGGGTGGGGTACTGGAGATTGAACTCAGGACCTTGCACTTGCGAGGCAGGCTGCAGCACCACTGAGCTAAATCCCCACCCCCTGTTCATAGTATTTTTTCCAGAGTGTTTTCCCTGTATATCTACGTATGTGTATATTTATTTCTTTGATTTCCACATGACCAAAATTCTCAGTAAGGGTTAGCATAAATATGTACATGAAATAGATCATTTTGTATAGTTAAGGACTTCAAATTGTTTCCTACATTATTTTGTGTAATTCCTACTTCATTTTGAAGGATATTCTTTAATATTCCAAAGTTATTATGCAATTTAGTTATTTACGTAAATGTCTCCATGAGATTCTGCAGAAGAAATACTTCACTGTTTCTTACATCATGTAGAAATGTTCATAAATCATGTTAATTAGAAAAAGGATAGGAAGTGAATAATCTCCCTGCAGATTTGATTTGTGATCAACTTTCCAAAGTCAGCTGGAAAAAGCCTGGAGATATTGGAAAATTAGTGGAATTTCGTTTTGTTTTGTTTTCTTCTGAATATGTGCTAAGGCATGGCAGAGAAAGGAGAAATTTTTGTCTTAAAACTCTGGGTTTTAAAAGCCACTCAATTGTAAGTGCAGATGACAATAAAATGGTGAGAATTTGCGGAGTAAGTTTCCCAGAAAAGAAAGTACCTTTTTTTTTTTTTAAGGCTTTTCACATGTTGGCGAGGAAATTGAAAGTTGATGTAATTTTCCAACACTATTCAGAATACAGGCTTTAAAGTTTCATTTTTAAAAAAACTTTTCATATTATTTCAGATCATCATAAATTTTAGATTTACTTTAGTCTGTTATGTCTTTAAAAAATGATGAATGCCCAGAATACCCAGATTAGGAGGGGGATTAGAACATATATTTAAACTTCAAAACATTTTTACTTTCTTATCTCTAAAGGAAAATTGTGTGGTGCCAGCAAATGGAGACTTTAACTGCAGAATTCCCCTTTAGGTGTTCTTAAGCAACATGGTTCTTTTTCCATTATCTTCACAGATGTCTTAAGCTTATTCAAGGAAAAAAAAAACCCCAAAAAACCGAGGCCTCAAGTTTACAGGAACTGGGAGGAACAGTTTCCTTGCTGGCCTAAATATACATTTTGAGAAATCAAAGGGACAAGTTTTCCTTTTGTCCATGTTTACAGTGTGATTGCTGCTTAGCTTGGAAGTAATGGTGCTTTCATTGGAACCAAGTTTATTCAAATTGAATTTTGAGGAGAATTCCGAAATTGATTAACCTTTTTGCTGTTGTAGACCTGTGCTAAATAAAACCAATCTTCTGGCATTTGCCCCATGGTTAGATAGTTTTAAAAGTTATTGCTACCCAAGCTTAGTCTTAAAATTAACAAGGGAAAGGACTGACTTTCCCACATCTCTCAAATTTATTTTCTATTTTTCCTTCTCTGTTAATCTCAGTGTATTGAAAGTAGCTCAGTATTGGAGTTTCTAAGAGGAGCAACTGAAAGAGCTTCTACATGAGGGAGAATTCCTCTGTCAATGCCTGAAAGATACTTTTCTTATGGTCTGGCCAGTACCTTGTCATTACAGAGAAACAAAGCAGTGACTTCTCCCTGATGAGCCCAGAGGGTGATTCTGTAGCTGGAAGAATGCTTCTGACGCTGCCTCTGCCATGTTGCCTGCCTGAGCTGGAGAGATGCCATGTTCTTCTCTTTATTCTCACTTCCTTATGTCTCGGAGCCAGTTGGGAATGAAGGGAAACATGAGCCAAGAGGGTGGTGATTTCAATCCCAGTTCTCTACTTACCAACCATGTGACAAATTAGCTGAACCTTTATTTCTTTGGTGGGATAGGAATACAGTTAGGAGAATGGACTATGTATTTACCTAGTATGTATACAATGAATGCTAGTCTCTTTCTCTCTTCCCTCTGGAATATCAGGAAGGATTCAGAACCAGAAGCTGAAGCAGCAAGATGAACTAAGCCAGAGGCAGCTCAGGCTGAGATAGTATACTGCACATGATGGGTGTGGTTATAGGTATTTTTTGGTCAGGGTTTTGGGGCAGGTTGGGTGAGAATAAAGAAGGAAAGTAAATATTTCCCCATTGAAAAATGTGTTGGGGCCTGTAACCACTTGTGACATGTAGTATCTCTGAAAGGAGCTGTAGAGTCACTTTGGATGACCATTATGTAAGAAGGTGTCAGGTATGGACATCGGTGCCGTGGTTTCAGGACTTCCCGTGAGACTGTAAATGTTTCTGATACATGTTTCTCTCTGCCTTCCACACACCTTCAACATTCATGCAGGTGTTCAGCAGTGACTCGCAGGGTTGAAAGACGCTGTACCTGCCATGTTGTCCAGACCCACATTTCAGTCTCATGTTCACATGTACTGCCCTGTGGCATCCTTGCAACAACTGTCTTGACCTTTTAGTTAAATCGTTTTTGTCCAACCCATTGGGTCTACATGTCCATTCTTACTCCACCTCTGCTGCTGTGTATAAATTGGTGGCTGCAGTATGTCATGTACAGAAAAGTTGATATTAATTTGATTGGGAAAGGATATTCTCTACTGGATGGCAAATAGGGCCAGAGCCATCTTTATCTGTTTTTCCCACATTTTTCAATGTATCATCAGAGTCAATTTGGGGTGCAACTGAGTTAAATGTGTAGTTAGAAGAGAAAACTCAGTAGCCACGAGGTAACCAGTCATTAAAACTCTTGAACTCTGATCATCATATTGAGCATTATGGCTGACCAGCTTGGGGTTAAAAGGTTAGGAAGAGGGTAGACTGAGTTGCAATGTATTTTTGGCTTGCTAGTAATTATAGTTGCCTTTGGAAATTTTTGATAAGCAGCCATAGATCAGGATTAGAATAAAGGCCATAAATATGGTTCCAAAAAATGTCCTTTTGACACTTCATTATATGGTTTGTTATTGCCTCGAGTAGTAGGGCATTTTCTGAATTGATGTAAATAGTATTTAAGTGTCTTTTCCTATGAGTAATAAGTATTGTATGTAGAGATTTCCGTTTCTATTACTTAAATAGATCACCACAATAGTTTGGTACATAGTTGCCATGTACATAATTACTACATGTCTATTATTAGGAAAATTGTGTGAGCAAAATCATCCCTGCTATTTGGTTATGTCTGCCCTTACTGCCCTTCCGGTAAGCAGTGTGGGGTCAAAAGAAGTACCAGGGTGGTTCTAACCATGATCTTTTGAAGGTGAGTTCAACTCTATATTGTTTGCATAATTCCAAATAGGAAGTGCCACCAGAGAGAAAAAGCAACTAAAAAAATAAATCAAATCCACAAAATTGTCATTTTTAACATCAAACATTGCCAATGAGCCTAACTCCGGGGTTAAATTACTTGTTTTCAACTAGTGTCTTTCAGATATATAATCCTGAGTTTCAGGACCTCAGCTAAGTTATAATTCTTAAAATGAAGTTGGAAATGTTATATACTGATTAACACTGTATGGAGTTATGAAATAAATTTTGACATATGTAACATTATTGAGCTCTTGAAAGCTGCCATTTTCAAGTGCTATAAAAAGCACATCAGTTTATTAAAGACAGTGTTTTCATGATTTTTACATTAGCTATCTTTTGCCAAAATAATGCTATGTAACAGAAACACAAAAGCTCACCGACATACAGAAAGATGCATATATTATTGCTCATGATCTGCAGGTCGGCTGGGATGTTCTTCTGGTCTTAATGGAGGCTCAGTTACATGTTGTGACCCTTAGTTGGTTGGCCTGGATGTAGATTAGACAACTCTATCTGAAAAGCTGCAAGTCTTCACTTTCAGGAACTTCTGTGGTAACAAACAAGCTATTAATGCAGCCGCTATTCAAGGGAAGGTGAAATGCACCCTGCCTCTTGGAGTGTGGGCAGGGCAGAACTTACAGTTATGTTTTCAAATTTCTGCATATCTATCAGGTATTCACAGAGAAATCAGTTCCCCTCATAAGCAGAATTATAAGGTCCCTCTCAACAAAGGATGTTAAGTCACAGCGCTGTTATCTTTCTATCTTTTTTATATTGTTATCTTTATATCTTCAGCACTCACTCTTCACATTAAGTAGTACATTTATAATTTACACATGCAGATATTTTTCCTTATTTTTGTGAGTTCTATATATTTTAAACTAACCCAGGAAATGATTAAGGGTAGCAGTTTAGTTCATTTCAAAAATTCTCAGTGATATTTGAGAAAATGTATACATGTACACTTTTTACATACTTCTTTAGGGTATATATTTGGGCTTTAGTTTTTTGAAGTCATCTTGTAGAAACATTTCTAGGGAAAATATAAAAGTGCCTGTAATTTTTAATATAATTATCTAGGAGTTCATCAGCGTGATAAATCATAATTAGCAGTTTCTCAGTTGGGTGTTTCTGTTATAACAGTTACACTATCTTGATAGTACCATGTATTGATTATCTGTTGATTTCTAACAAATTATCACAAACTTAGCATGCTAAAGCAGTAAACACTGGTTACCTCATGCAGTTTCACCAAGTGAGGAACCTGGGAGTGGCTTGGCAGAAGGACATGCTTCTCACTTACCTCATGTGGTATCTGGCAGGAGGTTTAATATATGGTTATATGGCTTTTGCCTGTTGGGGGAGGGAGAGGGAGAGGGACAAGGAAAGGGAGGGAGGGGGGAAGGAAAGAGAGAGAGAGAGAGAGAGAGAGAGAGAGAGATGGAAGCCACGTTTCTCATAATCTGATCTTGGAAATGATATTCCCTCAGTCTGCCATATGTGCTGTCCCCACAGACCAACCTTGGTGACCTGTGCACATGGGTGTAAATGCCAGGAGTCAGGGATCATTGACAGGGTCATCTTGGAGCCCAGGTACTACTGATTGCTATAAAAATCTTTCCACAAATGGCTCTGTAGTTGGTGAATGAGAAGACAACATTGACTTTTGGCATATCCTTCTACTGTGGAATTACCACATCATAGAGATTAGCAATGTAATAATATTTTCATTTTAAGGCATATATATATATATATATATATATATATGTAAATAATATATATTACATCAATGTATTTATTATACATATATTAATTCTTAAAACATTTCCTAATTCATGGAGTTTCTACTGAATTTCCAGATGGTGCCCTCCATGGGCTGTTGTTTGGGAGAAGGAGAAAGAAGAGAGAGGAGAAGCTGAGAAAGCTCATCATCTGCCATAACCCTTTTTAAAAAAATTAGTGTCTGGCTCCTATAAATTAGGCCACACTGCCTAATATGAGCCTAATATGAGCCACTGTCATTAATAGCTCCTTTGATGGAAGAAACTTGTTGTCAAGCACCTTGCCCATTACCTAATGGAAGGTGTCCTCCATCACTTGTGTGGAGTTACTATGGTGCTACCTTTACCATTTCTGAGACAATGTAAAGGTAGCATGCCCTAGACCAGGGCACTGAAAGAATCATTCTATGTCAGACAATTTTTAAAGACTTTGTTACAATCTGTGAACTAATTTAATGTTATAAATACTTATATGTCTTGTGAATTCACACCCCTTTTGCCATTTATGTGAGGTAACTGATTCACTTTCATGTCTGTGAAAATGTTTTTCAGCCTTTTCAGAAATCTGGATTCATTTACACGATGCACTTTCCATCATTTTAAAATTTAATAAATGTTTTTAACACCTTCCATGTTGTGGGTGCACAATAAATTGCTATGATCAGGTTAAATGATGGGGTAATGAAGGAGGATCCTGTCCTTATAATAACAGGGTTTGCATTTATAATGAAGTCCAGCCACCAAGGGCCTGCGGAACTACTTGTGCCAGGAGTGGGTAGGGGAAGGCTGGCCTTTAGAGTCGGCCATAAGGATTATGCTTCACAAATAAACCTGACTGTGCCTGGGTGGTCCTCTCTTAGCCCCCTTCTGCTTTGGGGGACTTAGAAGAGCTGCCAGAGTACCTAGAGAAGGTGTTTGATTTAAAAGGCAGCCCTCCACTTAGGCCTTCTTGTAGGGGCATGTGAGCAGGCTGAGTTTGCAGCTGCATGGGAGGCTGAATCATTTAATAGCATTTTGAAAAAACAAATCATACCAACAGGGCCTTTGAGCAAGAAATTCTTGCAGATTTATGGTACTCATTGCCTGAACTCTATGTGTGACACCAGGGGTACGGCTCTGTAAGTGCGTAACCCTGCGGCCCTGCCAGTCAACTCTGGCTGCTCTAGGGATGGTACAGTTTGTTGTAATTGTTTGTAGACCTCAGGAAAAATCAAGATGATTATTGACAGATTTCCAGAATCTGCATTGGATCTCATTTTCCCTTTCTCACATGGAAGGCTTCCAGGATACAAAGCACATAGGATCTGAATGGCTCTGCATTCTCTGTGACATGGCTCTTCGGGGTGGTGGGGACTTCACTAGTGTGGAGTGTCGAGGTAGCCCGTGTGTTTTCTGCTAAGGAGTTGGACACTCCCTGCATGTGCAAAGCATACACTAAGCTGCGTTACTCTTCTAGTGACAATTACATGGCTTTGTATACTATAATGTGTGCTTGTGAATGATCAATATGCATTCACAGTTTGTAATAATAAAAGATTGAAAGGAACATAACTGTCACAGAGGCATTTGTTCAATAAATGATGACATACCAGCACAGTGAAATACTACACAGCTACAAACAGGACGTATAGATAAGAAATGAACTTTAAGACTTGTCATGTAAAAAGCAAAGTGCAAAACAGCACATATTATGCATGCATTATTGTATGATGTGTTAATTGTATTTAAAGAAAAAAAGAAGGAATACATACTTGTTTGCTCAGATACTACATTTGTCTAGAAGCCCAAACAAGAAGCTGGTACTGTCGATTACATCTAGGGAGAAAAATGGTTGGCTAGAAGACAGAAGTGGAAGGATACTCAGTTATTATGTAGCCTTTAGTGCCTTTTAAATCTTGAATTAACTAAATAAAATGAAATTATATCTATATTTAAATCTATATCTATATTTAAAGAAAACAATGTTGAACTAAGGCTTGGGAGAAGTAAGACTTCAGATGCAGGTGACTAGTGAACCCTAAGAGGACAAACACTCAAACTACCTTTTTAATAAACTATTGTGTTGCCACTGCACATAGAGTGAGCACATAGTAGATCCTCAGTAAATGCTCGTTAACTGAAAAAAAATGATGTGTGGAAAATTACCCATCATTTAAATTTTGATGTATATACAGTATTACATACTTAAAAATCAATGTCACTCAATATGAAAATTATCTTGTCCAGAAAGAAAAGCCAAAACACAACAAAATAAAACAAAAAGGAATTCAGAATGAAAAGTTGTCTTGTTTGGCAGAAAAGGAGTTGGGGTTTGGATATATTATTTTTATAAATAATTCTAGACATTTTTCTGATTCTGTGTGAATTCTTGTCTTTGGATTTAAATAGTTGGCCATATGAACTGCAATTATGAAAGAATTGTATTGCTAATTGGATACTCCCCATCTTTCTCTGTCTTCCTCTCTGGGACATTGTGATGGTTCTCTGTTAAATCACAGACTCTTTGGGGTTGGGAGAGTGGCCATGACCTACAGGGCACTGTCGTTCTACATCACATCCTTCTGGACTTTTAGGTGCTTTGAAATAGGTTAGCTGGGGTATGAATAGGGTGTTTGAAATTATGTACTGTGTTGTTTTCCCATGGCTTTGTACACTTGAGTTAAAATTTTTGGGAGATGACAAGAATAATAATGAGTTGTCCATAGTCCCCCATAGGTCTTTAATGGGTCCCAGTGAATTCCACACACATAGTCAACATGGGGATGGGAGGAGGGATGAGTGACGGTGGATATCAACGTGACTGTTCAGGGGAAAGGAGCCAAGACACCCAGGGAGACAGTGGATTATGCAAAGAAGGGCATCCTTGCACCCACTTCAGGGGTGCTTCTTAGCCTGAAGAAAGAAGCATAATTAAATTCCAACTTGAGTGTATGTTACTGAAAGAAGATAAAGTGTAAAAGGAAATGTCCTTTGTAACCCCTGAGTAGGGCATCTTTACAAAACCTGATGTGTTAAGTGAGTTAATGGAGTTCCGTACAGCTGCCTAAGGGTGTTATATAGCAGATTCCAATTAAAAATATAAGTTTTCTGAGAGACAGAACCAAACAGAGCAAAATAACAGTGATGCTATCAAGTGCTTCCACAGATGTGAAGAATGGATTATATAGTATTAAGTAATTAAGGTTTACATTCAGAAGTTTACATAGAAGAAACCAAACGTGAGTCTGAATGCTGTTGTGTGGGAGAAACAGAATAGGATGTGGAATATTTTTCTTTTTGTATTTTTTTAAAAAAATTTAAACCCATAGCTAAATATTATGCTGATATGTAGAGTAATAAATATTCCTCAGGGTGATAGAGAATCTTTCTTTTGTGTTTAAGTTTTGGATAATAGAGTGTTCACCAAACCATCACCTTCACCAGTTGCAAAATTTTATTTCCTGTCTTATCCTGAAGTCATGGCCCTTAAGATCTTAACTGTGATGCTGTATGAGTTTACCAGGAAGCCTGTGAACCAACAGATTCATGAACCCTACTCCTGGGGATCCTAATGCAAAATATTGGGATTGGAGCCCAGAAATAAGAATAATCTCCAAACATGCTAGAAGATTTTGATGCAAAGAGTAGAGTTTGGACTACTCTTTAAGAACCCCTGCTCCAAAGATTTTTTTGTTTTTGTTAAATAAAGTCTAACTTTCATTAGACAGCAGAGCCAAGAAATACTAAAGCTGGGGTCAGAAAGCTACAGCTTGTAGGCCAAATCTCCCTTTCCTCCTGTTTTTGTGAATAAAGATTTATTGGAACATAGCCATGTCCTTGGATTAAGTATAGTCAATGGCTGCTGTCACATTCCAATCAGAATTGAGTGGTTGAGACAGAAACCATATGGCTTGCCCAACTAAAATATTTACTATCTGGCCCTTTACAGAAAGTTTTCCAACACCTGTTAAATGATAAACATTTACCTGATACGTTAAGTTTATTTTCCTGCGAACAAATAAGACTTTCATCAGCCTGCCTCGCAAGCGCAAGGACCCGAGTTCAATCCCCAGTCCCAAAAAAAAAAAAAAAAAGAAGACTTTTATCAGAAGACTTGTTATTTAGCAAGTCAATTCAGAAGTATGTTTCCAATAGCCACAAAAATTAAAAGGATCCAGGTTGGAATAAGCTCAAAACACAAGATTAAAGAGGCATAGAACTTGAAGCAGAAAATGTATCCCAGCGTCCTGAAATAAGTGATTTATTTCATTTACCAAGGTGTGACTTGGGTGACACCTGGCTTGTGCTGGGTTGGGCAGTCCTTGTGAACAGAACAATAGTTTTAATCTCACTTGTAATTGGAAAGAGACAAGTGCTTCAAGGAATACAAAAAAGGGGGTAAAACATAGGTCTTCTTGTTTCTTTTTTTTGGAAGCAAAACATTTATTGGTACATTTTAGATATACACAATGATAACATTCATCATAGGGCATTTGTACCTGTACATGATATATCTTGCTTCTCCTTTTTTCCCCTGTCCCTCTCCGACGATCCCTCTTCCTCTCCTTACTTACAAAAGCTTTGTTTCCATTTTTTCCTTCTATTCTTGCTCTTTTCTTTTCTTCCTATTTCTATTGACAGGGAACTCTATCCCTTATTCAACATTTTGGGAAATGGATTTCTTGGCTTTGATAATTAAGCTGGCAAAGCAAATTCAGTTCCAACATTTTAATGAGCTAGTGTGGGTGGCCAACAAATTGCAGGTTGAGACATAAATGTTTCAAACGTGGGTGGCTGGCTTTTAACCCCAGGGTAAATTCTGTGATTATAAGGATGTTTTAGGCTGGTAGCCAAGTTGGAAGAATAATTGCCAATTATTAAGAAAAACGTGAACTATTCTAAGCAATATTATATTATTTGAGGACAGCATTATGTTGTTCATAGAGTATGATTGGCATGATAAATTAACATCATTTGACTTCACTCACATCAGATATTTGTGAACATTCATGCTTGTGTATTTGTACTTGAACTTCCTGCACAGAGAATAGTCTCTGAAGAGGGGGAGATATGAGAAGGGAAAGAAATGGATTTTTCCCCCTTTTCCTACCCTCCAGTGCTTAACTATGTATTTAGACCCATGTAATACTATATATCCAGCCTCTGGTTTTATATATTGGGAATAATAAAAATGTGGGTCTTTGTGTGTCATAAGATCCCTGTTGGGGAAAAATGTGTTGGAGCCAAGAAATGAAGGGTTAATACTTAGCAAATTTTTACTATCATAGCAGGCTCTATTTGAAGCAGATCATGGTTCATTTCTGTAAGTAGATTTCACATCACATAGGTAGGACAAGTTTGCAAAAGACAGTAAATAGATTTTAATTTAGGTTGCTTTTCAGCCTGAAAAATAGTCTGAATTCTATTGCAATCACATTAGCAAAAATAAGGGAATACAAAGCAAGTATGGTTTAAATGTTGAAAGAGATTTTCTAAAAATAGGGCTGTGGATTCTTGACTTATTCTGTCATTAGTTAGTAAACAAAGTATGATTTGACATCATGATCATTGTGTAGTTACCCTGGGATTAAAAAAAGCCTAAGCTCTGTTTCCTCATACTTCTTATATTTGCAGAAGTAATCATGACTGTGACTTGAATTGGACTGGAAAATCTATTGATTTATAGATAAACAGATACTAAGAATTTCATATTACTTTCTCTCATTAGCCTATTGGCAACTTACAGGCTTTGTAACTTTTCTGATGGGTATCCAGATGGAAAATGATGTTTGTTATGGTTTCAAAGCAGTTAAAATTTGGAGTTGGTTTTGTGTGTGTGTGCGCTGAAGATGGAACCCAGGGCTTTGGCTGTTGTCAGACAAGTGCTCTACTACTGAGTTACACCTCCAACCTGTTGTTTCTAAAAGTAATATACCATAAGTGTTAAAGAGCATTATTTTGTACTTTGTGTCAGCAGTCACATATGTCAAGGAATAATATATATGATGGTCTAGATCAGTACTGTACAGTTGTTTCTTTCATTGCACCAAATTAATGTAGCCTTTAGAGAACGTTTCTATGCATGAAAAGGGAAAAATAGCCTCTCCTGAAAGTTCTCGTTCAGAGTGGCTTATCCACCCCTCTTTCCATGAAACTCTGCTTCTTATTTCCCAACCATTCCGGGTTTTATACCCTTCAGCTTTTCCCCCATGTACTGCTCTTATTTTCTAGACTGCTTTTATGGCTGGTATGTTCCCAGTGGGATTTTACTTGTAAGTGATGACTTAATCTCAAGTTCACAGTGTATTATTGTCAGTGTCGTTGCTCCTCTAGAAAACCGAGCTTCAATGTTGGCCCTGCTTTCATTGTGTTTTCCTCCTGTGTTTTGGAGGCTGTGTACAACAGGTGAACACTGTCTGGAGGTATTGCTGTATTAAATCATCTAATCTTTTTCTTTCTAAAAATATTTGTGCAGAAATAATTACAAACTTAGAGAAAAGTTGTAAGAATTAAACAAAAATTCCATAGACTTTTACTTAGATTCTACTAAAATTAATAGCTAATCACACTTCCTTCATGCATTATATATATGTAATTAATTATCATTTAATTTTATGAACTATTTGAGAGTTGCTTATACATACAATGCCTCACTTCCCTTTAAAACTTCAGTACTACAAATTTCCTAAAGAATACAGAATTCTCTCTTGCATAATCACAGAGATGCTATCAACATCAGGATAATACAGAAAGAATTCTGCTATTTCATGCACAGAACCCATGAAAACTTTGCAGATTGTTTAAATAATGTCCAGGATCATGTAGTATATTGAGTTGTCATGTCTCTTGGTAGACCATTTTGTTTGTTTATTATTTATTTTTTATGGATCAAGTCTAAATCAATAACTTTGGTCCTCAATTTGGTGTTGGCTGATGTTTCCTGATGGTTAAATCCAGGTTTTACTTTTTTCATTTTGGCAGATAAGAATAAATGCCACGTAAGTGCTGTTGGTTTTTCAGTGCCTCCTCTTGGAAGTACACAATGACATGATATTGTTTCACGTGATCAGTGGTGATGCCAATTTTTATCGCTTCAATAAAATTGTGTCTTCTGGGCTTACACACTATACATGTAAGTAACAAATAGTAATGTTATGGCTTATATCTAGATGTCCCACAAAATCCCATGTGTTCATAGTAGGGCTTTGGGGAGGTGACTAGATCATGGGTGCGTGATACTGGATCATGGGTGTGATAATTGATTGGTCCACTGGTGAGTTTCAGGTGACTGTGATGTTAGGGAGTGAAGCCTGGTTGGGTCACTGTAGGCATGGCCTAGAAGGATATATGATGCTCACTGCTGCCATACCCTGAGCTGTTTCCCTTCTGTGATACCCCTCTGCTGTGCTCCCCTGCCTTGGAACCAGCCAACTATAGACTGAAACCTCTACAAATTGTGAGCTAAAATAAACCTTTCCTCCTTTAACTTGCATGTATTGGATATTTTGTCTCAACAAGGAGAAAGTAGCTAAGGCAAGTAATTAACAGGTGGCTAAAAATTGCTTTATAAGGAGACATTGAAAACTATGTAAATACTCTGTTTTTCATCAGACTTTCATCCATTCATTTTAGCATCTATTGATTCTCAACAGAATCAGTTATTGCTAAATGGAAGCAGTTATTTTTAAACTAGTGACAAATGGTATTTTTCTACCTTCTCATGCTTGCTAGATTTTGGCATCCTACTGTAAGGAAGAAAGTTCTCTTTTCCTTTCTTTCTTTCTTTCTTTCTTTCTTTCTTTCTTTCTTTCTTTCTTTCTTTGTTTATTTTTACTGACAGATTCTTAGAATCTTATTTAATTCTAAGAGTCATAATCCACTACCATCATTATTTATTACAGTGCTCAAATTTTCCAGATTTGCCCAGTGGGAATTCCATCAGACTGGCTCCTGTGCCCTTTTGACATGTTGCCGTCATTCTTTAAGGACTTCTCTTACTTGATGGTACGACATGATGTTCCAGACTCACCTTGTATGTTTCCTGCCCTGGAATTGACTATTTCTTCAATGATAT
>NW_004624785.1:9277155-9303447 GCF_000247695.1 Heterocephalus glaber | reverse complement strand
GTAAAGATGCAAATTTGCAATGATGAAAGTCATTATATTGTATACCTTAAATGTACCAATAAAAATTTCAAAAAATCAATGGTAACCTGATTGCCTGCTGAGAACAGTTGCTCTCCTGTGTTTGAAGCTACAGAGGAACTGTGCATTTTTATGATAAACATAATTTAAAAGAGGATTATATTTTCTTCCTTAACTTATTAGCTACTGGTGCTGCCTTATCCTGTTACCCACATTTCCTTTTCATCATTCAGTTGATAGCATGGAAAAAGAAGTAAGATGTTAGGATTAGTAGCAGTGCACCTTAATTTGGAAGGGTGGGAAATAAAACTTTCTTAAACCTTCCCTTCCTAATTAGTGTATCAGTTAGCACCTTTCTCTGTGGTGGATTCAATCTTGTACACTAGCCTGAGATGAGAGAGTTTTACAGAATTTTGGTGCAGTATGAATAGCAGGAGGAAAACCTGACAAATACCCCTGCAGCTGTTCATGTTGCCTATATTTCATGTTTTTATTCCTCTAGGTAGATTTCTAGTCTTTTATTGTTGTCTGTAAGAAATTTTCCTATCATTTGTAAATGATCCAAAAAAACTTCCTCTTAGGTGTAGAGGATTTAGAAATCTGAGAATGGTCTTTGAGTGATGCAAGGAGGTATCAGAAATAAGCTGCATAGAGGCCGGAAATGAGAATGAAGGACCAAAATATATCAGAGAAATCTGAAGATGTACTTAATAATTTGAGAATTTTTCTACAAGTCAACTTGCTGTTGCATCTGAGTGCATTTAACTTCAGATGATACTGAGAAGTAACGTTTCAAGGGCCGATTCACAGGAACATCCTGGCTAAATGGCTGTTGTCTCAATTTGAAAAGCAGATTAATTAGGCCACTAGGTGGCCATCGACCACTAAGTGATTACTTTGTCATAGATGGAGTTAGAGATAGCCCTTGGACCCCTGCTCAGCATTCTTGGCACTAACATTCTCTGTGGTCAGCAAAATGAGAGTTCTTTGAAGACTTGTGTTGTACAGCATAAGCAACTGGATACTATCGGGAAACTTTGAAGATGAACTTCTGTGCATTCTGCTACACGTGTGGGATGGGTGCCACTGAAATAGCTGATCACCATCATCAACAGGGACCACTGATAATATGGAAGGGGTGTAGGTGGCTAGGAAAAGGTTTTTAGTAGAAAGTAAATTCCTCATTTATTTTTACTTTCCCTGAATCAAATTTGATGGTGACAGACAGTATTTTCTTTGTCCCAGAATCTGTTTAATAGAGTTTCCTTGGTCACTTGAATCACTGCAGCATGGTGTGGGGGTGAGGATGGGAGACATCTTTGTCAGTTTGAGAGGAAGCCAGTGAGAGACTGGAAGTGTGAGTGATATGGGTTGGCAGGTTGATGTAACATATCCTTTGATGATAGACCAGCATCTTCTGCTATTCCTGTTGGAATCTTAGTCATTTTGGGGGAGAATCAGTCTTCAAATTGGTTATTTCACTTTAATTGTGATCAAGACAGGGCTATGGGTCTGTTGTGTATCCCCTTTGGATGGGCACATTGTTAATTAGGCAATGAGTGCCTATTTATTCCAAGAAAAATTGATATTTGATACGACATTTTTTCAAACCTAGGACTCTGGCCATTTATGCACTTAAAGCAGAAGTCTATAATTTAGCATAGCTGGCAAATACTTTATGGCTTATTGTGTTCTCTTTCTTGAGCTCTAGCACTCCTGGACTTCATAAGGGGTCTTAAACTGCCTGGGAAAAGGCTCTAGTGATATACTGTGGGACCATCCATCCTTCTCTGGCCTGCTGGTATCCACCCATTCTGGACACTCCATTTGGGCAGAGCACGGTTACAGCATTACCATGAGCTCAGCAGAAGGCAGCTCTGCTGTGCCTTTATGCTCACAGAAGAGTTTTTAGCCTCTAATATGCAAAGGAGAGTGATTAGCTTCTCCCTGTTTCCCAGGATGAGGGAGGGGTAAAGGGAGGAAAAGGTTCTATAGAATAATGTAGCATCTGGAAAAGGGGGAAAAGCAGGGAAGAGAAGGCTCGGTGTGCATTTCCATGAGGGGGAGACTCTCCCTCATTTCAGTAATGAGAAGCAGAGTAAAGCTAGAGGTATTTGGAGGACAGAATTGGAAAGGGGACAGATAGGGCTTATAAGAGGTGTCATGAAGAGGCAGTGACAGCTGTTAAGTTGTCCTGAGAGAGGTCACTTACGGATGGAGCCAAGACCAAGACCTAGAACAGAGATAAAAGCATGTATTTGATAGGTAGATAAGTAAGTTCTGCCAAAGAGAATCTTGTTTTTCTGCATTGTGATTTTGTGTGTGTGTGTGTGTGTGTGTGTGTGTGTGTGTGCGTGTGTGTGTATTACCTACATGGGTCACAGAATATTCACTTGATTGTAGATAAGTAAGTTCTGCCAAAGAGAATCTTGTTTTTCTGCATTGTGATTTTGTGTGTGTGTGTGTGTGTGTGTGTGTGTGTGTGCGTGTGTGTGTATTACCTACATGGGTCACAGAATATTCACTTGATTGTTGATATGAAAAGAGAAACTGTGCTTTTTTATAAATTGGATTTTCACTCTGAACAAAATTCCTCCTAGATATCCAAATTTCATGAGCTATTTCAATTCTTTATTAAATCACTAGAGATGGACCTAGCTTTCAAACTTTATGTATCTGTATTAATTTTCTGTGCTGCTATAACAAAGTACTAAAATTTGGTGGCTTAAAACAACACCAACTTATTATCTTACAGTTGTGTAGGTTCAAAGTCCAGTGTGGGTCTCATGAGGCTAAAATCAAGGAGTCAGCAAGGTTGGCTTCCTTTCTGGAAGCTCTGGGGAGAATCCCATTTCCTTGGCTTTTGCACCATAACCAGGTGCCTGCACTCCTTGACTGGTTCCCCCGCCCTCTGTCTTTAAAGCCAGCAATGTCAGGATGCATCCTTCTCATGTTGCATCCCTTGATCTTACTTCATCATCACATCTCCACCCTTGCCTTTCTGTTCTTCCTCTCTTTGTGATTGTATTTGGTCTATGGAGAAATCCAGGATACTATCCTCAAGTCCTTTTTGCCATATGAGGTAACCTATTCACAGCCTCTGGGATTTAGGATGTGAATATCAGTGAGGACTATTATTCTGTGTAGCAATAAATATCAATAAATAAGGGCATTGTTGGTGATAGCTAAATTACTGATAATTTTTCTTATTATACAATAGGAGTAATTCCATATATTAGACATACTTTGAGGTATACTGGCAAATGGACTTTTGGATATTGTGATTATTGTGAAAATAGGTTCACTAATTTAATTATACCTGAGAGTAGAACTAGGTCCTGAATAAAGGTAATTACCTGATTAAAAGAAATTATCTTATTAAAATAAAATTTGTTCTTTCATTCTCAGAGAGGAATATAGGAGAGGAATTTGAAAAAAGTAAAAAGGCTAAACTTCAAACGAGAATCTCAGCAAGAATATTAGCTGTGATCCTGGTTGCCCTGCCAATTTCTCAAAAAGAACTAGGGCTGGAGGTCCCATTTGACCCAGCTATTTCCGTGCTGGATATTTTCCCAAAAGAATTAAAAGTATCATACCACAGAGAAAAAAAAATTATTCTAGTTGGTAAAACAATGTGTTTGTGGGGCCAGGGATTTAGCTCAGTGGCTTCGCTGCCTGCTGCGCAAGCAAGCACAAGGACCCGAGTTTGATCCCTGGTACCAAAAACAAACAAACAAACAAACAAAAAAACAATGTATTTGTGAATTAGATAATTTACTCTGTATTTATTAAAAATAATCTTGTTTTGACATTTAAATGAAGCATACATAATTCCCTAAAACAGATTATAGGGAATTTTTATATCTTTTGCAGTATAGGGGATTGAACTCAAGGGTCCTCAATCACTGAGCTGCATCCCCAACCCTTTTTATTTTTTATTTTGGGACAGAATCATACTAAATTGGCAAGGGTGGCCTTGAGCATGTGATCACCCTGCTTCAGCCTTCTGAATAACTGGGATTACAAGTATGTTCCACTGTGCCTGGGTCAATTATATATTTTTAAAATATTTCTATGTTTTTCTGACTTTTTTGAAATTATTATATTGAGCAGAGTAGGAAATTCTTTCTATCACAATCAATTATCACTTGTTATTTTTAGAGAAAGAAAGCTTTTTCATAGAGGTTGTCAAATTTTGTCATGTGTTTAATAATGAGTTTGAACCATTCACTTTCTGGCTTTCAGTCCCTTGTGAGTCCTTTAGTTATATGATTTCCGTTAAATTACATATTTGTTCAACTTAGGTTCTGATAGTTGATGCTCCCAAATACTGTTAGTGTGCATGATTTTTTTTTACAAAGAACACTATAATTGCACTGTTTAGAAATTTAATTCATTATTCTTAGTGCCAGATTTGAGATCAAGAATTATATATAGGAAAGACTAATACTCCCAGGCCTTAGGCTTATAATAAATTTTGTGTGTTTTTTTTCTATAAAAAAGGAATTATATGTAAGAAGAGCTCAGAAATATATAATATCATAAATTAATAATGGCACTTTGTTATTAGAAAAATTAAGCCCACAGAGCTAGCTGTAACAGTTAACTTTTTATTAGTGCTCCATTAGAATAAGTCAACTGAAAACAGATTTGCCTCTTCCTTAAAAATTAGAGAGCAGATACTACTTATTTGTGAGGGGGTAAGCAAGAGTTACTCAAAATATACATCATCCATGAGAAATAAGGTAACCCTAAGTCCTGGAAATAAGAAGTGAAAGATCTGTTTAAAAAGAAATTTGTCCCCAGGCTACTTGAGGGTACCCAGAAAGAAAATGGAAAGTTCCAGTTAAGCCCTAGCATGAATGGATTGACTGATTTGAGTTGTTAAATTTAAGATCAGATTGGGGATGTAGCTCAGTGGTAGAGCATGTGCCTAGGATGCATGGGTCCTTAAGTTCAGTCCCCAGTAATAAGAACAAAAAAAGATCAAATGTGCTTCACAGTGCTGGAGGAAACAGATCCCAATGGCAGCCTTTCTGTGGTATGCAGCCTCGCTGCTCCCAGGTCTCCTTCACCTGTGTGCACATGCTACTTGGCTTGACCCCTTTTTCACTGCCCTCTTGTGACTTCATGACCATTTCTGTACCTGATTTCCCCATCTGGAAAATGCAGACTTTGTTAGCTTTATCCAAGCATTGTAGTGAACATGGGTGGCCACGTGGAATAACATTGGAGTGTGTGAAATTCCTCATGTGTATCACACATTCCCTAGAATCCATCCTATTCCTACCATCTCCATCTGCCCTTGTCAACGTGTTGTTTCCTTTCTGGACCCTGCACCAACCTCTCCCTGGTGGTCACTTGTATTCCCCTTTTACCACAGGTTTGTTTTTAATTGTTCAGGGCTAAATTTTATACATTGGAAAATACTTGTCTTAAGAGTTCTTGAAATTCTTCTTTGCATTTTTCTTTAATAGTTACTCATAGCTTCATTTCTAAAAATGAAAAACAATTTTACCACATACATCACTATTCCATCATTGTGTATTTTTCTACTTGTAGTGGAATGATACAGAGAATACTGTTTTGGAAGGTTTTTTTTTATAAAGTAATTTTATAGTTGTTACCTAAACTGCGGGCTTTCCCTAGAGTTGGTAATATGGGTAACTTGGATACTATCCCCTAAACATTTAAAAGCCACTGGGTATTACACTTAAAATGTACATAATTAATTGTCTCATAAAGGGCTACAAATTATGAAGCATCTTGTCTGCAAGGTTGGCTGTTTATTCAAAAAGAGTGAATAAAAAAAGCAAGACCTGAGATCTATTATTTTTGCAATAATATGGGAGAATCAGTTCCTCTCTAAAATAGTTCTGAATTATTCAAAGGACAGACATGAGGAAGTGCTTTGTAGAATTTGCTGGAAATAGGACCACACCCAACAATTTCTTGCTAATTAGTGGCAAGTGGGCCAGGTTTTGTATGGCAACAAGAGGTATGTTGTTTTAAAAAAGTTGTTTTCCATTATCCTTTCCATTTACATGTGAAATATACAGACTTTAGAGCATAGAAGAGATATGGGATATGATGGTCCTGACACAGATTCAGTCGCATTCTATTGCTACAAAGATGACTGAGGAGTGGCTCCGCCGTCTTGGTACATTCTTTCTAATTTATGGGGCACCTGTCCTTAATGTGTGGGGTACTGAAGTGAATTGAATATGACCACTGCTCTTCATCATAGGACTGTAGAACATTAGTACTAGATGAGACTTTAGATATTTCTAGTCTATTGATTTTCAGATGTTTTTATGAGAAACTAATTAAGACCATTACTTGGAGCCTATCAAGTAAGAATAGTAAAAAAAAAAAAAAATCCTACCTTGAAGATACTATGTTAAGAGAAAAAAATCCAGACACAAGGAGACAAATATTGTTTGATTCCACCTCTATGAAATACCTAAAGCATTCAGATTCATAGAGAGAAAAATAGAATAGTGGTTTAGAGAATGGGGAGAGAGAGAAAGAGAATTTCTTATTTAATGGGTATGGAGTTTCAGTTTGGGCTGATGAAAAGTTCTAGAGATTGTGATGGCTGCAGAACAATGTGAATGTCCTTAATGCCACTGATTTGAACATTTAAGGTGGTAAGTTTATGTGTACTGAATCACAGTAAAAATTCCAGCATCTCTTTCATTACTGTTGCATAAAAGGAGAATTTTCACACCAAAAAGACAGGAAGAAAGGAAGAGAGAAAAATGAAGAAGGGAAGTGAGAAAAATGAAGAAGGGAAGAATGGAGAAAAGGACAGAGAGAGAAGGAGGGAAGGAAAGAAGGAGAGAGGGAGAGAAGATGGAGAAAAGGGAATCAATTCAGATTAAATAACATTCCCTTAAAATTATTTATAGAGCTAATGGCATGGTGGTATGTGCCTATAATCCCAGTTCCTCAGGAGGCTGAGACAGGAGGATGGCAAATTTAAGGTCAGGTAGGACAATTTAGTGAGACCTTTTCCCAAAATAAAAAATGAAAAATAAGACTGGAAATGTACCTCAGTGGTAGAGCACTTGCCTAACATGTGCTAGGCCCTAGGTTTAATCCTCAGTACTGCAAAATAAATAAAATAAATTCTGGAGATACACGATCAGTTCGTTGTCATTCGTTTCTTCTTTTTTTCAGACTAGATGAATATCAACTGTTTCACAGCCACATACCAGTATTTAGGCAGTACTGCAGGACAGTTCCCTCATTTTGCTGAAAAATTCATGTAGAGAGACAGGAAGTGCCTTTTCCAGAGTCCCAGGGTATATTTGTGAATAAAGTCAATTCATGATGCACAAACCAGGTATTGTGACATGTGGTAGAGAGGTGTGTGATGATGGTGGGGCTGTCTCAAGAGAATTGGCAGTGATTTTTAGGGTATTTTAGTGGATTTGAGGAGCATATTCTGGTAGAAACATCAAAGTAATCTTGGACTGGATAGTAAATTAGGAAATGTAAATCCAGTGGCACCAGTCTTATTATGAATACTTTATGGGAGCTAGGATACCTAGTGGAGAAATGTTGTCCATTTGTATTTGGACCTTTGTCAGATTATTTTTATTTGACATTTAGGCAAAAATTCAGATCTTCTGAACTTTTTATATTCTTTGAATTCTTTTAGTTGTTTCTACCAAGTAGGAAAGCAGTGCAAGTCAGTGTTGGATTACGCTTTTGGCATCTTGACATCAGAACAAATATTAGAAAAATGTGAGAGAATCCTTTGTCCTCCCTCCATAGAAAAAGCACCAGATTATGGATGACTCACCTTTGTTATACCAGTAGGGAATAACAAAACAGTTCCTTATAGTGGTTGGCAAACATTAGAAAACACATGTAAATTCTTTAAAAAAAAATTGTAGATCCTATAGAAAAAAGAAAAAGAAGACTTCATCTTGCCTTTTTTTCTGGTAGTAGGGGTTGAACCCAGCGCCTTTGCAGTGAGCTGCATCCCTACATCTTCCTATTTTATTATATATTTTTTTATTTTGAGACGAGGTCTTGCTAAGTTGCTAAGTGGTCCTGGGCTGGGTTTGAACTTGGAATCCTCTTACCTCATCCTTCCAGACTGCTGTGATTATAAGTACATATATGCCACCACACCCGGCTACCTTGCTTTGAAAGAGAAAGAAAAAGTGGGTGTCCAAGATGAAAAGGGTGCCTTGTGGTTAATGAAATTTTGGTAGAGGACAAAGAGTCTACAGATGTTCCAGCCCTGCTGGAAATAGTGTCACCTTTCCATTCACCAACCTGCGTGCTTCACAGACTTGTCTACTGTACTTATGACCAGCTCAGAGAAGTGGAGTGATTGAAATTCAACACACACGAATCTGAATATTGGTTTTTTTTTAGCACATGCCTTTAAAACTAGACATTTCATCAAAAAGGTGAAAGGTAAAAGCATTTCTCAACCTTTCTGCACAGATTTCAAGGCTTGTGTAAACCCTGATGCTTAAAAGCAGTATCTTTTCTTAATAAGAAGAGGGAGTTGCGGTGTTGACCTTTTCCCCCATCTTGTTTTTTGTCCATAAATTGATGCTCTTATTCAAACAATATAGATAATAGTCTGCCTCAAACATGTAATTTTTTTCCACCTATTGTTTCCATGATTTTACATTGTCTAACAGCTTAAAGCAAACCTTAAAAGAAAAGCAATAATACACCCAGGAAGAAAAAAGATACCATATATAAGTTATAAGGTTTATTATAAGGTTATAAGGTTATTTCATTTTAACCTTGAATACATCTAAACACAGAGAAAAAATCCAATTATCAATCTTAATTCCTTGACCTCCTTAAGAAATCAACCATTTATTGCCATTTAGTCACTTTTTATAGGAATGCTCCATAGGATAACCTTTGAATTTCTTAGATGAAAATAAACCATTTTTGAGAAAGTATTCTTTTTGCTGAAACAGCCTTATTTCTAGTAAGGAAGTCACTCATCTCTTTAGTCTTTTTGACTATAAAACAGTTGCTGAAGGTGTGCTGTGAGCTCACAGTGCCATATGCAGGCATTGTCAAATGAGGAAGATATGGATCCTGCAATCATGCAGTTCACCCTCCTTTAAAGATCAGTTCCATACAAGTTTGCTAGTAGAAAACAACCATATAACATGACCTGTTAAGGTGCAGAATCCAAAGTATGCAAATAAATCTTTAAGGCAATATATTGCTACTAATTCTAAATGTCATCCGAAGAAATTCCAAAGTCTTTATCAAATTAAAGATGAATACAAAATATTTTATGATCCCTATGAAATACACAGAAGTTGGTCTGTTTTCGAGCTGGGAGAAAGTCCCTGGCTTGGAAAACTGTCTCATAAAGAATGTGTCTTAATTAAACATATCTCTGGGCTTCTGGCATTGAAGGTTGGTCTCTGGTCAGCTCTTGTCATCCTTTGTTAAGGTTTAACTGACTTAATGAAGTGGTCTTGTCATGGAGGGCTCAAGTGCCATCACTTTCTAAGTCTCCAGGCTGTCTTTTGCTGTAAAATGGGCATCTTGTGTGCACGGAGTGAGGCGTCTGTCTCCCTGGCACCCTGAGTCTTGGCCAGCCTGCATGCTGTGTGGGGGGCTTTAGTGGTTTCCAGAGTGACGCCTGGTTGATTCATTTCTGAACCTTAAGCATTGACATTTGTGCAAAAATATGGGAGTATGTGGGACAGGAAGTGCAGAGCAATCAGCTGTCCTTGAAAAATATTTTTCCTTCTCAATGTTATGGCTATTTTTTTTTTTTAAAAAGGGACATTAGAAACTTTGGTTGGTTTAAAGATGGGCCTGTTTTCCTTTCATGATGGCACACTATTTCAGTGAAGACTGAAAGAAACCACCTTTTGTGTTATCTGGTCAATAACTTACTAAAATGAGCAGTGCTGATGTACAGGTCTGGATTGTGGGGATTGAGAGCCAAATTTTGAGGAGTTTCATTTTTTCTTTAATTTGAACTATCAGAATTCTTGATGTTTTGTGGCAAGTGAGAAGCCATCCCACTCACACAGATGGGGTAGGGGGGACATCTGCTTGACAGCACTTTCCATATCCCTGCAGCTATAGTGCTTAAGTTCTTGCCAAAATCCAGTGCTAATGTAATGTGTATGGAAATTATTTATTCTGAGTCATGAGTTTCTTTTCTTAGCTATCGTTGTTATTGGTGCTGTAATGACTTGGCTGGATTTCACCACTTTTTTCTTATGTCTGGCTCATGTTAGTGTGGGTTAACTCCATCTCACGAAAACCCAAACAAACATGAATTTCTTAGGACCTACTTGGCACCTGGCAGTGTTTGATGTAACTACCAAAGTTCTTTATTGAAAGTCATAGTGAAGCTAGTCCATCTTGGATTGCTACAGATATCCAGATGCTGCCAGGGCAGTGATGGCAAACCTTCTAGAGACTGAGTGCCCAAACTGCAACCCAAAACCCATTTATTGCCAAGTGCCAACATTGCAATTAAACCTGAATACTGGGGTGACTTGGCTTGCATGCCGACACAGAGAGCTCTGTGTGCCTGATGTAACACATGTGCCATAGGTTCACCACCACTGTCCTAGGGACTTCCAACTTTATACACAAGGGAGTCATCTGGGTACTTTGAAACAGATGGTGTCTTAATGGTTAAACTGTATGGAAGGCCATTGTTTTGGATAAGGTGCCTGTACTAGGCCCCTGCAAACCACACAAGAAAGGAGTCACCCCAGCTAAGTGACATGCCATCAAACTGATTGTTGAATCTGTCCAACTTTAAAAAACAAACAAACACGCAGGAGATTCCAGTGAACCTGAATCAGTATAAGAAGGAAATCTCCATTTTAATCCTTTTTCAAAGAAAACAACTGAAATGAGTGATCTCCTTTTTGTTCTGTATCTGCTTTCCGTAGCCCTTTTCAGTCTATAAAGCCAACCTCCTCTGGTCAGCTCCGCACTTGTTCTACTTTATAAAATAAAGTGTTGACCGATTCTAGGGTGGCAAATCAGCCACTCAGTTTGTTGTAGTTTTGTCTTTGGACATGATTTAAGTGGTCTGACATAGGTCCTGAGTCTGCTTTTTTAACTGGTGATGTTGCTGATGCTAGATGATGGAGTATATGCTGAGTTCATGCTGAAAGGTAGCATCTCCCTGTGAGGATTAAAAACTGCCCAGGCTTAGATCACACCTGAGACAAATTATCAACTTCCCTGGTGAGGAGCTCAGACGTGGAACTGCTGAAGTTCCCAGGTGATGCTGCTGTGCACGGGGGGCTAACATGCTATAAATCAGTGATAATGAACCTTTTTGAGCTTTCAATGATAACAAACAGCTGGATGTGGTACACATGCCGTAGGTTTGCCACCACTGCATAGATGTTTACTTGAGTTCCTTGGTAGGCTGGTAGTACTGTTCTTCCCACTGGAGAGGAGCTAAAAGGAAGGGGTTCATTATCTTCCCAAAGGTCACATAGCCAGTAAATGGAAGATAGAGTAGATATTTCAACTGAGTTCTAACTCCCCATTTAGTGTGTTTGTCATGGTACGTATGACCTCCGTGCTTCTTGATCTGGGACAAAGTTCCTTGTGCTAGGTATTGAGCAGTACACTGAGTTAGAGTCTAGTCAGGAACCAGAAAGTCACCAGGTATTTCACACAGAAGGCATCTAATAGAGCGGTTGCTTGCGGTAGTGTTGGAAGGGGTAGATGGACAGATGGAAGGGAGAGTTACAGGAGGAACCAAAAGGAAGGTGTATGTATTCCTGGAGATCAGCACACCATGATGATCCTGGGCTGGAAGCTGTGAGCTCACATCAGGGACTGAGCTGTTAGAGACACTGTGCTAGGGGCGGGGGCATCACTCTGGAACCACAGGCACAGGGTTTCCTCCAGACTCTCAGCCTCACTCTATTTGAAAAGGATCTTATTGGGAAAATGGGGTTTGACTTAGGCATGCAGTTTAAAGACTGTATTTGTCAGGATATGCAAGAAAGCCAATAGATGCTCCACATGTTCACTTGGGTCTGTCGTTGCTGCAAAACAAAGCAAATTTGAGGCTAAGGGTGTAGCTCAGTGGCAGAGCATGTGCTTTTAGCATGTGTGAGGTCCTGGGTTCCATCCCCAGCACTAAAAAAAGAAAAAGAAGAAAAATGAAGCGAATTGTGTTCTCAGGCATTCCGTGCCCACTCACCTACTGTGAGTCTTACACCAGCAGAGCATTGTCCCCCTCGGAGGAGTCTCATCCCCTGGGTCTCTAGCACCTTGGTCTTCGTCCTCATTCACTGTCTTATCCCCTGCGGTGGTCACCCCTTCCCTGCAGCCTAGTCAGTCCTTCCCCTCCTGTGGCCTTCAGTGTTTAATAATGAAAACTTGTCTTTGTGCTTGGCTGGCCCTGCCTTATGAAACTTAATTCCATTTCTTCATTGACCAAGAACATTTAAAAATGAAAACAAAACAAAACAAAAAACTCCACAAAAAGCATTATGGTTTTCCTTGATATTATGAAAGATTTTTAAAAATAAAGACTGAACTTTAAAGTAGAATAAAACGTATTTCTCATAACTTTTGAAGAAAATGTTTTTATAAAGCAAAGAAAGTTGGCCTGTCTTTGGGTGAATATATTAAAAAATTAAGTTAAAATTTCTTAAGGCAGCCGTAATTAGCTCAGATCCATAAAAGAAATCCCCATACGTGCACTTATTTACATAATTTTCTTCTCTTACAATCAATTTAATAAATAACAAACTTTCTGAATTTCTTTTTTCCTGCCAAAATTCCACCCTGTCTCAATTCCCACCTGAGAGAAGTTCTATTCCTTGGTAGTAGGAAAGGAGAAAATCTCACTAAGTTCATAGATTTGTGTGTTTCCTGTTCTATTTTGATTTAACTACTATTTGACAGTATGTAAAAATTTTAAAGTGCTTTTTGTTTTCTCCTTGGCTGTGCTTTATAATTTGCCTCTGAACACCTGGTTTCATCCTTTGCTCGAAGAGACAGCAGATTGTTGCTAGCTCTCCCTATGAGAACACAATTGAACTCTGCCATATTTCTTTATGAATCTGAGCAGTTTTGTGGATTATTTTATTTGCTCCACTTAAAACAAATAACAGTCTCTGATGATAAGAACTTACCATCCCTGTGATATTAGTAAATTAATTGCAAGTCACTCCAAAATCCAAAGGGCTTCTCAGAACATTACATGGTGTGTTGCAATCATCCCAAGGATGTTTGAAGCCTGTCATTAGGGCATAGAAAATGTCCTTGAAATAGTGGAGGTTTGTTTTAATTGCTTTCTGGGGGAAAAAAAGCAAGGTAAACCTCAGTTAATTGGTTGTTTCTTTCTTGTCTGTGTTTGGAGGAAAAGTCGGACAGTTACATGCCCATTCCTATGCATGTCATTGCCTTAAGATAGCCATGAGCTTATTTACAAGGTATAGCTGTTTGAGAGATATCATTGCAATCGATGTGGTTTTGGCTTCCAGTGTTTCAAGTCATAAGGACATGAAGGATTACAGACCAGGATCAGCAGTAGTTGCAGGTCTCCCCCTGCCTTTGTTGAGAGTGGAGTATGGCCTTTCAGAAGGGGCAAAGGGACAGCGAGAAGGCTGGGCGATTGTCCCTGTCTGCACATCCCTTCACCTGTGGTTATTTTAACAAAGTGAGAATATTATTTAAACTGTGTACTTCTTTATTTTGCTGCAGTATTTGATATGTTTAAGGAGTGTAACCATTTCCTCCGTAGGCATATGCTTGCACTTAGCCTTAATTCATACCCTCTAAGGCAGCAAATACAGCGTGGCCCTCTTCTGTGTATTTTAAGAGGTTTCTTATGACAGGGCTGGTCTGTGGCAGTCCTACTGAGTAGCACTTAGCGGGTTTACTAACCACTCTGTCGCGGTGATGACATACTCAGTGTGGTTCTAGAAGCTAAATAAAACACAGGAAAAAGATATTAAATGAAATAAAGAACACACGTATGTAATTATTGCCAGAAATGAAATTTTGAAACCTTAAATTTGAATGTGGTGTAGGCACCTGAAAATTCCAGTAGATAAACAAACATTGTTTCCCAGATTAAATTTTCAGGAAAGGAACGTCAATCAAGTGTCTTATTTAGATCAAATATTTTTAAAATGTTTGACTGATCACTGGAGAAGTGGGGAGCAAATGGTGGGTGAGACAGGTGCCAAAAAAATCCACATTCCCTCCTGGATGACTCCGGCTGCCCTCTGTCACATGCAAAGGCAGCCACCCTACACCTGTGTTGCTTATTTTCTGCTAGGAGACTTTTGACCCACTCAAAAGATATTGATCCTTATTGAATTATTTTATGATTTTAAAGTATTAATCTATTTAAACTCTTAAAATAAGCTTTTCTTTTTCAGATAACCAGTTGTTTTGATGGCAGTGATCCAGTTACTACCACTACAGTTTGAGTGAGGTCAAGGGCTCCCTTTTCTCCAGGCTGTATTCAAGTCTTTGGATTTTTCTGTACCCATTTGCATAAGTAGACTAAAATTTTCAAAGTCTTTGGCATTTACTTTTTGTTCTGTTCTTTACTCGATGCATGTATGCAGGTTATCTTTGTTAATCACCAAGATAATTTTCCTAGGGGTTTTGTAAGAACCCTGAGGCTCTAGAGGTGGCACAATTTTTAGAAGACTGCAACAAATAGTTGGCTGATTCTGGATTCCAGAATCATGTCATCTCCTTAAGTTACCTCACTAGCCATGATCTAATACAATTTGGCCTACCAAGTTCAAAAACATTCGCAATTTGGCTAGCTTTCCCATTTAGCTGAAGTTAACCATAGTTTCAGTATAACCCAGTTATTATGGTTTATTTTTGGGTTTTGTTATTTCTCCCCTTTATAATACCTAGAATAATGCTCTGTCATGTAGCACATATTTGAAGAATATTTGCCGAATTAATGCACTTCATATAATTGGAGCCCTTTGAAAGTTACTTAACTTAGAAGACTCATGGAGTAACTGGTTTAAAAAGGTACAGAAATAGATTGTCTTTCACCCTTTTGCCCATCTAATAAAATCCCATTTCCGGGGCTTGTTTAAATTTCATCTCCTTTAATCCTTTAAGTAGCTTTCTCTGACCCACCTTATCATTGAGACAGAATTTCTTCATCTATGTATGACTTAGCATGTAATATATACTTCTGTGTTGTTTTTTAAAAAGTAAGAATGACTTATTGTGCTCTGTGCCCAGCATTAAGCTAAATATTCTACAAATAGCATCTCCTTTTAATCCTCACAATGTCTTGTGTTACAGGTGAGATTTAGAGGGAAAAAATACTGTGCCCCAGGTCACACAGTTAGTAAATTTCAGAAATGTAGTAGGAATCCAGATTTAATGGATTCCTAAAGCCTACACTTCCAATTTATTCTTTTTTTAAAAAAAAATTAAGGCAAAATTGACATTCATTGGAGTGCACGTATCTCACCTGTACACTGTGATGAGGTTTTGATAAATACATACATTTGCTTAGCCATTGAACCAATCAATATCTAGAACATTACCACTGCACCTCAAGTTCTCTCTTGCCCTTTCCCTATCAGCCCAGCCACTTGGGATTAGAATTGCCTTGTCCTTGGACTTCATGGATACTGAACTCTAGATTATGTGTCTCTCACTCTTTTACTTGATGTATATATATATTTTTTGGTACTAGGGATCGAACTCGGGACCTTGTGCTTGCAAGGCAGGTGATAGAACCACTGAGCTAAATCCCCAGCCCCGGCGTGTGATTTTTTAATATATAGTGATATCAATCATATTACTAGCTCATTGGTTTTTATTGCTGAACAGTATTCCATTTCCTAACAACACAGTTTGCTTATCCATTCTCTTATTGATAGGTATTTGGATTATTTTCAGTTTGAGGGTATCGTGAGTAAGGCTACTGTGAAAAATCTTGTACAGAAGTCTTTTTGAGGACATGTGTTTTCCTCTTGGGCAAACTCTTAAGTGTGTGCTCACAGGGCCATAGACTAGAATCGTGTGTCACTTTATAAGGAACTGTCAATTTTCCGAAGTACCTGTTTCATAACTGTTTGAATTCATCTTGGCCAACATTTGGTGCTGTTGGCCTTTCTATGTTTCATGCTACCTTTGTACGTGTCTTCTTTCCTACCTGACTGTGAATCTTTTTCAAGGTCAGGAAACACCTGCCACTCATTTCTGTATCTGCCATCCTTAGCTCAGTGTCTGTTATGGAAAATGCAATCAATGTGGAAGTGTAATTTGAAGAACTGCCAAAATGGCTGTCAAGGTCTTTTCTAGCAATGAAAATCTAGAACTGTATGCTTGGGCTACATGGTATGCGGGTATTTTAAAAATTGAGAGCATAGAAAGCACCCTTTCAAAAGCAAGGTACAGATAGGTGATCTCCAGAGAGGAAGCAAGTGGCCAGCCAGGCAGTGCTTCTCCTGCATGAAGTGGCCTGGTGGTTCCTGCTGTTTCCTTGGCTGCTGTACTTCAACAACAGGATCAGTAGTATGGACATCAGTGGACACAAAAGCGTCTCAGCTTGTCCACCTCTGATTTTGTATCTCTTAGGATGGTGTTTTCATTATCTACTTCTAGATATCAATTGAAGCGCATACTTGATAGCTTAAAATCACACCTAGTGTCTCATAGCCCCTGCAGGTGAGGAGCGTGGCTTAACCTACCAAGTCTTCTGCTTCTCAAGTGCCATGGGGGTGTCACTGGGTTTTCTGTAGAGTCTGGTGTTGACTGGGGAAGTGGCCACTTACAAGCTCTTGTGGTTGTAAATGGGATTTAGATCCAGGTGGGTTGCTAGACTAGGAGCCTCGATTCTTACTGATTCCTAGCTAGAGGCCACCCAAAGTCCTTGTTGCCATAAATGTGTGCCACATAGCTGCTGCCTCAGCATCTGTTTTGAAGCCTGACATAAGTTGTTTGAAACCCAGGCGTCCCCTGTCCCCTTTGGCCTCTTTACATTCTCCACTCTCTCTGTGGTGGTTTGCAGTATAGCCCTCTTGAAACACAAGAACATGAATACCAAGATGTGAAGAGAGCTGGGGGTTATTTTAGAGACTGTCTGCCACAGATGGTTCTCTAAGAATTGAAAAATTCTTTTTAAAAAGGAGAAATAGATAAACTATGAGGAGAGTATTTATTTTTACCCTAAAATTGTATTAAAGTTTTTACTGTTCTAATGAATGGTTTTCAGAGGCTCCAACTTTCCCCAACACAGAGTTGCTATTCTGGGTAAATTATCAACAGTTAATGTCCACTGGTACAGAAGATTGATAGGAAAGCATGGGGTGATTTTGGCATAAACACTTCTCAGTGGGTTCATTCAGTGTCCATGAATTGAGTCTTTTCTATAATCTGTTACTAGACAGAGCTTGTGCTCTGAAATTTGCCATGGATTAAAGAAGAAGTAGAGAGATTGGAAAAATGACCTCTATAACCCAAATGTGGGAAGCCAAACTATCCGGCAGTACATTTGCTTATCTGCAATGGAGTGGTTAGCCTAGTCCAAACACAGAAGAAAACCTAATGGCCATATGAAAAATTGTCTATACTGTTTGGGAGAGTCTTTTTAATTAAAAATAAGTCATATATATAAAATGCAGAGCAAATAAAGTATTTTATTTGTTAGAAGATACCTGGATGATGTTTAGGCTCCAATACATAGTGAGTCTCACAGGCAGTCGGGAAAGACAGGACGGCCTCTCCCTGCCTTGACCACAGTATGTTTATCCTGCTTGTCTTTGGTTATTAAATATTTTGAGTACCCTAAATACTTTTAAGTTTGCAGTAAGCACAAAGGTTCATTTTCAGGCTTTGGGAGAAACATAATTATAATCTTCTAATAGTTTAAAAAGTTTGAGAAACTAAAGATTACATAGTTGGACTTTTAAAAAGGTTCATTTGTTTACCAATTCACTTTCTGGGACTAAGGGCATACCTTAGAGGTGGAGTGTATACTTAGGGCGAAGGCCCTGGTTCAGTCCCCAGTATTCCCCTAATAATCACATAAAGCTCCTTTGTTGAGTATAGAAATTAATCAGTTCAATTACACAGAAAACAGTATATTTATCCTTGCTAATTAAAAGGAAAGACAATATCAAGAGACATTTGGAAATCTCTTATGTTATTTCAATTCATTCTAGATCTCTTATATTGAAAGCAATGACTATGTTGCCTCTTTTGGTGGATGCAGATTAAAAGGAATCTTATTTTAGTTACAAAATAATAATGGTGCCAGTTACACTGTAGTACTTCTTATGTGCCAGGCACTGTTCTACCCAGTATAGACATATATACTAATTTAATCTTCACAATCATCTTAAAGAAAAATGGCCCAAAACTTAGAAATATACGTACACCATCCTCATGATCTTCCTTTGAACTGATATTCTTGTCCTGCTGATTCCTTTGTTAACAAGTTGAATAAATATTTGATTCAAGCCCAGGTTGTATTTATGTGAGAGTAGTGTTTTCACTTTTAGAAAATTATGCTTTGATAAACTCTGTGATTGATATAGGTACTGTTATTTTTCCAACTGCATAGATGTGGCATGGAGAAGCTGAGCACCTGGCCCAGGGTGGCCCAGTTGCTTTATGGCCCAGTGCTCGTGGCCAGTCAGTGCTGGGGCAGCATTTGAAGACCAGCAGTCTGCACCAGAGGCTCAACTCTTAACTGGCATGCCATGCCTGGTCTTGAGAAATTTGTTTTCTTTACCTCTGTATTTAGGCCATAGGGACTCTTCTGATACTAGAGAAATAGGATCAGTGCACTCCAGCTAAAGGAAAACAAATGAACCACAAACACACACTTGCTCCAGCCTGGTCCAAGCATCTAGGTTAGGACAGCCCATCTAAGAAAGCCCACACTTTACTATTTTAAAGAAAATAAACACCCAACCATAATGGCCTCATTATGATTCTAACAGGCAACATAAAATAGTTCCCAATGGTTTAGAATCCAACTCCAAAATTTCCAGGAGTGGATGGAGTTCTGTGAAATGTCTCAATGGGCATCTTGGAGTGTAGCTTCCAGGTTGACACATGGGATTAGAGAGAGGAGCTAGAGAGAGGAAAATGAGAAGAGATGATCAGTCCCTGAAGTGCAGTTGGAGTCTCACAGCTATCGTGGACCCTGCACTGACTCCCTGGCCCCACCATAATTTCCTTAGCCCACTCAGAAGAGATCATCAGTAGAATTGGATTTAGAAGTGAGAAAAAACTTTCGCACTGGATCCATCCATGGCCTCTCTGTTGGTGACTTGCTTGGCATTGGGGCTTAGGCTTCTGCCTTTGAAACCTACCCAGAAGGTATCCTTATGAAGCCAGTGACCCAGGATCTCCTGCCCTTATATAGAAGATTTGATAGGGGTGCCACCAGAGAGGACAGAAAGAGGTGCAACCTGCCCATGGGCACCCTGGAAGCTGGCTCACTTCTCCCAGACATCCTGAGCAATAAACAGTTACTGCCATAAATAGCATCACTTGTCCCTGAAATACAGCCAGGGGATGGTGTAGCCAGCTGCTTCTTAGTACTATCCTGGTTTACTTTATACTTGAAAAAGTACAAATAAATATGTGTGTGAATGTGTACTATATTCACACACACTATATGCATACACATATTTATTATCGTTTTACTGATGATAAAACATTCTCATTATAAAAACAATTTGGACATTACAAAAAATTTTATCAAGGAAAATAGATTAAAAATATCCTGAAGTCTAGTTATCCATACTGCTTTATTTACTCAAAAGGGATTGTTAGCATTTAAATACCTTTTCATGCAAATCTCTACGTATACATATGCACATTTAATACACAAATAATTGTTTGAGAATTTGCTCATTCTAAGCAGGCTGTTGGTAAACTTTTCTCCTTAGCAGTGTGACCTTTCATGGTTAATACATAATACTCAGATTATCATTTTAGTCCATAGAACTGACAATGTTGTGAGCAGGCTTTCTTGATATGAGAAGATGGCCAGAAATAGAAGGACTAGAACATTTGGATTTGTGCAGTTTTTTCTCTGTGTCTTTGAAAACTGTGTGCACTTGGAGGAATGAAGCTCGCAGAGGCAGGAGCAGCCTGCTGAGTTGCTGGCCAGTTGCTCTGAGGACATAAGTGAGAAGCCGCAGTGTTTGGTACACATGGAGTGTTGCTGTGTCCGCTGTGTCCCCTGCGGCTGCCTCTGATAAGGCCACGTGGGTGAGGCGCCCCACATGTGGCTGAGAAAGGCCTCTCAGGATGACTTTTACTTTTGTTTATGCAAGAAGGGAGGAATTCTGTGATGATGCTGGGCACTGATTTAATTAGCAGCTAAAGGAATCAGGCAAAGCAGCAAGCAGATTCTTTCCACCTTCTGCAGAAAGGATGTTTTTAACCACTCGTGGTTGTGGATCTGTGATAAATACTCATGTTGTCATTAAGAAAGAACTTAGAGTCAGGAATACTGTGTTTAGGATGTTTAGAAACAAACTTGGACAAAGACCACTTTTGGGGGGAAAAAGTGACAGTCTATGTATGTAGATGAATTTACACTGAATCCATTAAAAACACATGTTGTGTTGGGGTAAATGTAAGCTCTTATTTACCCTCCTGCTGCCAAGGCCTGGGCTGCACATCTCAGATCTGAATGTATGTTTAAGCTATTGTACTACAGGAAAGAGCTCAGTCTTGTTCATGTTACACGGAGGCTCTTATTCTCAAACTTACTGATTTTCAGCCAGGCATTTTACTGAAATATCTATTTCCGGGTATCACGATGGAAGCCATCTTTCATCTATTTTTATGAGGAAATACAATGTTCAAAACTTTAGAGCATAAAATTTCTTTGAGGCCATTTAAGGTAGGAGCTGTGTACCCTTTGCTTAGAATGTGCATCTCTCTCTTAATTATCTTTTCCAATGTAGTACAGACAGTATCTTTCCCAGGAAGTCTTCACTAACCTCTCCAAGCCAGAGACTGTTATTCTTGCTTTGTGCTTCCATGCTCTCCCACTTGTTATACCCAGTTATGGTGGCCTGCTTACCTGTCTCCAAGCCTTCCCATTCTAGGTGGTCTGTGAGGGTTACAACCATACTGTCCTGTCCCTGATGTTATCCCCTGCGCTAAGGACAGTGCCTGCCACATGATTTCACTCACTCTCTGTTGAATGAGTGAGGACACCTGTATTCTCAAAGCCATTTGTTTTTTGGTGGGGGACTGCTGCATTGTCATGAATACTTCCTGCTCCTAGGGCCACCTCTTTACTCCTTTTGTACCTCAAACCTTGGGCTGACATTGGAGGAGATTGCCACCCTCTAGATACATAAAAATTTTACAACATGTAACAAACTTCAGTCTTCATTCCCTAACAGATAGCACACATGCTATTACCTCTGAGAGCTAGCAACACATCATTGATTAAAAGCAAAATTTTTTAAAGAAAAAAGAAATCCTATGGTCGGTAGGATAAGATCACTCTGAATTATAAAAATATGGCTTAGAAAAATTGCAGCAAGCATCCTAAGTACAGCTTCTCTGGTGACATTTAGCCAGGAGCTGGGTTCTGGGCTCTATTCTTGTGAGCCCAGGCTCTGGTATTTAGGGGTCACTATGAGCAGTTTGGGCATGGCACACACAGTAGATGTCCCAGAGGAACTTGCCAAATCCATTTCAAGCCGATGAATGACACACTTGTGGAAGGACATGCCATTCTCCAACTCCTGAAGATCTTGGTTAGTCTCTTTTCCTTTTACAGAACTAAAAATTAAACTATATCTAAAATGATTTTCTTCATATTCACTTATACTCTTAATATCAGGTTATGTAGTCTAAAGAAACAACTGTCCTGATGTTTGATTTCAGGAAAAGATTACCCGTGGACCTCGTCTGTTTGGGTTGCCATACCAGGATACCATAGACTGAGTGATTTATAAACAGCAGAAGCCTATGGCTCACAGATTTGGAGACTGAGAAGGCCAAGATCAGGTTGCCAGCAGGTTTTTGTGACTGATGAGAACCTTGATCCTCATAGATAGTGTCTTTTTCTTTTGTTGTCATGTGGTAGACGGGAAGGAAGGGGAGACAGACTTCCTCCAACCTTTTTATAGGGACACTGATCCCATTCATGAGGTCAGGAATCTCAGACCTAATCTCTCAAGGCTCTCTCCCTTTAATACCATCACCTCAGAGTTTAGATTTCAGTATATAGATTTTCAAGGGACACGAACAGTTAGATCATAGTATTCATCGAGAATCAAATCTTAATTTTAACGTTACCATCCTTTGAGAGAAGCCAGTGTTAGAAAATTTTGGACAAGTGTTGCATTGGAAAAGAAATGTCAGGGGAAAGAGCAAGGACAAGGGAGTGAGTGAATAAATTCTGACTGAGGTTAATATATGGATGGCGTGAGATCACAGTGTTAGTGCAGGACTAGAGGGAAGAAATTAAAGGTAGAAAAGTGTTTTAGAAGTCTCCATGGTGGAACTATTGTAGTTGACATTGTCATTCTCCACTGCTGGTCTTTCTGGCTTTTTCAGTGTGCTTGGAGGAGTCCTTCTTTTATAGCCCACCTGCCTAGCCAGGGATTCGTTCATAAGCTTCTTTCACGGTGCTCCAATAATTTTTTTAGTCTCAGAGCACTCCCCGTTGCACAGAGGAAGGATTCATGCCCAGAAAGCCACAATGGGTATTCTAGCAAGAGAAGTGCCCACAGCTGGTGAAGGCCAGGTGGGGAAAGCCAATGGGAACTGACAGGAGAAAGGAACTCAGTGGCAGCGGTCCAGAAGGTCTCTGCTCACCTGGAGAGGCTTATTTGAAACTCAAGGGCTAGAAAACTACGGAAGCTAAATGGAAGTTTCCATTCAGTGGGAGAAGCCTGGGAGGCAGGAAGGGATGAGTAGCTGGAAGCTATTTTGTCAGAGGGCGATTTCATCTCTTCATGCACACACACAACAGTTTGTTTTCCACCTGAGTTTTGCTCTCTGATGATCTTCATAGTCAGGAGAAAAGGTGACTCTTAGAGACAATGAGATTGCTAGAGAGCTGACCGAGTAGGGTGTGTGGGCTCTGGGATGTGGGGCTGGGCAGCACCACAGATGCTGAGCATGCATGTGTGTGAGTCATATGTGCTTGAACTAGAAAGGGCTACAGCAGCAGTGGGACCAGATGAGAAAGTCATTTTACTGGTGACATGTCTTATTCTTTGTATTTAGATAAACAGTTGCAACTTTCTATAGCCTAAGGCAAGTTACTTATAACTTTGCAAAATAGCTTTTGGTTAATATTACATCAGGTAAATAACCACATTTACACAAAAATGATTAATGTTGAAAAAGTAAAAGTGGCACCAAACCCATCAGCATAAAATTGTGCAATATAAGGTTATATCTCAAGTTCTGGATAAACTAAAGTCCTATTCATGGGAAGCAGCTAAAGGGGAGAACAGATCTACAAGGGTACTATTTACTCAAAATATCTTTAACTGCAGCTTCCCATAGATTATATGAATGTGAGAGACATGGTAGTGGCTGTCTCTTTAAGAAGAGGGACTAGAGTTTTGGGGCTCCCTCATGTAATCACTTGTGTAATATCAAGGTTCTTCCAGGCAAATCAAGTATGTATACATGAGCTATTTAATGTGGTTTGAACACTGTCTTTGAACTGACAAGAATAGAAAAATCACAGGTATAAACTTGTCCTAGTTACATTTCAGGTTGATCTTCATTCTGAGCTTATTGAGAATTGGGATCTAAACTGCAATACCATGGTTGAATCCCTGTTTTTCCTGCTTTTTTGTTTGATTCCAGAAAAAAATTATAATAAAGAATTACTTACCATTGATTTGCTGGAGAAAGGCTCATTTTATGTGTGTATGTTTGTGTGTGTGTGTGTGTGTGTGTGTACTTTTTTAATGTAAAGGGGAGAATGTAGGTATAGTATTATGTCAGGTGAGGTTTGGGGATTTTTTTTCATTGTTTTTATGAGGAACCCAATTAAGAACATCTTGAAACCAGCAAACACATCCAGTGAAAAGAACTTAAATTTTCACCCACAAGTTCCAGGACAAATTGTAAGAGTGCTCCAAGGAGAGCTGCAGATACTAGTGTGTTGATCTTGTGTTCCCAGTCTCATTGGCCACAGTGTGCTGTTTGCCTACCAAGAACAGGTGCACACGCCAGGCGGCATCTGTGTGTCATTCGAATGGCTTGGGGTGTCCCCTCCACAGATGTCCTTCCTTCAGCACAGCTATGTTGAACCATACCATCCTCTAAGACACAGCCCAAGTGTTTCTTCCACTGTAAGCGCCATCATAATGATCTCTTGTTCTTGCCCTGCATTCATAGTCAGTCAGGTAATATGGCTTGGTAAGAATGGTTGGAGGGTGATGGACAGGTGCAGAGGTACAGAGCTCAGCGCACACAGTTTCCATCATGACTTAGACACTTGGTTTTATTCATCTTAACCCTAATTTTGCATATGAGAAAATTAGACCCAAGGTAGGGAAATGATTGGCCAGTGTTATAGAGCTTGTGAATAGTGAAGGCAGGACTCAGATTTCAGGTGAAATTTGTGAAGTGCTCTTTCCCCTTACAACATTACCCAGATGTATTAAGAGGAAGAAGCACTGTAAAATGCTTCTCCGCCTTTGTTTATTTTTTCTGTCTGGTCCAGGCTGGGGTGGCTGGTGGGTGAGAAACCACAGCACAGTGGTTTCTCCTGTCAGTGAAAAGGGATACACACCAGACCACCATCCAGAACCTGGGTAAAAATGGAAATGCCTAAGTTTATATCGATTGTAACATGAAGAAATGAAATTGCACAAAGTGAACGTACACTCTGACTTCTGAGACCCAGGCAGCACTCTGCAAGAAGTGGTTGGGACTGCTAAGTATTGATGTAATAACTAGTAGTTGTCCTTGTCTGTTTCTGCAAATGATATGATCAGTAGTTACAGCAAAGGACAAAATCATAACTTGAGAAAAGAGCATGTTCCAGAGTCTGGTTTGCAAAGCTGGAAGCAAGTCAGGGGCCTTTTCTCTCCTGCCCTTGGTCTCCTCTCAGCACTCAGGGCTCTTCTGTGCAAAGCAAACTGTCCAGAAAGGCTAATATGGATTTTCTCTGTAAGTGCTAAGGAGAATAGCTATAGATTTGGTTCATTTAATATATAACTATTTTATTCATAAGAGGCTTAAAATGTGGGCAAGGCAAATCAAAAAAGCTACTTTATTTCTGCACTTTTTAGACCTAAAAGTGATCATAATTGTGAATAACATAATTGTGTTGGCTTCAGACCTTTAAAACCTCAACTGTGAATGTCATTTGGATGTCTTGATAATGTATGAGTGGTACACTGAGTGCTTCTGTGACTCCCTGTTTGGTGTGACTCATTCAAGAATGACTGCTGTTAAAGAAATTTGGCTCAAAATACAGCCCCCTCTCTTGGTATGTACGGCATTTTTGTAAGATTAGTGGTCCAAATAGATGCTTAAAATGATACCTGGAGTGGACTTGCAGCAGGACTCACTTTTGAAATTATCTTTTTCAAGTACTGTTTGGGGTATAGTATCCTGCTATATATATTTGCAGCTTTGGGAGAACTCCCTATAAAAGTGCATATTTCATGTGAAGTGATTTCTCAGTGTGGTGAAGAATTCTGTCATCAGTGGTATGGTAGGGAAAAGTTAGGTATTTTCTTAAATCTCTTAGCCTTTTAAAGTCATTTACACTTTTCTTTTAGTATAGAGAATGTAATGAAAAAGAAAACACCGGATTGTTAGACTAACTGGGTCCTTGACAAAGTGGAATGGAACCTGGAGCCATCAGCTTAGATTTCTGTCCATTTTTCACATGGAATCATTCTCTCCTTGCTGGAATATATGGGAATAGCATATTTTAACGTATACATATATGTGCATTTATATACAATTTGTATGTGTGCATGTATACAAGGGCTGATGAAAATATGGTATGTGTTTAAATAGAATATTTATTACAGTTAAAAGAGCGATTCCCACTAATCCCCTTCAAAGTTAACACACATCCCATTGTTCTTGCCACTTTCTGAAGCAGTTCTGGACATCCACTTTCATGAGTGTCTTTGATTGTGCTGTTGAGGCTGCCCCGATATTCTGAATTAATTAAAAATATTTATGGCAATTTCTGTCAAATAAAAATATTATGGTATGGGCTGGGGTTTTAGCTCAGTGGTTCTGGTGCCTGCCTTGCAAGAGCAAGGTCCCGAGTTCGATCCCCAGTACCAAAAA
>NW_004624785.1:9260140-9277055 GCF_000247695.1 Heterocephalus glaber | reverse complement strand
TTAAGTGTCCTCTAAAGGTAAATGTTTTGAGTTGATTTAGGACATTGAGGCAGCCACAATAGTGCAACCAAGGACACCAAAGAGGATGCCTATAACTGCTTCAGAAACTGGCAAGAACAATGATATAAGTGTGTTCAAAATGAGGGCTATTTTGGGAGGGATTAATGGCAATGTCTTTTACTCTAATAGTTTTTTATTTAAACACACTGTATTTTTTATCAGCCCTTGTATGTATTCTCTCAGGATGGGGAGTCTGTTAAGAGACAAATTTGTGTACCTTAGAGGTTTTTTTTTTTGTTTTTTTTTCCAGTACTGGGGATCGAACTTGGGTCCTTGCACTTTTGAGGCAGGGGGTGTAACCACTGAGCTAACTCCCCAGCCCCTGGCTTAGAGTTTTGAAAAATAGAATTAATGAAAGAAGGAAGTTAGGGCATGAATGATTAAAATTTGGATGAGTGAAAGGACATAAAAAAGACTTTAGGTGAGGAAATAAACTTGTGCAAACTTGACTTACATGGTTTTGGGAATATGCATGGAACTTATTTAAAAGTAAAATGAGTTTTTTAAATTGAGGAAGCATGTTTCTTTTAGACAAACATCTCTTACACATATGCACAGCTTTATGTGACATTATTGATATAACTGTAGAACACATATGTGTGTATGTGCATGAGTATAAGTGGTTATATGTCCATACATACATACATATAGAGGCAGACGGACAGACAGAGACAGAGAGAGCTTTTCAAATTCTTTCCTATTTTGTCCTGTAGTAGTATTGGTTATTTTATGTGGAAATTAAAACAAACCCTACTTTAAAAAACTGGTCATGTCATAGGCCCCATGCCTTAGTTCTCCCACTGATTGGAAAGAATTTTTCAGAATCTGTGCCTTTGTTAAGTTGCTACTCTTATGCTGGCTGATGAGTGGGTGGAGAACCAAGTCCTGGGCTTTTCTGTGAGCCCTGCCATTTGCTACTTGTCCCTTTCTGGGAAAGTGTTTTGTCTGCTCTGAGGGCTTTCTTCCCTCACCTACTAGATGAGAAATTTGTATCTACCTGAAGATTGAGTGACAGTGCTAAATTTAATGAGTTGCCTAATGCATGATTCATGATTGGCACATCATTCCTAGTTCCTTTCTCTATTTTCCTCTACCTCAGAAAAAGATCAAGCGTTCCCTACCTGTAAATCTATTTTCCACTGCTTCATATTTCTATTAGCCAGTATAATTTAATTCTCTACTTCCAGCTTTCATCATCACAGTTTCATTAGCATATTCAATTTCTCATATTATTTACAACCCTGCATTGTTATTTATTTATTTGTTTGTTTATTTATTTATTTTTTGGTACTGGGGATTGAATCCTGCATTATTATTTTTATAATCCTTACAAGTTATTTTTGCTCCAGTGCCTCTTTGCACTGTTATGAAATATATTTCCTCCATTGCTGAGTGGTTTCTCCAATTATTCTGCTGCATATAAAAGCATTCATATACTCTCCTATGACTTGCCTTTTTGTCATCTTCACAAAGCGTGATTTTTCCCTCTTTCCTTCCTTCCTTCCTTCCTTCCTTCCTTCCTTCCTTCCCTCCTTCCTTCCTTTTTCTTCCTTCTTTTCATCTTTCCTTCTGTCTTGGTATACAGTGGCTTACTTGATTCTGAATTGTTCAAGGTCTCTAGCCCAGCCAGACTTTTGTTCTTATTGCTAGTCTACTGGCTTTTCTTGAAGATCTTAGCTTTGAAATCATTACCAAGAAATCACCTATCCATGACTCTAATTTTAACCGTTATGTCTTGAAATTAGGCTACCTGCTTATATTCATGTATCTCTAGCACATACCACCATGGTGGGCAGAAACTGACATGTTTTTTGCTATTCACAACAGAGAAAAATATATGATAACTATGTCATTTGCTTGGCAGAAAGTCATTCTTGAAAGGAAAAACCTTGTTCTTTGTATGTTAGCTTTCCCTTCTCATTCTTGGCTTTCTTTAGGCTGTGTTGAAGTTTCCATACATGTGTTAGTTTCTACCTAATATATATGATATATATATATATATACATATATATATACATACATATATATATATACCCATTTCATTTGTCACTTCTGTGTTAAATTCATTCCCATGTTAGAATGTCTTCTTGATGCCAACACTATTCCTATTCTTGATATTATTTATACTCATTTGTGGCTGAATTAAACACAATAAATAAGGTGATTTTTCATGCTTTGGTCACTGCCTTAAGGCATCTTCAGAGAATCCCCAGATCTGAGAATTGAAAGAAAGGCCAGGAGGTTACCTGGGTCTGGTTCCATCCAGCATAGGAGGAGGCTTCTTCATTTTTTGAAAGCTGCTCTGTCCTGGCCTTGTAGCCTTCACTGAGAGGACACTGTGCCCTGAGACCCATCAGGCCACACCTCATACCACAAGCTCTGATGAGCCATGATAATTACTTTTGGTAGATGCAGATTCCTTCAGTTGGTGTTTCCTGCAGATAAACCATTTTTATTAAGAAGCCATTTTCCATCATACAATTAGATAGTAAGTCAGCTTGGACATACTGTCCTTGGAATTCACAAATGTAGTTTTCCTGTTAGAAACCCCAAAATCAGGAAGCTGTCTGTTTGTTTGGATGCAGTGATGTTTTCAGCTGAGCTCATGTTGGCCTTTGCTTCAAGCCCTGGATCTGCACCCACCTTCAGACTCAGTTCTTTTGTGATTCCAAAGTGAGTGACTCACTGTGACTTTGAAAGCCATTACTCTTTCCAGAGCGATGATGAATTCAAGGCAGCCAGGACCTTAGGAAGGATTCCTCTTGCAGGGTATGAGAAAGCAAACTTCCCCAACTCACTTTGGTGAAAGATAGGATTACAAGTTTGCTAGAAAAGAAACCGATCCATTAAATGATACTAAAGCATATTTTGACCCACAGTACACTTTATCTTACAGAACAATAATACAAGTGAAGAGATACCCAAATCATTTCAGGGTTTGAAAATTTACCTTGCATTTGTGCCCAGGTATAACTTCCTATCATAAATCCTGAAAGATGTGGGGGAAGATGGCCCATTCTAGGGCATAGTGAGGGATGTACCTTTCAGTGCAGGACTGGTGTGTATGGATATGATTATTTGGAGCATGCACCATGTTTTGTAATTGGCTCTATATTTTAAATATAAGAGGTATACTTCATTATAGTATGATAGGCAGTTTTTTAATGATGATTCTAATTCCTGTTTCCCTGAAAAGCAACTTGGATTCTTCCTGCTGAACCAGCAAGGAAACTGAAACTCAGAAGCGTTAAGACCTTGTTCGAGGTCACAGTCACTTAATTGGATCATTACCTTGGACTGTTTGGCTGCAGAATCCCCATTATTTCTCCTGCATTCTTTCCCTTATACTGTCAGCTCATTCTTGACAAGGAATTTCTGATTTTCAGACATCTAATTGTTTAGCCTTTTTGTAGTGTTTGAGTTTTGATTTTTGGTTTCTTTGATATTGTGTGTATGTGCAGGGAGAGAGACGTGAAAGTATAAGATTCTGCTTTTATCTTCCAATATTATTGTCCTGTGAACCACTAAACCTCACCTAAATCCATTAAATCTGACACCAAATAGAATGAGAGGATAGGAAAAAGAGAGATGATGAATTTATTAAAACTCACTCTTTTAATAGAAGCCATCAGGCTCACATGTTAGATTGCTAGTTAATTTTGTGAGGAGTACTGTTCTGAACAGCACCAGTAATTTCTGCTGCTCTATTAAAAATCCTCTTTTACATCTGACAATCTCATCTGTTCCTTGTGTTACTTGAAAGTTTATGTGAAAGCTAATTCCAGATGGGCTAGTTCTGTCTGCCCCACTATGTCTGTGGAAGACTGGTGTGGCCATCAAATTCGTCTTATCCTCACACTTTCCAAATCAAAATCGGCATCCATGAGCTACTCTTCACATCCGTTGTTCATGTGCATATCATCTCAGCACGGTTTATTTGAAACACCCAGTTGAATGATCCTTCCTACTCATTTCTCTACAGCATGAGAATTGGCAAGTGACAAGTCATTTCTCTGTTGAACTGTGACAGATTCATTGAGAATATAAAGACACAGAGACTCATTACCAGTGGCCCCAGGCCATACCCAGGCATCCAGCAACAAGAGATAGAGCTGAAAACACAGAAGTCTTTTTATCCATGTGGATATATGTATGTTTTGACAACAACCTTTGTGCGAGTTGTGATCCATTACCCAGCAATGATTTTGTTATTCACAGAAAGTCAGCTAGCCTTGCTGCTTTGTTTCCTCACAGGCTTCTTCCATCTGGGTTCTGGGTTCAGCCTTCTTCCTACTTTAGGGCAGCCATGTTTACACATACACACACACACACGCACACACACACACACACACACACATACATACGGTGCCTGCAGGAAAACCTCCAATCCACCCATTGTCCTGCCATGCATAGAGCTCTGAGGACATATGGACTAGAAATTCCATGAGCTCAAACCCAAGTCCAGGACCAGCTGTGACACCACCCAGCCATATGACCTAGGGCTCAGCTTCCCACAAGGTGAAGGAGAGTTGTGGTGCCCTTCTGACCCCCATGGTTTCTGGGAGGAACCTCTAAGATGATACATAGCAACAGACACTCTGTGCATTTGGAAGCTCATATTAGATGCTCTTGGAGCCCCTTGGACTTTAGTGAGCCTCATAAATAGGACTACATCTTCTGATCTTGGCCTCAAGGTCATGAGGACATCCTTAACCCAAACTCAACATCCTGCAGTCCCTTGGAACACTGTCCCCATTCCAGGGCTGCACTCTCTTATCAGAGTCAGCACAGTCATAACTACTTATTTTGTAATCATTTGTTTAGTGTCTCTTGCCTCTTTTTAACAGCAAACTTCAAAGGGAAAAAAGCTATGGACTGAGTGTTTGCATCCTCCTAAAATTCACATGTTAAAGTCTGAACTCCCAATGTGGTGGTACTTAGGGGAGGCGGCATTTGGGATGCAGTTAGGTTTAGATAAAGTCCTGAGGTTAGGGCTCCTATGATGGGATTATAAAAACGGAGAAAGATCAGAGCCCACCACCCTCTGCCATATGAAAACCCAGTAAGAAAGTGGCCAAGAGGGGAGCTTCACCGGAACTGGACCATTCTGGCATCCTGATCTTGGACTTCCAGCATTCAGAACTATGAGAAATAATTGTTGTTTAAGCTACCTAGTCTATGCTAACTTGGAATGGCAGTACAAACACTGCCTAGTATAGAGGAGACTTGGTAAATATTTGATGGGTGAGATTGTAGCTGTCTTGCTTCTGACTTATCTGCCACACACCTCTGCACTTTCAAATACTTAGCATTTCCCTCACATTTTATTCTGCACAAGGCCTAGCCTCATATGTGTTGATTCTTTTACTGAAGTTGATATTCGTAGGTTTTACCTCTTTTCAACAAACATTCTGCAACCTGATTGTCTAAATTAGGGGCTGAGAGCTCCCAGCAGTCATGTGCAAAATGCTTTGAGGATTTGTCTTTGGGAATGGTCTTCAATGTTTGAAGCATATTTTAAAAAAATTCTCTCAATGTTGATATATTTTTATCTGTAGAAAAAGAATTTGATTATGTAAGAAAAGGCCAATTATTCCAGTTCAAGTTTGGAGTGTAAGGTAGGCAATGGAGTGTGAAAATATTGTCTATTTAGGATCAAAATGATGTGTCGTGTTATGTTGTGGAATGAGCACTTAAATCTATTCTTAACCTCATTACTAACCAGACATGTATCTAGCCTAGTCACTTAGTCTCTTTTTGGTTTGCTTATTTTCTTTGTAATTTGAGAGTTTGAGCTATCCCTTATTTATGGTTATTTTTCTGTTCTTAAATCATATGGGGTGTGTGTGTGTATGGAAAATGACCCATAGTGGCTGTGATTGCAAAGCCAGAGAGAAATTCCATACTTAGAGCAATGGCAGTTTGGTTGGGCCGAGAAGCTTTTTCAAAGACAACACTACACTTTTTGATGGTCTCTCTATGTGCCAAGTTGGGCGATCTAGCGAAACTTAGAATCACAGAATACTTAGAAAATGATAGTATTTTTAAGGTATACCAAAGTAAACTGATGAGGATGGGGGTAGTCATATGAGATGTGATGAGAACAGTCATTGAATTTTCTTTTTACTATATTTTTATTAGAACAAAATCCAAATTAGTAGAGAGTATATTAAATGTTGAGGTTGTGAAAATCTCCCAAATAAAAAACACCAAAATTTATCAATGAAGATGATGACCTTTGTTCAGATTTCAAACTTGAAATGCTCATTCAGCTCTTGAGCAAGCCTTTTGGGTGAACATTTCTTCAAATTCTTGAGAATTGCCATTGACAAGAAATTTTGTTCATATAAAGAGATGACATAAAAATGTAAAGCCCTTTAAATAACCATGTTAATTTCCTACTACTGCTGTAACAAATTACCACAAACTTCTCTGTGGCTTAAAGTCATGCAAAACTATCTTATGCTTTGTCTGAAATGTGTTTTATAGTTCCAGAGAAGTTGTCAGCAGGGCTGTGTGTCTTCTGGAGGCTGGGGGAATGTCTGCTTTGGGAGTTTTTGTAGGGTCCCCCCTTCTGGTGTCTGGAGGCTGCCTGCATTCCTTGACTCCTGGCCTCTCCCTTCATCCTCAAGCACATCACTCTGCTCTCTGCCCCCGTTGTCACATCTGCTTGTATGATTCTGACCCTCCTGTCTCTTACAAAGGCCACTGGGCCCATGCAGATAATCCAAGAAATAACCCATTTCAGGATCCTGAACTTAATCACATTTACAAAGTCCTTTCTGGCATGTAAAGTAATATATTCACAGTTTCTGAGAATTAGCACTAGGACAGTCTGAGAAGTCATTATTCAGGTGACCACAACAACTATGCTTCAAAAACTTATACCAATTGAAGTTCCCTTTAAAGAGCCAAGGACTGCTTCCTTTTCTGTTGTTGATAAGTGTATTCTTGAAATTTCTTGGAATAATGTAAGTGAATTCTAGTTTAACTATTCATATCAAGTATTTCAGAATAATGATGGTTTTACTAAATGGGGACAGTCTTGTGGAGCAGTCACACTATAGCTGAGACCACTGAAATGGTACATTAGTCAGAGGTCGTGACAGGTAGCCAGAGGTTCTGAATTGATGCTGGGACAGGGCAGCTTGTCCCTCCCTACCCCCAACTAGCCAACCCTGAATGCTGTACTGGCTCCTTAGTCTTTTGGGATCTTAACTTCTTTGGCAGCCTTTGTCTTTGATGGACAAGTAGCATTGCCTGAGGGACATGTCTAGCTGGTGAAAGATAGATGTCACTCAGAGGTTAAACTTCACTGTGCTTAGGCCACCCCTTTGTGCCCCCAGATTGTTCAGCCTCAAAGGAATTAGTACCCCCAAGCACACCCTAGCCCGTAAACTGGCATCTCTAAATGAAGCAGAGAGTGTGTGGATGTGCAGAATGAATGGCTCAGGGTCTGGAAACTGTGATCAAGTCCAGAGCACCTGCTGGTTACTGTCTGACATGTGTGGGTCCCTTTGCTTTCTAAGCCTTGACTTCTTCTACTGTAAAAGGATGTTCTTATCTCTTAGGGTAGGAACTGAATAGGGTGAAGGCTGTAAAGTGTTTTGCCTGATGCTTAGAACAGCATTGGCCCAGCCAATGTACATACTGATTTTGTTCAGCCTTGTCTTGTTTTTTATCTGTTAGAGTAAATTTCTAATCATCTTAAGCTCACCCTAAATCTCCATCTACTTCTTAGAGGTGCTTGATTGCAGTAAATGTGATGGAAAGTGCCAACTTCTTTCTTGGCAGCCACATGGACTCTAGTTCCAGATAGGAGAAGGGACTCACTTGCCTATTGATGAGAGGCCAGTAGCATGCAGGGTTGGGGCTGCTGTGTTAGCAGGTGTATAAGAGCTCCACAGATGTGATCAGCTGACTATAAAATTATTTTGAGGTAACAATCTAGTGGAAGAAAACAGAAGCCTAAGTGATTCCATTTCTCTTTGCTATTCTATTCCCACCTGCATAAGATCATATAGTGTGATTTCCATGAATTTCTGAGCTGATTTGGAAATAATACATATTTATACTTAGGTTGTTATTATAGAAGCAGTGTACTGATCATTTGATTCCAAAAGTAATTTCCTTGTGCAAATTTACACTTGACATCCCAAAATATATATTCAAATTTAATAAAATGAAGAGATGTATTATAAAACAAGGCAGTATTTTTGAGCAGGAAATAAAAGAGAAGAACATTAGCATGTTTTTAAATTTAATTAGGAATGGAAGCCACTTTCTAAGCCATAATTGATAGAAGTTTAATTAGGATACTATTTTTCAGTGTCTGTAATGCTCATTTTTCATATTTAGGATCAAGAAAATATTTTGAGGCTATTATTGTTTTTATTAACTTGTTGAGTGAGCATGTGAGATTTTCTTTAAAAATGATTTTTTGAAAAATATTTAAATATTGATAATAAAGCCATTTGTTTTAATATAGTGGAAAATAATTTTATTAAGGCTTAAATAAAGCTGTGCCAGCAATTTTCCCCCATTACAGTGTTTTGGGGGCTGTGTTAATTATAGGAAATGGAGCTACTGGAAACATTTGCTCAGCCTACAAACTCTTCATTGTTAATGAAGGCTGGTGTGTGCTGACAGCTACCTCTTAGAGAAATGTAACCCTGGATTAGTGGTACAGAGTGTGGCATTAGCATAATTTTTTGGTAAGGACAAAGCTGGGTTGCCATGTTGCTGTCTACATTGAGTCCTTCATTAACAGTGCCCAATCGGAGTTCCAGACTCCAGCAGGGAGATGCAGCCACATGAGATTGTGTGGTAGGTAACCAGAATCCTGTGTGAAGTGGCTTGTCCAGAAGAAAAAATGGAAAGGATTTCATCACTTATGATTAAGATTTTAAAAGGACTCATAGAAGAAAGACTTTAAAAAGAATTTCTTGTGTTTGATCAAAATTGATACAGTGTAGAGGTAGCTTTTTTGACATGGTCACTAATACAGATGCTTCTATAAGGGGAAAGAGAAATGAAAACATTTTTATTCTTCAGGGACCAATTTAGACAAAAATGGATTTGCTAATGCATGACTTCAGCATCAAGAATAAATTATATCCCCTGAGGTTCTGGAAGTTCATTTGCACATTGCTAAAAGTAGTTCAAATAATTAGAAACATTTTTTGTACATTTTAGAACGCATATCAAGATAGCATTGGAAAGTAATCAAAAATATCAAATAATTATTTTAAATTACTTTTGATCCTTTATACTTGTATTGGTTATCTCTCTGATTGCTGAGAAAAAATACCTAACACCTACAACTTAAATAAGAAGTTTATCGGGCTTATGGTTTCAGAGGACATAGTCTGTGGCTCGCTGGCTCCAAGGCAGGAGTATCATGGTGGAAGGACATGATGGAGCAACCAGAGAGTAGAATATATGGTGGGCTCAGAGAGTATTTTTTCTTTGCATTTTCCAGAGGCCTCTTACTTTTAGATTCTGTGTGAAGGTCATATATGTGTGTCTCCAGGATTGATGGAATATCCCATGTTTAGTTAAATCCAGTGATATCTGGAGAAGCTCTTGCAGATGTAGGATTATGCACTTACCTTTTTGTTTTAGTCATGAAATAATAAGTATTAGTCAGCTTTTTGTTGCTATGATAAAATACCCGTGAATAACAGCTTAAAGGAAGAGAGGAGTTTTTTGCCTCATGATTCTAGAAGTTTCAGTCAGGTGGCTCTTATTATTTCTGGATCTGTTTTGAGGCAGAAACATTATAATGGAGAGACATGGTGGAGAAAAGCTGCTCACCTGATGAGCCCCTCTCGGGAAGCAAAGAGTGAGAAAGCTAGACAGGAAGTTTCCAGGGACAAGATAGAGTTTCCAAGGTCGGGCACCATGATCTACTCCCTCTGACCAGACCCCACCTTGTAGAATTTCTACCATCTCCCAGCAATGCCATCACATTTTGAATTGATCAATGGATTGATCCATTTAAGTTAGAGCCTTTATGACCCAATCATTTTCCAAAATCCCCATCTCTGAACACATAAGCTTTTTGGGGAACATTTTAGGTTCAAACCATAACAAAAGAGGTTCAGCAGAACATTACATTGTTTGCAGCAACTATATGTTCTGAAACCATAAGCTCTGAAAATTGTCCTTGAAAAAAATTTTGGACTCTCAGAAAGGTTTAGGTGACCCACAGAGTAAAGGGGTAAGCTCCATGCCTAGAGATGTCCTTTTCCAGCATACTTCTGGTTGTCCGATAACCAACCCTGTCCTTTTCAGTTCCTTCACAGTCTCCAGAACAGGTGTTAGGCAAGCTGCTTGGTCAGCCTCCCATGTTCCTGGGAGTCCTGTGATCACTGTGCTCCATCAGCATTCTCCTTTGATGTGACACTGGTGTAAAAATCTCCCATCACAAATGAAAGAGGTGACCCTTGTTTAGGATAAGCCTGGGTACAAGCTGTGCTTTTCTATTTCTGCAAAATTGGATTCGCCTGAGTTATGAAGTACATTAATTTGTGTTTTGTAGCTCAGTGGTTCTCAACCCTGACTAGACATTTGAATTACTGGAGGAACTTTAAAAAATACCAAGGGCTTGGGACTGGTACCAGAATAATTAAATCTGAATAGCTAGGGCTGAGACCTGACATCAACACTTCTTAAAAGCATTGCAAGCAAGTGGAATATGCAGTGCGGGATGAAACCCTGAGCAAGAGGATGGAGAGGCCATGGACACACCTCTTGTCCTGCTGCTGTTATCACTAGGAACACAGTACTGCTGGTGAACATTTATCAGGTGTTTATTGTGTGTGGATATTGCTCTGAGCATTTTTCATAGAATTAATTTAACATGATATACTCCTCACTATAAGCTATAAGCTTACTTTGTTTTTACAGATGTGTATATGAAAAACTTTGAGGAGGTAGAGCAATGTTAGCAGAGTGGAGCTACAATTCTCCACTCTGCCACAAAAGCAATACTTAACCTATTTATCTGGGTATAAATCTGAGTTTTCTTATTTATTGTCATACAGACTTAGGTGGTTTGTATAGTTAGCATGCCTTGGTCCTGCCAATATTATACTCAGGTATAATATAGTAAATAGCCAGAAGAAATCTTTAGATTCTGAGGCACAAATCCTGGCCTCCTAATTTCTAGTATCAGGTGTCACATGAATTTCCTGAACTACACTGTTGCTGAAGTAGGGAAATTGTGAAAACGCACTGCCATGTAGACTCTGGTGGTCCAAGCAAGCCCCGCTGAGGGCACAAACTGTAACTCCTACCTGCTTGGGTTTAACATATTTCCATATTTACAAATGATTGTTATGTTATATTTACACTGTCCCCCAGAGCTCTCTGCCATGAAGGGATATTTGGGTAGGGTGGTATTATAATTATAATATGGTAAAAATTATATGGTAATTTAGTCGATTGCAAAGTCTGAGGTCACTTATCTTCTAATCAGGGCATTTTCAAAACGTGTTAAACCACTTGCATGTTGCTGATGCTGGTATATAGTTGTGGAAGAGATAACACTTGCATAGAGTCGTGGAGCCACCATCACAACCAGGGTGTAGGATAGCAGCGTATAGAGCTTCCAAAACTGGCCATAAGAAGCCTCTCCTCTCCCACCTCCTTGAGCAGTCTGGAACAACTGAAATTCCTCTGAGAAGCTGAGATCCATGCTAGCCCTTGCTAGTGATTTCTTGGAGGTTACAAAATAGACTTTTTTGAGTTTAACTGTGGTAGGAGTAAAAATGTGGGGTAATTACCTTTCCTTTTTCTCCAGCTTGACAAGATAACTGTAATTCTTGATCCCTGAAGGAAAGATTTGAGCCATGAAAGCCATGAAAAGGAATTCTAAAGGTGCAGGTTATTTTCTGGAAAGAAAGGAAATGGTGTGGCCGAAGGCCTCTGAAATATCACCTTCCTTCAGTCCAGATCTGGGACCAGACTGTCTAGGCTGTGCATACACAGGCATGCAGAGGTGGTAGTCAGGCAAGGGCTTGTCCTCTGTCCCAGCTCCAGATCCTTGTCATCCCTCCTTTACCTATTCTTCCTTCCCAGAATGCAGAGCTTGAGCTTTAGGCCCAGAGACCCAAAGGGCTTGGGTCTTGTTCTTCCTTCCCCCAAGGTTAACATGCTGCATAGAGTCCTCTGTGGGGCAGAGCAGCCAGACTAGCTTTGATACCCATGAGTCTGTTCAGCATGGCACTTTTTTTTTTTTTTTGGTACCAGGGAGCAAACTCAGGTCCTTGTGCTTTTTTTTTTTTAACAAAGTAACTTTTTATTTTATTATTTATTTATTTATTTTTGGTACCAGGGATCAAACTGGGGACCTTGCGCTTGCGAGGGAGGTGGCAGAACCACTGAGCTAAATCCCCCGCTAGGACGGCACATTCGGATAACAGCTCACCCTTTGATCTCCACAGTGAACAAATTACAGACTTCATTTTAAAAAATTCTGACAGTTTTATTGACTTTGCCTTATGAAAGTATAAGTGCCTAGGATGAAAAGCTCTGCTTAAACACCAAGTAATCACACATTTACACCTTAGAAGAAGAGAAACTTGCCTCCTGCAGCCACAGAAACACTTGTCTCAATGTAGCTTTTCTCCTTCTTTCTAAATGTCTGTTGTTAGCACATTTACCACTTCTGGGTTCTGATAAACCAGGGGGAAATGACTAGTGATCTGCTGGTGAGATTATGGGCCCCCAGGTCCAAGTGCAAGTGCAAGTACAAGCCCTCTTCCTTCCTGTGTGCAGGAAAGTGTTCCACCTGACTGACTCATTTCTGGATCACAAGATCCGATAATGAAACCCTTCTAAAATGGAAGGAGAGAGAGCGGAAGGAAAGGGAAAGATAAGAAAATAATGACTTATCTTAAAATATTTTTGCCTTTTACTGAGCAAATGTTATCAACAGTAGTCAGACTACAGGCGTTCAAGTTCTGCTGTGTTGTTCACTGGCTGTGTAGCCTGGGTGAGGTGCTTAACATACACCACCTCATGGGACCCTTGTGAAGATTAGGTAAAACAATCTTTTAAAAGTGCCCAGCAGATAGTGAGCACTCAGTAAAGGTTCTTATTATACAGTCCATTGGTGAGAATAGGAATTTCATTTCTGATTTGATTTCGTAGAAAGTGCCCCATAAATGGTGACTAAATAAATGGATGAGAGGATACTTAATCAGGAAAACTTGTGCATGCCAGCACAGCCTAACTATGTCCTGTCAGTGTTTAGGGACCTTTGTTGTGCTTATTAGGGCCTCTCAATTTTGAAGTGTGCATTATCCTACCCCATAAAATGTCAACTATGTATTGTTCACTAATCCAAAGAAATAATTTATTATAGACATAACTGTTAAGGTGACCCTTAAGACAAGGTCCTTTAAAAAAGAAGGGGCATTGGATACAAAAAGATATAATTGACCATTTTGCTGTGATAGTCTCATCTCTTTTCTTAGTTTCAGTATCTCTCACATGTAAAACTGCATGTTGAATCAAAGATATACGATAAGACTCACACTGTAGCCATGAAGGGTGAATTTTTTTTAGTAATAAAAATAGTAGGCTAAAAGCTCATGTTCAGATCTATGGAGAGGGTTTACAAACTGGATGTGGTGACTCCACAAAGTTAAATAGATAATTAACATAATAACAGTCACAATACTAACTTCTGTCTAGGGTTTATTTTGTCTCTGTGCTGGAGTCAACTGCAATGTGTGCATTATTCTACTTAATCCCACCATATCTGTGAGGTAGAGACCATCTGATCTTCATTTACACAAGAAATGGATTCAGCGAGAATAAGAAAATTATTCAATATCATGCAGCTTGTTAACCCATGACACTGAGCTATAAGGGGTCATCTTATAAGACAGATTTCTATACAATGTTTCCCCTCCAAGATCTTTCCTCTAAAACTCCATTAGTATTTCTCTTCACTTGTTAAAAACATTACAAAACCTGTGACTAAGGGTAGGCTTAGGCACAAATAATAGTTGATTTCTTACAACCATTGTTAAGATTTCTAGTGTAGAGAGTGCATTAAGTTGGTAGTTCATTCATTAAGCAAATATTGAGTACCTACTATGTTCCTCCAGGCCTTGTCCCCGTAGCAATGAATAAGTCAGACAAGTCCTTGTTTTCTGAGTACTTGTACACCAGCTACAAGAGACAGACAGTAAGTGAGTCAATAAATGAGGGTACTGTTCGAGATGGGGTAGTCTGAGAAGGCATCTACATGGAAGGAATATTTGTGTTGAGCCTGAAGGAGGGGGTGTGAAGAGCTTTTCTGGAAGAGGAAAGAACCAGTTTCAAGGGCCCTAGTTGACAGTAGGGCGGTGCATTCTGGAGCAGAGAGAAGGTTGTTGTGGCTGGCATTGGTAAGAAGCAGGTCTTGTATCATGTAGAACCTTATAGACCAAGGTAAGAGTCTTAGAGAAACAGATTTGAAGCAGTGCACTAACATGATAAAATTCATAAGCTCCCTCTGGTTGCTATATGACCAGAGGAGAAAATAAGCAATAAATTTAAAGTCACAGAGAACCTCCCAGATGACCCAGGGGGATTGATGAGAATACATATATTTGAGTTAAATTATAATTTGCAGGCCAAGTCAGCAGGAAACTGGAATGGTAAGTATGGGAAAGGGGAAAGACATGACACAAGGATGATTCTCGAGTTTTGACCTGAATAAAGGGACATGTTTGGGGAAATGGTCATAGTGTATAACCCAGTAAGGAACACAGAGAAGGCAGGGATTTGGGAAAAGGAGTTGGACCAAATAAAGAGCTCTGGTTTGGATGAGTGATATGTAAGATGCCGTAGACATCCACGCTGAGGTGCTGAGGTGTCCAATGTACCTGGTCTGGAGTTTGAGAAAGTGGTCAGACATTTAAATCATTCCATTCAAGGAGTGCTTTTTTTGTTTGTTTTTTTTAAGGAGCTCTTGTTCTTATGGAAACTTTTAGATTTTAGAAGCATTTTGTGGTTGGAGCTGTGTTTGATTCTTGAGCTGGATACTGGAGAACATGCTGAAGCATGCTGGGATTTCTCACATGCCCTTGGGGAAGGCACATTCCTGTGATGTCCATATGGGAACCCTCTGGAGCTCTACTGGTTGCACTGTAGTGAAATATTCCTAAAAAGCTCCCTCAACCCAGGGAACCACATTTATGCATAGCCTCTTTAATTCTGACGTAGATCTTGCTATTTATGTTGTTCCCAGTGGAGTTTAGCACAGTAATTAAGGTTTAACAAATTGTTCATCATGTTCACATTTAAGAGATTCCTGAAACTAGTCCAGTCATGCCCATGGCAGGTGTCTGTATTTGTGTCTTGTACACTAAAATTGGACCCTGTTATCCCTTTACTATATATAAGTGGTCAGTTAGTGAAAGGTCCCAGTGGAAAGCTGGTGGGTTATAAATCAAAGCACTCCAAAGAAGAAGGGATGGATGGTAATTCAGTATGGAAAAACTTATAAGCCAAACTCCACTTATTTATGATGTTTGGATTAGCTTCCCCAGTTGAATTGCCCCTGGCTTATGCTCTACTTCCCTTTTTAACTCCATTTTCCTTTTGCTCTAATACTGTCAAAAGCACATTTCATCTACTCAAACACTAGGATAATCTATCGTACTCCTGAATCTGTTATTATCTCTAAGTATTCTTGCATCTCTAGTGTCTTCTACATTCTGCTCCTTTAGCAAGCATGGTCTTGTTTACTTTTTTTGGTAAGGACAATCTCCCCAGATTCACAGGAGTTTCACAGCTAGGAGCCTTTTATTAAATGGCATCTTTGGCTTCTCCCACATGATCCATAGTCACCAAATAGTAACACCTTCCGTGTCTGGGCTGTACAGAAGTCTAAGACAGCAGGACTCTAGGTGGGCTTTTCAGATGGATGAATGCCCAAATAGTCTTCTGTTCTCTCTACAGTTTAACAGGCATGTGACTATGAGCAAGCTACTCAATATCTCTAAACCTCTGTTTTCTTCTCTGCAAAATAGGGACAATTATACCCCACCTCTAATATTTGAATTAGATGAAGCACTTAGCAGAGTACTGCAGTAGTGTGAACCTATGGCATACGTGTTGTTTTACTTTTAAGACAAACCATGTAAATATATGAGTTGTTATTTCTAAACCAAAACCTCAGTATTCAGGTTTAATTGCAGTGTTGGCACTTTGCGATAAATAAGTGGGTTTTAGGTTGCAGTTTGGGCATTCGTCTCTAAAAGGTTCATCATCACTGACTTACACTTTTAAAAAAAATCAAACTTTAATTCTCTTCCAAGACTTCTTATGTCTTTCATTTATCAGGGAACAGTAACCATGCACTCTGAAAACACACATGCCAGTAGGTGACTATTGGCAAAGACCATCCAAGCTAGACTAAAAACTAAAAAGGAAATTTACAAATTCAAGGCAAACTGGAGAAACAGAGTCTAAGAGTTCTCAAAGTGTGGTACCTGGGACAGCAGCATCTAAATCACTTGCTGGTTGGAAATGCATATTCTCAGAGTCACTGAGTTAGAGCCCTGGGTTAGTGGCTGGGGAGTCTGTTTTAACAAGCCCAGCAGGTCATTTTGGTGCACACTAAAGTTTGAGAACCAGTGGTCCAAGGTAGACACAATAGGCATTGAATGGGGAATAATGATGCATATTTCTGTGTATGTTTGTGTATATGGACACCTGCGTGGATAGAATATTTGTAACTGCCTAAACTATTTTATTTTATTGGTACATTTTAGGTATACAATATAATGATATTCATCATTGGAAATTTGCACCTTTACATAATCTCTCTTGGTTCTTATTTTTCTCCCTT
>NW_004624785.1:9219899-9244054 GCF_000247695.1 Heterocephalus glaber | reverse complement strand
GAAGGGAGGGCTAGGAATGGGGAAAAAATAAGAACCAAGATGCATCATGCAAAGGTACAAGTTCCCAATGAGAAATGTAAATGTGTTGCATACCTACAATGTACCAATAAAAGAATTTAAATAATTAATAAAAAATTCAGGTTCTCAGTTGCACTAGCCTTATTTCAAATTCTCTGTGTAGCCAGTTGTGGTCAGTTTCTGATGTATTGGGAAATACAAAACAATGTTGAGATCATCAATAACTATCCCATTGGATAGCAGCATTCTAATATTGTCATTCTTCCATGTTTCTATTATTTTAGTCTTTTAAAAACACTTAATAATAATGATACATAATCACTGGGCAATTATTCCTATGATATTTAAATTACCCAGTGTTAAAAATAGGAAAAAATCACTAATCTAATGGATCTTGGAATTTTTTTTAAAAGGAGCTTAGTGGACCCATATGGTTATTGCAAGGTATTCAACAGAGTTCCGCGGGAAAGATTTGCTGGCAAACAAGGCTGCAAGTGCTTCGATAACGATGAACATAGGGTGGACACAGGAAGCTCAACCTAACTTCTCCAGAAATCAGACATGGAAGCTGAGGAAGAACAAATAAGATCAAGCAGGCTAGAATGGAGAGGATGAGGAGGGATAGGCCTCACTGCTAGAGTTTGAAGAGCTGTTGAGGGAAATACAGCTGTGAACAGTATTGAGAATCTCAACTTTGACAGGGAAGAGAAATAATGATATAGCCTAGTAGATAAGGACCATGTCTGCATAACTGTGAACAGGAAAAACTGTGTAATAGAGAAGTAGTAATTAATCACAGATTCAGTCATGGTATTGTGAATTGAATTGTGCCTTTCCAAAATGTTTGCTGAGTCCTAACTCTACAGCCTGTGCATGTGATCTTATTGGGAATGAAGCTCTTTCTTGATGTCATAAAGTTAAGATGAGGTCATACTGGAATAGGGTGGACTCTAATCCATTGTGACTGATGCCTTTATATAAAAAAAGGGAAATTTGGGCACAGAGTCAGAGACACACAGAGAGAATGCCATTATGCTGCCATAGCCAAGGTACAGCAAAACTTGCTGGCAACCACGAGGGCAGGAGAGAGGCTGGAGTAGCTTCTCCCACTGAGACTCCCAAAGAAGTGCCCAACCCTGCCCACACTTTCATTTCAGAGTTCTGAGCTCCTGAACAATGCAAGGGTAAATTTTTCTTGTTTTAAAGCACTCTATTTGTGGTACTTTCTTTCAACAGCCCTGGGAAGTAATATTAATTGGTTGAGTTTAGTATGTTCAGTTACCACAATATTCCCTGTTACTCCCTGCTAGGCATTATTTGGTTTGATTTAATAAACATAAAAACCACCCTTTAAAGGCCTATTATTAGGATAACTTAGATGCATTTTTTTCAATACCTAAAGCTCCCCACTTTTCCCAACCTTCCTTCTTCACTTTTTCTCATAATTCTCATGTCTTTAGCTGTGTCATTATGCCAACATTCTCTTCATTTTCTTCTATTAGAAATTCACTTTCTAATAAAACTGATGAAATTATAAGATCAAATAAACACTAGCACAATCATAGTAGGGGATTTTAACACCCCACTTTTGCAAAGAGATAGATCAATTAAACAAAAAACCAATAAAGAAATATTCAAGCTGAACCACACCCTTGAACATATGGACTTAATAGATGTATACAGAACATTCCACCCCTCTATGACAGGGTATACATTATTTTCAGCAGCACATGGTAGTTTTTTAAAAATAGATCACATACAATTCCACAAGCCTGCTTAAATAAATAGCACAGTTCATAATAGCTAAATCTTGGAAGCAGCCTGTATAACCATCAACAGACACATATACTAAATTAAAAGCAAAATGGGTCAAAGTTCTAAACATTTAAACAGAAACACTAAACCTTCTGAAAGATAAAATAGATAAAACACTTGAACATACAGGTGTAAGAAAGGATTTTCTAAACAGAACCTCAATTGCACAAGAAATAGCAGCAAGAATCAACAAATGGTATTATATCAGACTAACAGAAGCTTTTTCTGTACAACAGAAGAATCAATGAGTAGAGTGAAGAGACGATCTACAGAATGGGAAAAAAATTTTCCCAGCTACTCCTGAGACAGAGGGCAAGTATCTACAATATACAAAGAACTAAAAACAAAAAAATTAAACCACCTAAAATTAAAGACCCAGTCAAGAAATGTGCAAGAATAATGAACAGACAGTTCACAGAGGAAAAAATACAAATGCTCAACAAATATTTGATAAAATGTTCTACATCTCTGGCCATTAGAAAAATGCAAATTAAAACAATGCCAAGAATCCATCTTACTCTGGAAAGAATGACAGTAATTAAGAAATCAAACAATAACAAATGCTGACGTGGCTGTAGTGACCTCCATTTGTTATTTTACATACAAAAATCATCATATGCGATATATTTTTCTCCGAAAAGGATCTCAACAATTAATTTTAGAGAAAGTTACTGAAGGGAGAGTCCTGTTGGCACAGGATGAAAGGCAGCCAAAGCAAAACAAAACAAAAACAGTAACAAAGTCTGTTGAGTTTTAAAAAGTATGTCCTGACTTCTATAAAAGATTCTCAACCTAACATTTAACAACATCCCCCCAAGTCCCTAAGACTAAGGGATCTTTATTTCCATTTTGTTTGTTCCTTTTCAACAATTCCCTTAAACTGATGACCCCATTAGCAGAAAGATTGTATTTTTTTATGTTCTCTAGTAAAGAAACCAGGGTTTCCACTCCTTCATTCAACTCTAAAGAGAAAGATCCAAATATTTCATAATCATAGTAAATTCTTATGGGAGGTATTGAGAGCACAATTACTGTCAGATTATTGGGCCAAACATCAGTCAACTTGGTGGTTTCTAGAGCCCCCAAATCCCCATTCCCCTGAGGGCAGGATTACTGGATTTTGTGTGCACACACGGTCTTCTTTGGTCAGAATCATTTTTTACTTGGAAGAGTAGGGCAGAGATTTAAGAAAGTAATGAATTTCTTGTTTTTATTTCCCCAAACCTCAAAACATATTTTTCTAAGATGTATACATGGCCATCCACCTTGTTTTCCTCTTGTCTATGAGGACCAGCAAGAAGCAAATAAATCTCTGGAGCAGAATTGGGTTGTGTGGGCCCTGTGCTGTGTAGTATGTTTCTATTAGTAGCTTTTCATGGGGCCCTGGCCATTGATAGGTTGTTTTTCCTTGTTTAAGGCTTCTTCTTATCTTGCTGTAATAGCACCTGATGGGGTAAAGACCCACATTGTCTGATTTTCTTTGAAAAATAAGTGATTGGCATTCTCCACAAGTTTATATACCTTCTCATTTTAATCTAAGGGAATAACAGTGAAAGTTCTTTGTAGTTATTTTTAAATTATGAAAAATTCCAACCAAAATGTTACATTAGCAAGACTAATAAAACATACACCCAGTTCGTTCAATGTACCAACCCCTTAGGTTTAACATATGTTGCTGTGTTAACTTGCCAGATGCTTCATCCTGACTTTTATATGAATTCTTGACGCTTATAGAGCTAAGGAGCATGGATTTTGTAATCACAGTTCAGTTCAAATCCTAGATATGTCGCTAGGTACCCTAGAATAATCACTTCTTCTTTGAGGTTTAATTTTCTATTTTTAAAAAAGGAAGTAACACCCCCCGCCCCTTATGATTGTCAAATGGAATAATTGTAAGGCAGCAGATGGTGCCAGGCACAGAGCAATGGGTCCCTGGTACTATAGGGATTTCCTTTATGAAAGTTTCTACAGATTCTAGTAACTTGATTTACTTACAGTAAGCCTTGCTCTCAACTCACCATGCCCCCACCCCATTTTCTTTGGCTTTTTGAACGAAATTCCATGCCAACTGGCATGCAGATACCAGCTTCCTAACTTTTAAGAATGTTTGGGCCTCATGGTTATATATTCCTCCTGTTGTTCATTTGAGCTAGTTCAACACATGAAGCACAACTTTTACAATCTCCTGCCATTTTGCTTTTCTTAAGCATATATTGTTCTCTGTGTCCAAACTTGACTTTACCTAAAGTCCTTTAAAAAAAAAAATACCCTGCAAAAGTGAAGCTGCTTTTCATTTTATAGAAGAATCAATTGCACTGGGTAATAGGTTTGTGTTTAATGATTCATGATAAATATATTAGGTTTAGAGAAAGAACTAGCAAGACAGAATGAAGCTGGGTGTTAGGAATCAGCCTCACTCCGATGAGCATGACCTTGAAGGAGTCCCTTCCACCCTCTCATGTTTTTGATCATTGCAAATGATCAGAAAATTAATGACTTGAATATTTTATTTTTAAATCATTTCAGGAACTTTTGAGCCTGGTGTGTGCTTTAAAGAACTTTGTGTTTTAGTATTTTGTATAAGATAGGTAATTATTAGCTTAGAAGGTAAAATAATCTGCAAAAGGGAAACCAACTTTACTTAATACATTTACTGTTTCTTATCCTGGAGTACCCTGTTTTCATGCTTTATTCTTAGTTCACACTCATCAGAGTTCTTAATCCATTAATGTGGAAGCTTTTGGCTCAGCAAAGCTGACTCTTGAGATTTCAGCTTTCATTGGAGATCTCTGCCCAAGTTCAGGCACAGTACTTTTTCTAAATTTATCAGTTTTATGAGCATGTAATGTGTCCACACTTTCCCAAAAAGAACATAATGAATCCATTTTTTCCTCAACAAATGTTTAGTGCTATTAAGCACATCTTCCACATCTTTTTTTTAAATTAAAAAAATTCTGTGAAGCCACAGGTTTAAAAATATGTGGTTTATGTAATTGTTCTGTTAATATTTTCCCCACCTCACTCCCCAAGGGCTCATCAACATTGATAAGATGTTATCCAAACCTTCTCCACACCCACACCAGTTGTAACCATGGACTTGACTCCTTGTTAGGGTTGGGCTGCCTTTAACAACAAGGATGTCTTTAAATGAAGCATGAAATGTTAAAATTGCGCTGTTGTTGGAAAGCATATTTAATCAAGAAATTGCTTCAGAGAATTAAGAAAACCCAATGCCACCATTCATGTGCAGAAAAACATTTGCTTCAGGGTTTTCAAAGCTGTAGTAACTTAATCACATTAGTAGCTCCCAATACAGCTAGCTAATTCTTTTTCTTGTTTGTTTTATTTCTTTCTTGACTTTATGTCAAGTTTTTTGGTTTTAAAAAATCATACACATTTCTATTTTATTTTAACTTGAAAAGCACAGAGAATTATAAAGTTGGGAGAACAAATAATAACACCCAGTGCTACCTGGCAGCAACAACCAAATTGCACAATTTTTCACAAACAGGTCCAGTCTATAGAATATATTAAGAATATTGAAGCCTTGTGCATCACTGGCAGCAGATATTTTGCCAGTCCTTTTGTGTTTGATCAAAGTCATGTGCGCACATAATACACAGTTTAAAGAACTAAATGGCTCACGGGATTGGTATGAGAACCAGTGGACTTGACTATATTCTCCACATCATGTCCAATTCTTCAGAAACTATCACTTCAACTCCTTGAACTGATTATTTGGTATTACCTCTCATATTTCTGAGTATCCTGCTTATGTTTCTAATTCTTGATTTTATGCAGCTTTGGGCCTGGTCCATTGACATCATTTTCTGGAACAGAAAGATTTAGCCCTTTTATTACACACACCACTCTCCTTCAATCCCCTATTCTCCCACCTCACACCTAGGTATCCTGCTATCCCCGTCCTCCTAACCTGGGTGTGTGCTATTGGGCTAATTCAATAACTAATGTTTTTATTCTTAAGACTAGGTCAGTAATAGTGGCAACTGGGCCACTGTGTTATTTCCTTTCCTTCTCAGCTTTTTTCTTTTCTTTATAATAAGTAATGATCTTGTTTGTAAATTTATTTACATACTTTTTTCTGGTCTCCAGTTTATCCTTAAGCTCTTTCCTACTTGGGGAAGAGTTGTTCTTCCCATGCTTTATGTGTCCTATCAGTGCCACGTTTATGAAGTCTCTTTTGGGGCCATCCCACATCCTCCTAGTGGCCTGGCTTCTCTCTCGGCTATTGCTCAGATGCCTCTTGGGTTCTCTTTTCATTATTTTCTGTGTTTGCTCCCATTTCCTGCATTCAATGTTGGATTAGTTTCTTTGTTGCTATCAAAAATTAGCACAAACTTATTTTTTTAACAAATTTATTGCCTTATAGTTCTGGAGGTCTGAAGTTTGAAATGGGTCTCACAGGATTAAGATCAAGATGTTAGCAGGTTTGCTCCTTCAGAAGATCTAAGGGAGAATTCATTTCCTTGACTTTTCCAGCACAGAAGTCATAGAGGCACCAGCATTCCTTGGCCCCTTTCAATATCTTTAAAAGCTATCAATGTAGCACCTTCAAATTTCTGACCCTCTCTTTTCCCCTTCCACTTATGAGTACAGTACCCCTGTGATTATATTGTACCCTCCTAGGTTACTTTTCCTGTCACAGGATTATTAGTGATCATTCTGCAAAGTCCCTTTTGCCATGTGAGGTACATATATTCACACATTGTGGAGTTTGGGACAAGGATGTCTGTTACAGCAGTTAGTCTGTCTTCCATCCATATTTTCCTCCTTCCTCAGTCTCCAGGGGCTCCCTGAGAAAAGATGCATACAATAGAAACTTTCTGAAAACGTCTTTGTTTTGTCTTTGATTGATACTTTGACAGGATATAGAATTCCAGATTAGAAATCTAAATCAGTCGCAATAGGAGAGGGTGATGCAGTTATCATAATCTCCAAAATCTTAGGGCATTCACACATTAAAGTTTATTTTTTGCTTATTTGAGACCCTGTGTGGGTCCAGTGGCTCTTAAGAAAGCCCCCTTCAGGAGCTGGCTGGCAGATCCAGGCTGTTTCTTATGAGTTTACCTTCTCAAAAGACCTCCATGTCGTTATAGAGGGGCACAGAGAGCACAGGGGCATGCTGAGAGTTTTCAGTCCTTCAGCTTGGAAGTGACATACATGGCATCTATAAAGAGTCTGTTGCCAGACCTTGTCATAGACCCAGCTCAACTGTCAGGGAATGGGAAGTTCAGCCTATGAATTTCCTGAGGAGTAAATGTCTCTATCAAAAAGTCATTGCCACTAGAATTTTAAAGTCATTGCCCATTTTATTTTAGCTTCCAACATTTCTGTTGGGAAGATTAATTCTTGGCCCTCTGAAAAATCGAATCTGTTCCTATGGAAATTCTTATTCTTACTGTTCTGAGTTTTATAATTTTGTGCCTTGTCAGTTTTCATTGACTATTCTGGATACTTGGTAGAAATTTGAAGCTGGAAACCAATGTTCTGGAAAATATACTTACATTTTTTCATTGAGATTTCTCCTCCTGCAGTTTCATTATGTTTTTCTGAACCTCATCTTATTTGCAGGTTGAGCCTCCAAGACTTGTTCATATTACTTATTTTTGTTTGTCTTAATTTTCTTTTCTTGGTCTTTTTGTTTTACAATCTGAAAGAATTTCTCAAATCCAACCCTCTCCTATTGTTCTTGTATTTTTAATTTCTGAGAGCTTTGTTGTTACTATTACTCTCTGAATGTTATTTATCAAAAATCTTTTTCTCATTACATATTTTTTAAATTTTTTTATTCATTAAGTTTATTGGTACATTTTAGGTATTCAATATGATGACATTCATCATTGGGAATTTGTATCTTTACATGATATATCTTGGTTTTTATTTTTTCCCCCTTCCCCAGCCCTCCCTTTAACCCTTCCACCTCTCCCTATCTACAAAGACTTTGAGATAATGTGAAATAGGAAGAAAAGGTCTAAAGGGGAAGGGGAACTGGAAGAGATAGAGGAAGAGAAAGAAGGGAAAGGAAAAAATATGAGAAAAGGAAAAAATGGAAACAAAGTTTCATTATATTTTAATGTGATTGTTGTCTTAGTCACTTTCTCATCACTGGGACAAAATATCTAACATCTACAACTTAAAGGAGGAGAGGTTTATTTTGGCTCATAGTTTGTAGAGGATTTAGTCTGTAGTCAGCTGACTAAAGCAGAAGGGCATGGTGGAGGGGCCTGGCAGAGGAACGCTGCTCACATCACGGAGGCCTGAAAGGTGAGATAGAAGGCAGGAGAGAGGAAGGGAGATAGGTCTCCTTCCAAGTCACACTGGCAGTGACTCAACTCTTCCAACCAGGTTCTACCTCCTCACAGAACACTTAGCTATGGGTTCGTAAGTGGGTTAATCCACTGACGAATACAGCATCCCTGTGACCCAGTCATCTTATAAGAGCCCCACCTCTGAACACATGAACTTTTGGGGGACATTCTAGATCTAAACCATAGCAGTTGTTGTAATATTGAAAACTATTGATTTTTGTGTTTTATAATCATTTTATTGGTCTTTTAATGTCTTTCAATAATTTTACAATTTTTTAAAAATGGGGAATGACAGTATTGATAAATAATATTCATTTTATCTTTTTTATTTAGTTCTGTCTCAAGTTTTATAGCACTGTCCAAAAAAATGTGAAATAATATAAAGTCTATGAATGGGGAGTGTATATTAATTGGCATTGTATCACCCATATTTACAGCACGTATGTGGCACATAATAGTACTCAGTAAATATTATCAAATGAGTGAATGGTGGTTATAGCAGCATCTTTGGTTTGTTTGAAGTTTTAATGATTATATCACAAGTATTTTACCATTAAGAATAATTTTGATTTTAGTTTAAGTATTCTTTGTCATGTTAACACAGTATTTTATTTATGAGAATATGTTTCTTTTGTGGTTTATCATCTTGCACTTAGAAATATGTTAAATTGAATGACCTAAATTCAGCTTTATTTAAGAAACTAATAAGATGAAAAACTTATTGAGACAGACAGGTTGATAAGTGGTACATTTTTCAGTCAATGTTTGATTTGTCTTAACATTTTTATTCGTAATGCAGAATAAGAAATGCTCAAAAAAGATCTCCAAATTTGAATTTCCAAGTAACACTAATTTTTCTCCAGTACTAAATCACTGGACTATATATTAAGCTTAGAATCTGTCAGCCGTCACCTAGGGACTTCCACCTAATATGATGCCGAAGTCCAAAGAGTGCTGGACTAGAGCAGATCACTTGATTGTATCCTGGGCAAGCTGCAGTTTATTTACATCTGAAAGATTATATGCAGTTTTAGTTAACAAAGATCAAGAGAGGCATAACTGAGCTGGAGAATATCCAGAACTAACCGGAATGATCTTGAGAGGAAGATGGAAAGACGAAATTGATTGCAGTTCTTCTTATCAGGAAAGACAATGGCTTGGGAAGGAGATCAAAGTCTATAAAACCAGCAAGAACATGTCTGCGGTAAACACTGGGTCTTCCCCCACTGGTCTGGAATTAAAAGACTCAGTGTACCCCAAATCTTAAGTGAGGTATGTCAAAGACAAATTAAAGATGTTCTGCTTCGTATGGTGGATAGTAAATAGCTGGACTTCAGTTGTACAAATGGCATTGTATGCCAAAACTACAAATCAGTCCCCATGAAAGTTTACATATATAGATATATATTCATAGATGACAAATCCATAATGGATTAGGAGGAGGACAAGGTTATTGTCAAGGATGGCCTAACATTTCAAAGTTGATGTTTTCAATTCAGTAAGATCATTTTTATTTTACATACAATAGAAAGTGAAAATTCTTTTTTTCTCACTAAGAATATTATTTAATAGTTATTGACTTTTGTGTACAGTTTAGTGATTATTAATGCTTAGCTCCAAGTCATTCATTGGGCTGCTACTATTCTGATTACCCGTTTTGTAGGACTTTGCTATATCTTGTACCTCAGCAGCTGTCTGAATTGGAAGCTCAATCAAATGAAGATTTCCGAACTAGAAATTTGAAGATCCTGGTGCAAGCCTTGGATCCCATTAATTCTGGTTTTTACATTTAATTAATTCATTCAGTTTTTATAGTACAAGGATCAAACCTAGGCCCTCATACATCCTAGGAAAAAGCTTTACCACCGAGCTATGTTGCCAGCCCCTTACAAGTTTTTAGATCTAGCAAAGCCAACTACTCTTTTTCCTCATTTATAAAATGGGAAATAATAATTATTTCTCTGAATGGGTGACATTCACTGTCTTGTGGAAAGGAGGAAATCAAGTAATGTTACAGCAGCGCGTTGGGAGGTGTTAAGATGCTGGCAGAGTCACTGGTGGGTGGAGATGGGGATGGCCTCTTTCTCAAACCTCTGTGTCCTCTTCTTCCCAGGGCCTGCACAGATTCCCTGTTAATGAGCCCCAGTGTGGCTTTCTGCTGTGGTGAGGTGACTTGGCTCTGTGGAGCTCAGGGCTACAGGGCTCATTACTTCTCAAAGTCCAAAGCCTAATACAAGGAAGGCTGAGTGGCATTCCTGACAATTCTCTCTCAAGCTGACCTCGAACTTTTATTACAACCTTGCTAATGGTGACAAGGTGCAAAAAAGATATAGAAGCTTTCTTTCCTTAAGCCCCAGGGCAGCATGGGACCAGCTGAACTTTCCCTGGGGCATATCTACAATTCCTCTTGGTTTTTCACCTTTTTCATAGTAAAAAAGAAATTGAAAGCCATTTACTTACCATTATATGGGACATAAGAGAAAGATGAGCATTGTGAAGTAGGACAACAAGAGGAAGAGACCAAGAGAGGGAGCCAAGTAGAAAAATGAATTAAAAACCTTAGGAATGCTATTTGAGAGGACTATGCCCAACCATGATGGTTTCACTTGGTTTTTGAAAAATAAATATATGACCTTACAGGTCCTCCTCCTTCTTGGAGAGGGTAGCTTTGAGTTCCTGTTTGAGATCATAGTGTGCAAAACTATGTTGCTAATGATCTTATAACATTCTCCCATAACAAGCTGGCATATATCATTATGCATTATACTGTTTCTTGTTCATATATATTTTAGCTCCTCAACTATATTGTAATTAAAGAATTACAGTGGCATATATGGCCATTAATTGTGGTGTCAGCTTGAATGGATTAAGAAATGCCTAGCAGGTTAGTAAAGTTGATGTATCTGTGGATGATTGACATGCAGGCCAGCAAACTGAGGGGAGAAGACCCACCAGAGTTATAGGTGGGGCCAACCAATAGGCTTATAGCCTGGATGGAATAAAAAGGGAGAGAAGAAGGAATTAGGCCCATATTGAAGTGTTCCAGTCTTCACCATTGCCTTTGGACATCTAGCACCAGGTGTCGGGTTTCCCCGGCCTTCCAAAGCAGGCTCACACTAGTGAACCTCCAGCCTGCATTCTCAGGCTGGCACTATATGCTTGATCTCTCGTGTTTTGGGGCTTCCATGTTCTTGGATTGAGCAGCTACTGGATCCTTCAGCTCTCCAGGGCACAGATGGCCACTGCGGACTCTTCTCACTCTGATCCCACAGTCATTTTGAACTCTCCCACGTCTGATCCTGTAAACCTACCTAATAAATTCCCTTGCATAATTATACATATAGCTTTCAATTGATTTTGTTCCTCTAAAGAACTCTAACTAAAACAGCATAAAACATGTTTTATACACCTTTTTTTTTTTGCCTAATGGATGTACTAATTATCTGTTTCTGAAGGAATCCTTTGATCTGGCAGTCAGAGGTATCCAGAATGAGATTGCAGTTATTTAAACTCTGTCCAGCATGACTCTACCATGCATTGCTGGTGATTATGGTGCTGGAGCTCCCTGATCATCAGAGGTGTCCTGGAAAGGCTGACCCTCCTTGCTCAGTCACTTAGCTCCCTGACTTTGATCCTCATGCTTGTCCTGCTTTTTCCTTTCTCTTCAAAACCATATGCTCCTTTTCCCTTGGCTAAAAAGAAGTGGTATGACAAGGTATTAAGGGCATACCAGAGTTTTATGAGGATTTCAGGTCCTCTAATTCATAATATGATTCTGTGCTACAATTTAACTGCATCATAGGTTAAAAACTATCAGAGTAGGCCAAAAATAAACTGGTCTGAGTTTTTCATTGATAAGTTATGACAGTTATCCAGTATATATTTCTAAGATTTCACAGTTTGTTGAGACAGGATGGTCATGAAGGAAAAGTTTTGTTAGCATGATTGCCATTGTAGTATAGTACTTGAGAGCTCAGCTTCTGGAGCTTGTTGAACCTTCAGATTCAAGTTTCTGCCAGTACTCTGGGAAGCTAAGGCAGGAGGAGCACCACAAGTTTGAGGCCAACCTGGGCAACTTAAGTGAGATATGTCTCAAAATGAAAAATAGAAAGGGCTGGGAATGTAGTTCAGTACAAAGGCCCTGAGTTCAATCCCCAATATTACCAGTGTAATTTGGAACAGATTTCTGAGTATATATTATTCTCTGTTTCCTCTTATATATAGTAGACAAAAGATCCCACTCGATAGGGTTGTTAAGAGAATTAATTGAAAGAAACCATATACAATGAATGCTTACTTAGCCTGATCAATCCTCAGTTAACAATGCTGGGTTAGCTGGTATGGTATGAATAAGTGAGTTGGTTGTGTATACATGTCTATTTGAAATTATCATCCAAACTTCTAAGAGTTACAATAACAAGCAGAGTTTGAGTTTCATAGACTGTCTTAGTCTGTTTTGTGCTACTATAACAAAATGCTACAGACTAGGTAATTTATAAAGAAGAGAGATTTATTTCTCACAGTTGTGGAGGCTGGGAAATCCAAGATCAAGGCACCAGCAGATTTGTGGTGTGGTGAGGGTTGCTTTCAATGGAGGGAGGGGATATTGTGACTCTACATGGTGAATCTGGAAGGGTTGTAGAAGCCTCTTTTTAAGGGCCTTAAGCTCATTCATGAGGGGAGAAGCCCTCATGAACTAATCACCTCTGAAAGGCTCTAACTCCTAATGCTATTGCATTGACTATTAAGTTTCAACACCTGAATTTTGGAGGGGACACCCAGAAAAAATAGCATAAGCCACAAAAATGTGAGCTCTGACCCATTATGGTGCCATTTTAAATTATTCTAATTTGTTTAACCACATGTAGAATTAAAGCAAAAGTAAGAGATATATTTTATAATAGTAAAAAAAAGTAACAAAAAAACCCACAAAAGACTTCTTTGATGTGCAACAAATTGTAGATGGTTACAGAAAAATCTTCATGCTTGGTGGGGTCATATTTTCATATGTATTCACTCTGGCCAATATTGGAGTTGATGTTATTTTAAGTGTTATTTTGAATTCTGATTATACAAGTAAGATCAAAAGCAATTATGTATTGAAAAGTTCTACATGTAAGATTAGAAATTTAGTGTATCCAGGCTGGTGGTTTGGTGGTTACTCTATGATTTATGTCCCACAAGGAAATATCATTCTAGATACTTACTGTACTTTATGGCAGTGTGTGCATACAACTTTTTCCTCTTCTCAGGAAGCAGAGTCCTGAGGACACCACAGCACATTTAAAGGGGGAAAGTGCCCTTTAAATGAACCTTATTCATTGCAGTCCAGAGAATTCAGAAAGAAGACAGGCTGACAGATGCCTTTTTCTCTAAGATCAATATGACATAAGGTTGTAGGAATAATTAAATTGCAAAAGAGAACCACTTCATTTTAAGGACTTCTTAATGTAAAAAGAACAAAAGGAATAAGTGACCAATTTCATATGGCTTTCAGCCTTTCTTTTAATTTAGCACTGCCTCAAGTACCTTTGCAGAATGTAGAAATCTCTAATGAGAAGGTTCTGCAATTTTGCAATATGCCCAGAGCTCTAGAATGGAAAACTACTAGAAATTTTGTGACCTAAACCACTAATTGATGAATTTTGTTTTACTGGGTCCTAAACTGAATTACTAATATTTATAAATATTACCTTAACAACTGTCCATTTGTAACATCTGCGAAGGCCTTTCATGGTGAGTGTTTTAATATGATTATATATGTTTTGCATATTTGGCTCAAGTATGATCAATTTTAATTTTGCTAAGAGTTTATTTAAACTACTTTTTATTCCTAACAAAAGTGTGCCCTCACTACTAAGTATTTTTAGTAAGCATACCTGTACATATTTTAAGTCAGTGATATACTGATATAACTTTTTAGATTAATGTTTCATCTAATCAGAAACATAAAAAGTGACTTGTTATTATGTATTGAAAGCCAATTAGTACATTAGTAAATCTTCTACTGGAAGAACCATATCCATTTCAAAATTGTGAACAATTGGTGGTATATTTTTATTTTAGTGTGTAAGAAAAATCAACCTTTGTTATCTCAAATAATAGAATTTTTAATTTTAGTTATTATATTTAATTATTTTACTTAGGCAATTTAATTACAACATAAAGATTTTGATGTATGTAACACAAATTCACAGATTCACAATTTTATATTTTAATTATAAATATCAAATTTTTAAAACTCAACATGAATAATTTGAATTATTGTTATATGGATAACATTTTCAACCATATATATGTATATGTATATATATGTATACAATGTATAATACATAATTGAGTTATATAATGTATAGATAATGTATAATATATAATTGAGAAGTGCAAATGGAAGATGAATTTTTCCCCCATTTTAATTACCAAATGATTTTGGAAGTAGAATTAGTTCAAAAAAATATTTTTACAGCATAACAAGAGACTATTGATAAAAAAAAAAAACTGAATCATCTCTTTCGTGAGATCTAATAATATATTTGGCTCCATCAGTTAACATCTCTTTCTTGAACCTTAGCAAAAAAATATTGTAATAATTTACTCTTAATCTTCTAAGTTACAGTTGATTTAATGGCTGTATGACCTTGAATGTTATAATTCAGTAAAAATTAAGGATTGCAATGATGTGTTTTCAGACTTCGGTGTGTGTGTGCTATCACAATTTTTAAACTTTAAAATAATTTTCATAAGAGCCTCTAAATGTTATATGAATATATTATTTCTCAAACTATTTTATTGGAAATTACTGTTGTACCCAGTGAGAGAGAACCAACCAGAGACCGATATTAAATCCACCCAGGAGTTTATTACCGGCCGGACCCGAGCCGAGCATCGGACTCTAGCCTCGAGCCTCGACTAGGGGTTGACAAACATGTTTTATACACCTTTGAGGCCAACAGTTTCTAGGCTCCCCTATGGGATAGTACTAGTAAAGCAAGCAAAAGGTACAGAAGCAGAACGTCCTGCTGTTAGAACATTTGTAAAACAATACTTGATTAATTGTTATTTCTAAAGAGACTTTCTAAGGAGAGGAGGTTTTTAAGCTTCCTCCTTCTGAGTTCATCTAAAGGGCAGGCAGGTGGGTTAAGCAGCAATATGGAGTCTGTCTTTCTAACTAGGGTCCTTCAATTACATTTCTCTTATAATGTTCTTGAGAATAAGTATGTTTCACTAAAACTTCTCTTAATATATTGTCAGAAGTTTGAATTTAATGGAAAGTAATTGAACTGTTCCATATTCCAAAAGCACTAATTTTTAATGGTAACTGTAATGGATGCAAACATATATAAATGGGCAGTGTTGTTGGTTTCTAATCCTGAATACCTATTCTCTCAATGACAAGAGTTTGAAACCTTCCATCAGCATGGAGAGATGCCCACACCCTTCTGCTCAGACACCACAATGGTTTCCTCAGAGTGCTGATGTGGTGGTGATGGCACCTAAAATAGATGTTTGTTAAATATCTGGTTTAATGTTTATATATATATATATATATATATATATATATGATTGAAAATTTCCACATCACTATTAAATGGCTCTGCAAGTATTTCAGTTTCAGGTGGCTAAAAGTGCTTTGGGCAGATGATGTTTGTTTTGTTTTTGCAATGGAGCCTGCAGGTCCCTGGGGACCAGGAGCTCTCAGAATCTCCATTATTCATACAACGTCAGTAACAGTGTCATTAGTGGAGCTCCCATGGGACATGTGTTGGCACAATGCCTCTATTTTCACTTAGAAAATTGCCAGTCTTCTAAGTGGTTACTTTGCTGTGGTCAAAGTACCTGATGAGAAGGTAAATCTTTTGCTAGATAGTAATTCTTGCAGCACTTTTTTACGCCAGCAAAAAAATGATGGCACATTTGACATGTTCAAATAACAAAATAGGCAAGTTCTGCCCTCATGGGATAAATAGTATATAGTATTTTAAGAATGCTTGTCTTAATTATGCAAATTTAGAAAGCATTAGCAAAGCTTATTAGGGGAAAGCAATAGGAACTTGCTTTACTCTAGTCTAGGAGGCTGTTGTTTGCTATTTATTTAATGAGTTATTAGCTTGTTTCCTCTTAATGGAATCTAGAATTAATTTGATGATCTTGAGGAACACAGAAAAGTTTCACAATCAAAATAGAGTCTGCAAATCTCCTAAGGTGACTTTAAGTGGTTCTTTGATGCAACCCCCCCCCCCTTTTCCTAGCCCTTTCCTTCTTCTAGAAGACTCCAGCACAATTTAAGCCATCTCTCTTTTCTGTCATACTTAAGCCTACCTGTCTTTAGGTCACACTCACAGGCTCACATCCATGATGAACACTGGCAAAATTAACTCAGAAACATCAGGCAAGCCCCTCTCTATTAATCAGAGTTCAACTTTCTACTTAATTTATCTCTATAAATATTTACCAAAGGTGTGAGCTTGGGTGTGCAAATATGTAACATTACACATTTTTCTGCTGTACATAAGCCTACGACAGGGCTTCCCCATTTCTACAGATGGCAGAAAGATGTCCCTGTTTGTTCCCCTTAGGAGTCTTCACTTCCTTTTTCTTTCTTCTCCTTGAGGTTGATACAGCTTCCCTGGGGACTATGATAGTGGCCTCAGGCCACAGAGAATGTCCAGGTCCTGTCCTTTGTCCAGGACCATGCCAGCTCACAAGGCCTGGTCTTGAGTTTCAGCCTGTTGCTTCTGTGTCTGACTTGTGTGGTCTAACTGGTCACCAAGTCCAGAGGCACCAAATCCTCCTTGACCCAGCTGTCTCTCATGGCGTTGTGAGAATTTCAGAAACATCTTCATAGTGCATGTCCGGGGCCAAGTGTCTGAGTAAGTCCTCAGCCATCACCACCCTGAAGCTCAGTTTGGAGCCTCAGAGAATATACCCTGAGGTGACCCCTTGGTCTCTGGGATTCCCAGGAAAGTTTTCAGCGTTTCTGTCAAACTGCTCTTCTCCAAGCCACTGGCCCAGGCAAGTGGAGCATTAGACCCTTTTCCTAAGAATCCAGACCTCTGCTAAGATGCAGTTTTGTCCCTCTTCATCCTGTCCTGCTGACTGTCTGAACCTCTATCTCCTACCCTATTCTCTTGCTAATCTTTGGTTTTGTGGATAACTTTCCTTGCCTTCCTCCTTCAGGCTTTGTTATGTAGGATGTCAAATCTCTTCTCTCAATATCTTGGCTTGGAAAATTTTGGCTTTCAGGATGAATAGCTTTTCCAAGAGATAAAAACTGAAAATATTGAGGCTTAAAAATGAAACCTAAAATGGAAATAATTACCAGAAAAAGAAAATGGAGGAACAAAACTCAGACTGTCTTCTTTTTCTGTATTACCTCCTTTACTCTCTACTTCTCTTTTGTCTTTTGTTCTTATTTTAATTGTTTATCTGATTCCTTTTTGGTGGGGAGAAAGTGGAGAAAACAGTAGTAAAACTCCTCAAGTCCTTCATGGAAGCAAGGAGATTATAATTTGAAATCAAATTCAAATGCTCCCTCCCTAGTTTTCCTGTGTGTATATCCTTAGTTCATATAATTTGCTAAAATGATCTCTGGGCAAGTTGCTGTTCATGAGGTGTTTGTTTTCATCTCAAGGCTGCTTATCAGATGACAGACATGTAAGAGCATTTAACTATGACAGAAGAAAAGGACAAAGAAAGAACAAGCTGATATCACCACATCAGAATTGAACTGTGTTTCATTAAATTTAGTGCTTCAGAGAACTTCAGGCCTAGGTGTTTAATCAATAACTTTAAGCCAGAAGTGTATAATTTAAGAGAATGCAGGATCAAGGAGAAGCCACTGTTACCAACCTGCCTTGGCGTGTAACGGCTTCCATAACTTATCCACAAGAGAAACAAGCAATCAGAAGAAAGCCTGCCTGGCAGGTCAGAGCCTGTTCATAGCTTCTTTGGCCAGAAATGATGATAAAGAGTTATTAGGAATAGTAGATTATTTCTGACCGTTAGTGTTTTCTTTTTATCTTGTTATGAATCACTCTCTGATAAGCACAGAGGATAATACTTTTAAAACTATCTGTTTGCAGAGTGTTTAATTCTGTTATAGAAGACCAACCACATAGTCATTTCACAATGAACTGTTTGCTAGCAAATACTATACGATGGTTATGGGGTATGTGGCATACACTTCAATCATTACTTAAAGATCAATTATCAAATGGTAGTATGTATGTGAATCTACTGGAAATCTAGTTAAAATGCAGTAGGTCTGGGGTGGAGACTGAGAGTCTGTATTTCCAGCTTGCTCCTGGGGTATATCTACCAGTCACTGACTCTTACTTTACCCAGTAAAGTTTCAGAGACCCTCAGCAGTCTCCAGTAGTTTGTGCAGAAATCTCTTATTAGATTAGTGGTGCCAGTAGGGACTTGCAATGCCAGGGGCTTTTTGGGGCTCCTCAACCAGTCCAAAAACCAACTGGACTGGGTAGGATGCTAATTCGTCAAAAGATAATGTCATTGTTGATAATCAATGTCCCTAAAAGTTTTGGACACATGAGAATAAGGAGTTTCACAGGGAAAATCAAAATTATGAGTGGTTTATCCTTTTCTAGAGATTTCAATTCTTTAATATGAGTTCCAGATTCCAGTGCTTTGACGTTTCTGTGTCAGATTAAATATGGTACTTAAAAAAAAAGTGTTGTTGATTTTATAGAGAAGAATCTACCATGTTAGGAAACATTTTTTTCTCAAAGAAAACTTTTTAAGAGTCTACTACACAATATTGGACTTTTGTTGAATCTAATTTTTAAATATCTTCTTTAAATTATGGAAAATTTTAAACATAAAAAATTAGAAGGACTAGTTTGACAAAGCCCTGTGTCTTAGTTACTTTTCTCATTACTGAGACAAACTACCTGACACCCAAAGCTAAAGGAGGAAAGGTTTATCATACCTCCCAGTTGGTAGAGGTTTCAGTCCATAGTCGGTTGGCTCCAAGGCAGGGTGGCATGGCAGAGGGGCATCACAGAGGAGAAACAGTCCATGGCAAAGCAGGGCAGGAAAAAGGCAGCAAGCAGCAAGTGACTGCATTAGCCCTCTCTCTTTCTGCCCCTTATATTCCATCTAGGCTACCCTCACACTAAGTGTGGGACACCCTTAAACCCAGCGGGGCACCATTAATCTCAGCATCACATTATTAATACCAGATCACACACCCTAGAACCAGCTACTTCTTTGAGAAGTCCCGCTTGTGATTGAATGAGGCTTTGGGAGGATATCTAGATACAGGCCATAGTACCCTGTGTGCCCATCTTTCAGCTGCACCAAACACCAACCCATGGTACTATGGACTGAATGTTTGGGTACCTGCAAAATTCTTATGTTGAAGGCTTAACCCCCAACATGATGGTATTTGAAGGTAGGGCCTTTGGAAGGTAATTAGGTCATGAGGATGGATCCCTCACTAATGGGATTAGTGCCCCTATAAGAAGACCGGATCTTTTTCCTGTGCTTCTGTGGTCTGGTCACATAACATGGCCAGACCTCCTTTAGTGTGCCAAGAGAAGAGAGAAGGCAAGGCAAGGGTCCTACAGGGCTCTAAGGTGGTGCTGGCTCCCTCTGGGCTCCAGAGTGCAACAGTGGCAAGGGAGGAAGGGCTGCTGCCAGCTCTCAGAAGTACCACCCAACTCGTCTTCTCCATCCCCTTGCTCCATTTGGTAGAGTATCCACATCTCTTGCAGGTAGCAACAGGGCTACTCTCCCTTGAACGCTGGGGCTGTAGTGCACAGGGATATGTGTACATATAACAAGACTTCAATATATATTGAATAAGTAAAAGTCACTACTATTAACTGACCATGAACACATATGCTCAATAAACACCCAAGCTCTCCCGCATGATGCTCTGAAGTAGGGATGTGAGGACATCCATGAGCTTTGGAATTCCCTGGCAGCTGTTACAGAGACAGGCTCCCAGGCTTCCCTGAACACCTGATCCAGATGACTCGGGGATCTGATCTTTAACATGTGCCCCCAGAAACACTAAAGCAGGTAATTCATTTTGGGACACTACCTAAGCAGCACTTCTGGATGTTTCTTAAAACCCTGTGGCACCTGCCTGCTGTCTATAGACATCATAAAAATCATAAGGAGAAAAAAACATGGCTTTATGAGTTCAGTAGAGCCTGGAGCTCCTCTCAAATCTGTTGAGGTTTTGTCTCCTATTCAGTCTTCATTCAGTGTCCTCAAGTGAATTTTAAGATACCATTTCCATGTAAAAACGCTGAGAAAGACTTCTTTTCTTGGAGAATATGCTTGAGGAAAAAAAACATTTCTATCCTTTCTTACATATGTTATCAAAATTAGTTTTTCTCCAACCTTTCTCTACTATTTTCAGTTATTAAATAGCCATTTAATTTAATATAGTGCCTAATGACTCCCTCATTCTTCAATGATTCTTAATCAGCCAACGCCTGCATTTATCTGAAGTCATTGTGCTTTTGTAAAAAATTGCCCTGCACAGTGCTTTTGATAGAAATTTTATGGGCCCATCATCTTCAGATTTTTCTTTGTCAACCAAAATATTCTCTTTTTTATTATTCTTACTTGCTTCCAAATGATGATTAAGGTATTACAGGAAATGTGTATTATTGAGCCCATATCTCCTAGCAATATTTTATGATTACCTTTAGACAGATGTCTCCTGCCTAACAGAACACCAGAAATGCATCAATAATCTTGTTAGGGTGTGCATTTTAGCTTAAATTCCTACCACCATTTTAGATTCCAAGCCATGTTTCTACTTTACTTTCTTTTCCCGATTTTTAAAATTAACTTAAAAATACTTGGTCTTTAAAATATTTCTGCTTTATCTTTGCAAATTGTCTTGCCTCCTTTATGGAGTAAACTAGAATTTCTGTAAATAGATATCTTTAACAAATATGATACAGGATGCCAAAATATTCATTTATATTCATCCAACCTGTACTTCATTTTGAGGCATGTCACTATTTTTGCATGAATGTTGCTGTACACCTGTCATTTTTCTACTGTAGTACTCTGGTTTTCTCCCAGAATAATGACGTTGAGCCCTCTTAACACCCAGTTTCCAAAGCACAAACAGCCCTCTTCCCATCCCATTGGAATATGTCTTTCTTCTCCAGACATCTACCCTATTGTTGGGGGAAGAATGCAATGCTGTCTGAGGTTCACCTGGTTCCTCAGTGCAGCTGTGCATCCTCTATCATAGATGCAGCTACCAAAATCTTGCTGGTTCACCAATGTAAGTGTTCCTGCTCCCATAGGTGTGTTCTGCCTAGCCAAAGGAGATGGAAGCATCCACTTGGAGTTGAGAGATTCCTTCTCTCTCTCCACAGTGTGCTCATTGTAGGAATGTGTGTGTGTGTGTGTGTGTGTGTAGAACACTTCCCTGTGAAAATGAATACCTTCTTTTGTGGCCATATTGAGTTCACAAACCAAAAAAGGCATATGTAAGGTTTTTCTACACAATGAAAAGAATTGGGCTAATACAATAATCTTCCTCCTATGCCATCTGAGGTTTTGCTTTCTTTGGTTTCAGTTACTGATAGTCAGCCATGGTGCAAAAATATTACATGGAAAATTCCAGGAATAAACAGCTTATACTTTTTTAATTATTCACCATTCTGAATAGGGAGATGAAATCTTGCAGTGTACCACCCGAGACATGAATCATTCTTTTGTCCAGCATATCCCCTTTGTATATACTACCTGCACATTAGTAGCTGTCTTGGTTATCAGATTGGCTTTTGTATTGCAATCCTTGTGTTCAAAAACACCCTTACATAGTAGCCTAATGATACGGTGTCCACATCATTCACCTCACTTCATCCTATCACATAGGCATTGTATCATCTCACCTCATCACAAAGAGAGAAGTGAGTATAATAACATATGCTGAGCCAGAGATCACATTCATATTACTTTCATTACAGTATATTGCTGTCTTTGCTGTATTTATTAATCTTGTTAATAATGAATTGTTATAATAATAATTGTTAATATTGTACTGTGCCTAGTGTATAAATTCACTTTGTTGTAGGTATATACATATAGGAAAAAGCAACTATGTGTGATTTTAGGCATCCAGTGGGAGTCTCAGAATGTAACCACAAGGATAAGGGAGAACTGCTCTTATGTTGTCCTACAAGTGCTATAAAAGTCATTGCAAAATGCAAGACCCATAAGTTTCCAAAATGATTTGTCTTCTAGAGACAGTTATTCAGTGCAATGTTTTTCTTCTACAATATTTTGATCTTCTTTGCTGAAATAAGTAATCTATAGTCATTATTTTAAAAATATATTTCAGTTTTTATAGTCCTGGTGTTAGTTAAGACCTTTAGACTTTCAGGGATCTTCTAGGTGATTTGGGGCCATTTTCATCTATTAAAATGTCTTAATTTGAGTTTGAAGACTAGAATCAGATTTAAGTTAAAGGCCTGGGTTAGCATGATGGTAAAAGGAAAACTATTGACTAATTTAACAGAGTTTGTTTGAGGAAAACAATGATTCATGAATCAGACAACACTCAGAACCAGGAGAAGTTCAGAGAGCTCCCCCTGCAACATGAGCAGTGAATATTTATAGACAGAATGGAAAATAAAGTACAGAAATAGCTTGGTTGTTTAAAACTAGGCATTTGCTTCATTTGGACTTGGTCTGACGAGTTGACAATCTGTGATTGTGTGAAACTTAGTGAGTTGTCATTGGCGGAAACACAGTTCTCTGTTACAAGATTAGACTTGGATGTTAAGCTTCAGTTCCTTTATGTACCAAGTTAGGTTGATCTTCATTAGGTAGAAACTCAAAGTACTGACATGGCCACTGGCCAAAGGCCTCCTCCTTGTTTAACAGCATGAATTGGGTCTCTTCAAGATTATTAATTTCTTCAACATTTCCTTACTCACAAACTGAGGATGACAGTAGTTCCTCCCTCATAGCCCTGGTGTGAAGAGTAAGTGAAGTTCAGGCCTGAGGGCCAGTAGCTCAATCCTGCTGTGGACCCAGTGTTCAGCTAATTTCCCAGGTCTCCCACCCACCCTACAAGAGCCAACAGAGCCCAGCCTGTCCACTTGATCTCTTTACATGTCACTCCAGTGTCCCTTGGGGAAGCTCTGTCTCATACTTTTAGAGAGAGGGCTACCAAATCCTTTAGTAGATAGTAGCTTTGGTTTCATTTTCAGTGTGTTATGCTCAATGATGAGTTTCAGCATTCTGAGCTTCTTGATCCTGATCACTGTGACATTTTGAGAAGATTCTTGTGATTCCTTGGTTCCTACTTTGCCCACTCCAATCCATTCTCCATACTCTGGCCAAGGTAGTCTCTCTGGGCACAGCTGTTCTCCAGATACCCCTGGCTTCAGCCTTTCCTGCTGTCCTCTGGGAGGAAAAGGGAGGAGCCACAGGCCCAGCCTTACCACAGCACCTCACTCTTCCTACCATGATGAGGTTGTTGTCTGTTTGCTTTTGTTTTTTTAATAACTTATGCTGGTTTCTTGTCTGCCCTCTTAAAAGAGGGACTAAGAAGTCATGCTGAAAACACCGAATCAGCCCACTGCAGGCAGGGTATGGGGATGCAGTCCCGAGGTTGCCAGTCTCGCTGAAGACACCAAATCAGCCCGCTGCAGGCAGGCAGTTCTGCGGACATGGTCTCGAGTTCTCCAGTTGTGCTGAAGAAACCAAATCAGCCCACGCCCTGCAGCAATCCACTGGACTCCCCCCTGCCCCCCACTCCTCTGGCCTCTTCTTTGTACAGCCACCTGGTTCTACACTACAAAGACACAGAGGACACTGGACCACCAGACTGTTGTACTGGAGCTAATCGAGTTCTCAACATTTAAAGAATTCCTGTCCAGAGGTAGGGGCTTCTGAGATGCCATCCCACTGCTCCTGGTTCAGAGGAAGGGGCTTTTGGGCCACCATCCCTACCACCGCTCCCGGCCCCTGGCCCACCTCTCCCAG
>NW_004624785.1:9174218-9214534 GCF_000247695.1 Heterocephalus glaber | reverse complement strand
GGGGAAAGAAGGGAAAGGAAAAATGATGAGAAATGGAAAAAATGGAAATAAAGTCTTTGTAAATAGGGAAGGGTGGAGGGAGTGAAGGGAGGGCTAGGAATGGGGAAAACATAAGGACCAAGATACATCATATAAAGGTACAAGTACCCAATGAGAAATGTAATTAATTGTGTTGTATACCTACAATGTACCAATAAAAGAATTAAAAACAAACAAACAAACAAAGAAAATAAAAAAACAAAAGAGGGACTAAGCCCCTTTTTTTAAAGGGATGGTGACTGGAAATGCATCTGGGCCATTTCTATTAGATCCCCGTTGGTCCCTGGCTGGGCTTCTATCAAATGTGGCAAATGAACAAAGACAAACATGAGCCCACACTAGTGCCAGGCTTTTCTCACTTTGTAATTTCTTCACATTAGGCATTTCTGGCATCTAAAATAGATGGCTGGAGAATTAATTAGATGCAGTGACTTGCAAAAGCCTCAGAGGCATTTTCTTGATAGTACATAAGGCAAGTCTATTAATTATTTGTAACAAGGAACATTTAAATAACATCAATTAATGGCTAATTGCTAGTAGCAACCAGGAAGGCAGAATGAGGACCCCCCTGGACGAGCATCATCCTTTGCCTTGATAAAGATCAGTGAAGACAGAACTCCTGCCTGGAGGGAGCCTGCAGTACTTTTCAAAAGACTAAATGTGTGAAGATGAAAGAGTTGAGAATAATTTAATGCCCAATCTGTACTAATAATTATTATTAAGTCGAATGGGTGAACAGGAAAATCTCCAAGAGCTGGAGAAAATATGAGCATTTGAGTCCAACACAAATCAGAATTTGCTTTGTGGTTTTATGTACTGTAGTTATAGTGTTTTGTGGGGTGGTTGTGAAGAAGCATCCATCCCCTACAGTGTGTCTGGGCTGGGACGTAGATACAAAAGTTTACCCTTTCTTAGGGCCCTCAATGTCTGACATTTACTAGGAACAAGATACTGGGTTAGAGTTAAGTATTTTTCCTCTCTTTGAACCACTTTTAGAAGATACACCCCTGGGAGAGGGACCCACTGAGCCTTTAACACTCCAGTTAGAGAGCTGCAGAGATCTTCACCTTGAGCTGCAGGGACCTGGGACAGTATTGTGGGTCATGGAAGTAGAGACATGGGACATTCTGTCTCAGCTATGGTGTGCCAGCCTGCATGGTCTGGTGCCTATTTTTCCACAGCTCCATTACCCTGTACCTCTCTGTTCCCACCTCTCCTATCCAAATCCCACTCCTCCACCCTGTGCTCCAGCCACATGGCAGCCACTCCAGCCCAGAACATGACCCAGAACCTTCCCCCTCCTCTGCCACCAGCATCATCAGAGCCAGAGCTAGTCAGGTACACATCTGCCATAGGAAATGCAGCCTTGGATTATCAAAAGCATGACAGAGAAACAGGAAAGAGAGTTGGAAAGCCTATGGTGGAGGAAGTGAGGGTAAACTGTATTGACTATTTTCTGTTTTTAACAGAGTTTTTTTCATATGCCAGGAAACTCTCCCTTTTAAAGTGCACAATTCACTAGATTTTAGTATATTCACAAAATTGTGCAACCATCACCATTATCCGATATCAGAACATTTTCATCACTCCAAAAAGAAACTCTGTACAGTTAGTAATACAATCCCATACTATCTTCAACCTCTAATAACCCCCAATCACTTTCTATCTCTGTGGTTTTGCCTATGGGACTTTGGACATCTTCTATAAATAGAATCATACAATATGTGGCCTTTTGTACCTGGATTTTTTTTACTCAAAGTAATCTCTTCAAGGGCCATCCATGTTGTAGCAGATATCAGTATATAATTCCATTATAGTGCAGAATGTGATTCCACCATGTGGATATACCACATGTTCACTATCTACTTATCATCTAATGGAAATTTAGATTCCTTCTACTTTTTAGTTATTATGAATAATGCTGTTATAAACCTTGTATACAAGATTTTGTGGAACATATGTTGGGGATATACTTAGAAGCATAATTTCTGGGTCAGACAGTAACTATATTTAACTTTTTGAGGAACTGCCAAGCAGTTTTCCAAAGTGCCACACCATTTGACCTTCCAGCAGCAGTGTAGGAGAGTTCCAATGTCTTTGCATCCTTGCCAACACTTACTATTATCTGTCTTTTTTATTAAAGTAATCCCAGAGGGTATAAGGTGACATTTTATTGTGATTATACAGTGTTTTAAAATCAATAAAGTGCTGGCATGTTCTCTATCTCAGGAATGTAAGCAAAAGTCCACTGTCCCTTTCTAACTATTCTTAGTTACAGTTCTAAGACTAATAATAATCTTTGGAGGAGTTGCAAATAGCTGCACCTCCTTTCTCAACTCACACAGCCTTATAAGTGTGTGGGGCAACTGCTGAGTGTGCAGCAACTCTGTGTTGGAAAAAGTCCCCCCCCACTGGATCATTGGGCTGGACACAGCTCCTCACCCATGAGCAGGGCTTGGCCAGTGGGTGTGTCCTGGATGTTCACCCCTCACATCTCCTTTGTCCATGGCACAGCCTATACAAGTGTTCTTGACCTTCACTTGGCCACTGTACAGCTAGATAGACCTAGTCCCATTCTCAGGTGGGCCCATGGCTCTGACTTTGAAGAATTGAATCAATGTCCCTGGCCTCAGTTTCCTCATAAATAAATAATATTGATAATAATAGAATCCTCTTATGATATTATGATGATTAAATGAAGTTAACTTTATAAAGCAACTGGTCCAGGACCTGACAAATCAACCATTGAAGAGAGGTCAGCAAACTTTGACCCACAGGCCCAATCAGCCTGATACTGTGCCTCCCACAAGCTAATAGTGGTTTTCACATTTTTTAATGATTTTGAGAAAAATTAATACATAACCTAGAGAATATGTGGGCTCTGAGATTTAAAAGACTTGGTCTTTGGCCCTTTACAGTAAAAATGTACTAAGTCTGGCTGTAGAATCTGCTCTGACAGGCTGCCCCTTCCCCTACCCCTTCTGCTCCACTTCAGGGCCAGAAGTTCCTATTCTTTATCCCCCATCCCCATCATCATCATCTTTTCCGTCTCTGCCATGGCCCCTTTCACCCAGAATTCCCTAAGAATTCCCTAAGGGACCATCAGTACCTTTTCCACTGCAGAATCCCCTGGCTCAGAGTAGGAAGTTGGGTATCAGTTCAGGGAATGAAAAAGGACTGCCAGAGAGGATGCCGAGGAAGTTTTGCCAAGGTCACAATTTTGCCAGGTCCTGATGTGAGGTGGGCTGTGCACTTAGATTTGCCCGACCCCCTGTGCACTCCATTTAGCTGAGCAGTACCATCGTGCCAGTCTTCTGCCAGCGATCCTAGTGCAGGGGGACAGTCTTCATTGCCCCATGCGGTCCTGAATGAGGTGGACTTCCCAGGGCCACATGGTCATTCTCATTCCCCCTCTAGAGAGGGACCATGGGCCCAAATCCGAGAGCCCCTTGATCACTCTTGGAAAGATAGAAGTGCAGTTTTCTTCAAGCCAGAATGTGTGAATTTGGGATCTACACCTTTCTGACAAGGGCTGAACTAAAAAAATAGTCAGGACTGCTTTTCAGAGTCTCGATAAAAGAAGCAGGCTTCACTGTGCCTGCTCACTTCTATTACTTTGGGGTGTTTTCAGATAATTTTTTAAATTTTCATTTGTTTCTCAGGTGCATGTGTTTGTGTTGAATACAGTACCTTGTGCAGAGTGGGTACTTTGCCTCTGCCCTTGAGTTTTCCCTGCTGCAGGTTGTTGGAATTTGCTGTACAAACTGTGCTGACGTAATCTGCCCTCAGTTTTTGGTTCCTTGCATACCAAGGAGGATTTAAAAATTTGTTTCTGTGACCTTGAGGTCTGTGTGTGACAGAGGAAAAGAGAAAGAAGTGCATTTGTGCCCTGACTCCTTGTCCTCCAAAGAAAGAGCTGAATAGGCTGAGGAGGAAAGCAGGACGGGGCATGCCAGAGGCTAGCAGTATTGAAGATGCTTCCAGCACGCTCAGCTGAGCAGTGTATGATTCTTGAGCAAAACTAGGCACAGGTTTTTTTCAGCAGACAAGAAAAAAATTTAAAAGGAAAATGACAAATGTAAATGAAGGATCTACCACTCACAATGATTTTTTAACAGAAAAGAAAGAAAGGAAAAGAAAGGAAGGAAGGAAAGAAAGAAAGAGAAAGGAAAAGAAAGGAAAGGAAGAAGAAGAAATAATTAGTTTATACTGCAATAGATTTTTCTCCAAAGATTTCCAGTATGTAGGTTGTTTGTGAGCATAATGGCCGGAGGAGGGAATTGAGGAGTCACAATTCTAAACAGTTGACATCAAAACTTACCAAATGTTATTTCTCTGGAACTTCAGAAAAATGGATTATAAATTCTTGAAAAACGACATTGTGTTTTCACCCGTGGATGTAAGTGACCCTTTGCATGAGTTCACTTTCTATGAAGATGAAGAACACAATTAGGTCCTAAGAGCAACTCATGGAACTAGGTTAAAAGTTGTTTATTGACCACATTATTGCCAGTTGCAAGGTATGTTAAGAAAGATAGACACAAAGGCCAACAGACTCTCCAGATGTACTTCTGAGCATATAAATTTTTGTTGTTGTTGTTGTGAAGTAAACCTTATATTTCATCAGAAGATAGTCTTGCAGATTATAAACACCTCGGTAAGTTACTTTGACAGGTTACAAGGGCAGATATATGTTTATAACAAAGGTTTCTCTTTGATTTCCAACTAAAATGTTTTATAAACTACTCCAGCATTGTTAAATGATGGGCTCCTAAGGTACTTGAAGAAAGAGTGCATACACACACACTATGGGAACTTTGCCAGTGACATATTTTGATAGTAGATAAAGAATCTTAAGATAATGGCACTGTGACTACATTGTCCTTCTTCCACAAGACCCAAAGGAACAATGTGAGACCTAGAGTTCTTACCATCGTGCGTGCTCTTGATCTTCACAGTGGATCTTAACATTTGTGACTATTTTAAAGATAAATAAAATCATCAAAAAATTACAAAAGGAAATGTGTACATCAGAAATTCATTGGGCTAAAAGCAACAGAAGGCCTGACTATCCCAGGGCAGGTCCAGTCTGAGATCTCCAGTAGCCTCTTAAAACTGTGCCTCTTCCCTCATTTTAAACTTTCCTTTCCTTCATTTCATCACATGTATGTCATAAAGTTACTCTCCTAGCAGGGACACTCTTATTGCATAATCAGGTTGAACTCCTCAACAATTATAGGGGCAATCAGAAGTTTTGCATCCATCCACCCAGTGGGGAGCTCTGTGTCTATAAAGAGACAGTTTGCCTGCAAATTGTCTTCATCTTTTCCTCTTTTTATTAAACCCTGAGGGATGACAAAACTTCATGCTGGTTTTATACAAATGTTTTTCAAATAATGACTTATTTAGTACTGTTTAATAGTGTGAATGTGATGGGAGTTTGCTATAGGAAGTGGGATACTTCACCTGTCTTGCTGGAAATTACCCAAAAATCTGGTTACTCGGGACCAAGTGAAAACAAATAAGCCTCCAGATACTATGAGAGGGGCTTTCCATGATCAGATCCAGGCTTTGGATTAGATCTAAATTCCATGCTACATTTGTTGAAAATTAATTCACTTACAAAAAAAAAATGGAATACTTGCACAAAGCCCCTAGCATATAGGCAATGACATTTTTCTAACAGCAAGCAATTTAAATATCTTATTACCATCACTAGCTAAAAATATCTTATGAATTCTGGACTCTTGTGTGGAGTTAATCTTTCAGCTCAGATTTACCTTGTTGCTAATTCTTCATTTCATTTTAGTGCATGGGGTGATGGCTTTTTTATGTAAAAAGGAAATGTATTTCATTTCTCCCAGCTATTGGCTGTCAGCAAATCTATCTGTGAGCAGGGAAAGTTGTGGGTATACATTCAGGAAAAACCTTGTCCCGTTTGTTTAAGATGTTTTCAGTACCTGCCGCTCTTCCTTTCTTTTCTGTAGATGAGGAATGGGAGTTTTCATGAATCGGTGTTTGAAGAATCAAGAACAAGGCCTTTGAATACTGGGATAGAGTAGACCCTGATGGTTGCTTACCCCATATCCATTCCCCAATAGCCTCCTTCTTTTTAGCAGAAATCTGACTTAGTTCAAGTTTTATTCCAAGGGAAAAGCATCCCATCTCCAGCTCAAGGATAAATCCTGATTAATCTGTAGTGATCGTCTCATATCCATTGCTAATAGTTACTTTAGATGTGTTCTAGTAGACCTGATCAAGGGAACTTAAGGGGAAATTTTCTTGGGACCTTCTCGGTAAGACTTTCAGATCTTAAAGAAAGTAAGAATTGCAGCGGCCATCTTGGAACACAAGTTGGTCTGAGAACAATGTTGACATACTAGGATAACAGAGCAAGATGAATAAAAAATGTGGGATGAATCATATATGTTAAGGTCTGTTTTGTATGTGAATATACAGTTAATTTATAGGAGATTATGTTTTCCTCATTTGAATTGTGTTGTGTCTTCTGTTACAGGCAGACAAAAGATTCCTCTTATTGATACATGAAGATATGGCATAAAGCCATCATAGAAGCCCCTTAGCTATGTTTAAACCAGCTATTCTTATCTGCTGCCACTCCTTAATTTTCCTGCCTTGTCTTTCTATGCTTAGTGGATATGAGAGTTAACACAAGCCAGAGAATTGGTGGATTTTGCATAGTGCATTTTCCTTGCATGTCACACATGCAGTACACACATGTATACACACACATGCACACACACATAAAACTAATATGCAAAATACCATGAAGCCAATTCTACCTAGCCAGAAGGTTAGAAAGTTCCTCAAGTCCAAGCAATGAGAACTGTGTAAGGGCATTTGGCAAAGGGAGAATGGCTGTCCCTTAGAGTCAATATGAGTTTTAGAGATACCAAGAATCAGTTCAAATGCCATGTCCTGTGTGAAACCTTCTCTGAGTTCCCAAGGCCAAGTTCATCACCCTTCCTGTTGCGCCAGTAGCTTTGTGTGTCTCTGGTGGGGCACCAGCTACCAGTTATCAGAGCATGTGATGTCAGCGTTTGGTTTTCTTGGTGAATTGTGAGTGGATACAGGGCAAGGAACTTCTTGTAACTTTGACTGTATTCACTAATATACAAACTAATTATTGAGTGCCTGCTATGTGTTAGGTATTAAGCTAGGCACTGATGATACAACAAGAAGGAAACCCAGATGTGACCCTTACATTCCTGGAATTTAGAATCTAGCTGGAGATAGACAATCAAATAATCACAGTAATCAATTAATTTCTTGCAACCAGTGGAATGATTGACAGTGATAGCTCAGTAATTACTTGTTGAATCTGGTCATGTAATTCTCAGTATCCCATATAATTCTTATTCTCCTGGAAACAATCCAGTTTATAAAGTGGTAAAAACACTCTGAGAGATAAAGAGATGAAGCCTCAGATGCAAGCTCTTTTCAAACCTCTGTTTGCATTGTGCAAACTAACGTCACACTGGACAAAACAAATCATGTGGTCAGACTGGAGGTTCATGCAGAAAGAAGTTGGATATAGGAAGGTGTGATAGGCTGGAAGCCATTACTATACCAATCTGCCACGCATTGAAATTGTGGGTTATGTTATGAAACCTTAAGGTAGGCTAAGAAGTTTAAACAATGATCATTTGAGTCCAAGAATAACTTTCTTGCCACAAATCCACACTCATGAAACTAAAATTTGATTCAGACATTTCAAATGGAAATGGGGTGTTTTACAATGAAGAGTGCATCTAAGCTTTGGATTTTAAAATCTTTACACAGTGCTTTGATGAGAGAGAGGAATATTGGCAGCCAAGTGTCGCTGTTTCCTTAGCTCTGTAACATTTACAAAGAGGGCAGTCTTCCCTTGTAAAGTTTCTAGTGAGAATAATTGACTCGTTTTCCCCCTAACAGCCAGACGAGGCTATTCTAAACTGAGTTGTTGGCCATGCCAACAATACCTGCAATAAATTATGAAACCTCCAATCAATAATCAACATTTCTCCTCCATTTCATTATACTGAGATTTAGATTGGTCTGAGTATAAATTTGTAACTAAAAAGGAGGACACATATAAAGAAATAAAGCTTAGCTTTGTAAGCAAACTCTTAAATCATAGACATCTTACAAATTAAAATATCTTTGTAGGCAAGTTTTATTTGGAGATGTGTATGATTAAAAGATGGGTCCCAAATCCAAATGGAGAGTCAAACTAAGTGTGTGGGTCTAGTACAAAGAGTATCTGTCCAAATACGTTCTGTAAATCCACATTCTGGTCCAAAAGTTAATGGAAAAATGATCAAATTGGTGAATAGTAAAAATGGAGCAAATCCAGATCTAGAACTAATTTGAGGACTGCGAGTCTTTCATTTCCCTTACTAGAAAATCTGTAGCTCTCCTCCCCAGAGTTTTGCTTTTTAAGGCTTTGGATCACTGAATACAAGGCATATGCCAGATCTAACTGAAATCCAGATTTATCATGACATTAAGACTTAGAATATCTTTGCGCTCATCACAGCATACAAGGCATATATGCATGTACACAGGAATCGAAGTTGAAAAGGACTGCTAAGGCCATGTGAGTTTCTCCATTCAATGTTGATTTATCAAAGCCACATAGAAGGTGTAAAAGTCTTGTAGAAGAATGGATAGAAGCTGCTCACACAAGTGCAGCAGGGCTGCTGTATGAGCAAAGGCAACATTGAGTCCCATGGAAACTCTTGGAAGTATTCCTTTCAGGTGTTTTAGCCTCTCCAAATTTTGCACTCTTCCCATGCTCTCATACTGTACAGGTGTGACATATGGCCTCCGTTTCTGTGACTCACTTTCCTATAGACTGATCTGAGGTTTGAATGTTGGAACTATTCTTGTTAATGAGACACCCAGTTTGTAGACTTATTTTTTTCCTGTCATTTATGTACTGACCAAAGAATGATGCCTGAAGAGGGTTGCAGAATTGAAAATGAATCTGACTTTTCCTAGTGAGTATATTTTCTCCACATCTGTTAATTTGAACCTTGAAACTGTCTTATCTACAGCATTGACGACATTCACCCAATGTCACCCAAAATTTGAGTTTTTCATAAAACTGAAAGGTTTTTTTCCCCCTGAAGACTATTTCAAATCTCCAATGATGTTAGCTTAATCATCACATCCAAAAAATTACTTCTGGTTCCTTGTGGAAATTGCTTCTTTGTTTGAGGATTTTGGTATAGTATGCACATTGTTATGTTCCCAGGAATAGCATAATGATGTATGCTGTTGAGAGACAGACATTAGAGATATCAGAACGAATGAATATTTAGACGTGCAGTTGCCAGACAATCTGCTGAGTATCTGTAAGTAATGTGTAGCCCCCCTTTAATGTCATGAGATGTGGATGGGAGGGAGCTTTTTCAATTATCAGGTTCAGTACCTACAGTTTACACTTGAGGAAACTGGCCCAAAGAAATTGTTCAAGTCATTTGTTTAAGGCCACTCAACTACTTAGAGTGATAAAGCCAAAGGGAATGCCAAAGTTTCATAACTTTCAGTCATCCGAGCAACTTTCTACTTTACCGTACTTTTTCTTATACTATATAACACTGACAATAAATGGTTTCAATATATAATGAGTGTTAAAAAATCGACTTACCTCTTATCAATTTAGGAGACAACCAAAAGAACATACTTTGTTGTGATAAATGTGAAATCATTGGTTTCAAAACAACACTTAATAAAGTATTTTCATCCCACCAGTCTATTAATGCACACTCTATTAATTATCTACAATACGTGTAACAGATAGACCCAGATGGCCTTGTAAAGTATTTGTGGTTATATCTATCTTTCTATTATAGCATTAAATATGGAACTGCTTCAAGTAGAAGTATAGACAAAGATGAAAGCATAAAGCTCAGATTTGGCTTGGTGTCTGGAAGAAGATGGGTTATGAACCATTAGAAAAATACAAGGATCTCATTTGAGAGTTGTGAACAGGAAGGGCTTCCTAGTCAGGTGTATTGTAATGAGGGAAAGTAGGATTATTAAATGGATCCTGTGGGTTCCTCCTAAGTCCTATGGTAGAGGACTTCGACAGCTTGATGGGCAGAAGCCAGTGAATGTCAGTACTGAATCCTGGGAGATTTTGGCAATGATCTTTAAATCAGGGAGTTCAGAGTGATTAAAACTGTGGAAAGAAAGAGAAAGATAAAAGATAGAGGTTGACTTATTACATGACAAGCCCAAGCAAGAATAGGATAGCTACAGAAATGCAAAAAGTTCCAGAAGAGAACTGTACACACCCATGAAACTGGAACCTCATGTTATCAGCCCTAAATACTGGAACTCTTTGTCTTCCTATTTCTTTTGCAAATATAGCTAACAAGAAACATGGTAAAATCTAGTTTTAATTTTAAGGCATGTCTAGCCTATTTCTTGGTAACACTACAGATTAAAATTAATAATTTATTAGCTTCCCAAGAGAGTGTCATTGATTTGGGGTATGATCCAACTCTTCTCATTTTCAGATAAGGAAACTGACTCACAAAGGTGTGTAGCAGATATCTCTGAGCACAGAAATGTCCTGAAAAACATTAAAATGAGGAGTATCTGAGTGACTTTGAACTGCTCAGAGTCTTCTAGATAGTGAGCATCAGGATGGAGTTCAGGCCTGAAAACAACCCTTCCTATGACTCTTCCCGCTGTTGGTATGATTCACCGTGAAATAGCAGTGCTGGAAGTCACCAAGTGCTGCTTTATTCATCAAAGAAAGTTTGTTCATATTCAGCATAACATTAGTGCTAAGGTCTAATGCTTTGGGAGTGTTAAATATGAATTTCAGTTAACCTACACATTCAGTTAACCAGCTTAACTATTCTCTAGCCAGTCTGGGTGCACAGCCACTCATTGTAGTGGAAGCAGATGATGAAGTTAACCATGACGGTCACCTTTGAGGGAGGCCATCAGCACACCCATGAGACCCAAGAAGACCCAGCTCTCCAGATCCCCCAGAATCACGCAGGCCACCCTCTCCCTACTTTCATCGCTCAAAAGATCACAAGGAACTACTGTGCTGCTGAACACAGAAAGCAAGGTTTCCCTGCGATACCCCCACCTGGTAACAGAGGCTCCTGGAGAGCATTTTAGAGGTAGGTAGGTTCCCAACCTTCAACCTAGACTCTCTAACTTAGTCCTAGAATAAGGCCCAGAAATCTGCATTTTAAGATCTTCCATGAGGAATTGGAATATACAGCCATTTGAAGATCACAGCCTATAATGTTCTATATTAAATAGAATTTTGCAGAGATTTGAAAGCATAAGTGATGTTAATTTTTCCAGCAATGCCAACCCCCAGAGGAATCTTATGGTCATAGACCATGAAAGTCTTGATCCAGACCAAGTTTGCTTTTTACCTAGAAAGTCGCCTTTGTCCCTCTGTATTCCAAACAGAGGCTAAGCCCCAGAACTTGTGCCTGTCATCTGGTGGTAGTTACTGCTGTGCTTGGGATTTTGGAAAGACTTCTGTTTATTTGGCATGCTCCACACAGCCCTGTCAGGCTCTGGAGATTTGTGGCATTTGCAGAACTTACAAGACAGGCAACGTAAAAATATATAATTCATAGAGTGAAATATTTTGGAAGCCCCTTCACTTTTACAAATTGGCCATAAAATAGAAACCACAGTTGCTAAGAATGAATAATCATTTGAGGTGGGGTTGATGAGTCTTTTGGTGCATACTTCTTTATAGGACACCCAGAGAAAGAGTAAGGATTCAGAATTTGTGTGTAAATAATAGTAGGTTCTTTCAAGTGGGAGATGTATTTCCTTGATACCTGCTGAAGAACATGGGGATTTCTAGACTGATGTCTTTTAACAGTCTTTAAATTTATCATGTGAGGGTGTTTGCATGTCTTACAGAGATTCTAAGTGTGTGTAGCATTTTATTTGTTTCCCTATAAGTTGCTGCTTCCTCTTTTTCCCCTTTCTCAGTAGAAATGGTTCACAATACCCAAGGCAGGTGTGCACATGACTGCCCAGGATACCTGAGGAGGAGAGAGAGGAAGCTCAGCCTGCTGCTTTCTTTCCCCATTAGTGGTACTGACACTCAGGGCTTATATTAGCTTGCTAGAATGAGTCCCCCGAATGGAGGCTGGAGCTAATAGGCTCCTGTCCATTCCACTCAAGCATTCTGGAGACTTGGGTAATGGTTGAGTAATGGCTGATGATACTGGTTGTGATGGTTGACTCTTGAAAAATAGCATGTTCAATGAGGCTGGTTACATGCACGACCTAAGAAAGGAAATAGTATCTCTGTCACAGAAGTCAAAGTAAAAGTCCCTTTCCCCATTTCATTTTAGTGTATGTTAAAGAGAGTGTCATCCTAGGGGTCAGGAGAGTTCAGCCTTCTATTGTTGTGTGCCACTTTTTAGTTTTGTGACCATGAAAATGCCAAATGATCTCTCTGGGCTTCAGTTTACTCATCAGAGTATAATCATAATGTCTTCCTCACAGGGATTTTGAGAGGATGAAGTGGCATAATAGAAGGGAAAGTTCTAGCCAAGTTAAACACAGATTGGACTGGGGGTTGGGGTGATAAAGGGTGAAAGTGTAGGTTAAGGTATGAGCTGGAAGGCAGGGAGAGGGGCACACAGGGAGCCACTTAGACATTAGTAGTGATGCTTAAGGCATTTGATAATGTGAACTCTTAGAGAAATGCACAGCTAGAGTAAAAGACAATGAAGTTATTTGATTTAGGTTTTGTTAACAAGGATGTAAAAAGGCCAGAGCCTAGGCAGATCAGTTTCTTTCTTCACTATCTTTCCAGAAAGTACACTTTAAATAAAAGATGACAGTGATTTTTAAAGCACACCTTCTTCACTTTAAAACCTCATCCAACACTTTCACGTGGTTTAACCTGCCTCATTTGCCTGTTTTCAGCACATTACCTAAGTTCTTTTAGGAAATGATTTTAAATTCGAGAGAGGTTTGTTTGTGATGGTGCATGATATGTTTTGGAAAGTCACAGTCTGATTCCAGAAGCTTTATGTGATAACACGTTTCCCAGAATATTCCTGCCATGCAGCTGTACATCAGTGTTCAGAAAAATGAGGTTTCTCTCTCCTTTTTTTTCTATTATTATTGCAGATTTAGCTGCAAGTGTGGTGCAGGGATTTCTATTCTTACATAAGTGTCAATTATAAATAAAGCATTCCTAACTGTATTTTGAGAGGTTCCCGCAAGACTGATAAAACAATTGGAGTTAACTTTTTAAAAAAATGAATTTACCAAGAATCTAAAGGTAAATAACATCTTTGCTTATCAGCAAAAGGAAGTAGAGAGATAATAAGCCTGCTCCTATATAAATTCATTAAGCAATTTAAGAGAAATTGTTTTCACCTAAAGTTTCTATGTAACTAAACCAATTCTTTATTGAAATCTGCTGAGATCTTCCTGCGTTCTCGGATTAAAGTACTTAACCTATAAGGAAACTCACATATCTTCCAGGTTGTCAATGCAGATATAACAATTCTCCCTTGATGTTCCATGTTGTACTATAAGACAGGAAAAAATGCATTTACCCTAATAATTGAGTGATTTCATTCTGTGGAGGAATTAAATTTTGTTCTTATGCTGGCAGCTATGTCCCAAGAGTGGTCTATACCCCACCCTTGTTAATAACAGAAAAGTGAAACTTACAAAACACTATTTTTACTATGTTTACATTAAGCATGAAGCCTACTGAGTAGGGACCTCCCTGAGAACATAATTGATTTCTCTGAATATCAGAGTTGCCACAGTTGTCAGAGGAAAGACTTTTAAGGGGTACTTAATGATTAAATCACGAGTCAAAGTGGCTTGTTATAATGACTGTCTCTTTACCCTGATGATTTTTACTAGCATATAGAAAGATGAGTGTATCTGAGAGTCTCTTGGCTTCACATTTTAGTGGAATCATTGTGGTAATTAGTGTTAAACAGCACATTCAATCCCACACAGCAACCAATACCTATCAAAATTTCAGTGGCCTCTCTTTTGCAGAAACTGACAAGCTGATTTTAAAATTCCTATGGAGCCAGGTGTGGTGGTGCATGCCTATAATCCCAACACTTGGGAGCTTGAGGTAGGAGGATTGTTGTGAGTTTGAGACCAGCCTGGGCTATGTAGTGAGTTCAAGGCCAGCCTGAATAACATAGTGAGACCCTGTCTCAAAAACAAAAACAAAAAACCCAAACAAACAAAATACCTCTGGAAATACAAGGAACCAAGAATGAGCAAAAAAAAAAAATCTTGATCAAGAACAAAATTGTAGGTATTCACCCTTCCTAATTTCAAAATATATAACAAAGCCATTGTAATCAAGACTGTGTGGTACTGCCATAAAGACAAACATGTAGATCAGTGGAATAGAATTGTGAATCCAAAAATGGGCCCTTAATTTTATGATTAGTGGATTGTCAACAGGAGTGCTAAACAGGTAAATGAAAAAAGAATAATATGTTCAACAAATGGTATTGGAATGATTAGGTATCTACATGCAAAAGAATGAATTAGACTATCTTACATCATACACAAAATTAATTCAAAATGGATCAAAGACCTAAATGTTACAACTAAAATTATGTCATTGTTAGGAAGAAAACATAGGTATGTATCTTTGTGATCTTGGATTAGGCAGTAGTTTCTTAGATAGAACACCAAAGCACAAGCAACCTAAAAAAATTAGATAAATTGCACCCATCAAAATTTAAAACTTTTGTGGTTCTAATGACACTGTCAAGAAAGAAAGTGAAAAGACAACCCAGAGACTAGAAAAACATATTTGTAAATCATCTATTTGGAAATCCAGGATATATGTATATATAAAATTCAAAAGTAGCAATAAAAAGGCAACTGAATTTTACAATGAATGAAAGATTTAGAAACATATTTCTCCAAGGAAAATATATAATGGCCAAAAAACACATGAAAAGATACTCAGCATCATTAGTCACTGGGGAAATGCAAGTCAAGCCCACAATAAGATACCACATCACAACCACTAAGATGTCTATAATAAAAAATAAAAACAGAAAAACAACAGTAACGCATGTTGACAAGGGTATGGAGAAACTGGAACTCTCGTAGATTGCTTATGGGAATACAAAACAGTGCAGCTGTATTGAAAGGACTCTGGCTGTTCCATAAAAAAATTAAACATTGGGTTGCCATAGATCTAGCATAAATCTAGGTATGTATGTTGGAGAATTAAAAACATGTGTTCACACAAAACCTGTACACATTTGTTCATAGCAGCATTACTCATAGTAACCAAAAAGTTGGAATAATCCACATGTCCATTCACTGATGAATGCATAAACAAAATACAGTATATACATTGTGAAGACACTGTTTTGAGAACATTCTACCCCTGACTTTTTTGGGAGAAGCTTACTTAAAATTAAGGATTCACAAATTCATTTTCAGCCATTGTCCTTTAAACAGCAGCAGACTATCTTGAGCAATTATGTGATGTATCTGTGAGGCCATTAAAACACAGTCTTCAGAACAACAACAAAAATACAGTATATATGTACCATGAAATAGTACTCACCCATATTAAAGAGTGTAGTATTGACTTATATTACAACATGGATGAACCTAGAAAATATTCTGTTAACTAAAAGCTAGACATAAAAGAACATGTTTTACAATTTCATTTATGTATTTGTCCAGAATCTTATAGGCAAAATCTTGAGACAGAAAGTAGATAAATGATCTCCAGAGCCTAGACTGGGGAGAAAATGGAAAGTGTTACTAGCAGAATGAGGGTTCTTTTGGTGGTGATAAGAATGTTCTGGAATTAGATAGTGGTGGTAGTTGTATAACTTAATGAATATACTAAAAATTCCCTAAATTGTACACTTTACAAAGATGAATTTTGTAGTGTATCAATTATAACCTAGTTTTTAACATTACTATATTTTTCTTGATCACACTATAAAACTGAGTTGTTCTAATAAAATATGATTTGCAAAAGATGTTTTCATTAAGGTGCATATTTTTTATTCTATTCAGGATATTAGTACATTTTAGGTATACATTCATCTTTGGGAATTTGTACTTGTACATGATATATTTTGGTTCTTGTGTTTTTCCCCATTTCCCTTCCTACCCTCCCAACCCTCCACCCCTCTGTATTTACAAAAGCTTTGTTTCCACTTTTGCTTTCATTTCCCATATTTCTTTCCTTCCCTTCTTTCCTCTCCCCCTTCCCTACTTGCCCTTCCCTTTTGGACCTTTTCTTCCTATTTTACATTATCTGTTACATGTTTTGGTCCTCGTTTACTCTTGCAGTTTCTCACACCAGAGAAACTATTCTGTATTTTCACTTAAGAATATGGCTTCAGTGTACATCCATTTAGCTACAAATACCTCTAGTTCTTTATCATTCTTTATGGTTGAGTAGTACTCAATTTTATATATATTTTTTAAACCCACACCTTTTTTATTCAGTCACCAGTTGATGTGCATTTGGGCGGTTTCCAAGATTTAACTATTACAAACTGTGCCACTGTAAACCTGTGTGTGCATATATTGTTGTGGTATGATGCTTTTAAATCTTTTGGGAATATACTCGGAAGGGGAATAGCTGGGTCAAATGGAACCTCTAATCCTAGTTCTTTGAAGAATTTCCACACTGATTTCTATAATGGTTTTACCAGTCTACACTTCCACAACAGTGGACAAGGATTCCTTTCTCCCCACAGCCCCACCAGTATTTGTTATTAGTTGATTTCTTTTTTTTTTTTTAAGAGCAGGAAAAATTTATTGGGAGAAAGCAAGCTTCTGCCTAAGAGAGACAGAAGTGGGACCAGAAAGTGCATTGCCAGCTCACCCCACTTTTCAAAGATGTTTTATACAACAAAACCATGTGGTGAGGAGGGTACAAAGTGGGGAAAAACTATAAGACCCAATGGAAATTTACAAGGTGGGCATGAGATGGGACAAAACCATGACCAACTAATAAGATTACAAGTACAGTCACCCAGGTAACATTGATTAAATGGGGATCAAATGGGAAGACAAATCACATACAAGGAATTTCCCATTTAGAATATCAATCACTGATATCTATCTCTAGGGGAAGTAGTACTTCTTTTCCTTTTTATAGTGCTAACCAGTGAATGTGCCTCAATTGTTCTCCATGTTGGTTCCTTGCTGTGTTGGCTCCTGGAGGGCTGGTCCCATCTAACTGCACACAAGATATCTAATTAATTTATCTATCTCCAATATTCCCCCCTCTGAAGAAGTACCCCTAACTGCTGTGAGGGGGCAAAGGGCAAAGACCATTCTGGCTACTTCCAGCTGAAGAGGGTCATAGTTGTGATCAGCAGTTAGAGTTACTCTACAGAGTCTATCTAAAGGCCCTCAATAGGTGCCAGGCATTGTCATCTTGGTGGCCATATAGCTTTGATTCTGGAGGAGACAAAGCCAAAGAAACAGTTAATACATGGACCAAATTATAAGGTCAGCAGGATTGCTATGAATATATAGCCAACAAGGGTTTCCACTGGGAGGAACTAGTAATAGCCTCCCACAAAGAGGATAAAGAAAAGATCCAGGGAACTTCAGAATCCCAACATAGAACTCGTATTGTATAGTTTAGCAGTTACGAGCTGTTTAGAAGGTCGATCTGTTGGATCCTGGTAAAAGAAGTCTGACACATTTGTCATTGGTTCCATTTGTATGACTTCTTAGAGTTTGGCAGCCTCTAGGCAAGAATAAACAAAACTTTTAAGAAATTAGAAAGAAAAAGAAATTAGAACATGTATAATCTAAGCATGAGCACACTAGAATGGAAGGGGAGGTTGGGAAGAAAGCCACACTTAGAAATTGAAATAGTGATAGCAACCTGCTGGCTCTTATAGATTCTACCATAGTTTTTTCCTAATGATCCATAAGTGTGAGCAGCTACTGATGTAGCTAGAAACTGACAGAAGGATTCAGCAATTGGAGCCCCGTTTTACATCTAGCTTTATTACTGTAGCATTATTTTATACCTCTTTTGGTTATTCTTTTCTGCTGGGTGTTTAAGACCAAGTTAAAGTGAGACCTGTGTCAATCAGTATGGACCTCTTGCCATCTATCAAGGTCAGTTAAGTCTCCTCAGGCATTACTTTGGAACCATGCATAGAGCCTCTCAGCTTCTCTGTCAGTGTCAGCCATCAGGATGGTCACAGCCTTGCCTGACCATGTTGCTTTCTTTCAGTGAAAGCGTGGGAGATTTTTCCCCCTTGGTGACCCTCCTTTGGCACACAGTACATTTGTCCTCTGGTGTCCAGCAATTTCCCTGATCAGGAGGTTGTGTGACTTATGAAAGATGTAGATCCTGTAGAAAAGGTTCCCTTATGTCCTGGATTGAGGGGCCAGGGCCAAAATATTGACTGTCCTCATAACCCAGTTACCTTTCTAGTTTTGGTCTCCAAACTTTAGTTGTTGAACCCCCAGAAGAGAAGATCAGTGACATAAGCATTTCAGTGGAGCAGTGAGCTTAAGTATTATAATAGTTAAAACATCAAGCACTTTTGAAGTATAATGATCATTTAGAGGGCTGTTAATTTCTTATCAACCATTGTTGTTTTAGTAGTTGAATCCCTGCAGAATGTTAACAGACAACCATTATATATTATAGAGAAAGTTAAGATTAAGAGCTACACATGGTATTTTAGCATGACAATCATGATGACATTTTCTTTGTATCACTTACATGTCCATCTTAGTATGGAAACAATACCTTACTTAGAAAACTTGTGCACCCAGAAGGCGTGAATACATATATCATGAAATAACAATGAGTATGAGTTACATGAAACCCTTTGTCCCTTAATTTTGTTTTGTACCAAGAACATTTTAGATAAAGCCTTGTTTTCCCACAGAAAACTTAGACCGTGACCAATGTATACATATCCCAATAATATGTTTAACAATGTATTTCCCATGAGGCTGTGGAAATTATTGGTATCACCTTTGTGAATAAATTTTTTTCCAGGCAGCCACTCCTTTATTTATCAAGGGGAGTCCTGTCCAGTAGCTTTCCTAAGCCGAAGAGTCTTTATTTAATTATCTTAACAAATTTTAAGATGACCTGTGAAAGCCAGATCATAACAGTTAATACATTATTTTTGAGCAATGAAAGATTCTAAGATGTCTAAGTTATACATAGACACCAATATGTACTGTATTTATAAAACCAGTTGACGTTATTTGGATCATCTGGCGACCTGGGGGAAACATGTCTTTAATTATATTTATCTGTAAGCCAACTTGAATTACAGACAAACATCTTTAAAAAAATCCAAGATACTAAAAAGAAAACAGCTCAAACATAACAGCTGTATGTGTTGTAACAAATTGAACACACAGACACATGCATAAAACAACTTATTTATAAACCGGAGTGCACTCAGATATATCTGGCCAAGTTGTATTAAAATAACTTTTATAATTTTTAGGTTTATAACTATAGAATGTTATTCTTTTTTTTTTTTTTTTTTGGTACCGGGGATCTAACTCGGGACCTTGCACTTGCAAGGCAGGTGCTGGAACCACTGAGTTAAATCTCTGGCCCCAGGTTTATAACTATAAAAAAGACTAGTCAGAACTTTGTACCTCAATTAACAGAGATCTCTTGTAGTAAGAATCAAGAGGAATAAAAATCTTCTACACCTGTGAAAGCAAAGACCAATTTAAGATAGGCCCTAAGCTGATGGTTTATCTGACTGGAATACTCAGCAATACAGGCTTCTCATGGTTGCTTTTATAGCTACAGTTGCTTAATAGCCACAGGTAATTGTTCCCTCTAAAGGGACAAACTGTTAAAGGTAATTTTAACTATCTCCAGTGAGTGTCTGCTCAGGCCAGGTTTGCATGTAGAAGAGACTAGGCGACCCTCTTTGGAGCTAAGTATGAATTCGATGCAGTGAGGGAAGAAGGCCTGCCAAGGCTCCAACCTGGTGTGCTGCACATGTCTACCCATGACTATTTTTTTTTTTCATTTTGAAAAGAAACAAAGGAAAAGAAGGCACCCATCTATCCTTTTTTGTTCTGTGCCCAATCTAAGGTGTCCTTAGACTTTATCTCATCCAGTGCCAGTAGCGGCTGACTAGAGGTGCAAGGAAGTGGCCAGAGCCAGGTTAGCTGTTCTTACCATTCTCTAATTTTGCCTGAGGGCTGAAAGACAGATCAATCTGAACCAAAACTTTTACATTTATCTTTTGAGAGTTTCAAGATTAAACCCAGACCAGTTTTCTATATGGCCCAGAGATAAATGAAGGTCAGCTTTACTCTGGAAGGATTCCAGGGAGGGGAAACTCACCATTCTGGAAGCTTTGTCTTGAAATCCAGCAGCCACAGAAGAGGGAAGTCCCTTGAATTAAACTGCATTATTTCTCAGGAGCAGGGCAGTAGAGAAGGGACAGAAGAGTGCCTTTCAGTATGGCACAAGAACTAAATCTTAACCATCTCTGGCGTAGAAGGACAATTGAGATCAGGAGGTTTTCCAGAGTGGATCTGTAATCCTTACCAAACCATGTCTCCAGAGACAAAAGCTATGATTGACTCCAACTGAATTGCCAAGGAGAAAATCAAACCAATAATCAAAGAACCGGAATGGCTGCTTTTTTGCCTCTTTAGAGAATAAAAGTGTTCTAAGTATATTCTTTAGGGCTTTTCTTTTTCAGTAAATTATTTTGAATCTATAATATCAAATTTATGACTTAAATATCATGCAGGCTGTTGCGCAGCTCCCTGATCTTGTAGAAACACTCCTAAAGCCATGTCTCACCTTCTATTAACATACAAACTGAAATGGTGTCCTGTGGCAGGCACTTAGAAGTGCTTGTTTGAGCTTCTGGAATGCAGTCTGGGAATAAGTTCCCAGGTATCTGTCTCTTGGGTTTTTCTCTAAGCTACTAGAGGGGTCACACAATCTCACTGTATCCTGCTATCTGAAGGCCACAAAAGCCTGTGATTTCCAGGAATCTCCTTAGCTGTTTTAGAGTCTTGGGATGTGGAAAGGAAAGAACTGGTTTAATTCTTTCTTCCCCCAGTCTTTGGGTTCCCTTAGATATAATAAGGCCTAAATATTTTACCTCAAGGCCGCAAAGTTGTGGCTTAGATCTACAAACATTAGTACCCCTGTCAGAAAATTCAGCAGAGCACAGGTGTCTTGGCTAGAAAGCTCTTCTGAAGGGGCACATAATAACAAACCATATACATATTACAAGACTAATTTGGAAAAAATTATAGTATTTTCTTCTATCAAATCAGGATCCAGGGATGTCCTCATATTTTTCCTGATAGTTGACAATTTAAAATAATTGAAGGGCTTAGTTCTAATGTTTCTTTGACCTTCAAGAATGCATGCCTGAAAATGTCTTCTATTTAATCTCCTATCTGATTGGCAGGCCAGTGGGGGTCTTGTATAGGAACTGCTTGTGTTCCAGTAGGACCCAGTTGTTCCCCTGGTTGCCTGTCTTTTGAGGTTCCAAAATTAAGATAATATTTGTCTCTACGTGTAGTAGCAGCTTGTAATATTACTTGTCTCTCATTAGAAATCAATGTTAGATTTAAGAGCAACATTACACCTTTCTAATCTAGTCCATAGGTGTGAGTAAATTCTCAAAAGATCTCAATGTTCATATCAGAATCATCTGAAAACTTTTTTAGGTCTCATTTGATCTGTCTTAGATCACTGAGAGAAAAAGACACATGAACACAGGTAGTCCCATATTTACCATTTACTTTCTGGAAGGGATATTGTTTTTGAGGGACCTGAACAACTTAGCTAAGGATGGATATAACCTCATAGAGATTAATTATGCCTGGCCTAGAAACTCCACCCTCAGCACCTGGTAGTTAGGGCAAGGAGTAGCCTCAGGCCTAGAGGTACTCTGAGTGTCTTAAGGGTGAGGTGTCTCTCATTTTTCTATGGCCCACCTTTACATTTGAACACAAGCAAGAATTACTTCTTAATGTAAAGAAAATCTCAACATAAGATGGTTTTGACCATTTTTTCTCTCTTACAGTATAATTCTAATTGTGAGATAGCATCATAATACTTTCCTCTGTGTACTTGGCTTTAGGAGGTAGGCACACCACGCTCAGGTGTAGAGAAATACTAAATTGTTCCTTAATACATTCCAAAGGAGTAAGAGGTTCAGATATGGAGCTCCTAAACTGAAACAAGAGAAACAAATATGGTGTCCCATAAGCCTCTGCTTGATTCCTGTGCCCACTAGGGCTTCCCCAGGGTGTCCCCCAAGGTTTATACAGCTCCAGGGTAGGTAGCTACCATCTGGAGAGAGAACCAGCAAATAAAAGCTGACTGGACTATCTACCCTTTACCAGCACTCAATCTTATCTTATCTTCCTCAGGTAACTCATATCCATACTTCAGTAGGTACTCTCAAAGCACAAGTTACAATTGGCTTTAACCATAACAATCTTGTTTAGAGAAGGAAGTGTTGCTAGCAAACCAAGAGCTTTAAACCACTGCTTTCTAGTTCCTTGAAAGAAAGAAGAAAATAGGTCAACAGTCAAATTAGGGCACTTTTCCTGCAAAAGAGATCACCTCCAGAGATTGTTCAGAGATTTGCCCCTGGGCCCTAGGGCAGAGAAGGCTCTGAGAAATTTCTGTTGTCTGTCCAGGCATTTAGGCAACTTTTAGTAGCAGCAATACAAGGCTACTCCTTTAAGGTCCATTTAAAATTCACTAAGTATTTGAAACTCATAGATCCTCCTAGCAACCACAAGCTACATAGTAAAGGCACTCCTATGGGCTTCCTCTGCATGCATGAATGAAGGGAAAGGCTAGCTAAGATAGTCCCATATTCTAGTTAGCATGTAAAAACACAAATGCAAGTTACTGATTGTTATTTTCCCTAGTGCAAGACAAAACAGTTGTTGCAAGTTGCCTTAGTCTAACCTTCTGGAAGGAATAGCAGTCTGACTACAAGGCATTCTCAAATGAACCCCCAACAAGTTGGAGAAAAGTTTAAGGGGAGTTTTTAACTCACTAGCAGAGATAAAAAGTCCAAACAAAGCTCAAGCTGGTTAAACATCCCAAAAAATCACCATATTGCATTTTATAAGTCCACTGTCAATGTTCCAAAGTCCGTAACCTGTCAGCAAAGGTATTTTTTCCCCTACACATATAAATGATGTAGACTATGTCTAGGGGGAGAAAAGGTTCAGATACCTTTTACTCTATCAAATATTTGTTTTGACATTTGTCTAGATGTCTGTCTTACTAGTAGTAGAGAAAGCAGTCCAAACCTGTAGCTCAATGCTTAATGGAGGCTTAAGAAAGATGATTCTGAGACAGAGGATTTCTGATGATCACTGACAGAGTTCCCCTTTCACCTCTCTGAGGAGTCCAATTAGGGACAAGATGTGGAGATTTTCTGCTGGTTACCCAGATGGACTGTCGGGAGCTAGTTTTTTCTGAATGACCTTTGGGTATCTGCCAGAGAGTAGCCCTGGCCATGACCCCTCAGTTGTCACCTCAGTTTCTGCTAGTTCCACGCAATCAGAGATCTGTCTCTGAAAGGAACCCAATTGCCTATCTGGTCAGCGTTCCACCTGCCATTGGTGTCAATGGGAGTAGGATTCACCAGAGGGCAACTGGAGAAACCTGTCCTCTGCTCTGAGAGTGGCAGCTGCCCTAAAGGCAATTACTAACTGGCAGAGTAACCACTGTTTGGCATTCTATAAGGGACAGATAAAAGCCTGAACTGTCTTTATTTGAGATGATTTCATAAGAGACCCATTTTACAACATTTTTAAGCAACTAAGTCCAAATGCAACATATACAAAACAAGAATAAAATGTAAATTTAACAAAAGACAATGCATAAGAAAAGCAAGAAATTTGCAAACATTTAAAACACAACTTAAAATTAAAACACTTTTGAAACAAAACCCAAAGCAAAGGCCAGAATTTATGAATCAAAAACCAGAATCTATGAAACAAATAGCCAGAGCCTATGAAATTAATAGTAACAATCTATGAAGCAAAAAAACCAAAGTTAGAACCTATGGAACAAAAGCAAACTCTTAGCTCTAACCAGTAATCTCGGTGGAAGACCTCCAAAATGATATAGGGGGGAAAAGATGTAACTCCCAAACCTACCAGATATCCGAAATGCGAGTTCTTCTTCTCTAAAATTGAAGAATTAATTCTAGGAACAATGGAGGTTAAGAGTAGGGAAAATTTATTGGGAGAAAGAAAGCTTCTGCCTAAGAGAGACAGAAGGGGGCCTGGAAAGTGGGTTGCCCCGGTTGATTTCTTGATAGCAGCCATTCTTTCTGGCATGAGATGAAAGCTCAGTGTTGTTTTCATCTGCATCTCTCGAATGACCAGTGATGTTGAACATTTTTTCATATGTTTATTTGCTGATTCTACTTCTTCATCTCAGAAATGTCTGTTCATTTCAGAAGCCTATTTTTGGATTGGGTCTTTAAATTTGGTTCTGATTTTTTTAAGTTCTTTATATATTCTAGATAGTAGTCCTTTGTCTGAGGAACAGCTGGTGAAATTTTTTTTCCACATTGTGGGTTGTCTCTTCAGTCTGTTGGTTTCTCTTTCTGTGCAAAAGCTTTTTAATAAGATGAAATCCCAGTTGTTGATTCTTTGTGCTAGTTCCTGTGTGACTGAGGTTTTGTTCATAGACTTTTCCTACACCACTGTCTTCAAGAGTTCTACCTAACCTGTCTTCCAGCAGGCTTAGTGTTTCTGTTTTCGTATTTAGATCTTTGATCCATTTTGATTTTAGTTTAGACCATGGTGAAAGATGTTGGTCTAATTTTAATCTTTGGCAAATTGAGACCCAGTTTTACTAGCACCGTTTATTAAAGAGGCTGTCTTTCCTCCAGTGAGGGTGTTTGGATCCTTTGTCAAAGATGAAGTGGCTGAGTGTATCTGGATTTGTTTCTGTGTCTTCAAATCTGCTCCATTGATCCTTGGGTCTGTTTCTTTGACAGTACCATGCTGTTTTCATCACAGTAGCTTTGTAGTATAGTTTCAAGTTGGGGATTGTGATACCCCTTGCCTTGTCTTTATTGCTTAGAATTGCTTTTGCTATTATGGGTATCTTCTTGTTCCAAATGAATTTTTGGATTATTTTCTCTAGTTCTGCAAAATATGCTGTTGGGATTTCAATCAGGGTTACATTGAATCTATATAGCAGTTTTGGAAGTATGGCCATTTTCACTATATTGGTACTTCCTAACCAGGAACAAGGGATGTCTTTCCATTTTCTGGTATCCTCTTCAATCTCTTTTTTTCAGAGTGCTGTAGTTTTCAAAGTAGAGGTCTTTTACTTCTTTCATTAGATTGGTTCCTAGACATTTCATTTTGGGGGATGCTATTGTGAAAGGAATTGTTTCCATAATTTCTCTCTCAGTGAGTCTGTTGTTCATGTACAAGAAGGTTATTGATTTTTGACTGTATGCCTTGTATCCAACTACTCTACTGAATCTGACTATTAAGTCTAGGAGTCTCTTGGTGGAGTTTTGGGGTTCTTCTATATAGTGTATCATGGCATCTGCAAATGATTCTTTAACTTCTTCCTTTCCTATCTTTATTCCTTTTATTTATTTTTCTTGTCTAATTGCTGTCACTACTGTTTCCAGGACTATATTGAACAGGAGTGGTGATAATGGACATCCTTGTCGTATTCCTGATTTTAGTGTGAAAGATTTCAGTTTTTGAGCCTTTAGTGTGATGTTGGCTATTGGTTTTTCATAGATAGCCTTAATCAAGTTGAGATAAAGACCTTCTATTCCAATTTTCTGTAGAGTTTTTATCATGAATGGGTGTTGGACTTTGTCAAATGCTTTTTCTGCATCTATTGTGATGATCATATGGTTTTTGTCCTTGACTCTGTTAGTATAGTCCATTAAACTTATTGATTTACATGTGGTGAACTGTCCTTGCATCCCTGGGATGAATCCAACTTGGTCAGGGTATATGAACTTCTTGATTATCCTCTATATTCTATTTGCCAGTATCTTATTGAGGATTTTTGGATCTATGTTCCTTAGCGAGATTGGCCTGTAATTCTCTTTTTTGGTTGAGTCTTTCTCTGCTTTCGGGATCAAGGTAATGGTTGCTTCCAGGAATGAATATGGAAGTATTGCTTCCTTTTCAGTTTCATTAAAGCATTTGAGAAGTAGTTACATTAGCTCTTCCCTTAATTTCTTGTAGAATTCAGCAGTAACGCCATTAGGACCTGGGCTTTTCTTTGTTGGTAAATTTTTAATTACTTTTTCAATTTCATTGATTGACATTGGGTTATTTAGAATTTTTAAATCTTCTTGGTTCAACTTTGGTAATTCAAGGTGCATATTTTTATATAATGTATTCTTTGAAGAAACAAAAGAAGGTTTGTAATCAACCTTATAGTCTGCATGAAACTGCCAGTATTATGTAGTGGTGCACATAGAACGATTCTGTCTTGAGTTATGATGTGGAGATATATATTCCTTCTTCTAAAATAAGGAAAGCACTATGTTTTAATCCCAACGATTCATACTTTCTCTCTGTTCTTCTCACAGGTCCTTCCTTTCCCCAGCCAGGTGGTGTACAATAGGGTCGGCAAGTGTGGGAGTCGCACTGTGGTCTTGCTTCTGAGAATCTTGTCAGAGAAGCATGGATTCAATTTGGTCACATCAGACATTCACAACAAAACCAGGCTTACTAAAAATGAACAAGTAAGTGGACTTTTGTCATCCTTAAAGTCTATTTTGCTTCAATTCATTTGAATAAAATACAGTTGGTGGCCTTTAAAGTTATCACATTTTATGCCTAACATTGTTTAACAGGGATAGATTCTTATTAGTTTCCTTACTTGATAGAAGAGCAAATATGATTAGGGTAGTTATGCCCTTTTAACTACCAGAAAGAAAGTAACGATAAATAAATAGCCTATGTTATAATTTTATTATAATTCTTAAATTTGGCTTTCCCCTGCATTTAAGTCTTAGAACTTACTCATCTGATTATTCTTAAATATCTCTATCAATGGAAACCATACTTAGTTTTCATAAGACACAGTTGCTAGATTTTAATTTCTACTATTGAAGAAGGTCCAAGAAACCCAGAGAGCATAAAACAAAGGATAACAGAAGGAGTGGACATTAGGATATTCAGGAATGTCCTAGAGAAGAGAACGCAAAATATAATATGTAATTATGTTGTGGGATTTTATACAGATTAACCTACATTTGTCCTATTTTTTTTTTTTTTTTTTTTTTGGTACCAAGGATCGAACTCTGGTCCTTGCGCTTGCAAGGCAGGCAGCAGAACCACTGAGCTAAATCCCCAGCCCCATTTGTCCTATTTTTTTTTTTTTTTTTTTTTTTTTTGGTACCAAGGATCGAACTCTGGTCCTTGCGCTTGCAAGGCAGGCAGCAGAACCACTGAGCTAAATCCCCAGCCCCATTTGTCCTATTCTAAACATGCAAAAGTAAAATTTTTACAGTTGTAATTGTGCATGGAGAAATGTAGATGAAATATTGACAACAGTTTACCAATGGTATATAGATTGTTTGATCCAGAAAGGGTTAAAGACAAAGTTTCTCTTCTCTAAAATATAGGTTAGCTCTCATCTGTTTGGAATGGTTGGCTTGTCTGGAAGCCAGGGAACAGACTAGACAATCTTTGTAGCTTCTTTCCAGCCCTATGATTATTTGATATATTTACAGAACCTCTAGCATAATCTGTGTATTATGTAGTTGAGTCATTTCTGGTTCCTGTGGTTGGTGTGACCTAAAATATGTTTCATTACTTAGTTATTGCAGATTTCTATTAAATTATTAGACAAGTTTTTAAAACCTAAGGCAAAAGTAGAGATAAGATAGAAAAAAGAAACAGGGCCCGGGATTTAACTCAGTGGTTCCGCCGCCTTCCTTGAAAGCGGAAGGACCTGAGTTCAATCCCTGGTACCAAAAAAAAAATTCTGTAGCATTTCTGTAAGCAAATAAACTCACTAACTAAGAAATTAGGGAAATAACACCTTTGAAATGGAAAAAACAGAAACAAAGTCTTTGTAAATAGGGAAGGGTGGCAGGGTGAAGCGGGGGGCAGGGAATGGGGAAAAAATAAGAACCAAGATCCATCATGTAAAGGTAGGTACAAGTTCCCAATGAGAAATGTAAATGTATTGTATACGTAAAATGTACCAATAAAAGAATTTAAGGGAAAAAAAAGAAAAAAGAAACAAATGTACAATTTTGATGTAAAACCAAACATACTCGTGATTGTCCCCTCCCCTGAAGTTAGTTTGTCTGGCTCTGGAGTACAAGAAGAGCAGCCAGGAAACAGTGGACAAGAAATTGAGTCTGGAGAAAGACATGAGTGTTTAGAAAAATTTGTCCTTGTTCTATGTATCCCTTTCATTTAAGTTTAAAGTACATAAAACAAGTAGAGAAAAAATATTATTTTAACTTAATATATTCAAGAAATAATTAGAGGTATGAATAACTCCTCTTCTTGGTAATTTATTAAAGGAATAAAGGGGAAGTAATTTAGGAGTCTAGTTAAAATTTGATAGTTGGTGGTTCTCATTCTTAAACAGTAGAACTCTGAAAATTTGTTTCCATGGAAACATTGTTCTCCTGTTAAAAATAAAAAGGAACAATTCTGCTCCAGGTGCAGTAGGAGTTAAGCAGACTCTTGTGGGCTGGGCTGGGACTCTGTCCACCAAGCAGAACATTCCTTTTATGAGAAAGTGTGTTCCAAGTTCCAAACTGCTGACTTACCAATGAACTCTGTAATAATATCCATTTATAAGACTAGAATTATCTGTACCATTTCATTCACACACACAGGCACTTCTCTGGGCCACAGTCAGTGTACACATACATATCTCCCTGGAGGCTCTGTGCCCCCTCCCTGCACACACCCTAAATGTTACAGATTTTATTTAATGGAACGAGACAGTGAAGGGATTATTAAGAAGGAAAAGGAGCATGAAGACACCAAATGTTAGGATGCCTATAAAAGTCCCATTACATCTGCTCTTATAGAAATAGAAACACCTTTGAGGTTTATATTTTGAGTAACTCCTCCTCAGCAGAAGTGCTGGAACTGCTACTGGCCAAATGATGGACCTTTGCACAGTGTGTAACACACACCCACAGTGACATCATTTCTTTCAGGCCCTAAACACAGGTTTCAGTTTTTGGGGCCAGCTTAGGTGGTCTATTGGAAAGTAGAGATTATAAAGAGTTCAAAAAACAGGAACTTTTTCTAAAAGACATGGGATGTAATCAGGCTTCTTGGCCTTTTGGCTAAGATCAAGTGGAAAGAGATAGCGTATGGTTGTCGAGTATCTGTATATTCATCTTTGCTAATGGCCTGGTGCTATAAATACAATGAAGGTTTGCTCTAAGTACACTGAAGGTTCTAAGTGATACAAGCATAGAAATCCACAATTTTTTTTTTTTGAAATGAGCAAAAATTATTGGCATAGGGGCCTAAAAAAGAATTAGGGGGGCCAGGGATTTAGCTCAGTCGTTCCGGCACCTGCCTCAAAAGCAGAAGGACCCAAGTTCGATCCCCAGTCCAAAAAAAAAAAAAAAAAGATTGAGGGAACTTTACTATTTGTATTTTTATTGACATTCCCGAGGATTACAGCTTGGAAATGAACCCTGCTACATGCTGATTGTTTTATTTCATTTAAATCTTTTGGACCAAAAAATATATATGATTTCCTGTTCTACAGATGATAAAACTAAGGCAACTCAATGAAGTCACTTTACAAAAATAATATAGTGATTACGTGTGGCAGCTGGACTTGAACCCAAAGCCATGCTCATAATGGGTGGTTGTCTGCTCTGTTTCTACAACAGAATCTCCAGTAGAGCTTTTTAAAATCCAGAGTTGGAATTGCCAGTCTGCTGGAGATTCTGGGGAGGAGTCCAGAAAACTCTCTCTGTCTCTGCCTCTGTCTCTGTTTCTGTCTCCCTCCCTCACCCTTCCTCAGTCCACCTTTCTCCCCCCAACCCTCCTCCTCCTCCTCTCCTCCTCCTCTCCTCCTCCTTCTTCTTCCTCTCTCTCTGTCTCTCTCTCTGTCTCTCTCTCTCTCTCTCCGCCACAGGAGATTCGATGATGCAGTCTGGCTTAAGAAGTCCTGTCAGAATCCTCATATCAGTGTTTCCCTAAATCCTGACCCCCTAAGACAAGAAAGAAAACAAAAGCCCCATGGTTCAATAAATACCCTTTCTACAGGGTGTAGAATTTTCCACGGGGTGTAGGAGAGTCAAAATAGTTATTCACATTTTAAAACTTAGAATTTAAAACACAGTTAAAAACAAAATATCTACATAACTGGATTTCATCTAGTATTTCCCAGTCCTGGTCAGTCAGGGGACTCTTTAAAGTGTTTGTACATGGTTTCTCTTATATGAGAAACCCAGAGTAAAAATAAAGAGCAAAATAAAAGATAAGTAATAGGAAGTAGGGAGATAGATCATTTTCAAAGGGGAAGGAGACCAAGTTATGGAGGAGGGAAGAAGTAAGGGCTGAAAAAAGGAATTGGGATGTGTTATGTGCATATGCCAACTCCACACAAGGAATGTAAACATTATGTACTGAAAACATGTACAAAAGAAGAAGAAAAGGTTGAAGAGATGGGTGGAGGGGAGAGGGAAGGAAAGCGGATGAAAAGAGAAATTAAGATATGTTATGTAGGGCCAGGGATTTAGCTCAGTGACGCTGCACCAGCCTTGAAAGCACAAGGTCCTGAGTTTGATCCCCAGTACCAAAAAAAAAAAATGTGCTATGTTCCTGTACCAACTTCCCACAAGAAATGTAAACATTATGTATTATACACATGTACTAATGAACAAAATAAATAATGAAATGTTTGTTATTCTTCTTTGCATCCCATAGAATTTGCAATTCACAGTTTCCATCAGTCATACCAGTAAAGGCTACTATCTCACTATAAATTTAACATCTGCTCCGACTCTGTCCAACAGCTGTTCAAATTATCTAAACCTTGAAAATAGTTCCCATAAGGAGAGACTGAGAGAGCAATCCTAAGCCCATATGCTCTAGAGTCATTATCCTCTTGTTCAAAAACAATACAGCACAACATTCTTTACAATGTTTTAAGCTTCCATCTCCTATTGCTCTTGGCCATTTCAAGTACCAGGTCTAAACTATGACTCTAAAGCAATAAGACTTTTTAAATCTTACCTAAAGAAACCACTTTTGATTTGAAAAAAGGTCTAGAGGCATAGGGATTCTTCCAAAGCTTCCCGGAGGCCAGGTCCTCAAGCCTCTTTAATGGGAAGGTTCACTCATTCTTTCTTGAAGCAGATTTCTACATTATTTGTTCATTCATGTTGATGAATATTTATTGAGGACTTAATACTAATATTGGAGATTGAGCAGCAGACTCTACGTTGCGCACTTGATTTCTAACCCTTGAAGCAATATTATTAGAAAGGTGTCATCACTCCATTTGCAGGAGAGAATAAGTATGCACAGTAAACTGATCAAAATGCAACATAAATCAAGAAGAATGTAGGTGAATAAGCCTTGAAAGCAAACCAAGGTGAAGTCCTAGAGCTCTCTGCCAAATTTAATAAAGAGTTGGAAGTTTATTCCCTAGAAAGTGAAGATCCATTAAAAAATGATTCTAACCATGATAGGCATCAAAATCTGCTGGGGAACTCTTTCCAATCATACGCTTCAGATCTCTCTGCAAAATACAGGGTACAAATAAGGGCAAAAGCCAGGTATTTGTATCTCTGGGGAAAAATACTCCTAAAGAGATCTTCCTCCAAACTCTACTGAAGAATCATCACATAAAAGGCTCTAATTATTAGACAGTTTTCTTTTTATTAAAATGGATCCTCTGCTAACCAAGGAAAATTTCTCTGCCACACGAGCCTCAAACCTCAGAAGATGTCATGCCTCCCTGAAATTGTATTAAGTGCTGTCTTGCCAGACACCAGAGCATTTATCCCAGGAACACCACATCACTTCTTAGAATGATGCTCAGTGCTTCCCAACTCTGCAGGAGCAAAAAGGGACCACAGGCTTGAGAAGTGCGCCAGTGGACTTTGCAATTGAATCAAAAGATGAGCCCAGTCTGACTCAGCGCCATGGGGATTAATTCACCTGGCTCTGCAAACAGGGCCTTGTCTTGGACTTCTGTGGTCAAAAATTGAGCCCTCTGATGGGAAGTTGGTGGAAAGGAAGGGAGAGAGGTAGAAGAGGAAGCCCCTTGCCCCACCCCCCAAATAGTTCTTCCAGTTCTAGCTGTGAGATTGATTTTCCCTGTAATTCAGTTCCAGCCTCTTTGCCTCGCTCATGTCATTGCTCCCCCTGGTGGACCTTTTCTTCATTGCAGGTATGTGTTGCTTTGCTTAAAGCCCTGAGCTAAGGCTGGGAGACCTTCCTGCCTCCTGTTAGGAGGGTTTCCTGCCTCCCAGGAAGAGGACAGGTAACCTGAGCTTCCAGCCATCCTTCCAGCCTTTGAGGTTAAAGGACCAACAGTTCTCCTCTGAGCTACTCTTTGTTTGGCTTTGATGTGTTAAACACACATCTTTCATTTAAGATGCTTTGCAAAATTAGAGGCCTCTATTGTTGTTCTGAGTGACAGAAATATTCAGGCAGGGTAGGATTGGATACCCTTACTGCTGAGGAGAGTTTCCTACTGAAGCGGAGAGCAAAGTCTTTCATCCTGTTTGTACAACTGCAGGCAGAGGTTTTTTGTTCTACCGTGCTGGCCAGTGAGAGTGAAAGCAAATGATTAGGCATGTCTTACGCATTGTAAACCTGTTTAATTTTTGCCTTTTCTTTACTTTTTTTAAACTTCAGTTCTCTGTCAGTCTCAGGTACACTTGTGATTTACATTCTTCCATTAAATAAATTCTATTACAAACTTATTTTTAAGTGTTTAAAATCTTTTCCTGTCCTTGTGATATTATGCATTTTCCCACTCTAGAACTTTTAGAAACTGTTCTACCTGGTTTAAACTTCTTTCTTCTTTCCTCCTTTAAACTTGTCAGCACAACCTGTGAAGCTATAAAATTAATATCCCATAAACCCTCTTTATTCTCCAGAGTTACTGTGCTAACTGACCCCTTCCCTCCATTTTAAGTGGTTCCAAACAGATCAAATAGCAGTGGGAATGGTGAATTGATTACAACCCCATATTAAAGAGCAGGGATTGGAGATTTGACAGACTTGGATTTGAATCCTGTCCCCACCTTTTTGTGTTAGTGAGATTTGAAGCTATCTGTGCTGCCTTTCTGTGACTCAGTTTATTACCTAACTCATGGAGTTCTTGTGAGGATGAAATGACAGCATGTATAACCAACAGGAAGCACTTAAAGTAGGGTTTTGCTTTGGTGCTGTTACATCCTAGAATTTGTCATGGGGTGAACTCCACATGACTCCAAGATAATGAAGTACCTCGCTGTCCCTGAAAGAGCTGAATTCATTGCCTGAGTGATAGACAGTTCTGTCTTCTGTTAACTGTACATTTCTTGACTCCAAAAAAGCATTTCTAAAGAAGGGCTCTTCATCCCATAAATATTCATAGGCACACATTCTATGCAGGTACCTGGGCCAGACTTTCTAGGGGCTAAATAAGCCTTGCCCCAGATTTCAGGGAGCTTGCAGTCTAGGTCAAAACACAAACTCAGCTACAGTGAAATGTAGAAAGTACATGTCCCGAAACATTCTCAGATGATGTGCTGTGGAGGGTCAAGAAGGCTGCATTGTTTCTAGCCAGAGATGTTCAAAAGCAAACCCATTTCCCCCCAACTTCTGCAGCCAAATTTGTTCCTCCACTAGCACTCTCATCTTTGCATATGGATACTACCATGTGCTTGTTATCCTAGCTGGGGCACTGGGAAGGGTGCTCTCTAGACCACTCTCTTGCCCTACCTTCTTCTACCAGGTGGTCACCAGGCTCAGTTATTTGTCACCTTAGCCTTCCCTAAGCCTCTCCATCTTTCTTCGTTATGCTGACTGGCTGAGCTCCGAGGTTCTCACACCTATATGTGTGCCTTAGCACCTTCAAAAGGCTTGTTGCAACACAGATCGGGGAGAAGTGCTTCTTCTAATTCAGTACCTTGGGGTGGGGCCTGACGATTTACATTTCTAACGAGTTCCAGGTGATGCTGCAGCTGCTGTCTTCCTAGCTGAACTTCTGTCTCTCATCTTTTTAGGTTGGGGTGAAACCCAGGGCCTCACACATACTAGGCAAGTGCTTTACCACTTAGCTATACTTCACTGCCTGTCTCCAAACTGTATCCTTCTCCTTCGTACCTCCACCCTGCTCTCAAATCTGGAAAAGAATCAATATAAATCTTTTTTGATCACCCACAGAATAAATGTGAAAATTTCTTGCATAGCTTACAGTATCCTCAATTACCCAGCCTTTCTGACTCTCACGTACTGTTTTGCTGACTCCTTATCCAACCCCTGGCACATTGAACTCCTGAAGCTTCTTAATAGCCATGCCATTTAATGTGTTGTCTTTACCTCTACTGCTCACTTTGTCTGCAAGGCTCAAATCCCTCTCTTTACCTGCTGGCTCTTATAAGACCTTCTCCACCACTTTAAATGCCACCATGGAGAAGCACAGTAGGGACAGACACCTCACCTGCATGCCTCCTGTGCCTAGGTATTATCATATGTGCCTGCATACGTCTACATCATCCACAAAACTCTGAGCATCCTGAGATGCAGAATCAAATAAAATATTTTCTCTCCATAGCCACAACTCTAGGCAGCACATTGCCTGACACAGAGTTGGAAATCAATGGATTGTGAATGAAAGGAGAGATCCAGGAAAGCTACTTGAGGAGGGAGACGTTTTAGTCACATTAAGATTTGGATGTGCAGAGACAAGTGGAAGAACATTCTAGAAGAGGAAGCTTGAGCCTGAGGTTGGACTTATTTGACTTTGGTGTGATGAAGGAGCAAGGAGGGGTCTGGTTTGTCTGCCCATAGCAGGGGTGATCTGTAGGGCCAGTTGGGGGACCAGCACAGGTAGAATTAACATGACTCAGCAAGGGGTTGGATATGGGAGTCCAGGAAAGACCCAGATCCAAGTTGGGATATGGAGAGTATCATTAACCCAAACCCAACTCTCATGGGATGGATTGGGCTGGATAAAGACTAAGCAGGATGAAATGTGGGTCTGGCCATGGCAGATTTGGGAGACCATTAGAACATAGTCCACTGTCTTCTTTGGGAGCATTCCCTCCCATCTTATCTATGTTTATCTGCAGTGCTTGATAAATGCTCATTGAATGATGAATGAATATATGCAGCAGAATTAGAATAAAGGACAGGCGTGCTTCTGCATGAGCCAGGAATAGGAGAGGTGGGCCCTGGTGATGTTAGGTGGTGTCATTGCTGTCATGATGCCACCCATGCAAATAAAAAAAAAGATGAGAGGAAAAGCAGCCTTTTGAGGTCAGTAGGAAGACTAGGTATGGGACCCCAGAGATAGGCTGCCGGAGTTCAGGAAACCAGTGCTTTTTACAGAAATAGGTCAAATCTCTACATTTGTTATGGTCAGATGATACCTTGAAATGATGCTTTAGCGGATGCTTGTGGTACATTATAACTGATTTTATTGTTTGGTTCATAGCAACAAAGTTTATGAAAGGGAAATATACCTGTCCTCACTGTACTAATTCAATAAACGTGAGCATTAGCATCTTTATATTGAAAGAAACATCTAGAGAGAGTTCTACATTGTCACTGCTAATCCATTTTCCTTGTGAAATAGACAGCTTTATGACTATTATGACACTGTTCTCAACAGTCTAACCATTACTGTTTTTCCATCAATTTTAACTTACTGACATGTGTTTAGAGAATGTAATGTAATGTTGAATAGGTGAAAAAAACAGTGTTTCTTCTAACTTGTTCTTCTACTTTTCTTCTTGCGGTACTAGGAGGCCTTCTTATGTGACTCTTATGTGTTCAGGGAAATATCTGAATAAAAATAATCTAGATGAAAGCATGAAAACTCTTTATAGTAAACACACACAGACAAGAATTATTTTTCTAAGCAAGCACCTTTAGAGATAATTGACCATGTGTATGCTCCCAAGTCAGTAATTCTATTGGTCAAACCATCAAAACCCTAAAATTAACAATGTGCCCAAGCAAGAAGCACATGTAGCAGGCATGTAGAGGATGAACAAGAGATAAAGAGGCAGGATTCAATTGCCTTTTGTGTCAAGCCCGGGGAAGGGCAAACTATTATTCACCCCCTCACTAACGAAACACAGGGCTTAGGAACTTTAAATCATTTGCTTTTAAGACTCAATTTCATTTCTTCAAACAATCACTGCCTCTGTGAATAACTAGACTGTTTGGACAGTGAGCTCTTGGGGTACCAATCTATAAAGCACGTTCTAGTCAGAATTAATTCACTGAACAGATATTTATCAAGCACACATGCATGTGTCAGCCCTGAGCCAGACCTGCAGGAACAAGACAGCCCAGAGGTTCTGTCATGTTTGAGACAAACCTGGAGGTCCGGACTCCTTAATTTATTGTTGTCATTGCTACTGTGCTTAATATGTGAATGATCGCATTTGTTCCTGGTTTTCAACTTTAACTAGTTCATAAAACAAAAAATACTGCACATCTGATGTTCATCCGAAATAGTAATCTTCAATGTGCTTTTAAAAAAAATTCCCATGTCCATTTTGATGGGGCCAATTAGAAATTCTGAGGAAAGTGGAATTCAGGAAGTCACGGAGTCTTAGGAATGCTTGGAATTTCTAACAGATTTTACTAAACATTTTCTGTATCATGACATGTTCCAGAAGACCATAAAAGTTAGTTTATAAGAATATAAACTACTTTTTGCCTTGCTGATAACTGCAATAAACAATTCAGATGACCACCCACCAAAAAAACGAGATGTTTGGAGGTTTGTGTGTTTCCCATGAAACATTTTCCTTATAAATTTTTATAATCAAATACAAAAATAATAAGAATGCCTTGTTTTATTCCCACATTCAAATTCTGTAGCTCTGGTTTCAAATATTTCTGTAAATCCCAATAATGTCATCGATATATAAGGTAACAGTTAACCTCTTTTCTAGGTGAGAGTTTGAAAGAGGGGATGAAAAGCATTCTTACTTGCACTTCAGTACGGCAGCACACTCATTTCTCCTGTTAAAATTACTTAACCTGCCACATTGTTTTCTGGTAGCAGTCACCTAAATTAGATACAGAACTATAAATTTGGAGAGTGCTATTTTAATTCACTAAGGAACCTTATGTGAAAGTTCATAAACGTTGCACAACACCCAGCTGTTTGGCCCTGGTCCGGAGGAAATAAGTGAGGGGAAAAGGAGTTGGGTAGATAACCTTTTAGCTTAATATGGCTTGGTAAATGAGATCCTATTTTGTACTTTTTTGTGCTAATTTTGTACTTTTTTAACAGATGGAACTGATTAAAAATATAAGTACTGCTGAACAGCCCTATTTATTCACTCGACATGTTCATTTCCTCAACTTCTCAAGGTAAGACAGTTTCCTTAAATGATTCTCTCCTTTCTTTTTTTCCTCTCCTTTCTTTTTAATATTTAACTTCCTGCTAATTTACAAGGTAGTGCAATCCTCATGAAAAGACATTTGTAATCCATTTATTTTTGTTGCAGTGAAATGCAAATTTGAAATATTTGAACAAAAACTTCATTTCTTTGCAGAATACCATCTAAAATATTATAAAAATTTGGAATTATTTTTAATGAGAAGACATTTGACCTGACAGTTCTTTAAAAACAAAACAATACAAAATTGGGTTTTGTATTGAAACAAACAAGGCAAGAAATGGATATTTTAACATAAATCTTTCATTGCAATGTTTGTACAGTTTGAACCTACATGGAGCTTTGGAATAGCCTAGCAGTGGAATAATGCATATTTTATAGGCTCCAAAGACCTGGTCCCAAACTCTTTCTTTACTTCCTTTGATTATTCTAAACCTTGCGCATTTGATGTTGGTGAAGTATTTCAGAATTGTTTTTTTTTCTTCAGTGTCTGTGGCCTTCTGATACTAACGCAGATCTTCAAATTCCAGTGTTTTTGACCTTCTTTTGGTAAAAGTGCTAACTTCAAGTCCTGACCATTCCCTTCCCCAGCAATCTGTGACCAGTGGTTTACTATCACTGTGCCTATCTCCTGAACAGGTGGCTTTGGGCTTCCACTCTCCCCACTGGCCTGGCCGGTACTCACAGTTATCTGGCTGACCAATGGGTCCACGAGCAGACCTGCTGAGCAGCCCAAGAGCCCTGTGGCTCTCTAAGCAGCTATCTGAGAGCACTTCCCTCACTTAAACTGGGGCAACAGTATAGCTCCTCATAGCTCCTCAGAGGGCCTGGGAGCAGCACCCTTGGTGCTGACCTAGTGGCTCCCAGTGGCCTGCCCTGAGCATTCTCCACTGCTGCTCTGTCCCGTGCTGCCTGACAACCCACAGGGCTGGGAACAGGCTCCAGCCTTCAAAGGATTTCTTTGCTGGCTGCAAGCTCTGTGCCAATTAAGTGTAAATGCAGTGAGATTCAGAAAAGTGTATTATTAAGCAAAGAAAGAGAAGTTGCTGCTGTATCTTTAAAAATGAGCATCCCAGCCTGCCTGGTAACCCAGGGTTCCTTGGGACAGTGAATAGGACACCTGCAAATTATTGCAGGCCAGGTGCTGGGCAGCTCGGAGTGTTTTTCAATCACCAGCATAAATTGGCTCCTTACTGTGTTGGCCAATGTGTGCCCTGCTCTTCCCTCCAGAAGCCCAAGAAGGAGTCATTAGACAGAATGAGCTAACGAGGGCTCGTTAGCTCCTTCAGGAACAGTTTCATGATTTGTAAAGAGAAGATCTCCTTTCTCTGGTCCTTGCTGTGCTCCTGTGCTCCCTTCTGCATTGCCTTGACACCTTAAACTTCATTCATTAACTCTTTTTGCTTCCTGGTCAAATCTTTACAACTGAACAAATTGCATTACAATACATGTTAATAATCATCTCAGAACACTGTATAACTCTAATGAAGAACCCAAAGTTGGTGTCTTAACTAGCTCAGCGGAACAGAGCATGGTGGCCGTATTTTATCATGGCTTCTACCCTCAAATACATGTATAAGAGTGTAAGCTTGATTGCCTTAATACTGAAAGGACAAAAAGGAAACCTTGCCTTTTAGAAGACAGCACATCTGCAGAAAACAGCGTAGACCTAGCTGTAGAGATCCCTGGGTAACAAGGACTACCTTTCCAGGGTCCAAGAATTGAGCAAGTCATGCACACTCTTGGGGAGGAGGGGAAGAGAATCCATTTTCCCATCTTTAAAAAAGGCACAGTTCCTATCCGTTCCTGCCCTGTAGAGAGATGCAGTGATCATGTGGATTAAAGCCCTCTGAGAGAAGAGTGTTACAGAAATTCAAAGGGTCTCTTGAAAGGGCATTTCTGTGAATGCTTTCGACTGAGCCCCAGTTCAGCCCCTGCCTGTGACTGGCCACAATGTGTCAGGGTGGGAGCACCCATGGGCACAGGCAGGCTCTGCCTCTCTTCCTTCCCATAGAGGGAGCAGCTTCTCTCTTCCATAAGCTGCACTTTGCCTGGGCTTCTAGTGAGCACTATGCGTGTCCCTTGCTTTTGGAAACCCGTAAATTCTTCTTCCTCTTAGGCAGCAGTGCGGTGAAGTGCGATGAAGGGAGGAAGAGGAGGTCACAGAGTGCTCCACAAGGGAGGTGGGATGCAGCAGGTTGCCTGCCTGCGAGAGGACACCTAGGACTCTTCTGCTGGGGTGGGGTGGTCAGCTTTAGACCAGTGAAGGGGAATGGCATTCCCAGTACAGGATCTGCGCTAGGGAAGGCAGGATCCAGAGAGCAGCTGACTAAAGCGGTAAGTGCATCCTGCAGGGCAGTTTCCTGGACTGGGATGGTGGCAGGGTTTGAAGCAGGACTGTAGGGCTGGCCTGATGCCCCTCTGTGACTGTCTCCCCTCACAGCTACAAGTCTTCTCAAAAACAAATAGAATGATGAGGTGAATTTGAACACTTGACAAGATCACTGTTACACTCATGGGACCCAGGGAGTTAAAAATCAGCTTTTCCAAGGGAATATCTTTGGTGAAGGAAAATGCCTTAGCCAGGAAAGAAAAGGCCCAAATCCATGCAATTAGGAATGAAAAGGGTGAAATTACAACAGACCCAGCAGAAATCCAGAGGATGATCAATACCTACTTCCA